>JANBXA010000424.1:1200000-1895739 GCA_030556225.1 Cricetiscus sungorus
CTCCCCTTGTACTACACTGTTTGCGTAGCCTTCTCCTGAATTTGTCCCATTGAATGCTTACTCCTGCTAATGTCCTAGAAGTCACCCATTTCCTTCCATTTTCCCATGGAAGTAGTATACAAGGTGCTATTCCTCATAAGAAGCTTACTTAGAATAAGACATAGTTTAAACAATACTGCCCTGCCCCAGCTTTCATCTTTTCTTTGCTCTGCCTTCCCTATCTTTCTCCTCTTCTAACAATTCTCCCTCAGGACCTGCCAGTAAAGTGTGACCTACTGTTTCATGTTACACCTGTAGTATGAAATAATTGTGCTGTTTTCTTTTATATTGAAAGGTTATATTGCCTAACTGGCCCAACTTGCAGTATCCTGTTGCTATTTAAATTGATCCTCAAAGTATAAACTGGAGTGAGACATTCAAAGAACTTAAAGATGGCAACATATATGGAATGTAAAATCGGTTTTAGGAGCCAGGTTGTGGTGCTCCACACCATTAATCCCAGGACTCAGGAGGCACAGAATAGTAGATAAGTGTGAGATGAAGACCAGCATGGTCTAATGAGATATTCCTAAGGCACCTATGGCTCAAAAAATACTAACAATAACAACAAAAATGTCCATCTGTTATAGGTTCTCTCCTCTTTGATTATTAGCCAGAAATGAAAGCATTTTGTCATTGCATAAATTTTTCTTTATTTATTTCTTAAATCTGTGGGCAATGTCCTCCTGTCTTCCTGATTACCCATTCTTAAACTAAGTGACTGTATATCCTCAGTGTTGTTGGTTTGTTTTTTTTTTTTGTTTTGTTTTTTTTTTTTTTTTTTTTTGGAGGGGCACCAAGCTTCTTAAAAACTTTATTTGTGGATAGCTATTATTTCTATGGATATATCTAATAAATAGAATTCATGAATTTATAACACTGTTCATTAAATTAAAATGTTCTTCTCTGAGTCAGAGGACATTACCCCCATTTTTATAGAGAGCTATAGACTATGGAGTGTCTCTGTTTGAAACAAATATTAGTAGATGGAGGATCAGAAGCAGAACTCTTTAAGCATCCTTTTGAGTTAATTTGTTAGAGTCTGTGTATTTAATTTCTGAACACATAGAATCATGGGTAGCTGGGTAACATGGCTCAAGATGTCAGTTTACCTGGATGAGTTTCCCTTGTTTTTTTTTTCTTTTTTTTGGACAAATAGTTGACTATATTTACCTCTTATTGTTCTTTTCTTTTTCTCTTCCTCCCCTTTGTTCTTTCCCAAATATTGTGCACCACCAGATCACTGCATGTTTGTTGTAGGTATAGAAGCCGTGCTTTGTCAATATATGTACTATGTTTTTCATGATCCTCTTGAGATTCTGTTTTCCATTTGCATGAATCTTTGGAATCAGATATCCTTTTATAAGGTGTCAGGAATTTAGTTTGCATTGTATTCAATTCATGTTGCAAATTTATCTTATATAGAATATGCACACTAATGCACCAAGTTCTCCTTGATTATTTGTTTACTTTTTATTTATGTATTCTCTTTTATTCTTGTTGTATTCTATCTGGAAATTACGTTTACTGTTTTGACTAAATACTCTATGGGTCTTGGAAAGTGGCGCAGCACATATTGTCCATGAGGATGACCTGAGTTCAGATGCAGGGTATCTGACAACCTATACTATGGTTTGTAACAAGTACATACGGGAAATGTCTCTCACACAAAATCTGAATGCAAAAAAAAAACAAAAAAAAAACTGGTAATCAAATTGTTTTCAAAATCCTTCTTGTTACTGAAACAACAATGAGAGCAAAACCCGTCACTTTGAGTGCATGATTCTAATAATATATAGTTTCTTTTTTAAATTCCTATAAAATTTTAGTTTTTATTTTACATAGCAACCCAAGTTTCGCTGCCTCCCCATCTTCATCCCCAATATGTCTCCCTTCTTTCCCATATTTCAATGGTCAGAGAGGGTAAGACCCTCATTCAGGAGTCAACAAAGTCTGGCATACAAAGTTGAGAAAGGACCAAGCCACACTATCCTTTATCAAGACTGAGCAAGGTATCCCAACATAGGGTGTGGGCTCCAAAAACACAATTCAAGAAACTGGGATGGGCCCTTGTTTTACCGTCAGGGGCCCCTTAACAGATCAAGTCACCTAAGTGTCAATCACATTCAGAAGGTTTAGTTTGTTGCCATGAAAATCGCCAGCTGTCAGTCCATACTCTGTGAGTTCTCAGTAGCAATAGTAGAAGTGGTGTGGTTTTGTTGGCGTGGGATTTACCCTGTTAGAAGAAGTATACCAGTGTAGGGTCAAATATTGAGGTTTATTATTCTCAGAATGCAGTATAGTGTGTCAGACAACTACCTGTTGCCTCTGAGTCATGCTGTAAATACTCTAACCTCGAGTAGCCCAGCAGCCTGCATGCTGACATGCCCTATGCCATAACAATGATTAACTGAACCTCTGAAAATTTAAGTGTGACACCTCAATTTAATGTTTTTTTTTTTTTTTTTTTTTTTTTTGTAAGCTGGCCTGGCCCATGGTGTCTCTTAACACAATGAAAACCCAACAAAGACAGATGTTTTTTCCAGGGCCTGTGGTATTTCTGTGATAGGCTGTGCCCATTGTTCAATTTCTTTGTTATATGTTCTCAGTAGTGTTTTCTGGTAGCTTGCCTCTCCCTTTATGTCTGTCTTGGGATCTTTCTCAGGGCTAGATGCTACTTAAAGGGCCAAGAAATGCCACATGTGAAACTCCTATTCAGTTTCCTTCTAAATGGATTAGGTAAATGCATTATAAGTCGATGTCATGAAATAAGTGTGCGAGGCTCCAAGCTTATATGAGTATATTGTTGAAAAATTTTACATTTACAATGTATTATACTTCTTTGTCACACATGTATGTGTTATTGCAGGATCTTTTGACCTATGATGATGTGCACATCCATTTCACTCAGGAAGAGTGGGCTTTGCTAAATCCTTCTCAGAAATGTCTCTACATAGATGTGATGCTTGACACCTACAAGAACCTCACTGCTATAGGTAAGACTGAATTTTCCTTCATGTTTTAAAATAAGGGAACAAATATTTCATAATTAATTATACTTTTCTGTAATTTTGATTTAAAAAAGGGAAACTTGGGTGACTGGGGCATGGTTGTAAAGTTCATCGAAGTTATCTTAAATTTTGTAAAATTTACAATAATACATCATATATTTTCTTTTATTTCAGCCTACAATTGGGATGACAATAATATGGAAGATTATTGTCAAACTTCTAGAAGACATAGAAGGTAAATTTTCATGTGTAAATTTGGAAATTTGGCTCTTAAAATATTTTAATGAATTCTGGAAATTTTATTGAAGAGACACAAATAAAAACAATAAAAAATTTAAGAAGATCAACAGTGAAAATAAGCTCACCTTAAAATATAGTGATGGTTCTCATTTTCTCACAAAAGCATGTATCTCAGTGAAAGGTAGCTCTTCTGTGTTTGCAAGGCAATCATGTAAAGAGAGAAGGATACAATCATTAAAAGATACCACCCTTTGAATTATAGCACCCAAAGATCTATGCTCTAGACATGCCAGTCTGTTGAGTTTCATACTATTCAAATATTTTAAACAATATACATATTGCATAGATGATAAGTATATGCCCAAGACCTTCTAAGAAAGTCTATAGTTAATCAGGCATTGCTTATATATTTGTGGCTTTGCTGTATATATTGAAAGGGTCAGTTTATGAGTGTCAAGATGGTTGTTGTGAAGAAAGCTTAATCCCTATAACATATGTCTGTGAGGAATGGAAATTCAGATTGTGTGAAGAAAATGTGGTAACCTTTTCTTTGTTTTTCTTACTTTAATAAATATATCATATGTTCAGTCAGGTAGTTGTAGCCCATGGCTTTAATTCCAGCATTCATGATGAAGAGCAAGGTGTATTTTTTAAGTTTGTGACCAGCCTGTTCTCCAATGTGAGTTCCAGGCTAGCCAAGTCTACATAGTGATGTTCTTTATCAGAAAACCTTGAAAATAATATATGTGACTCTAAATTCAAGCCATTATAATTTAGACTATGGAAAAAAGCAACATACCTCTCTTAGGACAGTGAGAATAAATGAAAGGTATTTAGTAGTCCTCATTTTGAAGATATGTATTCAGTGTGAAACAATTTTAACATTAATCAGAATTCCAACATTATCTGAAAGATATCAATCAATTCACACTGCAGTAAATCATTATGACCATTGGAATGTGTGAATGTTTCTACTTATACTGGTATATTTGGACCATGTGGTATGATTTATACTCTGGAAAAACTGATATATTCAATAAATAAGGCAAAGTTCTGAGGCAGTTCAGTTCTTTTCAGTTATGTGGGAATATCATGTAAATAGATGACATAAATGTGGGCCATGAAATAAAGGCTCTTCCTCAGAATCACAGGTATCTTCAATGAAAGCAAAACAAAACCTCATGAGGGAAGCATTATGAATGTCAAACTCCAGATCTGATTTTTTTTTACAATTAGGCCTAATTATAAATTTATTTTATACATGTACTAAGTTACTTTAGTATCCTGTATGTGATAAAGTTTTACATATGCTAATTATCTTTGCAGGAATGAAAGAAGCCATAAGGGAGTGAATCCTGTGAATGTATACAATGAATGTTTGAAAAAATGTGGATGTTACAGGCATCTTCAAAGGCTTGAAACAATTCATAGTGGAGAGAAACGATATAGAAGTCTTCAGTATGATGAAGTCTTTGCATGTCACAGTTTATTCCAATTCCATGAAAGAACACACATGGCAGAGAAAACCTATGAATGTAATCAATGTTGTAAAACGTTTGCAAGACATACTATGCTTAAAAGACATATTAGAACACATACTGGAGAGAAAACACAAGACTATTATCAATGTGGTAAAGTCTTTTCACTATGCAATTATCTCAAAAAACATAAAAGAACACATACTAGAGAGACCCATGAATGTAATCAATGTGAGCATCATGTTTCTCTAGAACACATAGTGGAGAGAAACCCTATGTATGTAATCAATGTGGTAGAGCGTTTTCACATGTCAGTACTCTCAAATCTCATCATAGAACACATAGTGGAGAGAAACCCTATGTATGTAATCAATGTGGTAAAGCTTTTTCATGGCATAGCCATCTGGTATATCATAAAAGAACACATACTGGAGAGAGACCCTATGAATGTAACCAATGTAGTAAAGCTTTTGCAACACATGATGTGCTTAAATGTCATATAAGAACACATACTGGAGAGAAACCCTATGTATGTAATCAATGTGGTAGAGCATTTTCACGTGTCAGTACTCTCAAATCTCATCATAGAACACATACTGGAGATAAACCTTATGTATGTAATCAATGTGGTAAAGCGTTTTTACGGCACAGCCATCTGGTATATCATAAAAGAACACATACAGGAGAGAGACCATATGAATGTAATCAATGTAGTAAAGCTTTCACAACACATGATGTGCTTAAAAGTCATATAAAAACACATACTGGAGAGAAACCCTATGTATGTCATCAATGTGGTAGAGCATTTTCACGTGTCAGTACTCTCAAATCTCATCATAGAACACATAGTGGAGAGAAACCCTATGTATGTAATCAATGTGGTAAAGCTTTTTCCCATCACAACCATCTGGTACGTCATAAAAGAACACATACTGGAGAGAAACCCTATGAATGCCATCAATGTGGTAAAGCTTTCACAAGCCATAATGGGCTTAAAATTCATATAAGAACACATACAGGAGAGAAACCCTATGCATGCCATCAATGTGGTAAAGCTTTTTCGAAACACAGCACTCTGGTATGTCACAAAAGAACACATACTCAAGATAGATCCTAAGAATGTAATCAATTCAGTAAAGCTTTCGCAACACATGAAATCTTATATGATTTCTTAAAATCATATAAGAAAAAATACTGGAGAGAATCTTTATGAATGCCATCAACGTGGTCAAGCCTTTGCACATCCCAGCACTCTATTAAGTCATAAAAGAATGCATACTTGAAAGACACTGAATGTATCCTATGTGGTAAAAACCTCTCTACATATCATTAGTCTTTTTAATCACAAAAAATACCATAATGCATAGAAAGCCTATACATGTAAGCCTTGTGGTACAGTTGTGCACTTTGCTTATCACAATATTCTTTGTGGGCCTAAGAAAACTCTTATGGAAAGGAATCTTTCTAGAATGAATGTGGTAGGATCTTCAGCCAATACATATTGAGTTATATAGGATTCTGGAGAGAAAACTATCTGACAAGTGTGAACAATCAGTTTAAGCATTACAATGTCTCTGTTTTGTTCTCACATGCAAATGCATATGAACAAAAGCCCTAGGAGTTCACTGATAAAGGATCCCTGTTTCATTGTAACATTTGTCTTTATTTACATAAAAACCTCATTCAGATGAATTGTTTTCTCTAAGCCCAATCCTTCATGCTTGCTTTCTATTACATGAAGCAATTCATGTTGCAGGAAAACTGTTAAGACATTAAAACTCTCTACACATAGGCTAAAGAATTAAGTTCTCATAAGAGAAAATTTCACATATGGAAATATGTTTTCAGATTTGATTTAATTATGTGATGTCACTGTGTGAGTTTGTGACTGTTCATGTTTTTCACAAGAAGGTTAAACCCTTCAGAATTCCTGCAGGAGGAACTACAGTATGTTTTCAGAAAACTGGCATAGGTCATGGCGGTGAACCTTTCATAATTTTGTTCATCCGTTTTTCTAACTGTGTGCATATTTTGCATCCTTTTTTATCATAGTGATATCAGATATTAGGGGAAAATCATGGAAAAGAAACCCCACATCAGGTAAACAATTTTGTGAACATGTTAGACAGCATGCTTGACTTTATTCTTAATAAATAATATTGATTAATGTGGAGATGGGGTGTTAATAAAATCACTAGAACCAAGAAAATGATAAATGAGTATTTTATTTTTGGAACAACTTACACACAGAGGGGTTCCATCTCAGGTGGATGCAGTCCCTGCACTTCTGATTGATCTGCAACATGGAAGAGAGAAGTCAGAGATAGAGAGATGGAAAGGGAATGAGAGATAGAGGGAGAAGGAGTGAGAGAGTGACAGGGAAAATGGGAGAGGGTCCACCCCAGGGTTTTTCACATTCTGTTCATGTACCCAGAATCAATATCACTGCATAAGAAATAACTTCTGACTTCATGAGATAATCTAAGTAGAATACCTGGAATTGCAAGAATCCTCCCCTCTAAATTGTGTGTCCACTAGTGGCTCTGAGTGATTCTTATACACCAATCATACAGGACCAAGTGAGCAGGAGATACACAGCCACTTGAGAGTGGGATTTGGAACAGGGCAACGGAATAATTTGACCAATTATATACACATAGAAGCCAGCAGGGCTTCCACCTATACAACCCCGATTCCCTGTGTGTGGGGATATTGGTCTGAGTCTGGATTCTTCCTGCTGGCAAGGAACAATACTGGGTGGGGGATTCAGGTGATGGTGGACTCAGAAGGAGATGTGGGTGGAGAAGGTTTCCCTCAGCTTCCAGTCTGGAGACCTCAGGCATCTGTTTCTTGAGTAGGTGGAGAAAGAGGGTTGAGTGAAGCTTCAGCCATAACAGTGAGTTTCAGGTAGCATCATTCCATTCCCCAATCAGGGTACCTAATGCAAGCCCTCCTCTGAATTTACCTCAGTTCAGACTCTGCTCTTAAAAAGCTGCCATTAGAGATTCGACCTGGGGGTGGAATAGATGCAAAAGCACTGCTTTTAGATCCGCCATGTGATCCTTTGTTTCCTATTTTCTGGGGACACCCAGGATTGCTCAGATAAAATATGGATTCATTATTTCAGAATTATTGAAGCATTGCATCTGAAACCCTGGGTTTCCATTTTCCTTTCCACTCACCAGGACTTTTAAGTAAACAGGGAGGCTTTGCTCTTGTGTTCCTGCCAACATCGCAGAAGCAGTAGAGAATTCTTGTTGATCTCTGGATTCTTTGACCTCACATTCACCCCAATCAACTAGTGCCCCTACCTGCAAGGCCTAGTTATTCGTGGGTCGAGGTTGGCTAGAACCTGAAAATAATGGGAGAGAAAAAGGAAGGAGACCAAGCAGTACATAGGGTGCATCCGCCCTCAGCACTCAAGGACACAGTCAAAAATTGGGCAAGAAACTCGTGTAAGAAGAGTGGGCTCCTGAGAGACGGACCTATGCTACTCCCATCATTGAGGGACCTGCAGCCATGTAAGAGGGTCTGCGTCTGATCTTTGGCACCACAATATTCCCATCATTGACATCTCCATATCTGTGAGAACCAGGTCCTCTGTTTTTTGAGTCCTGGGAAATCAAGTCTTTGCCTAGGGGGATTAGAATCAGCATTGTCACCATTCTCGGAGCTCTATTTTTTTCTAAAAGCTGATGGTAGTGTACAGAATCAGGTTTTTCTAGTATGGAATCAATTTTGGTTTTGATCAATTGAGTTAATTTCTGAAATGCCCAAGGCCCAAAAGTCAGCAATAGCAATAATCCCCACCAATCATCCCAGGAGGGAAGGAAGGAGGGTAGAAAGCCAAGGGGAGGTGGAAAACCAATTTTTGTACCAGGACTCAGCCTGTTCACATTGTTGCTTACGTTCCTCAAGACTTTTTTGCACTCTGTCTAAGCTGTCTTCCACTAAACCAGTATTATCAGCATAAAAGCAACATTCCTCTTTCAAGGCCGCACAAAGACCACCTTGCTGTAAAAATAGTAAATGAAGCCCTCTTCTATTTTGTAACACAACTTCTGTTAATGAAGTATGGGAATCTTTTAGATTTTTTAATTCATATTGTAATTCCTTAATATCTTTGTCTATTATAGCCGTGAGTTGATTAAAATGGGAGGTAGTCTGTACCAGAGAGGCTATTCCTGTCCCTGCCCCAGCAGCTCCAAGACCTAGAATAACAACCTAGGTAATAGCTGTTACCAGTTTTCTTTTTACATGGCTGAAAGTATCTCAACCCCAAAAGTTAAGGAAGGTTTCTGGATCATGTATAGTAAGTTGAGGTATCAACTGGACCAAGGTGCAATAGTCTCTTTTCTTTAGAAAAACTGAGATTACCACATAAGTAGTCAATCCAGAGGAGTAGGCATGACAAGTTCCCTCTGGTGCTGTAACATAAATATACTGTGAGAAAATTACAACAGTTTGATTACATATTGGTATTAGTGAGGAAGAGGGAGTCATATGAGGGCCAAGAAGACACAGACTCAGTCTTGAGACCTGGCCAATGGTCAGGCCTTGTTCTGTGGGAGAAGTAGGGCTCCATCTTAACTGGCTAGTATCATTAGTAAAGGAAAAATCATCAAAAACAGCAAAACCTTCATCAAAAGGGGAACCTGGGGAAAAACAAATTCAGCATTCTTGTAGATCTGTGTTATTGGTAAGATGGAGGGTATAAATAGTTGAATTGGCTAATGCAAGGATCAATTCTGCAAAGAAAGGATGTCTAGGGGCTAAGGTGGGTTAAAAGGTTCCTGTGACCTCCACAGGGGGAGAGGAAGATTTATCAGGAGTCTAGCAGGAGGCCTACGAAGGATGTTTCTCTTCTGAAGTTGCTTGACATTTTTGTCGATAGTTGAGAGTAGTTCAGAATACCGGTTGCTGGATAGAACAAGGAAAAAAATGCCCACTCCAGCAGCACTAAGACCGAGGAGAGAGATGGTGAGGACAGAAATAAGCTCTTTGTGCTGACTAGGTAGGGGAGAGATGTCCCTTTCCTCCCATAAGGGAAGGAAGTCTTTGGGGTGATAGTAAAGCTGTAGAGGCAAACGCTGGATTAAAATACAAAAGGCAGCTGTAGCCAGGCAGGGGGATGAGTACCTGCCCGCCAAGCATGGTTGGGAGGGACAATGTGTGAGGTAAGTCAGAAGAACCGGTTCTGTTACAAAGATGGCTATATTGAGGAGCTTCAGAAGTAAAAATGCATAGCCCTAGGCCATAAACCTAAGTAACAGAGATTCTATGAGTGGAATCTGTATGCCATCTGTAATTGCCGGAATTTTGTCTCCCAAAATGGCTATCCCTTCATAAGGGAGGCCAAGAATAATAGCATAGCCAAAAATCCTCCATGAGCTCTGGGGAGGTCGGTGTCTGGTATCTGGACCTCCTGGTGTTTTATATTATAGGTCACTGAAGGTGAGCAGGATATCTGCTAAGGGGAAATGCAGGTAGAGATAAGCAGGTTGTTAGCAGGGGAAGAGGTCTCAGGAGTTGCTAAATAACTACATAAGGAGTGTAAGCCCTAAATTCTACTTCTCAAGAAGTTGGGGAGAAGGTGGATCAGGACTTAAAGTCGCTATCTTTTAACTTTATGGGCTGCTCTAAGAAAAAGCTCGCAATCTCTAAGGCGTATGCCATGATCACTTCTGGCCATTCCTCCAATTTTTTTTTTCAAGTAAGAAGGTAGGCTATTGACACTATGTCACCATAGTGGGAGCAGGGATCATGGTCTCCCTAGATAGTTATGTGACATGTATCCTGAAGCAAGCAGGCTAACCCAGCCTTCGCAGGGGAGATTGCTCAGCCTGCCACGCCTTAGCCTTTTTGAAAAGGGAAGGTTTTTTTTCTGAAATAGACCTTCATATAACCAGGTATACTCCAATGAAGTTCAGGCAGGGTAGTTGCCTTTGATGGTTTCTTTATTGCACTCATAGGTGCACATTGGAGATGTTATATTGTGTCAATAGCAGAAGAAGGCTTCCTTGGGAAGTGGCCCCCTAGGTCGTGGTGGGTTGTCACCTTCTAAAGGCTCACCATGACCACATACATTGAGGTCAAGCCTGTGACTTGGATAGGCTTTGTCATCAGGGAGTCTGTTGGCAGATAAAGCCAGTTAACCTCTTAATGGCCTAAGGGCCTATGGCAAGTAGAATTAAGAAGACACCAAGAGATAAGGGAGTAGGGTGGTAACCAGCCTAGTTCGCATTTTTGCTGCTTCTGTATAGAAGCAACATTCCTTTCTTGAGTGTTGCAGAAATCTCTCCTTGTTCTAAAGAATGACCCCTGAGAGATACTGAGAGAGAGGAGGTAATTATACTCCCTAGATCTCAGGTCTGTTTTTTTCTGTTTCACGCATCTCACCAAGTGGTCTGGCAGCCAGAGGGCCTCATTTTCTTCCTGTAAGAAAACACAAACATGCCCTCGACCTCCCTCAACCCCCTAATAGGACAGGGTTGGGCCCTTTCCATAGCCTAGTGCATGTATCATTCCATTTGACTTGAGTAAAAGTCTCTTTGAGTTCCATCATATCAGAATTTCTCTGCCTCAGATTACTCATGGGCATCCACATTTAAAAAATTTAAAATGAAGATGCTTGATTTAATGCATCATGTGGAGAATGGGGACAAAACTCCTTTCTCCTTATAAGTTGTATTTTTAAGGAGCTATGGGCATACTCCACAATTCATTGCCCTTGAGGATGATAAGGAATGCCTGTTATGTGTTTAATTTTTTTATTGCATACAAAATGTTGAAATGGTTTACCAGTATATCCTGATCTATTGTCTGTCTTTATAATTTTTTGCAACTCCCATGTTAGCAAAATATTTTACACAGTGAGTTATCCCAGGCTTAGTGGCTTCTCCAGTTTGTGTAGTAGCCTTTAAGAAGCCTGAGTATGTATCGACTGTCACATACACATATTTTAATCTGCCAAATTTTGCAATATGAGTAACATTCATTTGCCATAAATGATTAGGAAGCAGGCCTGAGTTACCTGTAATTCCTATATTAGTTACAGGTAAATATTGTGGACACACATTACATTGTTTGACAATTTGTTGAGCAGTCTCTGTAGTTAAACCAAACTGCTTTCTTAGACTATTACTATTTTGATAATGAAAACTGTGTGATTCTTGAGCTAATTTTTCTATCAGCTGACTCATTACCTTTAGCCAATGGGTAGGGAAAGTTTGAATGAGCTCTTATATGTCTCACAAAGCACAGTAACTCTCTTTAAAATGAATGGCACTTTGAATATACTCAAACAGCATTTTAACCTGATTATTACTAATTTTAATGTAACTATCTCTAAAACTTGAAGAATTCTGAAAACATAATGACTATCAGTATATAAGTTAAATGAATAATTTATTAGAAGCTGAAAAACTATCACAACAGCTTGTAACTCAACTATCTGAGCTGAAGATGAATCTGTCTGTACTATATATTCTTTTCCAACAATATCAGAATCTGCTTTTCCGTTAGAAAAACCATCAGGAGAAACTAACACATTTTTTTTTTAAGAATTACCCCTTAAAATTTTAGGGAATACAAAAGGATGTATTAGTACAAATTGTAACAGTCTATGAAATGAAAACTGATTATCAATTTTTTTTCCAAAAACTTAGCAAAAGCTGATGGACCAAAAATTATAAATAAAAGCTTGGAAACTTAGGCCCTAAATCTATAACGAAAAAGGGAACTTCTAATGATAAAAGCAAGTTAGCTCCTTAAGTCAGGAGTGCCTCCCCATCTGAGTAAATATTCCTTTCCATGTTAATTCCTGTTTGTAAAGGTTTAAAATAACCATTAACTTATTCTTTGGTATAGGAAACATGTATTATGCTTGGTTCTCTAGCAAAATATCTCTTAGACTCTATACAGCATTTTGTGCCATACAAGCTACTGTTTTAAAATAATGATTTAAAATTTTGGTTGAGGAAACCAAAGTAATGTAAATGTAACCGTAACAATAGTCCCCTTGCCATAAGAAAGAAGTCAGACTATGTTTTGTGAAAAGCACATAAGCCTCCCATGTTTTAGCATACTCAATATAGCATATCTGTTAATGTTGGATTGCATTCTCCAATTGTAGAAGAATTTGTCTCCCCTCTTTAGATAGCTGTCTGGGTGACAGGGGATCACTATTTCCTTTAATGATATCACTTAAAGGTTTTAAATTGCCAGGAGATGCTTTAAAAAGGATGTAACCATTGAATATTTCCCAATAATTTCTGAAATCATTTAATGATCACAAGCTATCTCTAATTTTTAATATTTGAAGCCTAATTTCTTTAGGAT
The DNA here is from genome assembly GCA_030556225.1 of Cricetiscus sungorus. Taxonomy (NCBI): domain Eukaryota; kingdom Metazoa; phylum Chordata; class Mammalia; order Rodentia; family Cricetidae; genus Cricetiscus; species Cricetiscus sungorus. Next base: position 1,213,109 of record JANBXA010000424.1, read on the forward strand.
GTAACATAAGTCCCAAATACTTTTGAAAACTTTTTCTAGTCTGACCTGTAAAGCTTTCTTTAACTGACAAGATTTCATTTGCATTTTCACTGACACCTTTCTAGGCTGGGAGCCTGACAGGGCTGCAGTTACCTGAGGCTTTTTCTCAGTAGCTTTTCGCCAAACTTACATTAACCTCCATTCTCTCAATTTCTTTTTTAACCATCAATATTTAGGAAGATTTCTGCACTCTCTACTCTGTTAAACTTTCCTGAACCATCCATACAGATCTCTCTGGCTCCCAAGCCATCCTGGCTCTGGCCATTCACTGCTGACTGCTGTGAATCTGATGTCTTGTTCCACCATATCTCAAGCAATTCAAATGGCATTTTTTGTTAGGATATACACATTCATAATCACACTCCATACATGAATTTGTATGGCCACACCATACATACAGAACATACATACATGTCATCTTTCTTGAAAGGAGTACTTTAAGTCCCTAATGAACTTTTCCTCCTTGACAAGGATTAACCCATTATTATTGAAAGGAAAGCTTGGGGGAACTCACCAGGAATCGCGTGCTCATGAGCAGTGAGGACAGATTCCTACTCACCTTGCTGCAGCTCCCATGTCTGGTCTGCAAGTCCGGCACTCTTCTTGGTGCTCGCTACCGATGTTTCTTCTTCAGGAATGGGGAGTCTGTTCCAGTAAAAGTCTTCCCTCGGGTCCCACGTTGGGCTTCACTTTGCCTTGACCCACCTAGTTATTCTTGTGTAGAGGTGGGGTAGAACCTGAAAATGATGGGAGAAAAAGAAGAAAGGAGACCAAGCTGTGCATTTGTCAAAGTCTAATTTTATTGATGAAAAAAGGAGTTTTTAAAGCAAAGTGGGGAGGAAATGGGGAGGGGTGACTTCTGCTAACTTCTGGGTCTTGTTAATTATCCCAGACAATCAACATCAGACCATAAGCATCTGCTTATCTTAGTTCCTGACGCTGTTAGGATGGAAAAATTTAGCCTAATTCCCCAGAAAACCCAGGAATCTGGGAGTCTTAAATCCCAAGCTTTAATGTACTTTAATGTTTACGGTAGTGAATGAACACCCAGAAGCCTGTGCAAATGCAGACTTCCTGGGCTAAGGGCGGGGTTGGATACTTTAAAGTAATTGGTCTGCACTGGATGCTACGAGGTGTTTGGTTCACGATGCGTGGGCTTTATTGTAACCCTATAAAAGCTGTCTCAATTCTTTGCTAGGGGTTGTCGCTAAGCCCTCTACCCTGAGTAGTATATGGCTGACGACCCCAGTATACTGGAATATAAAGGACCTTATGCGTTTGCATCAAGACCGCTTCTCGTGAGTGATTTGGGGGGGCCGCATTTCCTGAGTGGGAGCATGAGGGACGACGCTCTCACTGGTCTTACATTTGGTGAATTGGCCAGGAACTGCGACTACCCCTCTCACGCCCGATAACAGACTTGGAGGTTCTGGCAGGATCCCTACATGTCTGTACATGTCTGTATGTATGTGTCTGTACGTGTCTGTATGTATGTGTCTGTACGTGTCTGTACGTGTCTGTATGTGTCTGAGATGTGTGTGTGTACGTGTATGTCGGCTGGCACCTCTGTTCTGATCTGGTATCTGTATTTTGGAAAGTGCGTTCTCGGTTTCGGTTTGCAGCTATTCTCTTGGACCATAAGGGACCAGAGTTTGGTGGCCAAGCAGACGTGCTTAGGATGGTCACAGGGTGTGGCCCTGGAGGAATCTCCAGGGTGATATGGGGGAGCTCAGGGGCACCCAGTTAGCTCCCATCTGTGTCTGAATCTATTTGCAGGACACGTGGGCAGGCCATGTGCACCTGAATCTGTTTACCGCCTCGGGGGACACCCCAGGAGGTGAGGAGGCCACTGGCTTCCGTCTGTTAGTGCCACCTTGGGGGAACACCCCAAGAGGTGAGGGGGCCATTGGCCTCTGTCTGTTGTTGGTTGGTAGACCAAACTCTGTTGTGTTCCATGGCAGTTTGCCTGGCGCCTTTGTCTGGATCTGTTTATGTTTTTTGTGTTTTTGTTCTGTGTGTCTTTGGTGTCTTTGTAGTTTTATCATAGGATAGACTGACTGACGACTTGAACTTAGTTTAACTCTTGACTATTTGACTGAAGTAACAAGTTTTTGATGTGTATGAGGCCTGGCAGGGCTGTTGATCGCAGTGACTACATCTCCAATCTGGCAGCATGCTTCTGGATGGCAGCTTAGATCATGAGTACAGCTCTCAGTTCTGGCAATAAAGATAGCCACCGCCATCTTAGATAGATCATGCCAAAAACATCTATGGCTTTCCAGTTAGCAATGTTGTTAGTTAACAGATAAAAACTCGTGGTCAGAAAAGGAAAAAGATTTACAGTAAAGACAGATTCATGTTATGAAAAATGGCTAGAGGTTTACAATGTGTTTTAAAATATACTTAGGCTTGGGAAAGATAAGAAATGGATTTAAAAAGACAGAATGTGGCTGGGTGTGGTGGCACATGCCTTTAATCCCAGCACTCGGGAGGCAGAGGCAAGCAGATCTCTGTGATTTCAAAGTGAACCTGGTATGCAGGGAATTCCAGGACAGATAAAAGTTACACAGAGAAACTCTGTCTCAAAATATGTAAAAATAAAAATAAAAAAATAAAGTAATAAAAAAAGCCATGAAAAGATAAAAAGCACAGAGAAACATTGGATATTGTACACTGTTCTGTTATCTTTAAATTGTTTGACTGCTGAGGAAATCACAACAACTGAAGGAAATACTGCTGGATTAATTCAATTTATATATTTTAAAAATGCTTTGACTCCAAAATTTAAGCATAAGGACAAGTTACTGGGGAAAAGGATTTCTATTTTTGTTTCCACAGAAAATGAAAAGCTATGGATTCTTTCCAGACTTATGTGGTTTGATCAAGCAAGACCCCCTGAAGCAATGTCTACAACCAAGATTTCTGAATCTTCTTTGGAACCCCATAACAGCGCCCTCTACAAGCAGGAAGTAGTTTGGAAAGAATGACGCCCAAATTCCCAAATATTGTTTATAAATGTTTGTTTTCATTTAAATTGGCTTGGTTATAAATGGTTAATGACCACAAGCGATCTTTTTAAAGGTAAAAAGGGAATTATGGTATAGATATGAATACTTTGCTTTGGAATGGATTTTCTTTTATTGATATAATTTAAGGTCAATTTTGTAATATGTATATTTCTCTTTTGTTTAGGTATTGTGTTTATATAGCTCATTGGAAAATGTAATGTATAATTTAGTACAGATTAGAGAATTACTTATGATACTCAAAACTTGGAGTTAAGTTAGTTAGGATTTCTAGATATGCAGAGATGTATTTGAGATGAATAGGCATTCTTCAAACCTTTCAAAGACCTACAGAATATGGCATTTAAAATGGTTTAGGGTTTTCTTGACAACGAGGCACAACTGCTCCTGGTAACACCAACTGCATCAGAAAGGAAGATAGACATCGAAGAAACACATTATGGAGTTTGCTTCTAATATGGCAAGACTAGCCATTTGGGCAAGGTACTGATCTTCTGGACTGTTTGACTTTATGTTGTAGAAACTGGACATGCAGAACCCACAAAAAGGTGACTGCTGATGCAAGATGGACAGTGCTACAGGGTTCCTGCTTCATGGAAGAGTCTGTCAGACATTCTGCAACAGAGAAAAATGACTGACAATCTGCCAATACAGGTAGACAGTTTAAAGTTTTCTGCTTTGTTGAGGAGTCTGGAGACACACTATGGCCTATGGGCTGAAGATGGAACATCACAGAAGAACTTCCGGTGACTGACCAGGCAGTGAGTTTTCTCTGTCATTTCTAGAGTTTATATATTATCCTTCTGTAGTCTTTGAAGGAGTTGATGACAGATAGTTATGGTTATAGTTTTCCTTAGTTAGGATTAAAGATAAGTTACATATAGGACTTTGGACTCACAAAGACAGGATAGATGAGATTTTGAGTCTTACAAAATATTGATGGACTAAATATTGTTAACTGGGATTCTTGTCCGATAACTGTTGTTTGGTATATTTTGCTATGTTAAGTTTAGAACCTTCATGATTTTCAGGGCTGAAAACACCCCTGAATGGGTTGGGCTGGCCCTCTGTGAGTTGCTTTGTGGGGTGCCCCCTCCACTGGTGGAAACTGTCTCTGTACATGGTGCTGATGCAATGTCCTCCCAGCCCCTGTTCACTAGGCTCAAGTAGCTCGAGTGGGTGAGACAGCAAGCATGGAAGCAGCTCCTGGAGGCTTACTCAGCGGAAGAAGACCTGCAAGTCCCACATCGCTTCCAGGTTGGAGATTCGATGTCACCGGGTAGGAAACCTTAAGACTCGGTGGGAAGGACCATATCTTGTGCTCCTGACCATGCCTACGGCAGTGAAGGACGAAGAAACCCCCACCTGGATCCATGCCTCCCATGTCAAACCAGTGCCACCCCTGATCCTGAATGGAAAGCCAAAAAGACTGAGAATCCCCTTAAGCTCAAGCTTTATTGTATGGGACCCGCTTCCCCAACCAGGTGACTCCATCCAGTTTACAGAGGAAGGTTCTATTATTTTTACAACAGGGGGCCTCTGTTGCCCTCTGGGTTAAGGGATGGTGCAACAAGTCCCCTTGGATGACCACCCCACTTCCTGCTCTGATGGGACCCTCAATTACTTTGCTCTTGCTACTTACTGATGGACCTTGTATGATTAATAAAATTGTTAGTTTTGCTTGGGAGCAAATAAGTATGGTCCAGATTATGGTACCTAGACAATGGTACAAGAGCCTCCCGGGCAAAGAAAAAGTCGCCTATAGTCCTCCCAGTTCTAAGATTAGAACTATTAACAAGAGAAGAAGTGAGGAATGTTAGGATGGAAAAATTTAGCCTATTTCCCCAGAAAACCCAGGAAGCTGGGAGTCTTAAATCCCAAGCTGATGGTCACCTACTTTAACGTTTACGGTAGTGAATGAACACCCAGAAGCCTGTGCGAAAGCAGACTTCTTGGGCTAAGGGTGGGGTTGGATACTTTAAAGTAATTGGTCTGCACTGGATGCTAAGAGGCGTTTGGTTCACAATGCGCGGGCTTTGCTGTAACCCTATAAAAGCTGTCTCAATTCTGTGCTAGGGGTCATCGCTAAGCCCTCTACCCTGAGTGGTGTATGGCTGACGACCCCAGTATACTGGAATATAAAGGACCTTATGCGTTTGCATCAAGACCGCTTCTTAAGAGTGATTTGGGGGGGGGGGGCGCCTTTCCTGAGTGGGAGTGTGAGGGACCACGCTCTCACTGGTCTTACAGCGCCAGGACCATCTCAGTTTTGGGCACTCAGTTTATCTCAGTGCCTGGGATGAGTGTAAATGACCACCTATTAAGCAGGTTCCTGTATACCAAGGTAAGGCTAAATTAGAGTTCTAAGGTGTAATCAACTCTGCAAGAGGATGTAACTCAAGGCTGGCCCCCAACAGAAGAACCTCCATATGGAGTTTGCTTTCATTGTGTCAATACTAGTCATTTGGGTAAGAAAATTTTGCCTTGACTGCTGAAGGTATGCTGTATGAACCAAACAAACTGGATTGAAATGAAAAAAATGCTGTAGTTACCATCCCTGCCAGGACAGGTTTCATTGCTGACACCACCCCTAATAAGCTTCTTTTCTTCAAATCAGGACACCCATGCAATTTGCATATTCTTTTCTTTTGCTAAGTGGCTCATATAGCCTTAAACCCATGGAGCAATCCCAGGGTTTACTCTGCCTTGTCCATGTATTATCTCAGCTGTTGCAATATTAAGAGAAGATTCTGAAATCAGCACAGAGAACTATCTGGGGTACTAATACCTCTCTCTCTCTCTCTCTCTCTCTCTCTCTCTCTCTCTCTCTCTCTCTCTCTCTCTCTCTCCCCATGTCAGTTGAATGTGATTGTGTTGTTGTCTGTGTTTAATCTCTGCGTGTTTACTGGACATGAATCTGGTTCTGTGAAAACCCACAAACTGTCTCAAATATAACAGTAACAGTTATGTTTGTCATTCCAGGGTTGAAAGGGAGAGACAGTTTGGTAGGTAAGGGAATTCTTATAGGGCTCTCATCCCTCAGCCACAGCTCAGGTTCATACAATATCCCACAGCCACTCCAGCCACAAATAACATGCTGAGACTCCGTATTTGATATAAGGCTCTTGGCCAGTTATTATCATTGCTTATGGGCTAGCTCTGTCTTAATGATTAACCCATTTCTAATATTCTAAGTATTTCTACGTGGCTCATTTTACTGGAGAGTGGCAGTCCCCATCTCCTCTCTCCAGGCTCTACATCTTGATTCCTCCTACCTACTTCCTCTTTCCTCCTTGTCTCCTAGCCCCACCTATCTTGCTTTCCGATTGGCTGCAGTTCTTTATTCATTAACCACTAAAACACATATTTACAGAATAAAATCTCCCATCACTCAGGTTTATACAATGTCTGGTTGGTCAGATTCCAGCCAACCCCTGTGTGTGTGTGTGTGTGTGTGTGTGTGTGTGTGTGTGTGTGTGTGCATTTGAGTGTGTGGTGTCAGTGATGATAAGAAATCATTGGTCCTAAATTATAACACATACAAAACAGAGAATATTGAGGTAAAACTCATAAAATGAATTATGAATATATCATACAAACAATCAATAAAATAAATACTCAGTTTTAAAGGATAACAAAACATGAAAACCATGCCTATCAAATAAAAATATTTACGGAAGGCATACTAAAATATTGATAGTGCAGGACATAATGTAGCTGTAAAAGAAAAGTTAAGAAAAAGAAAAAGATAGAAAGAAAAGAGGGAAGATGGAATGGAGAAGTGCAGGATAGAGAGGCGTTCAAGTAAAGCTTTTCCTAAGCCAAAGCCATACATTGAGACAACTACTCAACCCTTGTTTTGAATTCCTGCTAATGATTCTCTCAAATCCATCTTGAAAATGTATTCTGCGCATATCAGGTAAAAAGCATATGTACATATATATGTTTATATATAAATGTATAAATGTATAAATATATAAATATATATATATATATATATATATTAGGATTGCTAAGACAGAAATAGCTCAGATTCTAACCATTTGATAGTGGAATCACATAAATACAAAGTCCTGTAGAGAAATCTAAAGCAAATAATATGTGCATAGGCAAAAAAATCTATATCTCACTTTTTTTTTCTTTCAATAGTAAGGCAATTAATTTGTTGTTAACCAGGGTCACAAATTAGGTACTCTGTTAGGAAAATGGTTCTAATTAGTTGCCAATGACAAGCACCCATGTAGCCATAACTTATCTTCTGAATTTTTGGCAAGGGTAGGGTTACCAAGATTGAGTCACTGGAAACATGTTTTAGTTGAAAATTGTGGAGGTTTCTCATTCCCAATTAAGTGTGACACTCCTCTAGTATGAGTGTTCAGAGCCCATACATTTAAGGATGCACCATACCACTTATTATTACAAGAACATGGACCAGAAGATTCAGAAAAAGAAAAAAAAAACATGAACATGGGACCAGGAATTAGAGTCCTACACCTCTCACCATGGTGCAAAAACATCTAGACATGAACAGAGTGCATAAACCTCAGCTATTATTTGAACCCCAGTTAAAAGAGTGGTGCACAATGCCTTCAGTTTTACTAAGTCACAGTCACATTGTTGATCAAAAAGTTTAAACACCATCAGATAGGCTTATTTGGGAAGCTGCTACAGAAGAGTTAAGAGAAAAAAAAAAAAAACCAGACAAACAGAACATCTCAAAACACATCATCTACAGTGTATTAATATTTGGCATGTGGGTTACTTGAAGAAATGCTTTACAAACTAGCAGAATACAATATAAAATCAAAAAATTCACTAGCCCTAATATATTAAGAAGACAAAGGTGCTGAGAAAGAAATCAGAGAAGCAATACCATTAACAATAGTCACAAACCACATAAAGTATCTTGGAGTAACACTTTTCAAACAAGTTAAAGATCTATATAGCAACAACTTTGTCCTTAAAGAAAGTAATTAAAGAAGCTACCAGAAAGTGAAAGGAAGTATTGTGCTCTTGGATAGGTATGATATACATAGTAAAAAATGGCAATCTTGCCAAAATCAATCTATAGATTCAATGCTATCCCCAAAAAATTTCAGCACAGTTCTTCACAAACTTTAGAAAGATAACACTCAAATTTATATGAAAAACAAAAGACATAATATAGACAAAATGACCCCGGACAACAAACAATATTCAGGAAGATGCACCATCTCACACTTAAGCACTAATATAAAGCTAGAGTATTTAAAACAGCTCGGTATTAGCACAAAAATAGACAGGTAGCACAATGGAATCAAATAAAAATCCTGACATTAACCCAAACAAAACTGCTAAAAGTATGCAATGGAAGGAGGAAAGCATTTTCAACAAATGGTGCTGGCACAACTGATACATGGTGTGTAGAATATTGCAGATAGACCCTGGTCAATTGCCATACACAAAACACAACTCCAAATGGATCTAAATCAAGCCAAACTGATCCTCTTAGAAGTGAATGGGAGGTACCTATAAACAAATTCTTACAGGAGATTTCTTCCTGAACATAACTCTGGTAGCACAGACAGTGAGATTGACAATTAATATCAGGTATCTTCTGAAACTGAGAATTGTCTGTAAGGCAAAGACACAGGTGACAAGAACAAACCACAACCTTCAGACAGGGACAGGATCTTCACCAATCCTACATCTTACAGAGGGATTATCTGGAAAATATACAAAGCACTCAAGAAACTTGTCACCAACACACACACACACACACACACACACACACATATGAAATAATGGGGTAAAAAAATTGAAGAGAGAAATCTCAATAGATGATATCAAAAAGGAAGAAAGACACTAGAGAAAGTGGTCAAAACCCTTATCTATCAGGGAAATGCAAATCAAAACAACTGTGACATACCATCTTACTCTTCCTAGAATGACTAAAATTAGATACACAAATTACAACCTATGCTGGAGAGGATGTGGAAAAACAGGAAAACTACTCCACTGCTGGTGGGAAAGCATACTTGCACAGGCATTTTGGAAATCAATATGGCAATTCCTGAGGAAAATGGAAATCTGTCTAGGAGAGAACATGGCAATCCCACCCTTAGGAATATACACAAATGATCCATAACCATGCAACAATGGCATCTGTTCAACTATGTTTGTAGCAGCAATATTTGTAATAGCAAGACACTGGAAGCAACCTCGATGCTTCCAAGCAAAAGAACAAATAAAGAAGATATGTCACATTTACACAATGGAAAACAACTCTGTGGAAAAACAAAACAAAACAAAACCAAAAAGCAAAACAAAAAACAAAAACAAAAACAAAAAAGAAAGAAAACACTGGAATCTTGAAGTTTGCAGGTCAATGGATGGAACTTGAAGAAACTATGCTGAATGAGGTAACCCAATCAGAAAGAGAGAATCATGGTGCTTACTCATACATGGATTTTAGAAATAAAACCAAGGATCACAAGCCTATAATTCACACCACCAGAAAACTAGGATACACAGAGGAATATAAGAGTTTCATACAAGGTCCCTCACAGAAGGGGAAAGGAACACGATCTCTTGAGCACATTGCTAGTAGGTTGACAATGAATGCAGAGGGAACTAGTAGAAATAGAATGGGAGAAGAGCAAAGCACATGAGACTAGGAAGATTGAGTCAGGGGAGGAATAGAGGAGAGAAATAAGAAGAGATGGATATCATAAAAAGGGAACCTTTATAGGTTCCATAAAAGAGAACACTGACTCCAGAGAAATGTCTGAGGACCTACAAGACTGACCTCATGCACAGAGGGTGGACAAGACTAGGCTACAGAAAGCCACAGAGACAGCTAACCTGAACAAGAAGGAGATAATGAGCTCACAGACAGATAGCTGGGAAACCAGCATTGTACCAACTCATACCCCCTGATCATGGGTCTTAGAAGGCCTGAGCAGTTTAAGAGGCCTCTGACAGGTGAAGCAGTATGTGTCCCTGATGCACAAAAGGACTTTGGAAGCACATTCCTCATGCAGAAATGGTCCTTTATCCTAGAGACAGGAGGGAGTGTCTAGTCCATACTTCAAATGACTTGACATATTTTATTGACCCCCTCCTAAAAGGCTTCACCCTTCATGTCAAGTATGGGAGAATAAGATGGGACGGTTGTCAGGGGGGGATGTTTTAGAGAGATAGGGAACTGAGATTGGTGTATAAAAAAAGATGCTTTATGACAGGAAAATGACATTAATAATCACATCACTATTAAAGGAAATTTAAAAAAAGAAAAGTGAAATGTAGTACAGAATAAAACACAATTAAAAGGCAGAACTCAAAATTAGTAAGAGGACATAGGAAAATACTAAAGACAAAAAGGACCAAGGAAGTACAAATCGGATGTTGGGCAGATATTCAAATAGATCATATTTATTAAGTCAGTGGTATATATAAGTACTTATCTAATGGTTTGTGTAACAATTCATGACAAAGTGGCCATAAATGATCAAGGAATGAGTTAAGGTAGTCTAATAAGTACATAAATATAAAATTTAATATTTTATTATTTAATATATAATCAAGAAACAATATTGGGTGATGAATTGTTATTTTTTTGCAATACAATTTCTAGGATTCCCAACATTATTCATTTTTTCTATATGTTTGAGTAGGGTTCACATCTACATTCAGATATTTGACTTCATGTTTATATTGTCATAATGATAAATTTATAAAACTTGAGGAAAAATGAAAATGTAAATGGGATGTTTTATTTAATTAAAAGGGGAAGAAATAAAATAAGAATATTATAGCCTCCAAAATTAAAAAAAACTGAAGATTGATAAGAAGAACATTTCAATATGAACTTCATGGGGAGAGTTTTGAAGAGTCAGGTCATATTGTGAACACAGGACATGATGGCTGGATGTCCTAAGATAGAATTGAAACGGCTAGGGAGACTAAGTGTCCCTCAGTGTAATTAGAGTATGAGTTTTCTTCTAAGAAGGCAAGTAGTGAGCAATTGCAGGTGGGGCTCTTTTTGCAGCACCATGCATAGATTCTTGTCCCATTATTATTTTGTTTCCATGGTAAGCATATGCTCCACTGGAAATAGGAAAATGTGCTTTCTGTTTGACCTTGGTCAAGAATTCTAGAGGTACACATGCCTTAGGAAACTGGAATCCCCCTGGATCCATAGATCTTAAAACTCCATGGATTTGCCTTTTCCCTTTCCAGATAAATTGAGATGGCCTTCAATTCATGCCCTTACAAGAAAATCAGATAAATGTAATTGATTTATCATTAAACAATTCTATATACAGGTAGTATTTTACATAGAAAGCCAAGCTGTTCACTTTACATTTACTCACAGGGTCTGTGATACCATTATCTTCCTGCCATAAGACTTCAATGTGGCAAGGCACAAATTTAGAAAATGAAAACCAGAAATCTTTATCCAAGCTTGATTCACTAGAATGGTATTGGTATTGAAGTTTATATAAGATTCTCATTTACATCAAAATGGGGCACTCATCCAGTACAAATTTCATTGCCTCATTCCTGAGGGTAAAAACATACAGAAATCTGAAGAGAACCTCACTCTTAGTTGTCAGAGAGTCTAGAAATCTCAGCACAAGTCTCCTTGACCCTTGCACACCAGCCAGGCCCAAATACTTCTCATTATACGGAAGTGATATATTGGCATGAACAACGGTACTGGAGTTAAGTTGTCATCTGGACAGCAAGTTTTATGGAAGCCACAATAACTATAATCTTAAAAAAAAAGCCAATTTATGAATTAGGCAGTTGCCTCCTTAGATATAAACACCAACCACATTTTTTCTCATTCTAGTATAAAAGGCAGATTAAAACCTTGCTGAAGGAAATTAACAATGCTACACTTTCCCCATGAAAAATATCTTTAAGTCTTTTAATTTTTTAATGCATGGTTTTACTTCTTAAGGATGAAAACATTCATCAAGGAAAGTCTTTGAATGTTTTTTCCTGATTCTTCTCTCTAAATTAGGTACTCTTGACTGGGCTAAATCTGGTAAATGAAGGACACCATCCATGACTGTTTTGCCCCATCAAATTCCACATAAGCTGTCATTAGAAGCTGTATAGAATACTTACCTTGGGAGAGTAAATTATCCAATGATAACACAGCATATCAAGTACTCTTGCTTCTTGAGGCCATGATATTCGAACACAGAATTCTAACAGGGTTGCTAGGAAACAATTATGATGTACCACTCTGTCACATTCTAGTATGCAACCCACTCATATACTCACATGGCTTCTACTTTATTGATTTTAGCACTCAAATTGATTATTGCCTGTCTTCTACTCCTCCAGGGTGAGTGTGTTTCTTTTTGTCCTAAGACTTTCAGTTGTGCTGTTAATTATCTAATGTGAATATCCTCCATTTTCTTAATATGGGCACATAGTGATATGAACATTCCTTGTATCACTGGTTTCGAAGTTTCCCATTAATTCAGGTATGTTGTGTCTTCATTCTAATTGAATTCTAGGAAATCTTTGTTTTCTTTCTTTATTTCTTCTTTGATCCCAGAATGATGCACATAGTTCAGTGGTCTGATAGGATACAGGGGACTACACCAATTTTTCTGTATTTGATGACACTTATGTTCCCTAGTATGTGGTCAATTTTAGAGAAGAGTCCATGTGGAGCTGAGAAGTTATATTCTTTTTTGTTTGGATGGGATATTGTATAGATGTCTGTTAATACTAATTTGGTTGAAACTTCTGTTAGTTACTTTTGTTTCCTTTTTAAGTTTCTGTCTGGTGGTCCGGTACAGTGGTGGTAGTGGGGTGCAGAAGTCTGCCACTATAAGTGTGTGAGGTCTTATATGAAATTTGAGTTTTGGTAGCATTGATTGTATGAATGTGTTTGCCTTCATTTTTGGAGCATCGATGTTCACAATTGATATTCATTTTGATGTATTTTTTCCCGTGATGAATATGAAATGTTCTTCATCTTTGATTGATTTTGGTTGGGGATTAAATATTAGAATAGCTGCAACTTCTTGGGTCTATTTAATTGGAAAATGGGTCACAACCCTTTAATTGAGGTAAGGTTGTCTTTGGAGCTTAGGTGTGCTTTCGTGTATGAGCAGAGAAGGATGGAGTTAATTGTGTCTATTCGTAAGCCTCTGTCTTTATAGAGATCATATGTTGAGGGAAAGTAATGGATGATGGAATTGTATTTAGATTTGTTGTGGTGGGGTTAAAATTCCGCTGGTTCTGCTTAATTGGGATTATAATCCCATGTTTTGGAGAGTAGTTAATCTTTTAAAATGCATTTGTAGATATATATATTATCTTGATTGAATATCTTGTAATTTCTATCTATAGTGACTGAGAGTTTTGCTGGGTAATTTAACCCAGGCTGGCATCCATGGGCTCTTAGTATTTGTAGAACATCTATCCAGAACCTTCTGGCCTTGAGAATTTCCATTGAGAAGTCAGTTCTTATTTTGATAGATCTGGCTTTACATTTTACTTGGCTTTTGTCCTTTGCTGCCCTTAATATTCATCCTTGATTTTGTATGTTAGTTGGTATTAAGAGGAATTTTGGGTGGCCCTGTCTATTTGGTGTTTGGTATGCTTAATATACTTTAATTGGCATGTCCTTCAGATTCAGAAGTTTTCTTCATTGACTTTGTTGACTATGTTTTCTGAACTTTCAGCTGGGCTTCTTTTTGATATTTTAAGTTTGGCCTTTTCACTGTGTCATATTTCCTGGATGTTTAGTGTTAAGTATTTGTTGGACTTAAGATTTTATTTGGTCGATTAATCAATTTCCATAGTTTATATTAAGTGCGAGATTCTGTCTTCATCATTTTATTCCGTTGGTTATGCTTTGGTTTGTAGTCAATATTTCCAGGTTTCATTTTCAGCATTCCCTCAGATTGTGTTTTTTTATTGTCTCTATTTCAGTTTTCTTGTGGTGAACTGTTTCTTACCTGTTTGATTGTTTATTGGCTTTCCTTATTTTTTTAAGAGATTTGTCCCTTCTTGCATTTTTTGAAAAATTCTGTATTATTCCAATATTTTGTTTGTATATTCTCCCATTTCTTTAAGTATTTTCTCACATGGTCTTTTATGAAGATACTGTTTAAGAATCTCTTCTGCCTCACTCTGCTCTGGGGTGCTTAGGTGTAGTTGGTGTAGAATTTAAATTGTGGGGGTGTATGTTTGTTTTGTATTGTTAGGTGTTTTCTTGTATGTGTATTCCATCACTTTTTCCCGTGGGTGTAGGTGAGGTCTCTCTTTATGCTACTCCCCCAGTGGGCTTAGTTGGGTCAGAAATTCGATGTTTGTAGCTCTGGGGGCTTCAAGCTCTCTAGGATGTCTCTCTTCAGACAGGGCACCAATGGGGGTAAAATCAGGCAGGTTGAGATCAGGGTGGTCCCCCAGCAGAGGCCAGTGATAGGGGTAAAGATCTAGCAGAGGGATTAGGACTGTGGGTGGGGATAGGAGATTCTGGCATGTGCCAAGAGCTTGGCAGAGGACCTTCAATGGGGTCAGACATCATGGAGGGGGGGGGATTAGGGAGGTCATGCAGAAAGGGAGGGGTGGCAGAGACACTTAAGGGCATTCCCCTAACCTGGCACAAAAGTGTTGGATTGGCCTATGTTCCAGTGTAATCAGAGCAGTGGGGAGTGTGATAGGTAGGGAATAGGGTTTGAAGAGGGCAGGCTCTTTGGGGGAATGTAGGGGGTGGGAGGGAGGTTTACAGAGCATCAGGAATACTTTGTTGGGAAGGACACAAGGGGGAGCAAGATTGGCCAATCCAAGGAGTTCCCAGGGAGGGGTGTGTGTGTGGTGGGGGGGGGGGGGGGATTAACGAACAGAAACATCCAGCAAAGGGATGGAAATGAGGGTAAATATTGGAAAGTTAAGATCTTGTAGATAGAAAGTTCTTGCATAGGGCCTGGAAATACTGCAGAAGACTGGCTGGGGGGTCTGCTTTCATGAATTATAAAAAATGTTTCTCAACCACCTTCATATCTCTCCTTTCAAAATCCCCCCACCCTTTACCCAAGTAGGGCCTACTCAAGAAACTCCAACAAAGTCAAGTCCCCTCCTCAGGCATAGAACTCGGTATCTGTGGCAATATATCTACGTATAGCCATGTAGGGTGAGTGAAGAATGACTACTGTAATAACATACAGCAGAATAGATTTTTATGTTAAAAAAGAAAATATGTAACAGATTACATATAATTGATAAGACTCTACACCCACAGAAACATAATAATATTTAGGTGACTAAATTTTTATTGGAGGAAACTTTTGCATTCTTATGATACTAGGCAATCAGTAGCCAATATTAGAAAAAAGGGATGTTAACATATTTATATAATTGGAAGGTAGGGTAAATTGAAAATATCTTTCCCAAAGATTTTGTGGGGCTAAAGGGTTTTGTGATGCCTTTGGAAAAAGTTGATAAAGTGAAGGTATATGTAGTTGGTGATGTTGTAAACACACCATGTTCTGCCTTTTAAATCCCTACCTCCTTGATGGGATAGTGTAGTCTTATGTGAGAAGGGTATACATATGGGTATTGTTGTAGATCAGAGGCCTGCTTGGCTATAGCTGTTCAGGATACCATAATTAAGGGGATTTCTAAAGTGCAAATTAATTAGAGAGGATTTGAGAATTATAATTGTGTACTGAAGTAGTGGTTTAGGAACCATGAAGATATGTACAGTTTCATAATTAGTGGAAGACCAAGGTTTTAAATAGGTTAATGCTGTGTGGCTATCACTGGGAGCCTTTATACAATGCCAACAAGCATGTGCAGACAATAATGGAAACATGCTGGTGTATTACAAAAGCATTCCCTTATTGGCAGTACTGCACAGACAATGCCAAGTTAATAGGCTATAGGTGCTCTCCCTAGCCTTTACAAAGCAAAAAATATATTGGCAACAAGCACAAAGATGGTAAAAAAAAAATTTAAGCAAGATTTACATTTGGGCCTTTGAACAGATGGATTCAGGAGTTGTAGAGGTTACAGGGAGGTGAGGTGAATGGATTCACAGGTTCATTGTGCCCTCTACTTCCTGCCCCATAGACAGTCAGAAATAGGCACCTGCCAGCCCATGAATGCCCCAAGATAGCCCCTTGTGAGAGCTCAGATGGGCTCAATGGCAAGCATGAGTCCTCCGTTAGTAAATCCTCAGAAATCTCACACCAATCTGCAGACCATTAGAGAAGCATCAATACCAAATTCATAGACTTGGGTGCTAGAAGCTGAGTGTCACTCTCTAACTATTCAGCCAAGGTATTCTAACAGCCACTCAAACCACGTTCAGAAATCCAGCAGCTATCTACTTGAACCTGGCCACAAGGGTGACCACTCAAATTGCTAGGCCTGTTTTGGATCTACTGGAAACTTGTACTCAAACAATATCATGCTTCAATATCAACACAGCCAGCCAAGAAGAATGCTCCAAGGCTGACTCGGGGCTGGTAGGGCAGTGAGGTGGTGGTGTCAATGAGTTCATGGAACAGGAGTAGGGCAGGAGTAGGGCCAGGTCACAATGTTGTGAGGACAACCCGCTTCAATGGGCCCTAGTCAAAGTACTGGAATCACACCTGGAAGAAGACCAGTCCATCTTGAAAGAAGTCAAAGACTAGGCAACTGTGAGACATGTGAGGGATTGAGATTTAAGGAACAATAGTACCATCAATCTGACATTTAGATGAGGAAGGTGGAAGGCTAGTGGAACCCTTGCTCTTGCAGCCAATGGTACCCCCTCCCTCTGAGTTCACATGGATGCTGTGCCACATAATATACATCAAGGGACACCATGTTCTCTAAATGTGTAAATAAGGAAACATTGAAAGAATAAACATTCCATCCTACACCCCTCCTTCCCAACCAGAGCCTGGGCACAGAACTCCAAACTAACCATCTCCTAAGCATCACAAGGCTAACCATTTTGAGCTACTTCCAGCACTCTCTCAATCTGTCTCCATCCCACAGCCTTGCACTCCCACCGCTTACCAGATACCATTCAGGAAACTTCCCTTTCCTTTCTCCAAATCTGCCACTCTCCCTCAACTTGGAATGTTTTGAATTGCCTAGCTATTGATAAGCTGAGCACACAATGGTCTCAGGAGTTTCTGAAGAAATTCAAGTCAACTGATGAAAGGCAAACTAGAAACTGAGGGAGAATAATCAGTTCTCACTTTTTACACCATGTAAAAAAAAGAAAGCACTTCTAAGATTCAAAGACAGACCTTATCTCAAGTTACAGCATTGTGACACTATCTTCCAATCAAATGGACCCAAGAAAGTATAGGTATTTTAATATCTAACACATTAGACTTCAAAATCAAAGGGATGAAGAAGCACATTTCATATTTATCAAAGAACAATTACATCAAAATGAAGTATCAATTGTGAACATCTATGCTCCAAAACCAAAGGCAACCCCATTCATGAATTCAATGCTATTAAAACTCAAAACTCATATAAAACCTCACACACTTAGAGTGGGAGACATCCATACCCCACTCCTACAACAATACAGGACTACCAGACAAAAAGTTAATAAAGAAACAAAATAACTAACAGAAGTCACATCCAAATTTGTATTAACGACATCTATACAATATTCCATCCAAACATAAAAGAATATAACTTCTCTTCAGCTCCACATGGAACCTGTTCAAATATTGGCCACATACTGGAGAAAATAACAAGTGTCAATAAATAAAAAATTGGAGTAGTTCCCTGGGTCTTTTCTGACCACTGAACTATTGGCAAGTTCATCATTCCTGGGTCAAGAAGAAATAAATAAAGAAAACAAAGATTTACGAGAATTCAATTAGTATGACGACACAACATACATGAACTGATGGGAAACATTGAAACCAGTGATACAGGAATGTTCATTGTAATATGTGCCCATATGAAGAAAATGGAGGATATTCTCATTAGATAATTACTAGCACAACTGAAAGCCTTAGGGCAAAAGAAACAAACTCACCCTGGGCGAGTAGAAGACATGAAATAATCAATTTGAGTGCTAAAATCAATAAAGTAGAAACTGTGAGTATATGAGTGGGTTGGGTAGTAGAATGACACAAAATGGTACATCATAATCATTGCTTGGCAACCCTGGTGGAATTCTGTATTCCCATATCATTGCCTCAAGAATTAAGAGTACCTGACATGCTGCATTATCATTGGATAATTTACTCTCTCAAGGCAAGTATTCTGTACAGCCTCTAATGAAAGCATATGTGAAATTTGATTTGGCAAAAAAAAAAAAAAAAAAACAAAAACAAAAAAACAGCTGTACCACAGTCAGGGATGGTGTCCCGTATTTACCAGAATTAAACAAGACAAGAGTAGCTAATTTCAGGGAGAAGAATCAGGAAAAAAAGATCAAAGACTTTTCTTGATGAATGTCCTCCTCCTTAAGAAGTAAAACCATGAACTAAAAATATTAAAAGACTTAAATATATTCATCAGGGGAAAGTGTAGCATTGTTAATTTCCTTCAGCAAAGTTTTAATCTGCCTCTTAGACTAGAATAAGGAAAAATGTGGTGGGTGTTTATATCTAATGAGGAAGCTGCCTGATTCTTATATTGGCTTGACTCAAACAAAATGGATACACAAAGTCAATACCAAATTTTAAGATTGTACTTATAGTGGCTTCTGTAAAACTTGATGTCCAGGTGACACCTTAAGTCATGCCAATATATCACTCCCACATAATGTGAAGTTTTTGGATCTGGCTTGTGACCAAGTGTCAATGAGATTTGTGCTGAGATTTTAGACTCTCTGGCAACTAAGAGTGAGGTTCTCTTCAGCTTTCTGTATGGTTTTACCCTCAGGAATGAGGTGATGCCATTTGTACTGGATGAGTGCCCAATTTTGATGTAAATGATAATATCAAGCAAATTTCAATATCAATACAATTCTAGCGAATCAAGCTTGAGAAACATTTTTGGTTTTCATTTTCTAAATTTGTGCCTTGCCACATTGATAGATGACTAACTACTAACCTGTTTTTCCTTTTTTTCCCCACTCTGTTTTTTTTTTATTTTACATGCCAATCACAGTTTCTCTTCTCTTCCTCCCTCCATCCTTCCCTCTCTTTTACACACCCTCACATGCACCCTGATCACCCTCCCCTCCCATCCCCCATCCCCATTCCACATGTAGGATTATGCTTTCCAGTTGGGGTCATGTAAATCTGTGAAGTCATTTGAAGTAGGGACTAGGGCTTCTCTCCAGTCTCTAGGTTAAGGGAGTTTCCCTCCATGGGGGATGTGTCTGCAAGGTCACCTCCAGGAATACATCCTGTTTCCACAGTATGAGGTCTCTTACACTGCTCAGAGTCAAACTAGAATTCAGATGCATACAGAGAGGACAAGACCAGGTTGCAAAACACATAAAGACAGCTGATCTGAACAAGGAGGAGCTAATGCCCCCCCAGACTGATAGCTGGGCATCCAGCATGAGACTGACACAGACCCCCTGAATATGGGTCTCAGCTAGAAGGACTTACCTGTTTTTCTAAATTATACATTATTTTTAAATATGCTGCATAAGTTCAGTACCTTAAACAAGAGTAGAAACAAATATCCAGTACAACAAAAACAACTTTACATTTATATCAATATACAAAAGCCCATATCAATGTAAAATAATTGAGGATAATATTTCTTTTTGTGTTATATTCCCCCTATATGATGACAACATCTATAGAAACAAAAATGTCACGTGACCAAAAAATAGCCTTCCCGCCTATTGGGAATATGAATATTTTATTGTCTAGACTCTGTCCTGTTGTGTGAGGGAAAAGGCATATTTGGGAGAAAATCAGTGAGGCTATAAAGTGGGTGTGATTATTTTAGCATGTGGGAGGTTTACAAGAATGTGACAGAATGTTGGATCATGAAGGTTGCCTGGCAACCCTGCTGAAATTCTATATTCTGGTATCATGGCCCAAGAACCAGAGAGTAGCTTAGATGTAGTGTTTTCACTGGACATTTTAGTGTTCCAAAGTAAGTACCTCATAAAACTTTTAATGATGTCATTTGTGGAAATTGATTCTCCTAACCAAGTCATAACCAAATCCCTGGAAGTTGGCCTACACATATTAATATTACTCAATTCCAAATTACATAATATCAGGGAACATAGTCTGTGGAGAAGTTCAAAGACTTTTATTGATGAATATCATCTTCCCTTAGGAGTAAAACTATGCATTAAGAAGATAAAAAATCACAATTATTCAACAAATGGTGAGTTTTTCATTGTTAGTATTCCTCCAGGAAGGTGTCAATCCATTTGTTAGACTAGAGTGTGGAATGATTGGATAGCAGTTCATCTCTAATGAGGAAGCTGCCCAATATCAACTATCTGATATCCTCTGAATCCCTGGATCCACAATGACATGTAATCATTTACTAATTTTACTACTGAAATCTATAATTAAATAGTCATTAGTTCACCGTGTTTGTCACAACATTATGGGAGTCAAGTAAAGGTAACTTGTGTGTGTCCAGTATGACAGACTATATCATCCTCTGTTTATGCAATTACTTAATAATTAAAATAGGACATTAGATAATAGATAAGTGGATTATTACAACTTGTTGGAGATAATTGTGGCAAGTTATTTAATTAAGTATTTAAATCAATGATAGTATCACTTTCTTATCTCTCTATGGGTGAATTATGAGATAATATCTTATTACTCATTCACTATATTGTTAAAGTCTATGACTAAATAATCAGTGGTCCCGTGAGTTTTGCCAAGTCTTATAGAAGTCAAGTATAACATACCATCAAATAATTCAATTATTTAATTATTTATTCATTAAAATATGTCATTATTTATTCAGTGATCACTAGACTTTGAGCCTCCTTTTGAGAGTCAAATGTGCCAAACCATCACATCATCTGATATTATACTGATTTACCTACAAAATTAGTCATTAAATAATCAAAGATCACTGGAGTTTGGTTCTACCTTGCTTGATCAATTTTGCCAGATGATGTTATTATGTAACTAAATTATTCAAAACGATGATGACATTATGGACCATTAGTCAGGTTTGGAGTCAGATTGTGGGAGTTGATGATATGACATCATATCATTACTGTGTTACTTAGTCATTTAAATAGATCATTACATCAGCCATGATACTTCGAGTTTAGTGCCACCTTGTTGAAGTTTATGTGCAAGGTTGTCAAATTATTTATTTAGATTGTTTAATAAATCATTATTCCAGGAAGAGTTCAGTCTGACTCCACTATATGGGATTTAAGTATGCAACACAATCTCACTATTCAATTAATTTATCATTATATAATAATTACTTGAAATGATGATGATGTTATTCTTCATCACTGGAGTCTGGCCAGTCTTTCCTGGAAGTTTAATTGTGTGTCTCTTCTTCGACAATCACTGGAGTTTGGTTCCATCTTATGGGCATTAAGTGTGCAGGACCATTCAATTATTTACTTATATGATTACTTAAATGATGATGTGGTCATCAGTTAGGGGTTTGGCTGTTGTGTGATCAACACAGCAGAAAATTGGAGCCAGGAGCAGCACCCAGTGCTTGAGGGACACTCTGAGATCCAGTGACTACTGAATGCATAATAATAGATTTCAATAATTAATTGATTAAGTAATTTTATAAACTGGATGATTTCGCATCATCAGTTCCTGAGGGTATGCACCAAGAACCGAGCCATGAAGGACGCAGCCATCACCAATTTTAAATATTCAACAATTTAATAATCAGATGATCAGAAGATCTTGTCTAATGAATTCTGTGGGGTGGATTTCATGATAATCCAACAAGTCACTGCAGTCCTGATGAGGCTGCTGTGGTGTCCGGGTCCACAGCAGCAGGGGCTGTGGCAGCAGTGATGGAGGTGCCTTCACCTGCAGAGGAAGCTCCTCACTCTCTGTATGTCAACCCCAGCAATGCTTCCTGTGTCTCGTGCTGCTGCTTGTCCTTCTCATAGTAGAGGGCAGTGAAGGCTGGCCTGTGCCTTTCCTCAGGCACCTCTCCCTCCTAATTTTAATATCATGCTCATTTGCATACTTGCTTCGCACTTGCATATCCCTCACTCATTTGCATGGTGTGTTTCTGTGCCTGTCACTCATTAATGCAAATTGTCCCAGAATAATCATGAGCCACATTTGCATATACAATGGAAACAAAGGGAGGCGGGGTCACAGAACCGGAAGTGCACTGAGGGGGCAGGGTCTATGCACATGAGGACATGGATATGCAAATGGAGGAGGGGTTATGCAAATCGCACAAGACAGGTGCAGCCCAACTTATATTTGCATATCATTTGCATATTGGTGGCTTCTCTCACTGTGGGCAGGGTGTATGCAAACACAGTAATGAATATGCAAATGCACGCACCATACCCCATGGTGACAAAGAACCCTTTATCCTTGCAGATCCCATGATCTCACTGTTCTGACCCTGTGACCTCCTGGTGACCCCAGGTTTGAAAGTTTGCGCGGGTGGGGTCGTTGGGGGTAAAGATTCCAGGAAAAATCTGAAATTATTTGAAGCGGAAGTTACTTCACCTCTACAGTTTCCACGAATCTGCGGAAATAAAAATAAAAACTGTTTAACGGTAAAATGTTTTCGTTCACTATTTACCCACACCTGCCAACGGTTTCTCAAAGCTTAAATTATTTAATGAGGGAAAGAAGTGTCACATTTTTCTCGAAATTTCCACGACGGTCCAAACTCAAAGTTATGTAATTCTATGAAAATTAATTTATCACGCATTACAGAATCTGACAATAATTGCACAAAATCCTAAATTATTTATTATAAAAAGTTAATTCCTCAATATTTCTAGAAACCTGAGTTAATGGAAAATAATTTTACTTATTTTGCACATATTCAACGAATCTGCCCACGGCTTTCCAGGAATTTTAACTTTTTAATACAAAAAATATTTCCTGTGTCACGTTTTTCCCGAATCTGCCAATCTATTTCTAACTTATTTAATAGAAAAATAATTTCAATTTCCACAATTTTCCTGAATATGTCAATCGAGTATTAAGAACTAAATTATTTGAAGCTAAAAAATAAATTTCTCACATTTACTGAGAAACTGCCTGCGATTCCTCAAATTTCTAAATCACTCAATAGAAAATTCATTTCACTTCCAAAACTTTCACTAATCTGCCAATGATTGCCCAAAATTCAAAATTAATTATAACAAAAAATTAATTTCTCACATTCATGACGAATCAGGCTATGATTGTCCAAAACACTAAATTATTGAACACAAAAATAATTTTATTTCCCTATTTTTAACCAACCCGGCAGGAAATTTCCAGAAATCTCAATCATTTAAAAGAAAAATAATTTCATTTCTCACATTCATCGTGAATGTGCCAATGACTTTCATGAAACCTGAATGATTCAATGCAAAGCATTTACTTCCTGGCATTTTCCACTAATGGCTTTGCTGGAAATGTAAAATATTTAATAGAAGAATAATTTTGTAACATACATGATTCCTGAATCTGCCAGTGACCTTCCAGAAATCAATTTTATTTAATAAAAAAAAAAATATTTGTCACATTTATCACGAATCTGCCTATGATGATCCAAAACTCAACACTAATTTCAAAACAGCTAATTCATCACCCTTTTGACGAATCTCCCAATGATTGTACAAAATCCTAAATTATTTAATACAGTTTGTCACTTTATCCCAAAAAACATAAATTATTTATTAGAAAATAATTTCAAATTACCACAGATTTGTTACAAATCTGACAAAGATTTTCCAAAAATCTAAATTATTTAACACAGAAAAAAATTTAGCTTCTTACAAATCTGCCAAATACTTTCACAGAAATTTAATTTTCAATAGAAAACTAATTTCGTTATCACATTTTCCACAAATCTAAAAAGAGTGTGCAAAACAAACATCATTTCTGCAAAAAAATTATTTTTCAATAATCTGCCAATGATTTTCCAAAAATCTAAAGTGTTTAATGCAGATGCAAACTTAAAGTGCCACATTTTTCCCGAATCTGCCAAAGGTTATCCAAAATTCAAGATTATTTAATAGAAAAATACATTTACTTCCCACGTTTATCACGAATCTGCAAATCATTTTTCAAAATTCTCAATTATTTAATAGAACAATAATTTTGTTTCCCACAATTTTCACGAATCTGACAATGATTTATCAAAAACATAAATTGTGTGACGCAAAAAAACATTAATGTGCTCATATTTCTCACGAATCTGCAATTGATTCTTCAAAAATCCTGAATTATTTAATGCAGAATTAAATTGTCAACTGTTTCACTGATTTGTGAAAGACTACAATTCCCATGCATCCCTGCAAACCGCCATTAGCATTACACAGGGCAGGTAGAATTCCCTTAAAACACAGGGCATTCCAGTTGTCATGGTAGAGCGTCACTCGACAGGACTACATTTCCCATCATGCACATCTTCGTTGCCAGTGGCATTAAATATGGCTAGCACACTTCCCAGTATTCATAGTGGAGCATCACAGGAACGGACTACATTTCCCACTATACCTTGCTTCTTCCCCAGGACGTGTATACACAGTAGAAAGGCCGAAGTCCAGGACTTGGGCAGGAACTCTGGAAACCCAGCTACACCGCTACCCAGCAAGCAGGAGCTGACCGGAACACATGAATCCCTTTCCACGTACAACAGTCTCTCCCGCAGCACTTTCAGGTCAAAAAAAGTAAAAGTACAAACAAAAAAGACGGCGGGCGCGGCTCTTCCGGTACTGGCAGATGCCATTCCCAGCCGCTGGAGCTGAAAGTAAAGGTATATCACAACCCTTTAGGCCTTGGGAAGAAATGTGTTGTCATGGATTTCTGGGCCGCGCCCTCTTACTTCCTGAAATTGGGGAAGCCCCGCCTGCCATATCCACGCCCAAATTGTGGGGTCCCACATGGTAAAAATAATAGCAGAAGGATGGACGGGCGGGTTGATGTCACATGCTGGTGGGCGGGTGCCCCAACCCGCTGGGCCTAGTTATTCTTGGGTCGAGGTGGGCTAGAACCTGAAAATAATGAAAGAGAAAGAAGGAAAGAGACCAAGCAGTGCATTTGTCAAGGTCTAACTTTATTGCTGTAAAAAGGAGTTTTTTAAAGCAAAGCGGGGAGGAAATGGGGAGGGGTAGCAGGCAGGGAGGAAATGGGGAGGGGTAGTTTCTGCTAATTCCGGGTAATTATCCCAGACAATAAACATCAGACAATAAACGTCTGCTTATCTTAGTTCCTGGGCCCGGCCCATCTCAGTTCTGGGCACTCAGTACCTGGAATGAGTGGAAGAGACCACCTGTTAAATAGGTTCCTGTATACCAAGATAAGGCTTAATTAGAGTTCTAAGGTGTAAGCAATTCTGCAAGAGAATGTAAATCAAGGTCGCTCCCAACATCTCCCCCTAATTTATTATATTTTATGGAGGGTCTGTCTTAGGCTACGCGGTGGGCTCCCACAATCAGGACCCTGAGGATAGGCTTGTCACTCTGTGACAAATGGTGGGAAGGATAACCTCTGTCTTAGGCTACATAGGGTGCATCCACCCTCAGCACTCAAGGACACAGTCAAAAATCGGGCAAGAAACTCGTGCAAGAAGAGTGGGCTCCTGAGAGATGGACCTATGCTGCTCCTGTCATTGAGGGACCTACAGCCATATAAGAGGGTCTGAGTCCGATCTGTGGCACCACGATATTCCCATCATTGACGTCTCCATATCTGTGAGAACCAAGTCCTCTGTTTTATGAGTCTTGTGAAATCAAGTCCTTGCCTGGGGGGGGGGGTGTTAGAATCGGCATTGTCATCATTCTCAGCGCTCTGTTCCTTTTCTAAAAGCTGATGGTAGTGTACAGAAACAGGTTTTTTGAGTATGGAATCAATTTGGGTTTTGATTTATTGAGTTAATGTCTGGAATGCCCAAGGTCCAAAAGTTAGCAGCAGTAATAACCCCACCAATGGTCCCAGGAGGGAAGGAAGGAGGGTATAAATAGTTGAATTGGCTAGTGCAAGAATCAATTCTGCAAAGGAAGGATGTCCAAGGGGTAAGGTGGGTTAAAAGGCTCCTGTCACCTCCACAGGGGGAGAGAAAGTTCTAGCAGAGGATCTAGCAGGGGGCCTATGAGGGATATTTTCCTTCTGAAGTCACTGGACATCTTCGTTGATAGTTGAGCATAGTTAAGAATACCTGTTGCTGGATAGAACAAGGGAGAAAATGCCTGTCCCCACTCCACAGCACTAAGACCGAGGAGAGAGATAGTGAGAACAGAAATATGCTCTTTGTGCTCCCTAGGTATGGGAGAGATGTCCCTTTCCTCCCATAAGGGAAGGAAGTCTTTGGAGTGATAGTAAAGCAGAAGAGGCAAAAGCTTGATTAAAATACAAAAGGCAACTGTGGCCAGTCAGGGAAATGAGTACCTGCCCGCCAAGCATAGTTGGGAGGGACATGTGTGAGGTAAGTCAGGAGAACTAGTTCTGTTACAAAGATGGCTATATTGAGGAGCTTCAGAAGTAGAAATGCATAGCCCTAGGCCAGAGATCTGAGTAACAGAGATTCCATGAGTGGAATCTGTATGCCATCTGCAATGACCGGGATTTTGTCTCCCAAAATGGCTATCCCTTCATAAGGGAGGCCAAGAATAATAGCATAGCCAAAAATCCTCCATGAGCACTGCGGAGATCATTGTCTGGCCACTAGACCTCCTGGTGTTCTATATTATAGGTCACTGAAGGTGAGCAGGATGTCTGCTAAGGGGAAATGCAAGTAGAGATAAACAGGTTGTTAGCAGGGGAAGAGGTCTCAGGAGTTGCTAAATAACTGTATAAGGAGTATAAGCCCTAAATTCTACTTCTCAGGAAGTTGGGGAGAAGGTAGATCAGGACTTAAAGTCGCTATCTTTTAACTCTATGGGCTACTCTAAGAAAAAGCTGGCAAGGCTTATGCCACAATTGCTTCTGGCAATTCCGCCTTTTTTTTTTTTTTTTTTTTAAGTAAGATGGTGGGCTACTGATACTATGTCACCATGAGTGGGAGAAGGGATCCTGGTTTCCCTAGATAGTTATGTGACATGTATCCTGAAGCAAGCAGGCTAACCCAGCCTTCGCAGGCGAGATTGTTTTGGGCCCTCCATGATGTTTTTTTGAGGAGGAAAGATTTTTACATCAACCTTTATGCAACCAGGTATACTCCCTTGAAGCCCAGGCAGGGTAGGTGCCTTTGGTGGCTTCTTTATTGCACTCATAGGTGCACCTTGGAGATATTTTATTTTGTCAATAGCAAAAGGAGGCTTCCCTGGGAAGTGCCCCCCTAGGTCGTGGTGGGTTGTCACCTTTTAAAGGCTCACCATGACCACATAAATTGAGGTCAAGCCTGTGACTTGGATAAAGTCTGTTGGCAGATAAAGCCAGTTATCTGGCCTAAGGGCCTAAGGCAAGTCTTTAAACCCATTATCACTTGGGTGACTGTTAAGTTTATGATAATTTCCAGGGTTACTAATTGTAATCTTTTAACTAGTTTCAATTTTTAACAGATTTAGCCATAAAACAGTATTAATATCATCTACATTAAAAGGACATCTGATTTCTCACAATCTGAATTTAATGACCTGAGCTCAGAGATAAATTTTGAGCTGAGGGCTATTACCAATAGACAGCAAAAAAATGTTTAAACCATTCTTTGCTTTAGCTCCATTCTTGTATTAAAACTTAGGTTTATAACAGGAAACACAAATAGAGCTTTTTACCAAGTACATATAATTTTCTTTAGAGAAATAAATGTAACTTTTAAACACTTAAAATGGTATGGTCAACAATTTTAACTCATATTACCAATTTTAAATTTAGTATTTGTAGATATAAGAGTCCACATCAGTTTATATCTTCCTCGGACCTTTCTATGACTTTTCATTGAAAATTTACATTACCTTTAGTCTCTTTCTCTGATTTTCTCAGACGAACCCTATCATAGACAAATCTCTCCTATTCTCTTTTTCTTTTTCTATTTTCTTCATGTCACTGACTCATAGTCAGAGGTGCTTGGCTGAAGCAAACAAATTATTTATTTATTTAAATCCTCTCTGTATCTTCTTACTATGGTGCCTTCCCCTGAGCCTCTCTGCACTCTCTGCTCTCTTTACTGTTGGCTCTTTTTACTGATTATGTGGGGTACACCAGCTCTCCTTTTATGTAATTTTTCATTATTATAATTTTTTTAAATCTCTTTTTGACCCTTCTGGACCTGGCTAATAATTTTTCCTGCTCTACTTTTTATTGCTCAGAGAAGTGGAGTTGTACTCGTAACACCTGAAGCTCCTTCTGATGTCCTCTCTGCTGCTTTGGTGAGTTGTGTTGACCTATAAATCAGAAGCCTCATTTAACCTGTCTACTAGACCACTGTTATCTTATTTTGTCTAATTTGCTTCAGACTGATTGTACCAAGTCTGCACATAACCATCACATCGCTTTACCATTAATTTTCTTAGTTTTATATTTTTATTTGACATAAAAGTCTTTATCAAGTTATCCCCAAAACTCCCTCATCTTGCACCTCACCACCCTCACCCCCACCCCTCTACCTGCATGCTGCTCTGTGGTCCCTCCAGTCACAGTCACTGCCACTTCAGGAGAAAAGGGATGGGCCAGAGGCAGCTTCAATCATTAGCTGCTAGGGATACAGAATTCCTCTCCTCTTTGACTGCTCACCAGCTGGCCCAGTGCACATAGGCCATCAGCGACACACCATGGCTCCTGTATGAGCATGGCTTAGGACTTCTGTACCAGGAGGAGTCAGGTGCTGTTTACCCTGGTATTCTGAATTACCACCAGCCTGTAACTTCCAGACCTGGAAGTTGAAGTGGCAAAATTATTTATGTTTTCATACACAGGAAAGGGAGGAGACAGTCCTATGATAATTTTTGTATGAGGTAGCATCTATAGGGGATAGACAATTGAAAAATATAAATAAACATCACAGAGGGCCAAACACAGTAACTTACATACACTGGTTCCTCTCAGATTCAGATCGTCTGACTCCCCCATTCCCACAGGAGGGTCTATAATGTCAAACACTGTACATATGAGAGGTGGCCTCCACATTAGAATGACTCAGTTTTAGAGCAAAACTTCACACTAAGATAGTACTTTTATCCATCCCTTTAATGGATCCCTGCCCAGATGAGAATTTGAGGTGTCCCCAAAATTCTCCAGGTGTGATCCCTTTAGTGCATCCACTGAGGTGACTTGTGTAGAGATTCAAATATCCACAGCTAGACCAGAAAAAAGAACCCTTTCTCAGACAGACAGAAAGTCAGTCAAGCAGAATAACAGATGGACATGGAGCACACAACCTGGCCAAGACCTCAATCTTTCAGGATCAAGGGTGCTGGGAGGCTGTGGTAAATCCGGGATGAGCCCACAAACTTTTTACCCATTGGGTTTCCTCAACGTCCAATAAAGTCATTCCCAAATGCAAAGCTAAAAGGTTTTAACTGGGAAGAACCAAACAGGCTAGGACCTCACTCTATTGGAAAACTAAGGCACATGGTTACAATATCGAAGGGCTTTCAAAAGGGAAAATTGAAAGGGAGGCTTGAGCCCACTAGTCGCAGTTCATAGGTTTTTCGAGGTTACAGCATTTCATACAGTACAAAGTTTTTTTGCAAGGTCATCATGGATAGGCAAGATTAATTAGCACACCTGCAAGATTAGAGGTTTTTGTTTGTTGTTTGTTTGCTTTTTCCTTTGTTTCCTAAATATAGCATCTAAGCTCTGTACTCTGAAGTCAGGAAGTTATCTACTAGAAGAAATTCTTGTTCTTTCTAGTTTTCCCTTCTTGCCATTAGCCATAATTTTTCATTTTTCCATCACATGATATAAAGTAATATATAAATTGCTTATGTCTCCAAGCACAGCAGTCTTTCCAGTGAGGCACCAAAAGCTTATTGAAGTTGACTAAAAATATGTTTCCTTGCAGGGCTCCTGCTTGCAGTACTCTGAGGAGATTCAAACCACAAAGGGTTATTTAGAGTCCTATCATTGATGCCAGGGTGTTGCATGGATCTCATGAAAACCCACAGGATGGAAAAATCTGTCTGCATGTTCCCACTCAGATTTTGGGAGGATCCACCACATGGCTCACATACTGCACCATGTACTCCTCCATTCTGGGGACAGCAGACACTCACTCACCGTGGTGTGATTACTGAGCTGTCCCAAGCTCTCCAATCAACTCCCTATAACAGTAATCAAAAAACAGCACATAAAAATGGTTCCAGGTCTCCTTTAGAGAAAATATTGAATATGGCACCAGGAAGGTCTCTGTACCTTTTATGATTGACAGGTCATGAGGAGGGTCTGATTAGCTAGTACTGACTGAGTGTCAGGAGCACATCCTATAGGAATGCATTGTCCTTAAAGAAAAAACTATATAATTCCTGATGTGGCCTTCCAACCCAGAGAAAAACCTTTTCTAGATCAGCAGAAATATGCATTTCTACAGCACTGGACTTGACTGCAATAGCAAACATTGCTCTCTTCCTGCACTCACTCCTTTCTCCTTAAAACAAGGTGGCTAGCTAGCTTGCACAGGCCTCTACACAATCATGTGGAGTGTTTATTCTCTGTCCTAACTACTAGTGAGAGATTTTGGCAGAAAAGGAGATGTATTATCTGAAGTTTCCCACTGAGGTCAGGTGACCTAAAAGCACTTATTTCCTGGTTGTCACCGGGGCTTCAGACAAGCAGAAAACAGGAGACAGATCTCAAACAAGAAAATAAGTCATTTTACAATCTCAAGGCTGGACAATTAGAAACCTGAAAACAGTCCTGTTCCAGAAGAGAACATTGAGTAATGCTGCTATTTTCTCACCTGTACCCTGACAAAGCTGTGCTGGGTCACCACAGTGCTATTAGAGGCAAACTTTCCAGCCCAGTTCTCTCAGAGTATTCAAATTACAATGAAGACAATAATTTTTATTATTATTCATTTCTCGATAATTTCAAGAATAAAACTCCCAATGCATTGGAGCTATTACCCAAGCATCTAACAGGAGAAAGATATATCATCTTCTTTGTGATATGGCTCCTTCTCTTCTCTCATGGTTTTCTGAAGTGTCTGTGACTACTAGATAAAATGTACACCCATTTCCCCTGACCTCAGCAAGAAGCCACAGAACAAACATCTTCTTTTGTGCTTATGCCCTAAAATCTCTCTCAAGTTTTGCATATTCTGGGCACCCTTCCCTCTGTTAAATAATATAAGTATTTCTGTCTGCATTGTGTAATTACATCTGCAGCATCTGCCCATTTTGTGGAGGAAGGAGAGGATGATCTCACACACTGCTGGAAGTGAATATTATCTGTTTTAAAAAGGAATAAGTGATATTGAAATTTGTGTCTCTACAAGTGTCTACAAGGTCTGGGTCTTTACTAGAAGCGAGGGCAAAGGAACTCTGTGGTGTGCTAACCCTTGAGGAAGTGCTCTTGTTTCTTAAACCTAACTAGCCAATCAGCAACACCAGGCCAATCTGCCAATCACAAGCATTTTAGGACACATCCTGTAGCCATACTGCAGGCTTTTATGTATGCTGCATGCTTGATTATATAGCCGAACAAGCGCCAGTGGATTGATTGCTGTTCTGCACGTGCTACTGTAGTAAATTTTGAAGGAAGCTTGGATGAGCGCAGAAGCCACAACATGGTGAGTGAAGGGATGCCATCCTAAGATTGGGAGGATGGGATGGGAATACCTGGGAGTTAGTCGCAGGCCATCCAGGTGGCTTGGTGGGAAACTGGCCTCATTCTGATGGGAGATGAATTTAAGGGTAACTTTTTGTTACTATTATGAAAGCTATGAAATTTGTGTGTACTTAATTTCTACACACAGAATCATAGTCAGCTGAGATACATGTCAAAATCACAAATTTTCTGTCTGAGTTTCCTTTGTTCATTTGAATAATAGCTATATTTTTCAGCCTTTGTTTTTGGCCTTTTCTCTTTATTCTCTTTGTTCTTTCTCCAATATTGTGCATATTTAAATTGTCACAGCTTTGTGGTAAGTATAGAAATCACATTAATGTCAATCTGTGTCCTCTGATTTCATGTTCTCATTGAGCATTCTGAATGTTTCCACAGTGAGTGTAGCTTTGTAATCAGCTTTCCTGTTATAAATTGTTAGGCATTGTCATTGGGTTGTAGTCATTGAATTGAATGAAATGGAGAGGTTGAGGAGTCCAGCAAGCAACAGGAATTATGTACTATATGAGAGAGGAGGAGTGTTAGCCTTACTCATTTCATCCTCTCATTTCAGTCCAGCGAGAGAGATGGCTCTGAGTGAGGTTGAGGAGAAAAAACACTTGTTGGGGGAAGGTGCACCTGGGGGCACTTGGGATCTAATACCTATATCCCATGCTCTTCAGCTGTGCATAGGAACTTTAGGTTCTCACAGCTGATGAGCTGAGAGAGTGGATCCTCATGCCCCAACTCAGGAAAGGTGTCCTCCACCCCCAAATCACTCATGAGAAGTGGTCTTGATGTAAAAGCATGAGGTCCTTTATGTTCCAAGTGCAATAGGGTCCACAGCCATATACTGCACACGGGTAGAGGACTGAGGACCCTGAATACAGAATTGAGACAGCTTTTATAGGGTTACAACAAAACCCGCACATGTTAAACAAATTATCTCATAGCATCCAGAGACCTGTGATGTGGACAAATGAATTTAAACCATCCAAGCCCATGCTTTATAGACCAATCAGTTTCCTGTAGCTCTGGAGGTCTACATTCATGAGGGACCCTGGGTGGGGTGACAAAGCTCATTTCTTGTGCTCATAGTACTCACAGGCCTTGTTGTAAATAACCCTATTGTAAACAGCAAAGATTGTGACCTTTTGCCTACTCCCTGCCAGGGGACAGGTCTGGGATTTAAACTTTTAGCTTCCTGGAGTCAGTGGAGAGTTAGGCTAAAGTTTCCCATCCTTTTACTGAGTTCTGGTCATGGGATAAATTGTCAGATTTTTTGGCAATATTTTATTGAAAAATAAAGGGTCAGAGCTGGAACCTATAGATGTCCTGGGTGTGGTTTAGGCATCATCACTTAGCAACACCAAGCAGGCTCTGCCCCAGTGAACCTTGAACCTGTAGTTTGTGCCTGCAAGCCATGAGGTACCACCTGCCCAGTTCCCAAACCCACACACTCATCTCCATGCTCATGATCTGCTGGTTCTTCCTGGTCCCTGCCATGCCCTTTTTTACTCTCTGTGCCACAGCAGCAAGGATGTAACAAAAATAGCTGTAAAAAACAAGGCAGACCAATAGCAAAGCCTCCCTGTTATGTTTAAAAATGCTGGTGAGTAGACTGAGCTATAGTGGCTCATGCATTTAATCCCAGCATTTGGAAGGCAGAGTCAGGCAGATTTCTGTGAGTTGGAGGCCAGGATGGTCTACAATGCTAGTTCTAGTACAGGCTCCAAAGCAATACAGAGAAGCCCTGTCTCAAAAAAACAAACAAACAAAAAGCAAGAATTGCTGGTGAGTGGAAAGGTTATTGGAAACCCATTGCATTTGCTAATGCAATGTTTTTACCAGACTGAATGAAAAAAAAATCTGTTGGGACTATATATGGAATCCATTCCATTTTGCCATAGGTTCATAGAACTCTTAGCATTTCTATTTCCTCAACGAATTTTTGATTACCAGCTACAGGATGCCTGGGCCTCAATGGTGAATTGCTAATAATTCTTATGTAAATAACAACAGGCTGTGGCCCAGACTGCTTTATATGCCTCAGAAAGTCAGAGAGCTATTTGCCCTTTATACATAATAGAAGATATCTGAGATTGACCCATCCTTTGGTTGGTTACTTAAGTTTGGATGTATGAAATAAACTGGGCATTTAGTAGAGACTGAATCTGCTCTCCTGATGACTACCTTGGGTTTCCATCTCTTAAGTGTATTAGCTAGCCTTTCCCTAGTCTACACTCTCAGACTCAGCAAATGACCCAGAGGTCACCCAATTACACCCCTAAAAAGGCAGCTTATGACATAAACAAATATTTAATCTGAGAAAATGCAATCCAGGGTGGCTGCAGGAGAACAGAAGATCAGAAATCAGAAGGTGGACTGCACGAAGAGGTTTTAAGTTCAGAGTCCTAACTAAAGAGAATCTAGGCACCCTGATGGCAGGGTGTGAAAGAATGCAGCTTCCTATTATGGCTGAGGTTTCACCCAACTCACATACTCCACCTCCATTAGGAACAGAAGCATGAGGTCTCCATGATGACAGCAAAGGGAAAACACTCCACTCACAACTCCTGCTGAGTGTGAGCTTAGGGGGAATCATGATTCCCCCCTCACCATGAAGTTCCTTGCTAGCAGGAAGAAGCCAGATTTAATCTGTTGCCTCCATGCGTGAGAGTCTGGGAGGTTTTGTTGGAAGACCTGCTGGCTTATATACTACAAAAGAAGTTGGAATGTTTGGGAACATGTTCAAAAATTCCCTCCCTATGGTGCTTTGTGTCTTTTACTCCCTTGGTTGTCACAAAGGTTTTACTGGCCAATCAGAGCCTCTAGTGGACCCACAACTTAGAGGCTAGGGTTCTTCTGTAGCCACTCTTTATGCTCAGATCACCTCATGAGGAAGTCAGAAGTGGTCTTGTGTGCAGTACCTTTGGATCAACATAGAAGACCAGAAGGTGCAGAAGCCATGGGCAGGCCTTCTATAGCTCTCTCTCTCTCTCTCTCTCTCTCTCTCTCTCTCTCTCTCTCTCTCTCTCTCTCTCTCTCTCTCTCTCTCTCCATACCCTTCCCTCTCTCATTTAATCTCTTCCCCCACCCACTCTGTCTCTCTCTTCTATTGCAGGTCATTTCTGAAGGGCAGAAACTGCATATTTCTGAGCATCAATTCTGCAGCTGTATAAATTGTTCCCCAATAAAACACCCATTTATCATTTTTCTTGGGTCAATTGGGTCAAGTGAACATATTAACACCCTGCGGTCATAAGAAATATTTTTTCATATTGAAACTAAAGAAATATATGATGTCTAACATCTTCACCAATTTATTTACTTGAGTTGGATCTTCTCTTTTATGAGTTCTTCTCTATTACTTAATATAAAGATGATACAAAAAGGATCCAAATTACCTACAGGTTTACAGATGAGAATGTGCAGAATTATGACTAGTTCATTGCCAGTACCTAGGTCAGATTTTTGAGAAATTTCTGTAGAGTCTGATACAACGATGTCCCAGGGTCCAACCTTCTCAGTAACAAGTATGAACAGTAACAAATCCACAACTGACCTAGCATGATTAAAAGGAAGTCAGATCATTAACCAAACAGATGTGCACACATGAATATTTTTTTCTAGTGAGCACTCATGCCTGTAAAAGAGGTGTTAAAATGTTTATCGTCTGAACAGTTTCCTTCTGCATGTATTGGTTCATGAAACAGAAAGCAAGCATTAAGGATTGGACTTAGAGAAATCAATTGATATGTGCTGCCGACTGCTCAGTGGGTAACAGGTCTGCGTGGAGACCAATACTCGGATGACCAGGTCAGGAGTGGCTTCGGCTTGACAGGCAGGCACAAACACACTTGAGGAGGTTTGCAAACTGCTGCAAATTTTACTATAAAATATCAGGTTTTTATATAGAAAGTTCAAAGAACAGATCTTTGGTCACAGTTTAAAGATAAACAGACATTCTATAGATGTCAGCAATTCCCCTTTGATGTATGAGATCATAAATACTTTTAAGTAAGTGCATAATTGGGAGCCTCTGTTCACTTTGGCCAGCTTGTGGTCACCGTATCAGAGATTTGATTTGTTGAGTTTACAGAATAATCTTTGTCTCTGGATAGTAAACTTTTATAGTATTGATTTAGGGGCCCTAAGATCCCAACTTAGAGTATTGTTGTGAATCCCACAGCAGGTTTGTTGTGGGCAGGCTAATTACAGACAGGGTCACATTGTGGGCTGCTTCTTACAGCTTTAGCCCTAATTGATTTATCAGGCCTTGGGCTGACTTCTGAAGTCACAACTGGCACCTTAGGATCTGTATCTGAAGGCACAGAGGGCAATATCCATCTGTTGATTGTTGATCTGTACCTCTTTCAGTTCCTGAAACTATATCTAAATGTTCTCTAGGCTTCTCTGAATTAACACTGAAGCTAAAGGCTAAAATATCCATGAATAAAAGGCAATATTGTCATCATAGCACAAAACACATCTAGCACCCGTTCCAAACAGCCAGCCAAGCAAGCACCTTTAGGGACCTGGACCACTTGTCTCCAGGAGGCATAACCACATATGGTGCAAACCTCTGGACAGATAGCTATTGAGATTTCTCTCAGCCATTGCTACATTGTCTCTACTGGGGCTGGTGTGGCAGTGCTTTTCTGCGTTTCTACAGTTATTCACTCACCTACTTTTGTCCATATTTGCACCTATAACATGTGTTCAAGCTGTTCTAAAGTTAAGGGAATGAAGAGAAGCTTACTTTTATTTCAGTAAATAGAAAAGTATTAAGTTAATGGCCATAGATGTTATTGTCTCCATTCTGGAAATAAGAAAAATTGGAACACAGGATATATGGTTAGATACTCATAAATGTAGTTGAATGGCATAATGATGCTTTCATTTCCATGTGTATATCACTATAGGTGTGTAGTTGTTTGATAAACTTGAAAATAAGTATAACTCAGAAAAGAACCTTGCATTTTTGTGAAAAAATCAATTAGTCTATAAGGTTAGTCAATTAGTGGGTGTGCTTTATAGCAAGTGGGAGGTGTACTGGAATGCGACAGAATCTTGGATTATCAATGCTGCCTGGCAACCCTGATGGAATTCTATATTCTGTTGTCATGGGCTAATACCAGAGAACAACTTATGTTGTATATTTTAGTCTCCGAAGTTAAGTATCTCATAAAACTTTTAATGACAGTGTTTGTGGAAATTGATTCTCCTAATCAAGTCATAGCCAAACCTTTGAAGTTGGCCTACACCTGGTAATATTACCAAATTCAAGATTACCTAATATCAGGATTTATACTCTTTGGAGAAACAGTCCAAAGACTTTTGTTGATGTATGTCATCTTCCCTAAGAAGTAAAACTATGGATGAAGAAGATAAAAAGACTCACACTTAATCAACAAAGGGTGAGTTTTCTATTGTTAACTTCCTTCAGGATTGTGTTACTATTTGTTATACTAGACTGAGGAATAATTGGATCTCTAATGAGGCAGCTGCTCAACATCAATTTACTGATATCCTCTTAATCCCTGGATACACAATGACACATCTTACTGCTCAAATGTGTGATAAATCCATCATCCATTTAGTTTGGCACAATCATGTGAAAGACAAGTAAGAGACAACATGTGAGTGTCTAGTATAGCAGACCGTCTTATCTACTGATTATGTAATTATTTATTTATGAAAATGGGACATTAAATAATTGGTGATCAGTGGATTTTTGCAACACATTGTTGGAGCCAAGTATGCAAGACAATCTCATATTTAAGTATGTAATTAAATTATTTAAATCAATGGTGGCAACATCATTCATGAGTATGGTTTAGAGCCACCTTGGGGAAGTTGATAATGTGATACTAACCAGTTGTTTGATTTTATAGTCTAATAAAACAATGATTATGTCTTTCACAATACCTGAAGTGTGGGGCCACCTTGTGGGATCAAGTATGCCAGATCAACTAATTTTATAATTAAATTATTTAAATTGATGATAGGAGTTAGTATGCTAGATCATTTAAATATTTGCATAATAATTTAAATAAATGGTCCTCTATTCAATGAAGAGTCAAGTCAGTTTCTATCTTCAGGAGTTAAATATGCAATATGCAATATTATCACATTTTTTGATTAATTGGTATTTTTTTATTTTAAAGTCAATTTTATTTTTAACTCAAATAGGGTTATTCACCTCTATCTTTCACACTGCTCAAAGATTTATTGAATATTATCTTTTTATCAGAGAAAGGCTCTGAGCATGAAAAATAATTCTGAGTTGTATATCTGTCACTTACCAGTATCCAGTCTTTTTTTCTTATTTTACATATGAATCACATTTCCATTTCATTCCCTCTCTCCATCCCTCACTCTTTCCCACCCTCCCATGCAACCTGATTACCCTCCCCTCCCATTTCCACCCCCCTTCATGACATGTAGGTTGATGCCTTTAGGAGGACACAACTAAATCTGTAAAGTCATTTGGTGTATGAATTAGGCCATCTCTCGTGCCTCTACGTTAAGGGAGTATCCCCCATCAGGAATGTGCTCCCAAAATCCTTTTGTACACCAGGTGTATATACTACTTACACTGTCCAAGGAACCTGATACTGCCTAGACCTTCTGACTGAGACCCATATTTATGGGGTCTGAGTTGATCTAATGCTGGGTACACAACTATCAGTCTGGGGGCCCATTAGCTTCTCCTTGTTCAGGTCAGCTGTCTTTGTGGGTTTCTGTAGCTTGGTCAGGTCCTCCCACTCTGCATCTTTATTCCAGGTTGTCTCAGTGTTTAACTGTGGGTGTCTGTTTCTGCTTCTGTCAGCTACTAGATGAAGGCTCTGTATTTGTGGATAAGTTAGTCATCAAACTTATTACCAGGGAAGGGAATTGATGGTAGCCTTTCCAGTGTTGCTCAAATTGTTAGTTGAGATCAGTCTTGTAGGTCTCTGGACATATCTCTAGAGTCAGTTTTCTTTTCTAACCTATAATGACTCCCTCTTGTTTGGATCTCTCTCTCTCTCTCTCTCTCTCTCTCTCTCTCTCTCTCTCTCTCTCTCTCTCTCTCTCTCTCTCTCTGTCATCTACTCCTCCCCTGTCTCAATGTTCCTAGGACAATGTGCTTTCCTTTCCTCCTCTTTTTCCACTCACTGCCCTGCCACTCCCAGTATGCTCAGGAGATCAAGTCCCTTTTCTCTTATGTGTGGGCAATTGTTTGAGTCACTTAGACTCCTCTTTGTATTCTAGTTTCTCTGGAGGTGTGAATTATAGGTTGATGATCCTTTGCAATATGTCCACAATTCATATATCAGTGAATACATACCATGTTCCTCTTTCTGTGACTGGTTATCTCATCTAGGATGGTTTCTTCTAGTTTCAATTCCATCCATTTTCATGCAAATTTCAAGATTCCTTTTTTTTAAGCAGAGTAGTATTCCATTGTGTAAATGTGCCACATCTTCTCCATCCAATCTTTAGTTGAGGAACATCTAAGTTGCTTCCAGGTTGTTGGTATTTTAAATAATGCCACTACAAGCATAGCTGAACATGTATTCATTCCATGGATGTAGATAATTATGGTATATGCCCAAGAAGGGGATTGCTGGATCCTGTGGTAGACTGATTCACATTTTACTGAGGAATCACCATACTGATCTCGAAAAAAACTGTGCAAGTTTGCACTCTCACCAGCAGTGGAGGAGTGTTTGCCTTTCTGCCCATCCTCTCCAGCACAAGTTGTCATTGGTGTTTCTTATTTTAGACATTCTGGCAGGAGTAAGTTGGTATTTCAAAGGTGATTGATTTGCATTCTCCTGACAGTTAAGTATGTTTAACACTTTAAGTGTGCTTCAGCATTGTTTAATAGTTCTACTGAGAATTCTCTCTTCAGTACTGTTCCCCATTTTTAATAGTGTTATTTGTTGTTTTGTTGACTAGTTTCTTTTGTTCTTTGTATATTTTAATTATCAGCCCTCTGTCAGATATAGGATTGGTGATGATCTTCCCATGTTGTGGGATGTTATTTGGTCTCATTAACTGTGTCCTTTGCCTTAGAGAAGGATTCTCAGCTTAAAGAAGTCCCATTGTTGATCTCAGTGTCTGTGCTACTGAACTTATGTTCTGGAAGCAGTGTCCTGTAGCAATTCATTCAAGGGTACCTCCCACTTTCTTTTTTAATAGACACAGTGTGGCTGGATATATGTTGAGGTCTTTGATCCATTTCAACTTGAGTTC
The DNA here is from genome assembly GCA_030556225.1 of Cricetiscus sungorus. Taxonomy (NCBI): domain Eukaryota; kingdom Metazoa; phylum Chordata; class Mammalia; order Rodentia; family Cricetidae; genus Cricetiscus; species Cricetiscus sungorus. The sequence goes on from JANBXA010000424.1 coordinate 1,253,211, forward strand.
CATGCATGGTGATTGTTCGACTCAGCAGTGTGTGAACCCTGCCTCTGATGATGGGCAGGACTCCTATGGCCATGTCATCACTACATCAGGATTTATCTGACTGTTGAAGCTTTTACCTGGCGGCACAGGGAAGGAGTTACCCCATGCCCAAGCGTTTCTCTATCTCTCTGCTTAACACTCTCTTTCATCTTTCTCCTCTCCATCTAATGTTCTTCTAGCCACACAAGCTGAACCTACTACAAAAGAAGGATCCATAACTAACTCAGGATATATTATGGCCATGTTAAAGGCCTCCCACCTCCCCAAAGCTATAGGAATTATTCACTGCCGGTCTCATCAGAATGAATCTCCATTATTTCTAAGGGAAACAACTGGGCTGATGAAGCAGCTAAAGTTGCAGCCCTCAGAAGCCCACACTCACCACACCCACCACAGGAAGTCCTGACACTACTGCCCACATCCTCACAGCCACCTCGTAATACTCAACAAATTCTGTCCTATTTAAACCAGCTCTTTCATCATAACAGCAAGTCTCTTTCTCATTTTGTCAAGGTTCAACTCCAGCCCACTCCTGAGGACTTGTAGTTCTTAAAAATTATCACTGTCTCTTGTAAAACCTGTCAGATGTCAGATCCTAACTCTAGGTATTGTAGCTTTCCTTTTCCTACCCACCAGGCCAGGGGCTCTCCCTCCCAGGGACTGACTGGCAACTTGACTTTACCCACATGCCTACACTGAGACGGGTCAAATATCTCATGGTATTGGTTGATACCTTCTCAGGGTGGTGGAAGCTTTTCCAACTACTAACAAGAAAGCTCAGACAGTCTCTGACACCCTTCTCTGGGAAATAGTTCCATGGTTTGGAATCTCAGCTTCTCTTCAGTCAGACAATGGTCCTGAGTTCACCACTCAGATTTCACAAATCTTATCTAAAGCTCTAAACATCCATTGGCATTTTCATATCCCCTATCACTCCCAGTCCTTAGGGAGGATAGAGCGTACTAACCATTCCTTAAAAAGTGTTCATGTTAAAATGTCACAGCAACTTCACCTTGACTGGGTAAAAGTCTTGCCTCTGGCTCTATTCAGGCTTAGGGCCCTCCCAAAATGACCCCTTCTCATCTAACCCTTTGAACGTATGTATGGGAGGCTAGTTCTAACACCTGGTCTCTCACCTGAACTGTCACCTCTCCCTGATCACCTGCTTACACCCTTACTTCATCATCTCCATTCCCTCCTGTGGAGCTTTACTGACCACTTCCTGCCTCGACCTTGTGCCAATTTCTGTACATCCCCAATTAATATCAGGGACCAGGTCCTTCTCTCTCCCCAAGACCAACGCCCCTCATCCCTTTCCCCTAAATGGCAGGGCCCCTTCAAGGTAATCCTTGTCACTCCAACAGCTGCTAAGCTTGAGGGCCTTTCCCACTGGATTCATTTATCCCACCTTAAACCCTTTACTTCTTCACCCAAAACTAATCCCTCATATACAGCAACTACAACAGAACCCTGCTTCCTTAAGCTGTGGAGGACACCGAGATCAATTACACTCTCTCCTATTCTAGAAGATTAAGGATTCATTCCTGTAACCTCACCCTGCACATTGGTAGCATCATGCTTTTCTTCCTGTCCTCAGGCTGACCTAAAACTTTTAATCTAACCAATTAGTTGTTGTTACGGGAATGACAGCCATGGATCTAGAGACACAAATCATCAAACACTTGTAACTCCTAAGAAAATGTCTCAGAGAGATGCCAGAGTTCCATACAGTCAGGACTGTGATGAAACAACCGGCTACCAACACGTGGCAGCACCCCAGCTTTCTCAGATCCCCCAAAAGATGATCAACTCCCCAAGTCAGCAGGAAGCAGCCTTTGAGAACTCAATGCCCTTGTTCCCTGACCTGCCATGCCCAACCCCCACCTTTTTAATAACAATAAGAGGTGGGAATGTTGGCACTCATCAGTTTGTGGACCACACCTCTGATGATGGGCGGGACGCCTATGGCCACATCATCACTATGTCAGGCTTTACCTGGCTGTTTAAGCATTTACCTGCCTGTGCAGGGGACCCTGTTATGCATGCTCAAGCCCCCCTTTTAAAGCAAACACCCCACACTCCCTTTTAAAGCAAGCACCCCACCCCCTGTTCTCTCTCTCTCTCTGCTTTTGGTTGGCCACCAGCTACCCCCTTTCTCTCTCCTCTCTCAATAAACTCTGTGTGGGCACTGAGTTTCATGTTTGTGTTTCTTAGGCAATAGCAATCCAGGAAATGCTCTGATTGGTTCTTACAGCCTAAATGACAGGACCATGTGAGCAGAAGATACACAGCAAACTGAGAGTGGGATTTGAAACAAGGCAACCAAATAATCCCACCATTTGTATACACATTGAAGCCACCAGGCCTTCCACCTGAACAACCCTGAGTCCCTGGGTGTGGGAGCATTGTTCTGTGTCTGGCTTCTTCATGCTGGCAAGGGACAATGTGGGGTGGAGAGGCAGGCTTTGGTGGACTCAGGAGGTGTGGGTGGAGACGTTTTCCCTTACATGCCAGTCTGGAGACCTCAGGCATCTTTTCTTTGAGTAGGTGAAGAAGGAATGTTGAGTGAAGCTTCAACCATAACAGGGATTTGCTGGTAGCAACATTCCATTCCGAAACCTCAGGGCATCTAAAGCAAGCATATGAATTCACCTCAGTTCAGACTCTGCCCTTAAATAGCTGCTATTAGAGGTTTGACCTTGGGGAGGGGCAGATGCAAAAGCACCCACTTTTAGATCCCCCATTTGATCCCTTGTTTTCTATTCTTCGTAGCCACCCCGGACTGTTGTGCTCAGATTAAATATGGATTCATTATTTCAGTATTATTGAAGCATTGCATTGAAAACCCTGAGTTTCCATTTTCCTTTCCACCCACCAGGACTTTTAAGAGAGCAGGGAGGCTTTGCTCTTGTGTTCCACAACACCACAGAACCAGTAAAGCATTCCGGTTGCTCCCTGGTTTCTTTGACCTCACATTTCACCCAAATCAAGTAGTCCAGCCTCCCAGATATGAGAGAAGTTTTCCCTTGTGTTGATGTTTCTGATTGGTTTTCTCACTTCTTTCAACTGGACACTCAATTTATCATATTTTATAAAGCATACACCTTTGGAGGTGCCTACCTGTCTTCAATTATTTTCCACTATAATTTTCTAGAACACACTCTCAGACCCTACTCTGAAACACTTTATCAAAGTCCTTCATAATATAGGAGTGAGCTACTTAGTCAGATGATTGGTTTCAGTTTGCATCTCTCTCACTGTTAGCAAAAAGAGACCAATATGACTGAATGAACTACCAACACAGTAGCTACTGCTGTCAGCTTGGGAATTAAGTTCATACCTATTTTGCAGCCACTTTGGTGTTTGACTTGGTTTTGTTTCATCTTGGAAAAAGCAATGGGTAATTTTCTTTTCCAGATACAACATCTTGTTAGCCTCTAATCTACCTGTAAGACACACGCATTATGTTGCCTGAGTCTGATCCATGGGAGAATGCACTGAAGAATTTTCTCTGTCAAGTCCCGGGTTCAATGAATACTAGTATGCATACAGGAGCAAAACAAAGACCCTTTAAAAGACAGACCTCACCCACTTTCACTCCTTCCCTCTTCTCTCTTTCAGGTCTTTACTGTCTTGCTGTTATTTCTGCTCTCTCCTGTCTCATCTCTTTGTCCACTGTTTTCCTTCTTTTCTCTTGTCACAATACAAAGACAATGTAATACTGTACAGGATACAGATTTTCTCTGTGCTTTTTATCTTTATGTGACCCTTTTATTACCCTATTTATTATTTATTCTCTTTTTTTATTTTTTGAGATAGGGTTTCTCTTTGTAAATTTCTTCTGTCCTGGAATTAACTCTGTATACCAGATTTACTTTGAAATCACAGAGATCTGCTTGCTTTTCTCTCTTGAGTGCTAGAATTAAAGGTGTGTGCCACCACACCCAGCTACTTTCTTTTTCAAACAATTTTATTCCTTTTCTCTCCCAAGCCTACGTATATTTTAAAATGCACTGTAACCCGTTAGTGGTTTTTCTTAATGTTAATCTGTCTTTTCTGTAAATCTTTATCTTTTTTCTGGCCATGAGGTCTTTATCTGGCAAACTGCAACATTGCTAAAGTGAAAGGCACACTTGTATCAGCCGCTGTCTATCCAAGATGGCTGCTAGTAATTTCACCACCAGAACTGATAGCTATACTCACTGCCTTCGTCTCCTCTGCCATCCAGCAGCTTGTTGCCAGCTTGGAGATGTGGTCCCTGCCATTGCCAGTTGTCGTACATACCATTCAGTTTTTAACAGAGTTCTTTAAAAGGCTTGTGTGTTTTTATCACTCATGCTGATTCACGAAACCTCCCTTAAAGGGGCTGCACAAGTCTCTATTGGTCTCTAGCAAAACAGAGCCAAACTAAGAAAAATGCTGCTATCAAGAAGACCTGTTTGTCTCTGATTTTTGTTTCTGAAACCCTTTTAAAGCTGTTGCTAAATTTTATGTGGAAGTTCTTACTAGCTACATTGAAGGTGCTGTTATATTAAGAGTATGTTTTTGCACTGGTATGGCCCCACAGTTGCACTGGCCCCAAATAACACACCAAGATTCTGTATTTGATATAAAGCTGTTGGCCACTAACTAGTTTCTTATCGCCCTGCTCTGTCTTAAATATTAACCCATTTCTATTAATCTAGGTATTTCCACATGGCCTCATCTTACTGGAGAGAGGGGAGATTGTGCTCTCTTTTTTCCATGTTGAATCTCCTCCCTACTACTTCCTCTCTCCTTCTCCTATTCTCCTAGTCCCATCTATCTTGCTTTCTTATTGACAAACAGTGCTTTATTCATGAACCAATAAGGGAAACATATTTACAGAATGACTTCTCACATCAAGTTATTATAGACTGTGGACAAACAGTTCAATGACTTTTGTTGATGAATGCCATCTTCCTTTAGAAGTGAATTTGTGGATTAAGAAGATAAAGAGACTCACAATTATTCAACAAAAGTTAAATTTTCCATTGTTAGCTTCCTTCAGAAAGGTGTTAAACCATTTGTTTGACTACACTGAGGGATAATTAGATAGCAGTTCATCTCCAATGAAGATGCTGCCCAACATCAACAAAGATCAAATGCTGAAGGACTGTTTTCCTGCTTTTCTCTCTCCAGGTATCATCTCAGCTGTTATAATCCTTAAAGAACTTTATGATATGGTGGCTGGGTTTATTCTCTGTATGTTCCCTTGACAAGAATTTCTGGGAGAACCCATAAGCAGTAGCAGAGTGATACTAGTTTGTAATGATTTGGTGGTCTACTAATGGTTTAAAGGGATTGACAAGTTGGCATTAATAGAAGCCTTCCAGTGTGCCATGCTTCAGCTCTAGCTAAGGTGACCACAATGTTTGCTGTGAATTGTCCTGTGTGTGGGGGGGGTATATGTGTGCGTGCATGTGCATGTGTGTGTACATGTGCATGTGATTGTGTGTGTGTGTGTTTGTGTGTGCACAGTTTCTGTAGGTGTGGCTTGGTGGCTGAGTACAATTTTTGGAAATCTTATAAAAGGTAGCAGAATTCTAAATACTAGTGGCAAGTCTGCAGAGAGCCCCATCCACATCTCCCCTGGACACGCTCTGGTTACACCCTTAGTAGTCTGAGAACAGATGCCTCAAGGAGGCTGGTGGAAAGATAGAGTTGCAAGAGGGCTGTTTTCAGGTGGCAGGGAGGTGGTATCCTTCTTTGAACCATCTTTGATGATCTCCTCAATGTGGAGGATGGCCTCTGTCGTCTTACCATGTTCATGGGAGGATGGCAATCTGTAGAGAACAGAACAGCACTTCCCTACAGAATATGCATTATCAACTTAATGGAGACAGACATCATTTCACTGGATACCATGGATGTGTTAATAGGAGCCAAGGATAAACGGATACACAGATGAAGAATGAGGTATCTGTGAAAATGGATATATACATTGATAGATAAAATGAGATGTTGGGTGCAGATATTCAGTTTTAAGGGTTTTTTTGTGGCATAGTGTTTCATGTGCAAACAGAAGAGCCAAACCATTCTGTTTTGGATATTTTCTCCTATTGCACTAGTATAAGACACTGGATAGAAAGCATAAAGGCATCTTGCGGGTTTCCTTGGAGGACACATGGAATATTGGCATAAGTACCTGAGGATAATGGGGGTGGATATATACTGTAGGCATCCTGGTGTGACGATCAAGAATTTCTTATTTCCCCTAAGTGTCTAGGTTGACAGTCCTCTGTCTATTTTAAACTCTTCAGAGATCACTGAGTCCCCTGTGTTCCTTGACCTGGCCACAGGAATATGGATGTCTACAGCCAATAGAGTAAGTTCCATGTCTGAGGGCAATTTCTTTAATGGACCCTACTAGGTGATAGAGGATATCAGGTGTGGAAGGTGACACTGGTGATGCATTGATTCAGATTTATGAAAGCCAGTTGAGATCAAAATAGCAAAGCACCCATACTGGATGTCATTAGAATATATGGTGTCATTGTCCACATCTTTAGTACAAGGAATAAGAATTAATAATTAGAGGAATCTTTGTAAGGAGAATGGCATATACATAGAATCAAAATTATCCATTCTTAAAACAAATACCTCACAATTGGGCCAGGGTGCATGTCCAACAACCCCTCCACATGCCTGGATGTGTCTGTATCTGTTATGAGAACACTGAATTCACCTGTGAACACAGGACAACACTAAGACCTCACACGCCTGATCATAATACCCCATAGATGTCCCTGTGTTGGAGGAGAGACTTCCAGGAAAGCTTGGATCGCAAAGAGTTACAGACATTAAAATCCTTGCCCAACTCTGTCCCTAAGTGAGTACTGTAGAGAGAAATAAACTCCACATTCACACACTTGAAGAAGTGATGAGAAGACAGCAATACAAGGAAACACCCAACAGTCAAAGACAAGCATGACACCAATAGAATATAGGGATCAAGAACAACCAGACCTGAACACACCAACACTGATGAACAAGAAGAGAAATATTTAAAAAATAACTTCATAAAAATGATAGAGGCCCTCAAAAACAATATGAGAAAATCTCTTTAAAAAAAGGATGATTCTAAGAGATTTATATAAGGTCCCTCACAGAACAGGAAATGGACAAGATCTCCAGAACACATGGGGAGTGTGTGGGGGGGGCAGTGATTGAAGAGCGAACTAGGAGAAAGTGAAAAGGAGGAAAGGAAAGTGCATGGGAGTAGGAAGATTGAGTCAGGGGAGAAATAGAAGAGAGAAAAGAGAAAGAGAGAGAGAGAGAGAGAGAGAGAGAGAGAGAGAGAGAGAGAGAGAGAGAGAGAGAGGTGAGAGAGAGAGAATAAAAGATGGAGCAATTACAGGTTTGAAGAGTAAACTGAACCTAGAGAAATGTCCAGAGACCTACAACACTGACCCCAATTAATAATTTGAACAACAGTGGAAAGGCTACCATATATGCCCTTCCATGATAGTGAGATCAATGACTAACTTATCCACCATCATGGAGCCCTCATCTACTAGCTGATGGATACAGAAGCAAACACCCACAACTAAACACTGAGCTGAACTGGAATCCAGATGCAGAGAGCAAGCAAAAGACCAGACTAGCGAAACATTTAGAGACAGCTAACCTGGACAAAGAAGAGCTAATGGACCCACAGAATGGCAGGTGGGAATCCAGCATGGCACTGGCTCAGGTCTCCTTGAACATGGGGCTCAGCTAGAAGGGCTGAGCAGTCTAAGGGACCTCAGACAGTGGAATCAGGATGTATTCCTGGTGCACAAAAGGACCTTGGGGGCACATTCCTCATGTCCCTAAACCTAGAGACAGGAGAGAATTCATAGTTCCTACTACAAATGGCTTGGCAAAGGTACATGTAGGAGGACATCATCCTACATGAGGAGTGGGGAAGGGTGGGAGCAGAGGGTGCTTGGGTGCATGTGAGAATGGGAGAGATGGAAAGAGGAAGGCAGGAAGGGAGGGAGAGGGAAATGTAAAATAAAAATAAATAAATATAAAAAATTATATTTTTATCACATTCTTTCCCCTTTCCTAGCTACTCTCAGTTTTTCTCCCTCCTCCCAACTCACCCAATTTCATATTTTCTCTCTCTCTCTCAAAGAAAAATGAAACAAAATAAAAAGCTATCCAAACAATTTACAAAAGCACATGTAAAAGAAAAAAAAAACAGAACTCCTCAAAACAAAACAAAAAAAACCCATGTCATTTATTTTGTACTATAATCTTATTTAAATACAAAAATATTATACGTATATAATACATATATATTCAACACAATTAACATATCAAACTTTAGCTCTACATAAATGATTTGGTTGCTATTATCTATAATCAGTAGGAATGCAATGGCTAAAGGAAATACAATTTATGCTAGGCATCTATCTTGGTACCGGCTAGAACATCATCTCTCACTCCAGTCCCTTAAAGCTTAAGTTTCCAGCAACCCTGACTCGGTGATCTCAACCCATAAATGTCCAGCCACTACCATTTTACTTGTTAAGATATAACCAAACGTTTTTTGGTTTCTGTAACTTTCTTACATAAATACCCAATGATTACTTTAAGATGCCTTAGCCACTTAACTTTGAAAGAGACCAGCTTGAAAGTCTTTTGGTGGTTTTGGTTCTTAAACAACATTTTTCTATACCCCTGCTTCATGACACACCCAAAATTCAGCTTTGGTTATCGTCTTGGTAGCAGCTAATCAATCAATTTTTTAACTGTAATTGGACTGAGTCCATAGTCTTTTCCCAGGAGTAACATTATCATGAAGCTGCTCATTACAAGTCCGTGTGGGACAGGCTTCCCCTCAATGCCTGTCCAAATTCTATCCTGCCAGTATGTCAGTGACATTTGAGGATGGGCCACCTGTGTTCTCTCTCTACTCCCACAAAAAACTGCATACTTCAGAAAGCATTCCCCCCCAGTGAAAAGTTCCTTTTTTAAAATATTATTACTTTTTATCATAAAGGGAATTATGTGGGCCTATTGTGTGGAGATATGTGTGTAGCTATGAGCTTCTAGGCATGCCAGGAATGACACAGACACACAGGTTCTCTCTCCCTCTCCCTCTCTTCTGTCTGTCTCTCTGTTTCTCTCTGTCTCTCTCTTTCTCTCTTTCTCTCAGCAGAGGGCATATTCCCTGAATGGGAGATAAAGTCCAGAAGAAGCCTTGAGAAAGTATCATGATCTGACCAAGTCAAGTGTAGAGTGTGGCAGTCACAGAGGTCACCTTGCAGCTCTTCCTCTACATCTTGACATTCATGAAAAAGCAACAGCACCAGAGGCACAGGTGGTTTGCAAGGCAGCATTGGTGCTGATGATGTCACAGAATGTGAGGAGCTGCTGTTCCTTGGCTCTGCAGGTGAAAGCATCTTCATCACTCCTGACACAACCTCTGCTGATGTGATCCACATCAGCCACACCATGACTGCTGTGACTTGATGGAGTGTCATGACATCAGCCTGACAAAGTTTATTAGACAAGATCCTATGATCACCTGAATATTAAATTATTGAATTTTTAAAATCAATGGTTATTGTTTACTTATGTGTCAGTTCTGGTACAACACCTTGGGAATTGATAATACAAAATTGTCCAGTTTTAAAATATTAAACAATTTAATCATTAAATCCTATTATTATGTAATCAATATTCAAGGGATCGCCCAGTGTTTCTCATAGTCAGGGTGTTGCTTCTTGCATCATTCATCTTCTTGGTCTATCTCATAGCAGCCGAACCCCTAACCGATGACACCATCATGATTTAAGGAATCAAAGAAGTAAATAATTTGATGGTCCTGCATACTTAACTTCCATAAGATGGAACCTAGCCTGGAACTCAGTCAGAACTCACTTTGTAGACCACACTGGCCTTGAACACAAGGGATCCATCTTGCTCTTTGTCAGGAATGTTAGGATTAAAGGCATGGGCAAAAACAACCTGGCTCGTCATATGGTATTCTTATTAATGTAAGAATAAGAGATAATATGTTTTCACATTGCATTCACAAACTTATAATTTCTTTTGCTCAGAGACATGAGGTTTCTTCACAACACCCTTTAAGATTCTCATAAAATGACCTTTTCAATATATTTAGCAGAGCCACAAATATATGAACAATGCTTGTTTTACTATCGACTCAGTTTTTCTTAGAAGTTCTCGAGCATGAACTTATCACCTATGCAATGTTTATACTGTTTAAATTATTTGAATTATATGAAACAAAATATATTGGCATTATTACAGTATAGATCTCATGGGACTATAATTCAAATGTAGTATCTGTTAAAACCCCATTGTTTCCCTGTCTCTTTTCCATAGGAATTCCATGTAAACACAGAAGAGCTACCTGTCACTGAGGTGCATGTACTTGTGAGGAAATGATAACCATCAATATACTTTAAGCTGTGCTTATTTACATTGTTGCTCTTTTTTTGTTTTTTATGTGTTGTTCTTCTATAAACATCCCATGACTAATTATCATTTCTTCAGAGTCAATCTTGTATAAAATGGTCCATAAAAATTATGTTCTATGTCTTCTAGAAGTGTGACAATGTTGTTCAAAATTATGGTGCTCCCACCTGTAGCCTGAATTATAATAGCAGAAAATAAATGATAAACTATAGGAAATTGTACAAAATTTAACATAATATCTTCAATGAACTTAGAACTATGCATTATTCACCTGATTATGCCCTTGCTCAATCAAAATTACATAAGAATATCAATAATCAAGAAACACTTGTCCCCTTATTTTAAAATTTGAAGCAAAATTCAGTCTTACTTATAACAATAAGGAATCTATACATATCCAGGATCACAACTTTTTAGAGAATTTTCTGGGAAGGACTCAGCAAAGCACACTCTGCCTGGGTGAAATGGATGTGTACATCATCATAGGTCATTGCGTTTTACAATAACCCAAAAATATGTGTTACAGGAAGTGTGATAAACACGTTGTAAATGTCTATTTCTTTGACAATATAGTCATATAATGCTGGTACTTCCCACACGTATTTCATGGCATGGACATTATAATATATTCTTCAAGTCACCTTAGAAGAAAATTGAATTAGAATTTCACATAGACCATTTCTTGCCTGTTTAAAAAGCATATATACCTAAGAAAAAAATTAAAATGAATAGACATAATGGAAGACACAAGCTATCAGATCAATAATAAATGATAATTAGAACACATCACAGAAATTTTATTATTGGGCCAGTCTTTCACAGCAGTATTCCAGCCCCTGGTACCTACATCTGTCTTTGTTATGTTTGTATTGCTGTGAAGAGACATCATGCGCCATGGCAATTCTTACAAATAAAACATTTAATTGACTTATTTAACGTAATATTCTAGAGATTCAGTTAATCATCATTATGGCTGGGGCATAGCAGCCTGTGGATGGATGTGATGCTGTAGGTTTGTGTCCTTGCATCTTGACTCAGAGGCAACAGGATGGTATCCCACACACTGGGCAGCATTGTGAGTATAAGAAACATCAATTTCTGACCCCCCCCCACACCCAGTGACATACATCCTCTAACAAGGATAATCCCACTCCCACAATGACACACCCCCTACTACTGTTATTAGTAGAACTCACAGACTGTGGATTGACGGAGGACCTTCATTTCATCAGAGTAAACTCTGTGAATGTGGGTGATATCTTTTTGAAGACCCTGGCAGTGAAACCACGAGCTATCCCAGGTGCATGAACTGGCTTTTTGGCACCTACGCCCTATGTTGAGACACCTTGCTTATCTTGATACAGGGTGGAATGCTTTGGTCCTTCCTCAGCTTGGTATGCAAGACTTTGTTGACTCCCAAAGAACACCCTCTGAGGATTGGATGGGCCTTGTGAACAGGAAGCTGTGGGAAAGGAAGATGGGGAGGGAGGTGAATTGTGGATGGTATTTAAAATGAAAACTGAATTTTTAAAATAACATTTAAAAAGAAGCAGTGTATGATTTCTATCATGCACCCAAAGCCTGGTTTGGCTCTCATTTTCTTATAAGTAACAAGAAATGTTTACACTAAATGTTGTACATACCATTTATGTAAGAGAGATGTTTTACTTGTGTTTTTATAGGACACACCAGAGACTCAGATATCCTGCATCTGGAGTAGCAGGTATTTACAAACTTCTAAGGTGAGTTGTTGGAATCTGAATTAAGGTCATCCATAAGAATATTGCTGTGCCATCTGCTAAGCCCAAATAAATAAAGAAATAAATGAATAATCATTGGGAAATGGATGCCTCAACATTAATATACCATGTAAGGTAAATTTGCAACATGCATTCATTACAATTCAAATAAAATTCCCAACACACCATCTAATTCCAAACCTATATGCAAATTGGAACATGCAATTCTCAACAGGATTAAAAATAATAGTAATACACTGACACAGTTTGACTTTTATACTCACAACAAATCTACATCAATTGAGAAGGTGCACAATATTTAGGAAAGAATGAAGGAAATGGAAAGAAAATGAGAAAAACAAATGCAGGAAAATATATCAACTTTTTCTCAAGAGTTTAAGGGAAACTAAGCCAGGTAAAATGAGGTCTTGACTAGTGTAACCCAGCTACCAATGATTGTATGTGTTTACAAATTAAATAACTACAATTCACAATTCCCCAAAAAATAACTCAGTAGGAGCTTTAAACTGTTCTTCTTTTGACCCTCCAGCTACTGACATTTCTTCCCAACAGATATGACCCATAAACCAAAATTGTACGTACAAATGGGGCTAATCTCTTGCTATGTTTCTGCAAACTCTCATGTCCCCTTGTGGTTTCAGGTAAACATGGACCCATTGATGCCCAGGAAGAAAATAACATAGAAGAGTAATTCAATATCTGTTTCTGCCACATGTATTATGACACAGCATGTGGCATCTGCCCAATCCACCCATTCACCATCATGCATACCTTATAAAGTTCTATATATCAGAAATTCCCTTTGTTCCCTGGCACTCAACTTTTCTGAATCACACCATTATTGTGGGAGGTAGAAAATGTTAAAAGCACTCTGATCAGTATTTGTGAAGGAAGGCCCCATCTCTTATCTCTAGTGGTTTCTAAATTGTGTGTAACACATGTAACACAAACCTAAATGTAGAATGAGCTATTCATAAATTCCAGAAGCCAAACTAACAGTTTTCCCTTGAATGTTCCCACTAAACACCAAAAGCAACACTGTGATGCACAAAGTTTTCACCTAGTCTCAACTTTTCCATCTGGCAGACACAATTTTCTGTAGAGGAAAACTAAAACTTTATGACACACCAGGGTTTAATGTTCACTGTGACCCAATTATAACACCTGGAACAGCTTATAAAAGCCACTTTATGTGGTATGAGGATGAGGCTGGGGGCTACTTGTAAATCAGGGTTGTCTCCTTTATCATGGATTGGAGATAACAGTCTGCACAAGAGAGGAGAACAAATGTGTATTTAAGTATCCTAATCTCTAACAGACATGGTTACTATACTATTGATCTTTGGGTTATTTTGGAGGCATTACTCCCTCAGCTAAATTCTATTTTGTGTTACTCAGTATTCAGTAAGAATTGGTAAATATTTTGTATCAAGAATTCTAATTTTTCACATCACAGCTAATTGGTGGAGGTGATTCAAAGCAAGAATGTCATTTATGTATGACTTTATTGGCCCATGCCTTTAATCCCAGCACTGGGAAGGCATAGGAAGGCACATCTCTCTGAGATTGGGGCTAGCCTGCTCTACAGAGGAAGTTCCAGGTGAAACTATGAATCTTAACACAAAAAGACCCTTTATTGAATACAACACATCAATAAAGCCTGGCACAAAAATATCAAAATTAAATAAATATAAAAAATAAATTAAAATATTGCCATTTACACACAAAATTTACTCCAAATGGGGAATCTCCCTTAGATTACAGCCATGGGAGAAGGCTCCACCACAAATGACAGATTTTGATGATCACTCTTGGAAGGATCATCTTCCCAGGGAGTGGATAATGAATGTGATGTGGTGAGGGGCCATTGGGGGGGTATGAGAGGATGGGAGGCAGAGGACAATGGGATCAATAAGTGAAATAATTTCTTTTTATTATGATTTTTAAAGTACAAAATAAACACATATAAATACATAAAGAAATAAAAGAATGTCATTGTCAGCATGCACAAAATTAACTTCTACTGGATCTTATATCTAAATGTTAGATGTGAAGTTAAGAATAGATAGAATGCACTGGACAAACTGGGCCTCTCCATGTCCTGCAACTTGCCTTCCATATGCAGAAAAACATGTTGGTTCTGACTACAAAGACCTTAGGGCAATGCCAGAGGACTTCTATAAATATGTATAAAGTGCTAATAGGAATTGCTTCCCATAATCCTAAAGGCACTCCAAAACTGCACATACTCTCTGCCTTCACACACTATATAACTGCATTTACTCCATGCCTGAAGGGTGTGCGTAAACTGGATTGGGCCCAAATCTATTGATATTTAGATGGCAGACATTCGTCAACAAGGCTCAGGCATCCTGTAACAGTAAAGATAATGTCTTAAGTACAATAGAGTTATTTAATTGCAACATTCCTGGTTGAAATGATGGTAATGAAAAATTAAAATCACTGTGGTCAAATCTTGCTGAAGGATGATCCCCATCTCCTTTTCCCACTGAATTTTAAATTGTGTGTAACACATGTAAGACAAACCTGAATGTGGAATAGATATTCATAAATTCCAAAAGCCAAAATTTCAGTTTTTCCCTTGTATGTTTTGAAAGACCAGGAAAGCATGAACATTTACTCTCCCATTCAGGAAAGGCGACCCCCCCCCCCAAATCACTCACGAGAAGTGCTCTTGATGCAAAAGCATGAGGTCTTTTATATTCTAAGTGCACTGGGGTAAACAGCCATACACCATGCAGGGGTAGAGGGCTGAGAACCTTGGGTACAAACTTAAGACAGCTTTTATACGGCTACAACAAAGCCCGTGCATCATAAACCAATCATCTAATAGCATCCAGTGTGGACCAATTAATTTAAAGTATCCAAGCTCACACTTAGCCCATGAAGTCTGCTTTTGCATGGTCTCCTGGGTGGGGTGACAAGGCTCAATTCCTGTGTTCATTCACTCACAGGTGCTGTCATAAACAGCCCTGTCATAAACAGTCAAGAATGAGAACTTTAGCCTGCTCACTGCAAGGGGCCCAGGGTCTGGGATTCAAATTCCCAGCTTCCTGGGGTCAGTGGAGAGTTGGGCTAAATTTTTCCACCCTTAAAGTTTCAAAACATGCCAGAAGCAATTCTGTGGTGAGAACAGGAAACCAATATTTGTTTCTGTTTTCTTTTCTTTTCGTTTGGTTTGGTTTTTCAAGGCAGGGTTCCTCTGTAGATTTGGAACTTTCTTTGAAAATCAGCCTGGCCTAAGCTCAGGGATATCTGCCGCTTCTACCACCCAAGTGCTTGAATTAAAGTTGTGCATCACCACAGACCAGTATGAATACTGGTCTCAGGTGAGGCAGGGCAGGATGAGAAGATTAGCACCAGGGTCACAGGGATCACACAGGGGTCACAGGGTCAGCCTGCCCTGCCCCATTAGCCCCACCCCCACCGCTTCCACCCCACCCACCTGAGACACCATGAAGCCCTGCACCAGCTCTATCAGCAGCCAGAAGTCAATTTCCAGTGCTGACTCTTCCTCTGCCTTGCCCGGGCCGCCATACTAGCCATGCCTAGCCATGTCCAGCCATGCCCTGCCCCACCCTGCCTGTTCCAGGGACCCAGGTGGTTTAAATTTGTTCGGGAGGAGGGGAAAATCCACTTAGAGCTGGGTGCTCATGGCTGAGCTGGGCTGATGGCGGATCTGGAGAGGGCAGGGCAGGGCGGGGCAGGGGTGGGGTTTGCACCCAGCCCCAGTGTTCTCCGCCTCCATTTCCTGTATTTGGTGTGATTAACTTCCTGCTGCCCCTGGGATTCTAATCTCATCTGATCCCATTTAATCTGGATCTGTGCTGACGTCATCCTGGCAAGGACCAGGGGTCACGGGGTCACAAATGACGTCATTGTTCCGCCCCTCCCGTGTTTCCCGTCATGCATGTGTTTTTCTTTCTCTGCTTTTCCTGCAGATTTTTATTTTCCATCTCTGTGTGTGGTTTGTAATTTTCTAATATTTAATTTTTTTTCCGTGTTCCCTGTCATGAGTGTTTCATTCTGAGCCGCTCAGTTTTCTCTTCAGCTTCCAATGTCGTCACCATGCGTGTGCTATTATTTTCCCATTGTTCTAATTTTCACTTTTTTTTCCTCTTAGAATTTTTCAAAGTATTTTAAACTATGTATCATTCTGTTACTTTATTTTTCATTTTATTATTTTATTTCATTCCGTTATTTTGTTTTATTTATTTTAAATTTCAATATTTCATTTTACTCCATTACTATAATTTCTATTTCACTTTCAGTTTCCAGTTTTGCTTAATTTTAGTTTTGTTTCCCGGGTTTTGCTTTTAAAAATTTTCCCCTTTTATTATTTAATTTTGTTTTAAATTTCTTTAATTAATTTCATTTTCTTTTCCTTTATCCGCTTTCATCCTCTTTTCTTCACGGTCTTTGTCCCTCACGCTGAACTATTCCTGCCTCTGTTTCCGTTTCCTGTTATTTATTATTATTATTTTTGGTGTTGTTTTTTCAGTTCCACCATTTTCGCTTCCTATGTTTTTTTCGCGTTTTTATGTTTTATTATTCCCACCTCCTTTGGGTGTGCTCCGACTCCCGCCCTGCCCCCGCCCCCCACTTCGCTCCCGTGTCACGGAACTGAGAAAAAAATGACCTAAAATAAACAAACATGCATATCACACATATGACATACACGTATTGAGTGCACACATATAACACACATATGTTTTTATTTCTCCCCTCCAATCCCACCCGGGGACACGGAAAAAACATACATATCACATATATGACACACGTGGAGTGAGTTCACACATGTAACACACATATTATTTATTTCCCCCCTCCCCACCCCACAACATGGAAATAAACATGTCACATGGAGACGTGTCACATGGTTTCTATTCGCACTGGTGGGATTGTGGCCCCGGTGAGGGGGTGTGGGTCATATGTTTAAACATGGGCACTGGGAAGTGAACACGTGTGATGCTTGTAGGCCGCTTGTTTAGTCCATGCATGGAGTCCTGTGCTGGGTGCGGCTGACTTCGGGGATGGCTTGGGGGTGAAAACTACAATTCCTGGGAAGCCAAGCGGCTACGGTCGCCTTGTGACATCACTATCGTGCGCCTTTCCTGTCCCTTTGTTCTCCCTGCATGGCCTACAACAGGGGTGGGTGGGTTGGGGGACAGAACTACAATTCCCGGGAAGCCCCGTGGCTGGCAGGCTCTCCCGGGGACTTAACTGACCAGCGCTCCCTGACTCCATCTCCCTACGACTCCCAACAGCAAGAGGGCTGGCAAGAGTGGTCGTTGTTTATCCATCCGTTTCCTACAAAGATGGCGGATTTCAGGGCTCAGCGCTTGGGAACTACGACTCCCAGAAGCCACCGGGCCAGTGACAGCGGTCAATTTTTGTAATGTCATGGGGCGTCCATCCATTCCCTACAAAGATTGTGAACTTCAGGCCACAGCAGGCAGGAACTATGAATTGCGGTAGGTTGCATGCGCCCGAGGGGGTTGAGGCCTTTCCGTGTGGAGTCAAGGGGCAGCACCGGCAATCGTCAGTTTCCTTCTAAGTCCACAGCTTTTCTCATTAAGTCTCTGTTACCGGTGTGGATGGCTCACACTACAACTCCCAGGGATTACCGCAGGCCCAGACTGGGTCGACCCTTGTTGTGACATCAAATGCCGGAGTCTTCTCCCTCCACTTCTATGGCCATGTTGGCTGTTGTCCTTCACACAGCTGATGCCGGGACTATGAATCCCAGCATGCAACGTGGGGTCGAAATGTGTCTCTCTCTGACATCAAAGGCCGGCGCCGACCCCTCTGCTTTTAAGATAATGGAGGCTGTTTTTTTCCCCTGCTGCTGTGGACTATGCACTGTAGGACCGGGCGTCACCATCTCTGGCCGTCATTTCAAGGTGACTTGAAAACGAGAGTCATGAAAAATGTTATCATGATTTAATAATTATGTAATTAAATAATTAGATGGTCTTGCATACTTGACTCCCACATTGTGGTGCAAAAATCCACTGGTCATAATTAATTACATAATCAGAAAATTAGATGGTATGCCATACTCAACACCTACATGTTGTTTCTTGACTCCCATAAGATTGTGTCAAAATCTACAGAATATTGATTATTTAATCACAGATTTTAGTAGTAAAATGTGTAAATGATTAAATATCATTGTGTATGCAGGGTTGAAGAGGATATCAGATAAGAGATGTTGGGCAGAAGCTTCATTGGAGAAAAACTACTATCCAATTATCTATCAGTGCAGTCAAACAAATGGATTAACAAAATCCTGAAGGAAACTAACAATGGAAAATTCAACATTTGTTGAATAATTGTAAGTTGTTTATATTCTTAATTCACAATTTTACTTCTTAGATAAGATGACATTTATCAACAAAAGTTTTTGAACTGTTTGTTCACATACTATAACCGCTTCATGTGATAAGTCATTTTGTAAATATGTTTCTTTATTGGTTAGTGAATAAAGCACTGTTGGCCAAAAGGAAAGCCAGATAGATGGGACTAGGAGAATAGGAGGAGGAGAGAGGAAGTAGTAGGGAGGAGATCCAACATGGGGGATAGAGAGCACAATACCAGCCCCTCTCTCCAGTAAGACAAGACCACGTGGAAATAATTAGATTAATAGATATGGGTTAATATTTACGACAGAGCTAGCGAATAAATAAATAGTAACTGCCCAACAGCTTTATATCAAATACAGTGTCTCAGTATGTTATTTGGGGCTGGTGCATCTATGGGGCCATACCAGTGGAAAAACATACTATTAACAAAGCAACACCTTCATCGTGGCTAATGAGAACTTCCACATAAAATTTAACAACACTCTTAAAAAGGGTTTTAGAAACAAAAATGAGACAAACAAGTCTTCTTGAAAATGGCATTTTTCTCAGTTTGGCTCTGTTTTGATCAACAGAGACTTTAAGGTATGTTATGTCAAAAAAAACCACATGGAATTTTAAAGAAATCTGCTAACAACTGAATGGTAAGTATGACAGTTGGCAATGGCAATGAACACATCTCCAAATTGGCAACATTCTGCTGGATGGCAGCGGAGACCAAGGCAGTGAGTACAGCTATCAGTTCCGGCGGTAAAATTACTAGCAGCCATCTTCAATAGACAATGGATTATAAAACTGTGGCTTTTATTTTAGCAATGTTGTGGTTTGCCAGATAATGGACTCATGCCCACAAAAAAAGATAAAGATTTACAGAAAAGACACATTCACATTAAGAAAAACCACTAAAGTGTTACAGTGCATTTTAAAATATACATAGGCTTGGGAGAGAAAAAGAATAAAATTGTTTGAAAAAGAAAGAGAGTAGCTGAGTGTGGTGGCACACACCTAAAATTCTAGCACTCAGGAGACAAAACCAAGCATATCTCTGTGATTTTAAAGTAAATTTTGTATACAGAGTTAATTCCATGACAGATGAAATTTACAAAAAGAAAACCTATCTCAAATAAAAAAAGGCTAGAATAGAGTAATAAAAAGGCCACATAAAGATAAAAATCACAGAGAAAATCTGTATAATGTACAGTATTATATTGTCTTTGTGTCATGACAGGAGAAAAGAGGGAGAACAGAGGACAAAGAGATGAGAGTGGGAGAGAGCAGAAATAGCAGCAAGAGAACAAAGACCTGAATGAGAAAAGAGGAGGGAGTGTAAATGGGAGAGGTCAGTCTTTTAAAGATTTTTTTTTTGCTACTGTGTGCACACTAGTATTCATGGAACCCTAGACTTGCCAGAGAAAATGCTTCAGTGCATTCTCCCATGTATCAGAGTCAGGCAACATAAAGCCTGAGTATTATAGGTTGATTAGAGGCTAAAAGGTTGTTGCATCTAGAAAAGAAAACTAGCCATTGCTTTTTCAGAGACGTAACAAACCCAAATCAAACACCAATGTGGCTGCAAAATAGATATGAACTTAATTCTTAAACTGACAGCAGCAGCTGCTGTGTTGGAAGAACATTCAGTCAGCTGGGTCTCCTTTTGTTAACAGTGAGAGAGATGCAAGCTGAAATAAATCATGTGGCTCATCAGCTCACTCCTACATTATGAAGGACTTTTATAAAGTGCTTCAGATCAGGGTCTGAGAGTGTGTTCCAGAGAATTATAGTGGAAACTAATTGAAGGCAGGTAGGCACCTCCAAAGGTGTATGCTTTTTAGGGCAGGATAAATTGTGTCTAGTTGAAAGAAGTGAGAAAACCAATCAGAAACCAAAACACAAGGCAAAATCTCTCTCAGGTCTGGAGGGCTGGACTACTTGATTAGGGTGCAATGTCAGGTCAAAGAATCCAGGGAGCAACAAGAATTCTGTATTGGTTCTGCGGTGTTGGCAGGAGCACAAGAGCAAAGCCTCCCTGTTCACTTAAAAGTCCTGGTGAGTGGAAAGGAAAATGGAAACCCAGGGTTTTCAATTCAATGCTTCAATAATACTGAAATAAAAAATCCATATTTAATCTGTGCACAACAGTCCTGGGTGTCTCCCGAGAATAAACACAAGGGATCAGATGGTGGATCTAAAAGTCGATGCTTTTGCATCTGGCCAACATGCAGGTCGAGCCTTTAATAGCAGCTTTTTAAGGGCAGAGTCTGAACTAAGGTGAATTCCGAGGAGGGCTTGCTTTAGATACCATGAGGTTGGGGAATGGAATGTTGCTAACAGCAAATCACTGTTTTGGTTAAAGCTTCACTCAACATTCCTTCTCCACTTACTCAGGTCTCCAGACTGGCAGCTAAGGGATAACGTCTCCACCTACACCTCCTCCAGAGTCCACCAACACCTAACTCCCCCAGCCCCCATTGCCCTTTGACAACAGGAAGAAGCCAGACGCAGACCAATTCCCCCACATCCAGGGAATCAGGGTTGTTTAGGTGGAAGCCCTGCTGGCTTACATGTGTATACAAATGGTGGGATTATTTGCTTGCCCTGTTCCAAATCCTGTTCCTGTCACTTAGGGTGCAGGACCCAATCAGAGCCTTTAGTGTACACAACATTTAGAGGGGTGTTCTTGTGATTCCAGGCTTTCTGCTCAGATCATCTCATAAAGAAGTCAGAAGTTAATTATTAGACAGTGTCTTTGGTTCTGCGTACATGAAGAGAAGATGGAGAACCCTGGGGTGGACATTTCTCGTTCTCAATATCTCTGTAATTCTCTCATTCCACCCTCCCTCTATCTCCCACTCCCTTTCCATCTCTCTGTTTGTCACTTCTCTCATGTTGCCGATAAAATCAGAAGAGCAGGTATTGCATGCTTCTGAGCTGGAACCCCTCCGCAGTTCTTCATTATCATCTGTGTAAGTTGTTCCCCAATAATATACTCATTTATCATTTGTCTTGGTTCTAGTGAATATTAACACACCATCTC
Organism: Cricetiscus sungorus; assembly: GCA_030556225.1. Taxonomy (NCBI): domain Eukaryota; kingdom Metazoa; phylum Chordata; class Mammalia; order Rodentia; family Cricetidae; genus Cricetiscus; species Cricetiscus sungorus. Next base: position 1,274,882 of record JANBXA010000424.1, read on the forward strand.
CACATGAATCAATTTTATTTATTAAGACTAAAGTCAAGTACAATGTCTAACATATTCACAAAATTGTTTACATGATGTGGGTTTTCTCTTCCATTATTTATTCCATATTACCTGATATGAAGATAATAAAAATGATTTAAAATATATACAGCGTTAGAGATACAGATGAACAAAACTATAAATGTTCATTGCCATGACCTATGTCAGTTTACTAAGAATATTCTGTAATTTCTTCTACAGACATGCCCAAGGGAGTAACCTTATTGTGAAAACCATGACCAGTCACAAACTCACACACTGACATCATATAATTAAAATTAAATCAAATCTCTAAACAGATTCTCATATGTGAATATTTTCTTTTATAAGCAGTCATTCTTGTAACCCAGTGTTGAGTGTCTTAAAGTATTCAAAGTTTTACTGCAATATGAACTGCTTCATGTAAAAAAAAGCAAGCATGAATAATTGGACTTAGAGGAAATATTCCATCTGAATGAGTTATTTATGTAAATAAAAAATGTGTTATGATGAAATAGGGTTTCCTTATCAGTGAATTCCTAGGACTTTTGTGCACATGTGTTTGTATGGGAGAACAAAATAGAAGAATTGTAATGCTTGAACTGATTGTTGTCACATGTCCGATATTTTCTCTCCAGTACCCTATGTAATTCAATGTGTGTTGGCTGAAGATCATACCACATCTTTTCTGGTAAGATCCTTTCTATAAGAGTTATTAGGTCCTCAAAGATTATTGTGATAGGCAAAGTGCACAAGTGTACAACGATGCTTACATGTATAGGGTTTCTTTGCATTATGATTTTTTTCATGAATATAAAGACTAATGATATATACAGAGGCTTTACCACATGGGACACATTCAGTGTCTTTCAAGTATGCATTAGTTTATGACTTAAGAGAGTGCTGGGATGTGCAAAAGCTTTACCACCTTGATGGCATTCATGGTGTTTCTCTCCAGTATGTGTTCTTATATGACTGTAAGCCTACCATGTGTTTTGAAAGCTTTACTACAATGATTGCATTCATAGGGTCTCTCTCGAGAGTACTGACATGTGTAAATGCTCTACCACATTGATTACATACATAGGGTTTCTCTCCAGTATTTGTTCTTATATGGTTTTTAAGAGGACAATTCCTTGCAAATGCTTTACCACATTGATTACGTACATAGGGGTTTTCCCCAGTATGTGTTCTTATATGACATTTAAGGTGACTATTACTTGCAAATGCTTTACCACATTGATTACATTCATAGAGTTTTTCCCCAGTATGTGTTCTTATATGACATTTAAGCTGACCATTACTTGCAAATGCTTTACCACATTGATTACATTCATAGGGTCTCTCTCCAGTATGCATTCTTTTATGACATACAAGATGGATGTGTTTTGAAAAAGCTTTACCACATTGATTACATTCATAGGTTTCTCTCTAGTATGTGTTCTTTTATATTTTTTTGAGATGATTGCATAGTGAAAAGACTTTATCACATAGATTAAAATTTTGTGTTTTCTCTCCTGTATGTGTTCTAATGTGTATTTTTAGCATAGTATTTTTTACAAATCCTTTACCACATTGACTACATTCATAGGTTTTTTTTTTTTTTTTATACCGTATGTGTTCTTTCACAAAGTTCGAAGAAACTTTGACATGCAAAGACTTCACCATATTGAAGAATTCTGTATGGTTTCTCTTCAGTATAACTTTTTACATGCCTTTGAAGATGCCTGTAACACACAAAGGTTTTCACACATCACACATTCATTGTGTATATTCCTGTGAATCACAGGATTCACTCACGGTTTCTTTCATTCATTCAATGACTATTAGCATATTTAAAACTTTACCACATGCATGATACTAAATATACATAGTACATATATAAAATAATTTTGTAATTTGGCCTAATTGTAAACAAGAATCAAATCTTGAGTTTATATTCATAATGCTTCCCTCATGAAATATTGTTTTGTTTTTATTGAAGATACATATGGTTCAGAGTAAAAGCCTTTATTACATGACCCACATTTATGGCATCTATTTACATGAGATTTCTGATGTAATTGAAAAGAAAAGGACCAACTCAGAGCTTTGCCATATTTATTGCATTTATCTGTTTTTCCATAATATTAATTATACTACATTGGTCAAATATACCAGTACAAATGGAAGCATTCATACATTCCAATGGCCATAGTCATTTACTGCAGTGAGAGTTTGTTGACATCTTTCAGATAATGTTGAAATACTGATAAATTTTAAACTTGTTTCACACTCAACAATTATATCACAATATGAGGACTACTCAATATCTTTCATTTCTTCTCACTGACGTGGCACAGAGAAGTACATTGCTCCTTTCCATATTCTAAATTCACATGGCTTGCATTTAGACTAAAATATATTCTTTATTTTCTAGGTTTTCTGATACAGAATATCTCTGTAGAGACCTGGATAGCCTGGAACTCACAATGTAGACCAGGCTGGTCACAAACTTAAAGGATACACCTTGCTATTCACAATGGATGCTGGAATTAAATGCATGGTTCACAACTACCTGACTCAACATTATTAAAGAAAGAATAACAAAAAAAGGTTTCCACATTGCACTCACACACTTTGACTTTTCTTTCCTCACAGACATGTGTTACAGAGATTAAGCTTTCTCCACAACAACCTTACTGACACTCATAAACTGGCCCTTTCAATATACAAAGCAAAGTCACAAAAATATAAGTAATGCCTGATTAACTTTTTTCTTTTTTCTTAGAAGGTCTTGGACATATACTTGTTACCTATGCAACATGTATGTTGTTTAAAATATCTGAATAGTATGAAACTCAACAGACTGGCATAGCTACAGCACAGATCTCCAGGTGCTAAAATTCAAAGCATTGTATCTGTTAAGGCATTGTTTCCTTCTTGTTTTACATGAATGCCTTGCAAACACAGAAGAGCTACCTTTCACTGAGGTACATGGTTTTGGGAGAAAATGAAATCCATCACTATACTCTAAGCTGCGGTAATTTTCACTGTTGATCTTCTTAAATTTTAATTTTTTTATGCGTGGCTCTTCAATAAAATCTCCAGAATACATTAAAATATTTTCAGTGCCAAATTTGCATGAATATACACATGAAAATTTACCTTCTATGTCTTCTAGAAGTTTGACAATGATCTTCCATATTATGGTCATCCCAAATGTAGCCTGCAATAATAGAAATTATATGATGTTGTATTGCAAATTGTACAAAATTTAAGGTAATAATTTCAATGAACCTTAGAATCATGCCTCAGTCACCCTAGTTTCCATTTTCTCAAACAAAATTAGAGATTAGTATCAATAACCATTAAACATTTTGTCCCTTATTTTAAAACATGAAGGAAAATTCAGTCTACCTGTAGCAGTAAGGTTCCTGTAGTTGTCCAGGATCACATCTGTGTAGAGACATTTCTGAGAAGGATTTAGCAAAGCCCACTCTTCCTGAGTGAAGTGGATATACACATCATCATAAGTCTCTGCATCCTAAAATAACACATTCATGTGAGACAAATAAATATAATAATCATATTGTAAATATAAACTTTGACAATATTGTCATATAATTCTGGTGCTTCCCTCACTTATTTTATACATGGATATTATAATGCCTTCATGCAGTCACATTAGAAGAAAACTGAATAGGAGGTCAACATGCACCATTTCTTAGCCATTTAAGTAAAATATAGCTCTGAGAAAGAAATCTCAATAAATAGACATAAAGATCTAGGTAAGCTACCAGAACAATACTACTGAGGACACATCAGAAATAAATTGTACTATAGGGAAATTCTATCAAAGATATACCACAGGCCCTGGAAACAACATCACTCTTTGTTTGGTTTTCATTGCTGTTAAGAGACACCATGGACCAGGGAATGCCTTACAAAGAAAACATTGAATTGAGGTGTCACACTTAAAATTTCAGAGGTTCAGTTAATCATCGTTATGGCAGGGGAATGTCATCATGTAGGCTGCTGTGGGTGTCGATGTTAGATTCCTTACAGCATGAGTCAGAAGCAACAGGGAGTTGTCTGACACACTGGGCAGCATTTTGAGAATAAGAAAGCTCAATGCCTGACCCTGAGCCTACAGTGATATGCTTCCTCTAACAGGGTAAATTCCACTCCACCATAAACACAACTTATCTACTATCATTAGTGGGAATTCACAGAGTATGGACTGACAGCTGGGAGATATTCATAGCACCAAACTAGACCCTCTGAATGTGGTTGACTCTTACGTGAATTGATCTGTTATGGGGACCCTGGCAATGAAACATGGGCCCATCCCAGTTGCTTGAACTGTGTTTTTGGATCCCACACCTTATGGTGGGATATATTGCTCAGTATTGATAATGGATAGAGTGGCTTGTTCCTTCATGAGGTTTGTATGCCAAACTTTGTTGACTCCTGAATGAGGGCCTTACCCTCTCTGACTATTTAAAGAGGGAAAAGAAGGGAGAGATGTTGGGGATGAAGATGGGGAGGGAGAGAACCTGGGGTAAATATGTTAAATAAAAACTAAAATTTTATAGGAAATTAAAAAAGAAACAATATATTATTGATGGGAGATGTTATTCTGTAAATATGTTTATCATACTGGTTAATGAATAAAGCACTGTTAAGACAATGGGAAAGCAAGATAAGGGAGGCTAGGAGACAAGGAGGAAAGAGGAAGTAGTTAGAAGGGGTCAGCATGTAGAGCATAGAAAAAGCCAAATGTCGGCCCGACACTCTACAGTAATATGAGCCACATGGAAATATTTAGAATAATAGAAATGTGTTAATCATTAAGATAGAGCTAGCTGATAAACCATAATTATAACTGGCCAACAGCTTGTATAAAATACAGAGTTTCTGCATGTTATTGGTGGTTGACATGTTGGTGGAACCAGATCAGCAGCAGCGGCAGTGGGGAAAACATGCTTGTAACATATTATTAAAATCATGCACTCAAAGATACTGGTTTTGCTCTCATTGTTGTTTCAGTAACAAGGATTTCTAAAACAAGGATTCCCAATTTTTTTATATTCAGATTTTGTATGAAAGACATTTCCCATATTTACTTCTTACATACCATATTAGAGCTTGTCAGAAACCCTTCATCTGGAAGTGAGGTTGTATTGTGCCTAGAATTTTGGGTTTTGGGATCTAAACTCAGGTAATCCCCAAGTAGAATATGTGCTGAACCACTTTCCAAGACCCATATACTGTATAGGCAAAACAATAAATATGATTTCCAGATTGAAATCAACAAGAATAAAAGATAGTACACAAATAAAAAAGTAAACAATTAATCAAAGAGAACTTGGTTCATTAGTGTGCATATTCTATAAAAGATAAATTTGTAACAACTTTAATACAGTGCAAACTAAATTCCTGACATCTTACAAACTAATAATTTGAGCAACCATGGAAAGGCTACCATAAATGCCATTCCCTGATAGTGAGATCATCAACTAAATTATCCACTATCATGGAGCCCTCATATAGTACCTGTTGGAAACAGAAGCAAACACCCATATCCAAACACTGAGTCAAACTAGAATCCTGATTAAAGAGAGGAGGCAAGACCAGGTTGAAGAAACACACAAAGACATCTGACTTGAACAAAGAGGAGCTAATGGGTTCCCAGAATGATGGCTAGGAACCCAGCATGGAACTGACTCAGACTCCCTGAATATGGGTCTCAGGTAGAAGGATAGAGCAGTCTGGGGGACCTCAGACAGTAGAAACAGGATCTATTCCTGGTGCACAAAAGAACCTTGTGGACACATTTCCCATGGAGGGATACTCCCTTAACCTAGAGACAGGAGAGAACTCCTAGTCCCTACTTCAAATGATTTGACAGACTATTATGACCCAACCTGGACAGAATAGCCCTAAAAGTGAAATGGGGGTGGGGGATGGGAGGGAAGGGTGGCAAGGGGTCATGTCACAGGGAAAGAGGGTAAGAGGGAGAGAGGGAGGGTTGGAGGGAGTAAGGGAGAGGAAACTGGAATCCACATATAAAATTTTTAAATTTTATTATAAATAAAAAAGAAGGAAAAATGCTGCTGGATTAATTCAACATATATACTTAAAATGCTTTGACTTCAAAATTTAAGCCTAAGGACAAGTTACTGGGGAAAAGGATTTCTAATTTGTTTCCACAGAAAATGAAAAGCTGTGGATTCCTTCCAAACTAATGTGGTTTGATCAAGCAAGATCTCTTGAAGCAACAACAATTGGAAAATGCAGCCTTGCAGATCACAAGAGCCAGGATTTCTGCGTCTTCTTAGGATCCGCCCATGACCGCACCCCCTACCAGCAGGAAGCAGTTTGGAAAGAATGACACCCAAATTCCCAAAAATTGTTTATAAATGTTTGTTTTCATTTTTTAAAAAAAGGCATGTATAATTATGTCCAGCATAAAATAAATACATGTTTAAAAAATAAAAAAAAAGCTTGCTTCCCCACAGCAACCAAGAAAAAAGATATCTGATTCCAAAGATTCATGGAAATGGAAAATATTGAGAATCTCAAGAGGATTATGAAAAACATAGTACACATATTGACATAGCATGCTCCTATACCTACTACAAACATCCAGTAATCTGGAGTTGTACAACATTTTGGAAAGAAAAAAAGAGGAGGAAGAGAAAAAGAAAAGAAAAATAAGAGGTAAATACCATCAACTTCTGTCAAAAACAAAAAAGAAACAAGGTAAACTGAAGTCTTGAGCTGTTAACCTGCTACCCATAATTCTATGAGTTCAGAACTTATATACACAGACTAACAAATTAACTCAAAAGGATGCTTAAACTGTTCTCCTTCTGACCCTCTAGCTTTTGATATTTGCATAGAGCTCTCTATACAAATGAGGGTAATATCCTCCTATGACTCAGCGAATTATATTTTAATTTAACAGTGTTACAAATTCATACTGTTTAATAAATATATCTATAAAAATAACTGTTATCCACAAATGAAGATTTTAAGAAGCTTGGTCCCCCCACCAAAAAAGAAAATACCACTGAGGTCATACAATCACTTAGTTTAAGAAGGAGTAATCAAGAGGACATAAGGACATTGCCCACAGACTTAAGAAATGATAAACTTCTGCAATGACAAAATGCTTTCATTTCTGGCTAATGCTCAAAGAGGAGAGACACTACAACAAATGGAGTTTTTTGTTGTTTTTTTTTTTTGAGCCTTACTTGTCATAGGACTATCTTGGTAGACCATGCTGGTCTTGATCTCATATTGATCTACTTGCCTGTGCCTCCTAAGTGCTGGGATTAAAGGTGTGGAGCACCACAACCTCACTCCTAAAGCAGATTTTGCATTCCATATATGTTGTCATCTTTAAGTTCTTGCAATATCTGGCTCTAGCTTATACTTTGAGGATCAATTTAAATAGCAACAGGGCACTGCAAGTTGGGCCAGGTAGGCAACACAAGCTTTCGATAGAAAAGAGAGCAACATAATAATTTCATAGTACAGATGTAACATGAAACAGCAAGTGACACTTTGAGGTAGAAGTGTCAGAAGATGAAAAATATAGGGAAGGCAGAACAGAGTAAAGATGAAAGCTGGGTCAGGGAGGTATTGCTTAAGCTATGTTTTATTCTAAGTAAGCTTCTTATGAGGAACAGCATCTTTTATACTACTTCCATGGGGAAATGAAAAAAAATGGGTGACTTCTAGGATATTAGCAGGACTAAGCATTCAAGGGGATAAATTCTGGAGAAGGCTACTCAAACAGTGTAGTACAAGGGGAACACACGGAATCCCAGGAACATTACTGACTAAGCACACACTGTCCATGGCCCAACAAACACAGATCCATTTTGTGGGAAGGGTTTTGTTCTCAGGATCTAACACCACACCTCCACAAAAAAAAACCTGGCTCAAGACAAATGCATTCTCTCCAAAGCATATTTCTTCTTTTAAATGGGGACTTGGGTTTTATTCTCATAGCTCATAGCCCGATGGAGAACACCTATCACTAGGCCCCCAGGCTATTATTGCCAAGCACTTTCCTGTGTTTCAGAAGGACCTATGTTACTTCTCCATGTGTAAGTACCTAATTTGAAAGTTTTGCTTGCTTAGTATAGCCCACAAAACATCACTGTTTTCCTTTTTAAACAGTTGCCCACTGGGCTCATAATGCCCATATGACAGAGCCATGATTTTCTCCAAAAGAACACTGGACCTAATGTGACCCAGTAATGCTCCTTCTAATAGCTTGTAAAAGCCCTACTCTGTTGGAAAATTTAATTACTTGTCTACTACAGCTCTCTTCATCCACACCCAGATGTACAATTTCCATGCAAACAAGGTTGAGCAAACAAGGCTGCTTTCAAAATTTTCCATTGAGCAGTGCAAGTGTACCTTGACTCCAGGTGAAGGTGGTGCATTGCTTCCTCCTGTGCTTAGCCCATCCCCTGGCTTGGGTATTTAAGCCCATTACTCTCTGTAATAAAGAGTGGCAGCAGCTTCTTCTCAACTTCTCTTGGAGGTCTGCTAAGATTTCATTCCTGGAACCATCTGCCAATTTTTATACTGTGTCTGTGCAGGCACAGTACTACTTAATGGGCTTTGCGACTGTTTGTAAGTCAGTAAATTCTCCATTGCCAAGGTTTGGAGCCAAATGTTTGTACTACCCTGGGAAAAAAGTGTCAATTTTAGCATCCTACTCTCTGACATGCTTGGTTAGCATAATAATAATCTTCATTTTATTTTCCTAGTGGAAGCACTCTCTCAGGTAAATTTTATTTTGAGTGACAAACTATTCCCCAAGAATTGGTAAACCCTTTATATCAAAATTTCCCCACTTCCCCATCACACCTCAGTGCTGGAATACTATCTAACACAATAATGAAATTTACAGATAGCTTTATTGACCCTTGGCTTTAACCTAGCACTTTAAAGGTAGAAGCAGGCATATCTCTATGAGATTGTTGCTAGCCTGCTCAATAGAGTGAATTCTAGGTCAAGATGCAAAATTACAGAGAGAAAGTCTGTTTCAAATATATATATTCTGAAGAAAAGAATGTCATTTAGAGCATGCACACAATTAACTCCAAATGTCCAAATGTGTATACTTCCTTAGCCTGGAGACATGAGGGATGGCCTGGGCCAACACCCAAATGACTTAAATAACTTGGAAGATTCTGATGATCCCTCCTAGAGTGCATCAGTCTCCCTGAGGAATGTATTTTGGACGGGATTTGGATGTTGCTGGTGGAAATGGGAGGATGGCAAAGAAAGGGAACTGGGGTCAATCTGTAAAGTAAGACATTTTAAATTATTTTTTTAATAAGAAGAAAAGATATTTTGATGGAAAAATATAAAAAATTGCCTCCTCATGGATATGACTTCTTAATGATAGATGTGAAGGGCAGAATTTGTAGAAGGCAGTAGAAAAACTGAACATCTTCTTGTTTGGTAACTTGCCATTCCTGTGCACCAAAAGTGTGATAGTCCTGACTTAACCATGTTTCTACACAAAGCTCCCTGATTCAAATCCCATTCCTAAGTTGCAGCCAAGAGAGTCAACTTCATAGGCCACACCCTGTAGGGGGAGCTGCTAGGACCACAATGGGCCTCACAGAACACTGATGTGGCAGCAGGTTCCCACCCAGAATCTGTGAGGGTGTGCCACATTGTCTAACATGATTCCCAATCATGCCCTCCTCATCCCTTCAATCACTATGCTGCAGCTTCTGTGCTCACTCACACTCCCCTCACAATACCCCATAGCAGCCATCACAGAGCACCAATAAATCCTCTGGCACTGGTTCGAATATACATCTAAGCATTCAGCATGGATCCAGGAAGTTTCCTCCGAGACCTGAGACTTGTGGTTTGGTCCAGTGTACCTGATTGGCTATTTAGGATTGAGTGACAAGTGTTTCAAGGGTTACATTGTGCTTAAAGACACAGCACAGCCCCCCTGGCCCTGGGTTATTCTTTAGAGCTAGACATTTCAGAGACAAAATTAGAGAGGAATTTCATTTTTTTTTTTTTTTTTTTTTTTTTGAGACAGGGATTCCCTGCGTGGCCCCTGATGTCCTGGAACTCTCTCTGTAAATCAGGCTGATCATTCCATTAGTAATTATTATTAATAATCCTATTGTTATTGTTTAGATTTTTCTCATTAATTAATTTATGTTTTTTTGTTTATTTATTTTCGTTTTTTGAGACAGGCTTTCCTTGTGTGGCTTCTGCTGTCCTAGAATCCACTGTGTAGACAATGTTGTCATCAAACTCACACAGATCCACCTGCCTCTGCCTTGGAGTGCTGGGATTAAACACGAGAGCCACCACACTCTGGTGAGATACACATTTCAATGTTGATTACTATGTCTTAAATTGACGACCCAGCTATCTTCTTGCAGTGCACAGGTTCATTCTCTCCTTCCTTCTCCACACAATGTGCAGATCTTGCACAGACTATTACACAATGTAGAATGAAATTATTCTCTTATTCAAAAAATGGAAGGGTTCCCAGAATATTAAAAAATAAAGAGAATTTTTTTTTAGAACATAAAAGAAGATGTTTGTTCTGTGGCTTTTTGCTGGGGTCACGAGACCTGAGGTTACTATTTCCTGGTTGTCTCAGACCTCTCGAACAACCATGAGAGAAAGGCAGGAGCCATAACACAGAAAAAGATGATATATATTACTTCTGACTGACTCCTGGGTGATAGGTCCATTGCATTGGGTTTTTACTCCTAAAATTTGTGCCAAATTCTTGAGAAATGAATAATAATAATTAGTGTCATCTCCAAGGTAATCTGAATAGTCAGAGAGAGTAAGGCTCAGGAAAATGCATTTATGAGCACTATAATGAGGCAGCACGGCTGCCTCAGTGGACAAATTGAAAAACAGCTACATTATTCCATGTTCTCTGCTCAAACAGGACTGGTAGAATGAATCTCTCTCTGTTTGTAGAAAGAGAATTTATTGGAATGTCTCAGAATCTCTGTACCATCTAGTCCAACAATGACTGCCTACCAATGAAAATTTGAAGAACTTGGTAGTTGTTTGGTTTATGGATGTGAATATTTCAGCTGGTCTGCAGCATAATTGAGTAATTTAAAGAAATAGGCTCTAAAGCTATAAACTGATAGTCTAGGAGAATCCACATGGCATTAAATTTGTGTAGACTGTAATAGTTTTCTACAAGAGTTGTGCTATTTTGTTTGTGCTTTAGCAAATGAAGACTGTCAGGTAATGATGGCACACACCTTTAATTTCAGCACTTGAGAAGCAGAAAGTGGTGGAGCTCTGTATCTTCAATTGAGTTCCAGATAAGGGTAAAAATGTACAGAGAAACCTTGTCTCAAAAAAATAATGCCAACAAAAAAAAATCCAAAAAAAAAAACCAAATCTGAAAACTACTACAAAAACAACAACAACAACTTGTTTTAAGACTAGAGTGTGGAGCTATGCAATATTTAGCCATCAAGAACAGGCCATGGTGGAGCACACCTTTACTTGCAGCACTTAGAAGACATAATCAGGTTCTGGTGGGACTCTGTGAGTTCTTGGCTGCCGCAGGTTATAGCAGATTCATCTAGTCCAAAACAAAAATAGAGAGGTGGTGTCTCATTCATTTATCCCTGTACTTTGAACGTCGAGCCAGGAGTGATATGGGTGGGAGGAGAAAGAAATATAAGGTGGGAAGAGACAGAATCTCATTGTGTTTTGACTTAAGTCTTCTAGAGACAGCATGGCCCATTTGGTCTCAGTATTCAGTACAGGTAAGAAATAGGGGCTGTCTGCCCTGCTTCTCTGATCTTTCATCATTAACCCCTTATAGGAATCCACATTTTTATTATAAAGACCAATTAGCATTAGTGCTACAGTTTCCAATATAGAGCATGTGTCACAGCTAAACTGTGGTATAGAAGAGTAGAATTGATGGTAATAGAATTGATGGTATAGATATTTACCAATTTACAAGGTTTATTGCTATTTTTGCATGTTTTTGCAATAGAGAGTGCCACAACAGCCCCAGTGGGGGCAGTGTAGCAATGGCAGAGAGAAATCTCATTGTCTACCTGTCCAGATGTTCACAACACATATGGTTACGCCTCCTGGGGAAAAGTGGTCCAGGTCCCTGCAGGTGCTTTCTTGGCTGGCTGCTTGCAATGGGTGCTAGATGTGTTTTGTGCTATGAAAACAATAATATGTTTTAATCATGTGTGTTTTGTTCTGTAAGCTCCACAGTTAGCCAAAACCTACAGCACAAGGTGTCAGCCCAAGGTAGGAGTAATAGTCATTAAATGTGATAAACTCAGGTAAGAGGCTAATCAAACAATGCTGCAGTAGGGGAACACAGGGTAACTCAGGATCATTGAAGACTAAGCCTGAAGTGGCCCTGGAACCAATAGTCACAGCTCCATGTAGTACGATGAATTTTATCCTGGAGATCTGAAGCAATCCCTCCACAATAACTTTGTTCCCGATCATTACTAGCTCCCTCAAGGAAATTTCTGGTATTAGAAAAGTCTCAATGTTTTTCATTTTTTTTTTGTCATTACACTATGCCTTTAGGGGAAGCACCCAAGCCGAGGTCCCAGGTTGTTACAAGATTTCCCCGAGAATTTTTCTACTCCTTGCTTGATGGCCTATGTGAGAGCATTGACTGATCAGGCCAGTCCACAACACAATAGTGTTTCGCTCTTCAAATAGTTCACATCTGGTGTCCTATCACCAATCTGGCTGTACTAACCTTTTCTCAAGAAGATAACTGTAACTATATGGCCCACAGAGCCTTCATTTGGCCTGTGACCAAGTAGGGGGCTTCTAGGAAATCAATGGGAGTAATACTACCTTGAACAGCTTCTTACAGGTCTGGTCTTTGAAATGGGGTTGGGCATAGAGGCTGATTGTAAATAAGGGATGGCTCATTTGTAAAGGTTTGGAGCCAAATGCATACACAATCCTGATCAGTTAATGCCTGTCCTAGCATCATAATTTCTAACAGCACTGATTAGGAAAACCTTATCTTTGGGTGATTTAGAGGCAGTCCTCCATCTGGTAAATTCTCCTTTGAGAGACTTATTATCTCCTAAGCATTTGTAAATCCTTCCTGTTGCCAATTTCATCTTCTACATCATAGCTTAGTAGTGGAATGCTACCCAACACATGAGGCAACTTTTAAAACTCCCACAAAATTAGCAATAATTGAACCTTAATGAAAAGTGCTGATCATCTTGATGTTACTGAAGAAATGACAATTCTTCAGGTGTGCTGACCTGCTTTCCATGGGTGAGACAAATGCATGCTAATGTCGATGACAAAGAAGTTTCTACAAAGAGCTCCATAACCCCAATGCTCAGGGCAGTGGCTGCCAATAGATCGAAGTTATTCAGAGGCCAGGCTCTGGGCCAATGGCATTTCAAGGCCTTCAAGGAAGTTCAGGGATTTAGGAATATGGCTGCAGCTCTGCACGCACATCCAGGGAATACCCATCACAGTGGATCTAGAACCTCATCATCTGCAACGCCCCATCTGGAAACGGTACCCCTCACACACTATGATGCCCTTTTCCAGCTTGAGCTTGCTCAAAGCACAGCACACCTAACCCCTGGCACTAGATTCTCTTAGAAGCCAAGCCTGAAGCCAGGGGCAGGAAGGGCCCTGCACCACTTGTGACTGGCAGGTCATCTAGAGCCCTGATTGCCTAGTATGGCCTGAGTGACAGGAGCACCTCCTAGCTTTTCATCCAGGTAAAAGAGATCTTGAACAACGTTACATAGCTAACCATGATTCTATGTGTTCAGAACTTAAATAAACAGACTCTAACAAAATTAACTCAAAAGGACACCTTATCTATTATGCTTCAGACCATCCAACTACTGATATTTGTTCCAAAAAGAGACACTCCGTAGTCTAGAGCTCTCTATACAAATGTGGGTAATCTCCTGATATGGTAAAGAGAACTATATTCTAATTTAATGAACAGTGTTACAAATTAATGACTTCTGATTATTAAATATATCCATAAAAGTGATTGGTTTCCACAAATAAAAATGTTCAAGATACGAGCTAAACAAAAACCCACTGAGGTCATACAGTCACTTAGTTTAAGAAGGGGAAATCAAGAGGACCAAAAAAACACTGACCAGAGAGTTAACAAATAAATAAAAAAATATCTTTGTAATGACAAATTGCATTAATTTCCAGCTAATGCTCATAGTGGAGAGAACCTACAACAGATGGTTATTTTTGTTGTTATTGTTGTTTTTTTTTTGAGCAGAGTTTCTCTGTTTAATAAATAACCTTAGTTGTCCTAGGTATATCTCTGTAGACCATGCTGAGCTTGAACTCACATTGATGCACTTGCCTGTGCCTCCTAAGTGCTGTGATCAAAGGTGTGGACCACCACAACCTGCTTCCTAAAGATATCGCCATAATTATTTCATAGTACAGTAGTAACATAAAACAAAAGTCACACTTTAATAAAAGTTCCTGAGAAAGAAGTGCCAGAAGATGAGAAAAATAAGGAAGGCAGAACAAAGATAAGATGAAAGCTTGGTCAGGGAGGTTTTGTTGAAGCTGTGTCTTATTCTAAGTAAGCTTCTTATGAGGAATAGTGTTTGTTATACTACTTCCCTGGGGAAATGGAAGGAAGTAGTGGGCTTGTAGGAAGTCAACAGGAGTTACCATTCAATGGGCCAAACTCAGGAGAAGGCTACTCAAATAGTGCAGTATAGCGGGAACACAGGGAATCCCAATAACATTACTTACTAAGCCCTCAGTGGTCATGGGCCCAATAATCACAGCTCTGTGTGGTGGGAAGAGTTGTGTTCTTGGGATCTTAAGCAAACCCTCCATAAAGGCCCTGGCCACAAACATTTTCATTCTCTCCCAAGCATCTTCCTTGTTTCAAAGGATTACCTCTATTTTATTTCCAATAGCTTTCCAATAAGAATTGTTAAATCATTATATCAACGATTCCACTCTTCCACACACAGCTCAATGGTGGAGTGTGATCTAACACAAGAACATCATTTATACATGTCTTCATTGACTCTTGCCTTTAACCTAGCACTTGGGAGGCAGAGACAGGCAGGTATTTATGAGATTGAGTCTAGCCTGCATTACAGAGAAAATTCAAGATGTAAAATAAGATCTTATTTACTTTGCTTTAAAAACAGAAGAAAAGTATTTTAGTGGCAAAAAAAAGACAATAACTCCACATAGATCTGACCTCTAAATGTTAGATGTGAAGGGCAGAACTTCTAGAAGGCACTGGATAAACTTAATCTCTTCTTGTTTTGTAAATTGTTATTCCTGTGCACCAAAATCATAATGGACCTTACTAGAAAAATTTCTTCACAATGCCCCATGATCGAAATCTTTTCCTCAGAAGCAGCCCACTAGGTGAAGTATTAATAGGCGGCACACTGGTCAGGGAAGCTGCTTGGACCACAATGGGCTAAGGAGAACACTGAATGTGGCAGCACATTCCAGCCCAGTCTTCTCCTGGAGGGCCTGCCAAACAGAATTTCATGACTGCCCATACCACCATCCCCATCCCCTCACTCACCATGCTGCAGATTCTGTGCTCATCCATGATCCCCTCACAATTCCCCACAGCAGCACTCAATCTTCTGGTGCCTGTTCTGATATGAAACCAAGCCTGCAGCATGGCTGCAGGAAGTCTCCTTCTAGACCTGAGACTGGAGGGTTGGCTCAGTGTCTCTGATTGGCTAGTGAGTCTTGAGTGACAGGAGAGCTTCCTCAAGGGTTAGAATGTGCTTAAAGACACAGCAAGCCCTACATCTCCTTTAGCCCTGGCTTCTACTCCAGACCTAGACTTTCAGAGATCTGCAAAACAGGAACTACATATGCGATCATACATGTTCACACATGCACGGAGAAACCACGACCATGCAGGCTGGTGATCCTCACCCTCCCCCCCAGCCCCAGTCCCAACCTGGGCCCACCCCTGCACACCCCAGATGGTCCCAACCAACTGGGTCCCTCCTGGCCCCAACCACCACACCCATCCCCGCCCATTCCATTTCAACTCTGGCCCCAAGGACTACTGCCAGCATCTTAGGTCCATGAAGATGTTGGGACTATCAATCAGGGCCCAGCGGCGGGAATTTTGTCATCAGGCATCAATCAGGTATCTGGGGGCTCCAGGGGTGGCACTTCCTGTCCCAAGCGTCTGTCAGGTCCCTGGGGCTCGACTTTCTGTGAATTTTCTTTTCAGGCAGAAGAAATGTCAGTCAAAGCGGCAGAGCAGGACTTCCGGAAAAACGGTAATATCTTTATTCCTTGGGACGGTCAATCACTGACCGAGGGGTGGGACTTCCTGCCTCCTATGTCAATCAGTGAGTATGGGGTGAAACTTCCTGGAAAACATGACTCTTCATCGTGTAACTGTCAGTCAGTGTGGAGGGGGCGGGACTTCTGTCATGCTTTGAATCCTGGCGCAGCCATGCATCAATCACCTAGTAGAACTAAGCTCAGAAGGGGGGAGAGAATTCCTGCAGGACCTGCCAGTCACACTGGCAGGGGCGGGACCTCTGGGATGAGGCAGCACTGAAGGCAGGAGAAGGAAGTGCCCACCCTGGCCCCGTGAGTGACAAGTGGTACCAGAAGTTCCAGGATGAACAGAAAGCTGCCTCCTGTAGCCCCATGAGTGACAGGCACACCAGAAGCGCATGCCCCTGGAATCGTGATTGACAGGAGCAACCGGAAGTTCACGCATGTGGTGCAGGTCAGAGACAGGGTTTCATGTGTGTTTGCGTGTGTTCGTGTGTGTGGGCGCAGTTGCCTTCTTGCATAACTGGTAGTGGTGTGCACGTGTGTGCATGTGTGTGAGCATGAGGGCTGTGTGCATGCATACTTGGATACATACATATGTGCTTGCATGTGAACATGTGTGTGGACATACACATGTGCAGGCCATGCCATGCATGCATGTGTACATGCATGCACATGCATGTGCACACATACGGGCATACATGCATGTGCACACATAGGCATACACGCGCATGCATGAACTCAACATACAGACATATATGGGTGTATTGTAAGGATGGAAAAATGTAGCCTAACCCTCTTCCCCCCAAACAATAAACACATGGAATTAAAAATACACAAGAAAAAAAACTTTTAATTACACATTTAAATTAGGAGCAGTAGAGCTAAGTCAGAGGCAAACTGTGCTCACTGCTATTGTCAAATACCTGTGTTCAGTTCCCAGTACCCATCTCTAGTGGCTTATAATAGCCTATAACTCCAGCTCCATGTAATCCAGTGCTCTTTTATGGCTTTTGCAGGCAGTCATATGCATTGCATACATTCATACAGACACAATTCACATAAAGAAAGCAACTATTTTTATTAATAATTTATTAAAGAATAAACTCAACAAAGTATCAAGATACAATCATGCCAGATTAGGAAGGGTAATGGGAGTAAAACCATTTTCAGTGTCCAGTCAAGAGAAACTTAGTAAAATGTCTGAGTTTCATGGTGGAGAGAATAAGCACCAAAAGTTGCCTTCTGGTCTACACACACACACACACACACACACACACACACACACACACACACACACACACACTGTGTGAATGTGAATACAACCAACGGGCTGAGAAAGACTTGAATGATGCTTATTAAAGTTCAATAACACTGTGCATCAGAAATACTCCTTGGTGGATGATGGGAGATGTGATTCTGTATATATGTTTCTCATACTGGTTAATAAAGACCTGTGGCCAATGAGATAGCAAGATAGGCGGGGCTAGGAGACCAGGAGGAAGAGGAAGTGAGTAGTAGGAGTCGACATGTAGCCCAGGGAGGAAGGAGGACGCCAGCCGCGGCTCCCCGATAAGACGACCACGTAGAAATACTTAGATAAGTAGAAATGGGTTAATAATTAAGACAGAGCTAGCCCATAAACAGTAATGGTAACTGTCCAACAGGATTGTATCAAATACAGAGTCTCTGAGTGTTATTTGGGGCACACGTGGCTGCGGGACAATGGCGGCAGGACCAGGAGGCCGGCAGGGAGGAACCTGCCATAACAGGTGGAGAAAAAAATATCCAGTCAGGAAAGAGAAAAACCCATCCCAACATTATTGTACATGACAGACACAATGGGAACATTTCTTTCACTAGTAAAAATTGCAAAAGAATTTCTTTATGGCAGGGCTTGAGGAGTAGGAAGACAATTAGGACACATGAGGTATTTTATTTTTTTGTGTAATAAATAAAAGCAAATTTTCTGAAGGGGTCTTTTGTTTGCTTGTCCAGAATATGTTACACTGTGAAACCCAGGCTGTCTTGGAGATCATTTTGTAGACCCAACTAGCCATATTTCCTTCTGTCATTTATTATTTTCATAGAGAGAAAAAAATAATAACAAATTGACATGATTTGCTTGGGAATAATTATGAACAAAATGTTCTGTCATATAAATAGGTAAAGGGACTTTGCTCTCCCTCTGAATCTGGCACAATAAAACTTTATTCTTGCTGAAGAGACATTGCTGTTTAATCCTGAAGTCAGTTTTCTCTTCCTGAGGGGAACCAGAGTGGAATTGGTAGTTAATTCATATTGGGGAGGAGACTGTTAAACTGTGTGCTTTGAAGAAATTATTTGCTTTACATGAGAAAGTTCAGTGTGCCAGATGGGATGAAATTTGAGACTTAAAGAGGTTCATCTTGGAAAATAAGAACACATGGTCCTCTGGGTGGAGTTCTTTAAATATCTTAGTAAATACCCTTTGTAATGTTAAATGCTTCTTGGATCTTACATGTATTTTCTTACCTTTAATTACCTACACAAACAGAAGACTATAGTTTTGCATAACTCATTGTTGAAGTCCATTGCAAACATTCTTCAATATTTCCCATATATACTATTCATTTTCCTAACACCAAAATTTTAAGCTCTGCATAAACTCTCTTTTACAAACCTTGTACTTTGAAAAATTTTTGTTATCATGGTAGATTTCTGGATGTTTTTCTTGTGCCAGATTACTCTTTATACAAATAATGGCACCCTCTACTATGGTATCTCTTCCCTTTCTGTCCTCTATTCTTTACATAACTCAATTATCGTGGTCCCATTTTTTATCATTTCCCCTGCTCTTCTCCCTTTCTTGTTCTCCTAAGACCCTCCTTTCTCACCATGCTGCCAATGTTCTGGAGAGATCTTGTCCATTTCCTCTTTTCTGGTGTACTACATATGTCTCTCTTGGGGTCCATCTTGTTTCTAGCTTTTCCGTTGGTGCAGATTTTAGCTTGTAATACTTTAGTCTATTTCTAAAATCCATATAGGAGAAAGTAACTACACATTTACAAGTATGACCACTACTTAACAATGTGAGAAATAGTGAAGAGTTGACCTTAAATACCCTTACATGATAGTGAGATTGATGACTACCTTATATGCCATCCAAGAGCCTTCATCCAGTAGCTGATGGAAGCAGAATGAGACACCTACAGCTAAACACTGGGCCCAACTCCATGATTCCAGTTGCAGAAATGAAAAAGTGATGAGCAAAGTGGTCAAGACCAGGCTTGAGAAACCCACAGAAATAGCTGACCTAAAAAAGGAGAGTTCATGGACCCCATCTGATAGCTGAGAAACCAGCATAGTACCAATCAAAACACCCTGAAAGTGGGTATTATTTCGGTTTATTGGGCAATGTATGTGGCCTCTGATAATTGATCAGCATTCATCTCTATTATAGAAAGTGACTTTGGGAGCCTATTATACTTAAAGAGATACTCTGTCAGCCTAGCCATATGGGTGAATTCCAAATGACATGACAGACTTAAAGATACATTAGGGAATTATTCTCCATGTGTGGGGAGCAAAAATGGGATGGGATGCAAGGTGAGAGGTGGACACATTTGCAAGCAGGGTGTGGAAACTATGATTGAAATGTAAAACCAGGTTGTTGCTAATTTAAATAAAAATATAAAAAAGGAAAAATTTAAAGATTTCTACCAAATTTAAATATTTTGTCTGCTCTGTGTTTGTAGAGAATTTAAACAATGCAGGGCTATTGGGACTAAAGGGAGCATTCCAAGAAACATTCCTAAGCTATTCAGAGAAACCTTGACTATGAAAAATCAAGGGAGAAATGAAATCATGATTCTCCCCGACAGCCATTCCTCAAAACAAACTAATGACACACAAGCAAACACAGCATAGTTCTCTAAGGTGTATATTTATTTTGTAATCCTTGTATAGAAGTGTGGCGTTAGCAGGATGTAAGAATTATATGACCAATCAAGCCATACTGATTTGAAACCTTGTCTTGCTATAAGATTAAAAATTAAACCGGGAACAGTGTCATACAGTTTGAGGGTGTATATCCATTCACATAATCATAATTGTGAAGGGATATGGAGGAAACTCCAAGGATGGCAAGTTTAATCATGGCCTAGCATCTGTTGAGTAATATTCTTTTAAAAGAATGGGTCAGGAATTTGTGGGCACAGGAATCCGAAGTAAGCTACTTGTTCTTGTTGCTCAGTGAGAATGCCTGATTCTTAGTATAAATTACATTGTTGTGTCTTATGTGTTTGTTTTTGCTATTGTGGGTATGTGTGTGTATTCATTTCTCTGTGTGTGTCTTTGTGCATTGCTACTATTATTCAGTCACTTACTTTTTACCCATAATTTCACTTATACTATGTGGTCAAGTTGTCCTAAAGATAAGAGTATGAATAGAACCTTATTTTGATTTCAGTAAATTGAAATGGAGTAAGGTAGAGGCACAAGAATGGTGTTGTCTCTATTTTGGAAAAATGAATATTGAAGCATAGGAAATGTGTTTAAATACCCATCAATCAAGTTGAGTGGAATAATGATGATTTCATTTTCATGTGTATATCACTATAGCCATGTATTTGTTTGGTAGTAGGTTTGAAATGAATATAACTCATAAAAGAGGCTTGCATTTTTGGAAAAAAAATCAATGAATATATAATGTGAATCTATAAGTGAGTGGGTTTGTTTTAGCATGTGGGAGTAATACTAGAATTTGTCAGAATGTTGGAACATAATTGTTGCCTGACAACCCTGCTTGAATTATCTATTCGCATGCCATGGGCCTAAGAAGCAGGGAGCTGCTTATATGTAGTATTATTTTTGGATATTTAACTCTCAGAAGATAAGTCATCCATACAAGCTTTCATGACAGCATATGTGGGAATTGATTCTCCTTAACTAGGTCTTTGTCAAATCCCTGAAATTAGGACTGCAGCTCTTATTATTACCCAATTCAAGATTACCTAACATCAGGGAGTCTCATCTGTGGAGAAACAGTTCAAATACTTATGTTGATGGATGTTTTCTTCACTAAGAATTAAGACTATGGATTAAGGAAACAAAATGACTGAGTTATCCAGCAAAAGGTGAGTTTTCTATTGTGAGCTACTTTCAGGGATGTATTAATCCTTTCATTAGGCTAGACTGAGGGATAATTGGACAGGAGTTTATCTCTATTGAGGCAGCTTCCCATCAATTTTCTGATGTCCTCTAAAACCCTGAATCATTATCTATTAAAGAAAGTGTGGAGTCTGATTCCACCTTGCTGGTGTTATTTTGGTATGCCATTTTGTTATATTATTATTTAAATAAAAGATGACATGATTTTGGTATGTCCCCAGGAGTACATTATGTGATATTTTCTCAGTATTCACTAATTCATTTTATTGTTTAAATCTGTGTTTAAAGATTCATTAATCTCTTGAGTTTGAACCAATTTTTTGGGAGTCAACTATAAAACAGCATCCAATTATTTAATGAGTTAATCATTTAATTATTAAAATTTATCAATATTTAGTCAGTGATCACTACAGTTTGAAGCAATCTTGTGGGAGTCAAATGTGCAAAACATTTCATCATTTGATGTTATAAATATTTAAGTATTAAATTTGGTCATTTAATAATCCAAGATGCCTAGAATTTATAGCAACCTTGTGGGATCAAGTATGACAGGTCATCTAATTATGTAATTAAATTATTTAAATCTACCGAAACCTTGTGGATCATAAGTCAGGATTGCATTCAACTTGTGGGAGCTTATGATGTGTTATGATTATTTGGTCATTGAAATTGTTCATTACATCAGCCATGATACCTTGAGTTTGGAACCATCTTGTGGGAGTTAATATGCAAGTCCATCTAATTATTTATTTAGATGTACAAATAAATCATTATGAAAGGAATTGTTCAGTCTGACTCGACCATCGGGCATTTAAGTATGCAACATACCCTCATTATTCAATTATTTTATAATTATATATTATTATACTTAAATCAATGACGATGTCTTTATCAGTATCTGGCCAGTATCACCTCATATTTAATTTTGTGACATTATTTAATTATCCAAGTATTAATTCATTAACAATCACTGGTGCCATCTTATCAGAGTTAAGAATACAGAGCCATCTAATTATTTACTTTTCGATCACTTAAATTATGATGATGTCATTAATTAGGTAGTGAACACAGTAGATACCTGGTGCCAGAAGCAGCTCCCAGAGCACAAGAGATACTGGGACCTCCAGTGGTCACAGATTACATGATAATAGCTTTTAATACAGAAATGATTACATACTATAAAACTGGATAGTTTCACATCATTAATTCCTGGAAGGATGTGCCAGGCCCAACCCATTAAAGAAACAGGCATTACTGATTTTAAAAATTCAATAATTTAATAATCAGATGATCAGAGGATCTTATCTAATTAAATGTGTTGGGATGACCTCATAATATTGAACTGAGTCCCTACGTTCATGATGTGGCTACATTGTTGGACGACCGAGCTGTTGTAGCAATGATGGAGGCAGCTTCACCTGCACAGCCAAGAGAGTGCAGCTCCTTGTTCTTTGTGACACCATCCCCAGTGACATTGCCTTGGCAACCACTGCAATGCTGCCTGTACTTCTGGTGCTGCTGCTTGGCCTTCTCATAGTAGAGAGCAGAGAAGGCCAGAATGTGGAGTAAGAGCTGAAAGGTGATCACTGTGACTATCATTTTCAGCTCGGTCAGATTGTGGAACTTCCCCTAGGTGGGCACCATTGCCTCTTCCAGACTCAATAATATGCACTCACATGAGACAGACAGTGAAAGAGAATATGTTTTCTGTGTCATGCATGGACTATCTAGGAATTCATAGCTCCCCACATATCTTCACCCAACATACCCAGATGCACCCTTTGTAACCTCAGAGCAGATATCTTCAGAAAGCTTTGTAGAGAAGAAGAACTGAGATTAGATAGGATTGTCTCCAGGAGGCAGGGCAGTGGTCTTCATCTTGGGGTCATCTTAGAAGATATCAGCAGTGTGAAGGTGAATCTCAGTAGGCTGACAGGGTTCATAGAAGATCAGCTGCTTTCTATTTGGTACTGAAAAGCATTTCCCAACTGAATATGTTATATCCTCTTGTTCCAGACAGGTCTAGCTGCCTTGGAAACCATGGGAGTGTATACAGGAGCCAGGGCTAGAGGAAGAAATAGATACTGGAGAACGTATATGTGAAGGTGTGCAAGGCTGATACTGGAGAAGGTAGATGTGAAGGTGGAGAGATACATGGAAAGAAAGAATTAGATTTGGGGGGCTTGCTGTATGTGTAGTGTCAGGTTGTTTTTGTGTGGGATGATGTTCTTGCATGCAGGTTGATGTGCTGTCCGATTTTGTCAATGAACACATTTTTCTTTTACATGTGTCTTGTTATGAGCAGGTTTTTTTTTTCCCTGCCAGTCTTGTCCCACCACTACACAAGTCCCAATTAACCCACACAGATTCTATATTTGATATAATTCTGTTGGCCTTTTACTAGTTTCTTATTGACTAGCTCTGTCTTTAATATTAACCCATTTCTATTAATCTAAGTATTTCCCTGAGGCCTCATCTTACCAGAGAGCAGGCTGGCATTTTGCTCTCTCTAGTCTCTCCATGATGACTCCTCCCATCTACTTCCTTGAATCCTCCTTGTCTCCTGGTCCCGCCTATCTTGCTTTCCTATTGGACAACAGTGCTTTATTTATTATGCAGTATGAGAAACATATTTACAGAATAACATCTCTCATCATCCCCTCTACTCTGTTTAAAGTAAAAAGAAGGGTTTTAACCTTAACATAGCAAAACATATACCAAAGATTTATCAAATAATAACTATGGTTAATAATGTTAAGTCCATTAACATTTAACAAGATTTGAAGGAATATTCTATCACCTGTCCTATCTTTGTGAGTCTAAAGTCTTGTATGTCACTTATTTTTAATCCTAACTAAGTAAAACTATAACTATCTGTCTTCAACTCCTTCAAAGATCACAAAAGGATAATATATAAACACTAGAAATGACAGACCAACTCACTGCCTGGTCAGCCACCCGAAGTTCTTCTGTAATCTTCCTTCTTCAGCCCATAGGCCATACTGCATCTGGCAGAATATTCAGCAAAGCAGGAAATTTTAAACTGTCTACCTGTATTGGCAATTTGTCAGTCACTTTCCTCTGTTTCCTGCAGACTGTCTGGCAGACTCTTCCATGAAGCATTAACCCTGCAGCACACTGTTTATCTTGTATCAGCAGTCACATTCCTATGGGTTCTGCATATCCAGTTTATACAGCATAAGGTCAAATAAACCAGACAAGAGCAGTATCTTGCCCAAATGTCTCATCTTGCCAAATTGAGCACAAACTCCATAACGTGTTTCTTCAATATCCATCTTTCTTTCTGATGCAGGCGGTGTTGCCAGGAGCAGTTATGTCACACTGTCAAGAAAAACCTAAACCACTTTAAATGCAATATTCTGTAGGTCTTTGAAATGTTTGAAGCATGTATATTCCTCTCAAATACATCTCTATCTAACTAGAAATCCTAACTCACCTAACTATAAGTTTTGGCTATTATAGGTACCTATCTATAATCTGTACTAAATTATACATTATATTTGTAAATGAGCTTTATAAACACAGTACCTAAACAAGAGGAGAAATATACTTAATCACAAAATTGATCTTAAATTTGTATCCATAAATGAAAATCCATTCCAAAACAAAGTATTCTTATCTATACCATATTCCCCTTTTTACCTTTAAAAGAAGATTGATTGTAATCATTAACCATTTAAAACCCAATTTAAATGAAAACAGACATTTATAATGTTGAGAATTTGGGTGTCATTCTTTCCAAGCTACTTTCTGCTGGTGGGGGCACTGTCATGGGGATCCTAAGAAGACACAGAAATCTTGGTTATGGTCTGCAAGACTACCTTGTCCAAGCTCTTGTGAATATTGAATCACGTGGGACTCTGTTTCAGATGGTCTTGCTTTATCAAACCACATTAGTCTGGAAGGAATCCATAGCTTTTCATTTTCTGCGGAAACAAAAATAGAAATCCGTTTCCCCAGTAACCTGTCCTTAGACTTAAATTTTGAAGTCAAAGCATTTTTAAAATATGTAAATTAGATTAATCTAGCAGTATTTGTTTTAACAGTTGTTATTTCCTCAGCAGTCAAACGATTTAAAGATAACAGGATAGCTATAATATCCAAAGTTTCTCTGTGCTTTCCATCTTTACGTGGCTTTTTCATTTTCTATATATTCTACTTCTATTTTTTCATATTTTGAGACAGGGTTTCTCTGTGTAATTTTATCTGTCCTAGAATTAACTCTGTATACCAGGTTTACTTTGAAATCACAGAGATCTGCTTGCCTCTGTCTCCTGAATGCTGGGATTAAGTGTGTGCCACCACACCCAGCCACACTCTTGTCTTTTCAGAACCATTTTATTCTTTTTCCTTTCCCATGCCTACATATATTTTAAAAGATACTTTAGATGTTTTTCTTAATCTGAATCTGTCTTTACTGTAAATCATTATCTTTTTCTGGCCATGAGTCTTGTATCTGGTAAACAACAACACTGCTAACATTAAAGCTACAACTGTCTTTTCCATGGTCTATCTAAGAAGGCAGCAGGCACTTTTACTGGAAAACTGAGAGCTGTTCTCACTGCCTTGGTCTACTCTGCCATCCCGCAGCATGTTGCTGGCTTGGAGATGTGGTCACTGCCATTGCCACCTCTCCTAAACACCAGTAAGTTGTTAGCAGAGCTCTTTAAAAACCTTTTTTTTTACCTCTTATGCTGAGTATGGAGCCATGCAAATTTCGGATTGTCTCTAGCAAAACAAAGTACCACCGAGAAAAATGCTGCTACCAAGAAATCTTGCTTGTCTGTTATTTTGTTTCTAAAATCCGTTTTAAGCTTTTCTTAAGATTTAAGTGGAACTTCTTTGGTCTGTGTTACGAGTAGTTTTTCCAGCAGCCTGGAGCCACCAACACAACACCCACAAATAACACACCAACAAGCTGTATTAAATATATTTTTTCTTGGCCGGTTACTACTTTCTTAATGCCTATCTCTGTCTTAAATATTAACCCATTTATATTAATCTAAGTATTTCAACATGGTCTTATCTTACCAGAGAGAGGGCTGGCATTCACCCTGGAGGCCCTTCATCTTGGATCTCCCTACTACTTCTGGAATTCTTCTTGTCTCCTAGTCCCACGTGTCTTGCTTTCCTATTGGCCAACAATAATTCTAGAGGTACACATGCCATAGGAAACAGCAATGCCCTTGGTGTCCATAGCTTTTAAAAGTACATTGAATCTCTTATACACTTCCAAGATAAAGTAAAACAGCTTACATTCATGCCCTAACAAGAAAATTAAAGAAATGTAAAGGATGTATCAGTAAGACAATTCTTCTTAAAGGTAGTATTTTACTAGAAAGCCATTCTGTCTTGACTCTACATTTACTCACAGTATCCTGTGCTGTAAATATTCCCCATTCATCTTCCAACCACAAAACTCCAAGGGAACAAGGCATAAATTTTGACAATGGTGGACAGAATGTTTTATTTCAACTTGATTCACTAGAATGGTATTAGTATTGAACGTTACATAAGATTGCCATTTACATGAAAATGGGGCACTCAATCAGTACCAATGAATTTAATTCACTCCTGATGGGACATACATACAGAAGGCTGAAGAGAACCTCATTCTCAGTTACCATTTATCATATAATCTATAAAGCTCAGCATAAAATTCAATGACACTGAAAAAAGTTCCAGAGCTAAAGACATCTCAATATGCAACAGAAATAGATTGTCATGGACAGTTGTACTGGACATTCAGCTGTCATCTGAACATCAAGGTTAATGGTAGCCACAATGACTAAAATTTTCAAAGGTGTTATTGACATGGTGCATCCAGGATTTTTGAGGCTTGAAGATAAATGAAGATGTACAGCTTCCTTGTTATTGACAAATATTTTACCGATTTTCCCTGAGGTTGATTAAAACCTTGCTGAATGAAATAAACAACGGTACACTCACACATTGAAAGATATCTTTGAGGGCCAAAAACAAATTCAACAAAATCATCGAGGAAAACTTTCCCAACCTGAAGAAGGACATGCCCATGAAAGTACAAGAACACCAAATAGAGTGGACCAAAGGGGAAAAAAATACCCCTCGATATATAATAATCAAAACCCATAACATACAGAATAAAGAAAGAATATTAAGAGCAGCGAAGGAAAAACGACAGGTATCATATAAACACAGACCTATCAAAGTTATACCAGATTTCTCCATGGAAACGCTCAAGGCCAGAAGGTCCTGAATAGATGTTCTACAAGTATTAAGAGTCCATGAATGCAAGCCCTGGCTACTACACCAGCAAAACTCTCAATCACTATAGATGGAGAAAACAAGATATTTAATGACAAAGCCAGATTTTCAAAATATATGTCTACAAATCCAGCCCTACAGAAACTTCTGGAAAGGAAACTCCAACCCAAGGAATGCCCACAAAGATGTAGGCAACAGATAATCCTACTTCACCAGAAAACAAGGGTAAATCATGACAAATATATTCACAATACCACTACCAAAAACAAATATAAAACAAACAAGCATTAACAACCAATGGTTTTTACGTTCCCTCAACAACATTAATGGTCTTAACTCACCTATAAAAAAGAAACAGGCTAACAGAATTCATCCTTTTGCTGCATACAAGAAGCACCCCTAAGCTACAAAGATAAACATTACCTCAGGGTAAAGGGCTGGGAAAAGATCTTCAAATCAAATGGACTCAAGAAGCAAGCAGGTGTGGCTATCCTAATATCTAACAAGTTACACTTCAAACCAAATTTAATCACAAGAGATAAAGATGGTCATTTCATATTCATTGCAGGAGAAATCCACCAACAAAAAGTCTCAATTCTAAACATCTATGCCCCAAATACAAATGTACCCACATTCGTAAAAGAAATGCTACTAAAACTCAAAGCTCACGTAGAACCTCACACACTTATAGTGGGAGACTTCAACATACCACTCTCACCACTAGACAGGATCACCAATCAGAAACTCAACAAAGAAACAAAAGAACTAACAGAAGTTTTGTCTTACCTGGGTTTAACAGACATCTATATAACATTCCATCCAAACACAAAATAATATACCTACTTCTCTGCTCCACATGGAACCTTCTCTAAAATCGACATACTTGGTGACATAACAAACCTCAACAGTTACAAATGTATCTTATTAGACCGCCATGCTTTAAAATTGGAATTCAAAAACAACACAAATCGCAGAAACCCTACAAACTCATGGAAACTGAAAAATGTGCAATTGCACCACAGCTGGGTCAAAGAAGAAATAAAGAAATTAAGAACTTCCTAAAATTCAAGGAGAATGAGGACACGACCTATCAGAACTTATGGGACTCATTGAAAGCAGTGTTACAAGGGAAGTTCCTTTAACTGAGTGCCCATATGAAAATACAGAGGATAGTCGCATTAGAGTATTAACATTGCAACTGAAAGCCTTAGAACAAAAAGAAGCAAAATCACCCTGGAGGATTAGATGCCAGGAAATAATGAATTTGAGGGCTGTAATCATTAAAATAGAAACCAGGAAAACAAT
The DNA here is from genome assembly GCA_030556225.1 of Cricetiscus sungorus. Classification (NCBI taxonomy): domain Eukaryota; kingdom Metazoa; phylum Chordata; class Mammalia; order Rodentia; family Cricetidae; genus Cricetiscus; species Cricetiscus sungorus. The sequence continues at coordinate 1,303,943 of JANBXA010000424.1, forward strand.
ATGAAAAATCAATGCAACAAAGAGTTAGTTTTTTGAGAAAATCAACAAGATTGACAAACCTTTATCCAAAACTAATGAAAAAGCATAGAGGGAGATCATGCAAGTTAACAAAATCAGATATGAAAAGGGATTATAAAAACAGACACTGAGGAAATGAACACAACTTTCAGGTCATACTTTGAAAACCTGTACTCTACAAAATTTGAAAATTCAAAGGAAATGGACAAATTTCTGGATAACTATCACTTACCAAAATTAAACCAAGAACAGACAAACAACTTAAATAGACTTTTAACCCCCAATGAAATCACAGCAGTCATTGAAAGCCTTCCAACCAAAAAAAGCCCAGGGCCAGATGGCTTCATTGGAGAATTCTACCAGAAATTCAAGGAACAGCTAATGCCAATACTCCTTAAAATGTTCCACACAATAGAAACAGAAGGTTCATCATCAAACTCTTTCTACAAGGCCACAGTCACCTTTGTACCCAAGCCTCACAAAGATAAAACTAAGAAAGAAAACTACAGACCAATATCCCTGATGAACATCGATCCAGAAATACTCAATAAAATACTGGCAAGCCAAATCCAAGAATACATCAGAGAAATCATCCACCATGAACAAGTAGGCTTCATGCCTGGTTTGTAAGTATGATTCAACTTATGAAAATCTATCAACATGATCCACCATATAAACAAACTGAAAAAGAAAAACCATATGATCATCTCCCTAGATGCTGAAAAAGCCTTCAACAAAATTCAACACCCTTTCATGATAAAGGCCTTGTAGAAATCAGCGATAACAAGAACATAACTAAAGATAATAAAAGCAGTATACAGTAAACCAACAGCCAACATCAAACTGAATGGAGAGAAGCTTAAGGCAATTACTCTAAAATCAGGAACAAGACAAGACTGTCCTCTCTGTCCATATCTCCTCAATATTTTGCTTGAAGTTCTAGCTAAAGCTATAAGACAACAAAAGGAGATCAAGGGATTTCAAAATGAAAAGGAAGAAGTCAAACAGTATCTATATGCAGATTATATGATAGTTTACATAAGTGACCTGATAAACTCTACCAGGGAACTCCTACAGCTGATAAACACCTTCAGCAAACTAGCAGGATACAAGATAAACTCATAAAAAAAATCAGTAGCCTTACTTTATTCAGATGACAACGAGGCTGAGAAAGAAATCAGAGAAAGATCACCCTTTACAATAGCCACAAACAACATAAAATATCTCAGGGTAATGCTTACCAAACATGTGAAAGACCTACACAATAAGAACTTTGTGTTTTTAAAGAAACTAAAGAAGATACCAGAAAATGGAAAGATCTCCCATGCTCTTGGATTGGAAGGATGAATATAGTAAAAATGGCAACCTTGCCAAAAACAATTTACAGATTCAACGCAATCCCCATTAAAATACCATCACAATGTTTCATGGTCCTTGAAATGATAATAATCAACTTTGTATGGAAAAACAAAAAAACTCAGGATAGCCAAAACAGCCCTGTACAATAAAAGAACTTCAGGAGGAATCACCATCCCTGACTTTAAGCTCTACTACAGAGATATAGTTCTGAAAAGGGCCTGGTATTGGCACAAAAATAGACAGGTAGACCAATGGAATCGAATTGAAAATCCCGATATTAATCCACACACCTAAGAACAACTGATTTTCTACAAAACAGCTAAAAAAAATACAGTGGGGAGGAGGAAACCATCTTCAACAAATGGTGCGGGCACAAGTGGATGATGGTGTGTAGAAGACTACAGATAGACCGATGTCTATCGCCCTGCACAAAACTCAAGTCCAAATGGATCAAAGACTTCAACATAAATCCAGCCACACTGAACCTCTTAGAAGAGAAAGTAGGAGGTACTGTTATGGCAGGTTCCTTTATGTTATGGCAGGTTCCTCCCCGCCGGCCTCACAGTCCTGCCACCAGTCTGGGCCCTCAGCAGCACCAGACCCAAATAACACTCAGAGACTCTGTATTTGATACAATCCTGTTGGACAGTTACCATTATTGTTTATGGGCTAGTTCTGCCTTAATTATTAACCCATTTCTACTTATCTAAGTATTTCCACCTAGTCGTCTTATCAGGGAGCTGCGGCAGGCGTCCTGCTTCTTCCCTGGGCTACATCTCAACTCCTCCCTACTACTTCCTTTTTCCTCCTTGTCTCCTAGCCCCGCCTATCTTGCTATCTCATTGGCCACAGAGCTTTATTAACCAGTATGAGAAACATGTATACAGAATACCATCTCCCATCAGGGTTTGATATGTAAAATTAATTTTTTAAAAAAAAAATTAAAAAATGAAAGATGATACCAATGTAATTTTAAAAAATAAACTTAATATATTTTAATAATTTAAAAATTTTAGCTGTATTGACTTTGAAAAAACACACTTCCCCAGAGAGAACATCACTTTCAGTACAAGTTCTAATGGATCTTAACGATAAAACTCTTAGTAATCTATCAGGGATGGGAGGGTGAAAACTGAAGGATCACCGATTCAGAGCATCTGGCCACTAGAGTTCTTATCTCTGTTTTTCTCAGACAAAAGATATGATCCTCTCCTCAGACTGCCTCCTCACATTGTCTGCTTTCTTTTTGATCCCTCAGTCTGGCTTCTCAAAAAAAAATCTCTCAGTTCATGCTCTTCTGTCTCCTCCACCCTATCTTCCTCTCTCTGTGCAGCCATGTCACTCCTATCTCTAAATCCCTACTGCTGGGATTAAAGGCCTGAAATCCCAAGTCTTGAAATCACTTTAGTGTGAGCTGTTTTTCTTTTAGACAGATATTTTTTTCTACCTCTCCCCCCTCTCTCTCGCTGTCTCTCTCCATTTAATAGCCAGCAGTGGCCTTGAACTCACACAGTTCCATCTGCCTCTATCCCCTTGTGCTGGTATGAAAGCTGTGCCCAACCCCTGCTTTGACAGGGAAGATCTTGGCTTCTATGGCAGAAGATCTTGGCCTCTATGGCAAAATAGTGGCTTGAGTGTGTGGCTAGCTAGGGACTTACATGCATAGCTACCTATTGAGTTAGGTATGTGGCTGACTAGTGACTTAGTGTGTATGACTAACTAGTGAGTTACTGTGTGTGGCTAATAATTGATTTTGTGTATGTGGCTAACTAGTAGCTTAGATGAGTGTGACTAACTGCTGACTTAAGTGTGCGGCTTACTAGTGACTTAGTATGTGTCTAACTAGTGACATAGTGTGTGTGTCTGATGATTTAGTGTGTGTGGCTAACTAGATACCTAGTGACTATGGCTAACTAGGCTAACTAGTGACTTAGGTATGTGGCTAAGTAGTGACTTAGTCAATGTGGTTAACTATTGCTTAGGCATGTAGCTGACTAGTGACTTGGGTGTGTATATAAGCACTGCCTTATTTGTGTGGTAGACTTGCGACTTAATATTTGTGATTTAGGTATGTGGCTGATTATTGATTTAGATGTTTGGCTAACTAGTGAGTTAGTGTGTGTGGCTAACTAGTGAGTTAGGTGTGTGGCTAACAGGTGACATAGTGGATGTGGGTAACTAGTGAGTTAGTGTGTGTGGCTAACTAGTGGGTTAGTTTGTGGCTAACTAGTGACTTACACGTGACCAAGTATGTAGCTAAATAGTGACTCAGCTTATTACTCTGATATTCAGGAAAGCCTTATTTGGTAGATCACAAACAAAATATCAGTACAGTAATTAAGAAGAGATAGACTGATGCTGCTCATATGCTGTTATTTTGTATTGAGCTTGGTAACCTGACACATAGTTACAGGCAATGATCTGCTTCTCAAAACTCTGAGCTTACATTACTGTGGCTCATAGGATTGAACATATCTTCACCCAGAGAGTGACCTAATGGTAAATTCAATATTCATTAGCTCAGAACAAGGTTCCCATACATTTTTACCCACACACTATTGTCTGTGTTCACACACATGACATAGATTAAAACATACTGGAAAATTAAAAAAAAACACTCCCCCTACCACAGTCAGGTCCTTTTCTCATAGTGGTGACTCCAGCAGCTGGTTCCTTACCCTGAATCCTCCTGCAGTGTAACAATTTTCCTTGTTCTGGTCTGAAGGCAGAGGCAATGCTCCACATGCAAATCCTTTTCCTGTGCCTACACTGGATAGTTGAGTACCTTACTCTAATGAAAAATTTAAATCTCTGATGTGTTACAATAATTTAAGAATTTTGCAGATATAGTACAGAAGAGAGCAAGGTCATTGCTTTGGAGAGCAACAAACTGCAAGCAATGCCACCTGCATCAACATAAGAGCTTGCCTCATAAACATTCTTATAACAGAGTGAAAATGCATCTGTTCTAGCATTAATATGCTTTGCCAGGGAGAAATCACTTCACCCACTGAGGAGATCTATAAAGACAAAAACTTATAACATGTATCCATTTCTGGCAAATACTCAAATAGGAGCCAGCTTAGAAATATTTGTCATTTCCTATATGCTATCCTTCTTAAATAGCTTTTAAGTTCAAGCTCCATTTTACACATTGAACAATATTAGTAGAGACTGGAGACAGCATGTCTAGCTGCTTAGGGAGATGGGAGGATTACACAGCCAATATGTTCCCAATACTGTTTCTTAAAGACACCAAATACCTGAAACTGAAGGACCTGCTTTACATATAGGATACTGATGTGATAAGAGCCTGGGCACTCTTTGTGAATCAGGAGTTTCTCCTTTGCCAAGGCTTGGAGACAAATTTCCTGGACAATCCTTGACATTAAATGTGTATTTTAAAATTCTACTCTCAAACATGCCTTATTGGCACACTACTCATCATTGGGTTACTTTAAAGGCAGTACTCCCTAAGCTAAATCCTATTTTGTTGGTCTCACTATTCCCTACAATTTGGTAAGTCTTTTATATGAACAGTTTTACTCTTCTACATCACAGTTTAGTAGTGGAGTGCAATTGAACACAATCATTCAATGTACAGACATCTTAGTGTCCCCAGCCTTTAATATCACTCCCAGAAGGCAGTGCTATGTAAATTTCTATAAGTTTGGGACTTGCCTGCTGTACTGAGCAAATTTCATGTCACGCTCAAGACCCAGACTTTGTATACACCTGTAGAGACACAAATTTCAATGTCACTTACGCCTGTTTAAAATAGACAACCCCATTCCCATTCAGCGTTGTGTGAGATCATTGCCTCCTTCCCACACACAATGTGCAGATGTTCCAGATATAATTACACAAAGCAGACTGAAAAGATTATCTTATTCAACAGAGAAAAAGGTGCCAATAATACTAAAATCATGAAAGAGATTTTAAGGCATAGGGCAAAAAAGCAGATGTTTGTACTGTGGCTTCTTGCTGAGGTCAGGGAAACTGGGTGTACATTTTATCTAGTAGTCACAGACACATCAGAAAACAATGAGAGAAGAGAAGAAACCATGTCACAAAGATGATATGTATTTCTCATGTCAGATCCTTGGGTGTTAGCTCCAATGCATTTGGGATCTTTATTCCTGAAATTCTCGAGAAATGAATAACAATAAAAAGTGTTGTCTTCATTGTAATTTAAATACTCTGAGAGAATTGGGCTAGGTAGGTTGCCTCAAATAGCACTGTGGTGACCCAGCACAGCTTCCTCAGGGTACAGGTGAGAAAATAGTTGCATTATTCCATGTTCTCTTCTTGAACAGAACTGTGTTCAGTTTTCTAAATTAGTGGAGCAATCATCAAGCCTTGAGATTGAAGAAAGACTTATTTTCTTGTTTGATATCTGGTTCTTGTTTTCCTTACTTTTCTCCCTCACCCCGCCTGCAGGAATTGTCCCCCGCCCTCCTGTGCAGAAGTCCTGCCCTACACACTTGGTGAATGTCGCTCAGCGGCCCCCTGCCGCACTGATGGACATTTCCACAATGAGGACACCCGTTTCCCGGGAAGTCCTGCCCTGTGCTCACTGATAGATGCTGGAGGCAGTAAATCTTGCCCTGTCCTTAATGATTGACAGTGCCCTGGTCTAAAGACATAACTGTTTTCCTGGAAGTCCTACCCCTTCCCCTTTGGCTGACATTTCATTGGCCTAAAATGACAATTCAGAGGAAGTCCCACCCTGGGCCCTTACTGTCACCTGAGACACGAAGTCCCACCCCAGTGCCCTGATTGACAGCCCCAGCCTCTTCCAGGACCCTGGAGGCCTTGGCAAGTCTGCAGGGACAGAGTAAAAACGGAATGGGCGGGGGCAAGTTGGGGAGCAGGGTGGACTGGGCTGCAGGGTTCCTGTAGGAGTTCGCAGGTGAGGAAGACAGGGTGGGGTGGGTAGGGTGGAGTGGGGTGGGTGATGCTGTGGTTTCTCCGAGGAGAGGAACACATATGTAGTTCCTCTTTGTGCAGGTCTCTGAAATGTCTAGGTCTGGAGTAGAAGCCAGGAACAAATGTGTTGCAGGGCTTGCTGTGACTTTAAGAACACTCTAACCCTTGAGGAAGCACTCCTGTCACTCAAGCCTCACTAGCCAATAAGGGACAATGACCCAACCTGCCTGTTTCAGGTCTGGAAGGAGACTTCCTGGAGCCATGCTGCAGGCTTGGTTTTATGTCAGAACAGGCACCAAAGGATTGATGGCTGCTCTATGAGTGCTGCTGTGGGAATTGTGAGGGAGCATGGATGAGCATAGAATCTGCATCATGGTGAGTGAGGGGATGGGCATGGTGGGAGGGGGAGTCATAAAAGTGTGTTTGGCAGGCCCTCCTGTAGGAGGCTGGGCTGGAATGTACTGCCTCATTCAGTGCTGTTTGGTTCACTGTGGTCCTAGAAGCTCACCCCACCTGGGCGCAGACTATTAATACTTCACCTATTGAGCTGCTTCTGCGGAAAGGATTTTGATACCTGAGCATTGTGTAGAAATTTTTTGTAGTCAGGTCCATTATGATTTTGGTGCACAGGAATGGCAATTTACAAAACAAGAAGAGGATCAGTTTGTCCAGGGCCTTCTAGAAGTTCTGCCCTTCACATCTAACATTTAGACAGCAGATACATGTGGAGTTACTATCCTTTTTTACCATCAAAATTGATTTTTTCTGTTTTTAAAACAAAATATAAAAAAGGTATTATTTTTCATATCGATCTCAGTTCCCTCTCCCTCTCATCCTCCAATTCCCTCCACCAAACTCCCGATCCCATCCTCCATACATTATTCAGGGAGGATTTTGAGTATTGACCCAGGCACTCCCCCTCTATGGTAAGGCAGTATCTACATTTAGAGTTAATTTTGTGCATGCTCTAAATGATATTCTTTAATCATATATATATATATATATATATATATATATATATATATATATAAACAGGTTTTCTCCATGTAGCTTTACAGCCTGATTTAGAATTTTATCTGTAGTGCAGGCTAGGCCCAATCTCATAGAGTTCTGTCTGCCTCTGCCTTGCAAGTGCTATGTTAAAGGCAAGTGCCAATAAAGACATGTATAAATGGCATTCTTGTGTTGGATCACACTCCACCATTGAGCTGTTTTGTTGAAGAGTGGAATTGTTGATATAAATATTTACCAAATCTTGGTTGATAGTTTGTCAAAATATAATTTAGGTGAGGGAATGCTGCTCCTAAAATAAAAAAAAAATAGTTTCATGCTAACCAGTCATGTTTGAGATTAGGATGCTAAAATATGCATTTGTTCTCCAGGTTAGTCCAGACATTTGGCTCCAAATCATGGTAATGGACTAACCACTTATTTGCAAACAGCCCCAATGCCCATTTACTTTCCATGGAGAAGGGCTTTTACAAGCTGTTCACGCGTGCATTACTGGGTCACAATGAACATTAGATCATTGTATGCCATAAATTTCTAGAGAAAATCATGGCTCTGTCATATGAGCCCAGGTGACAATTGTTTGAAAAGGAAAAGAGTGATGTGTTGAGGGCTGGACTGAGCAAACAAGATCTTTTGTCTAGGTCCTCAGTCATGGAAAAGTAACATAGCTCCTTCTGAAACACAGGAATGTGTTAGACAGAGCAAATAATAGCCTTGGGATTGTAGCCTTAGGTGTTTTACTTCAGGCTTTGAGCTATTGAGAATAAAATAGGGCATATCCTTTGAAACAAGGAAGAGGCTTGGGAGAGAACGCAATTGTCTGTGGCCAGGGCCTTTGTGGAAAGTTTGCTTAAGATCTCAGTAACACAACACTTCCCACCACATGGAGCTGTGGTTATTGGGCACATGACCACTGAGGGCTTAGTCAGTAATGTTATTGGTATTCCCTGTGTTCCCCCTTTATTTCACTATTTGAATAGCCTCCTGAGTTTATCCCATTGAATGGTAACTCCAGTTGACTTCCTAGAAGTCCCGTACTTCCTTCCTTTTCCCCATGGAAATAGTATACAAGACACTATTCCTCTAAAGAAGCTTAATTAGAATACCACAGGTTCAACAAAATTTCCCTGACCAAAAATTTCATCTTTTCTTTGTTCTACCTTCCCTATATTTCTCAACATCTGGCACTTCTTCCTCAGGACCTGTCAGTAAAGTGACCTGCTGTTTCATGTTACTCTTGTACTATGAAATAATTATGGTGATATTTTTTCTGTTGAAGGCTGATATTGCCTTGCTGGCCCAACTTGCAGTATCCTGTCACTATTTAAATATAACAAATTATCTGCTGGCATCAGATATTGAATGAACTTAAAGATGGCAACATATGTGGAATGCAAAATCTGTTTTAGGAGTTTGGTTATGGTGGTCTACACCTTTAATCACAACACTCAGGCATCATAGGCAAGTACATCAATGTGAGTTTAATGCCAGTGTGGTCTACAGAGATATACCTATGAAAAATAAAGTTATTTATTGCACAGGGAAACTTTGTCTCAAAAAAAACAAAAAAAAACAATAACAACATAAATAACCATCTGCCATTTGTTGTAGGTTTCTCCTCTATGAGCATTAGCGGGAAATGAATGTAATTTGTAATTACAGAGATAATTTTTATTTATTTCTTAACTCTCTGGGCAGTGTCCTTCTGTCCTATTGATTATCTTTCCTTAAACTAATTGACTGTATGACTGCAGTGAGATTTTTAGGAGCAAGATTCTTAAACACTTTATTTTTGGATACCAATCATTTTTATGAATATATTTAATAAACAGAACTCAATAATTTGTAAACTGTTCATTAAATTAAAATATAATTCTCTTAACAATATCAGGAGATTACCCCCATTTGTATAGAGAGCTCTAGACTATGGAGTGTCTCTGTGTGAAACAAATATCAGTAGTTGGATGGTCAGAAGCAGAACAGTTTAGGTGTCTTTTTGAGTTCATTTTGTTAGAGTCTGTTTACTAAGTTCTGAACTCACACAATCATGGTTAGCTAGGTAACATTGCTCAAGATCTCAGTTTACCTGATTGAACACCTAGGAGGTGCTCCTGTCACTCCGTACTAGACAATCAGGGCTCTAGGCAACCTGCCAGTCATAAGTGGTGCAGGGTCCTTCCTGCTCTTGGTTTCAGCCTTCTCTTCTAAGAGAATATGGTGCCAGGGGTTAGGTTGCTGTGCATTGAGCAAGCTCAAGCTGGAAAAGGACATCATAGTGAGCGAGGGGTTGCTGATTCCAGATGGGGAGTGGCAGATGTTGAGTTGCTAGAGCAAATGTGATGGGTATTCCCTTTATCTGCATACAGAGCTGCAGCCATATTCCTAACACCTGAGTTCCATGTAGGCCTTGAAATACCATTGGCCTGGAGCCAAGCCTTTGAATAACTTTGATCTATTGGCAGCCTCTGCTCTGAGCATTGGGAGTAGGAAGCTATTTCTAGAAACTTCTTTGTTGCCAACATTAGCATGCATTTTGGTGCACCCATGGAAAGCAGGTAGCAAACCTGAAGAAGCCTCATTTCTTCAGTAACTTCAAGATGGCCAGCACTTTGCATTTAAGCTTTACATGTAAGATTCAATTATTGGTAATTTTGTGAGGAATATAAAAGGCATCTCTTGTGTTGGGTAGCATTTCACTACTAACCTGTGATGTAGAAGATGAAATTGGTAACAGGAAGGATTTACAAACATGTAGGAGATAGTAATTCTCTGAAAGGAGAATTTACCTGTGGGAGGAATGCCTCTAAATCACCCAAAGTTAAGGATTTGCTAACCAGTGATGTTAGAAATTAGGATGCTAGGAGAGGCATTATCTTACAAGGATTGTCCATATATTTGGCTCCAAACCATTACAAATTAGACACCCATTATTTACAATCCACCTCTATGCCCAACCCCCTTTCAAAGAACACACCAATAAACAGCTGCTCAAGGAAGCATTACATGGTCACAAGCAAAATTAAGGCTTTGTGTGCCATATAGTTCCAGTTATCTTGTTGAGAAAATCTTAGTTCAGCCAGATGGTTGATAGGACACCAGGTGTAAACTATTTGAAAAGCAAAACACTATCATGTTGTGTACTGGCCTGATCAATCAAGGCTATTACATAGGCCATCAGTCAAGGAATAGGAACATTCTTGGGGATCTTGTAACCACCTGGGACGTAGGTCTTGGGTGCTTCCCCTAAAGGCCTGATGTAATGACAAAAAAAGAGAGAGAGAGAACCTTGTCTAACACCAGGAATTTCCTTGGGAGAGCTGGTAATGATCTGTAACAAAATTTTTTTGTGGAGGGATTGCTTCAGGTCTGCAGTATGACATTTATCCCACTACATCGAGCTATGACTATTGGTCCATGGCAACTTCGGGCTTAGTCTGTAATGATTCTGAGATAGCCTGTGTTCCCCTAGTGCATCATTGTTGAAATAGCCTCCCACCTGGGTTTATCCCATTGAATGTTACTTCTGACTTTTAGAAGTCTCCTCTTCCTTTAAATTCCACTGGAAGTATTATACAACATCGTATTCTTCTTAAGAAATGTATTTGACATGACATATAACTTATTCAAGATCTCCCCATCCCAGTTTGTTTGTTTTTCTTTTCTATATTCTACATTTTCTATCTTTCTGATCCCCCAACAACTTCACCTCAAGATTTGTTCAGCAAATAATTTTCTCCTTTTTCAGGTCTCTGACGTACTTAAGAAACAATTCTGGTGCTAGGGAGTGGTGGTTCATGCATTTTATCCCAGCACTTGGGAGGCAGAGAATTCTGGATCTCTTTGAGTTCCAAGCCTGGTCAACAATAACTGGTTCCAGGTCAGGCTCAAAAGTAGCCGAAAAACTCTATTTCAAGTATCCTACCCATAAAAAGTAAAATAAAAAATAATCTGGGAACATTATTGCTGTGGAAGTCTAACATTTGTTAAAATAGCTGGACATTCTGTCTCCTGTCTCTGTTTGAATTGTTCAACATGTAAATGGGAGCATGAACCGAAAAGACACTTAGGAATGACAGAATCTATGGAATGTAAAATTGTCTTGGTTGGATCATCTTTGAGTATTTGACAGAGATGTATAAATGTTTTCATTATATGTATTTTTCTTTACTAATCAATGTGCAGGAAATGATATCTCCCTGAGAAGACATGTTAATGATAGAACAGCAGCATTTCTACCTGTTAGAAAAATGTTTTCTAGACCAGCTCTCTAATGTTGAATCAGGTAACTTTGAGTGCAATCAGTTCCTTGCAGGGCTGTGACCTTGCTGTTATCTGTAGGATACATTTAAAATTACTGAATTACTGTAGGTCCTCAGAAATTTATAATGTCTGTCTTCAGAAGAGCATGTGAAGCCCAATTTAGATGCAGGAGGATTCAAGGTAAGTAATCAGCTGCTAGAGTCAAAATTATGAATATTGACCTGACTGTGTTACCGAGAGTGATTTTGTAGTATCTCAGCATGTTTCGACTCATGGCATGTGCACGGAAACAGACCAAAGTGTGTGGGTGTAGTTTTGGTAGGTTGTCTTGAGTCAAAAAGTATTTAACGTACAATGAACTATCTTGTGCAAATATGTAAATCCTGCCTGACACAGCTATTTCAGCTCAGAATTTAGAGGAGCATGTCACTGACTGTATGTGACAGATCACAGTGCTCAGCAAAAAACATCTGCAAATGGCAAGCATCTATCTCTCATTTTTGGTGGTGACATTTTGTTTGTGATCTAACAAATAAGGATTGCCTGAAGATCAGTTTACAGAGCTGAGTCAATAGTTAGTGACACCCAGGTTTAAGTTCTAAGCCACTAGTTAGACACACAGCTAACCAAGTAGATAGCCACACACCTAAGTAACTAGTTAGCAACACACCAAAATGACTAGGTAGCCACACACTAAGTCACTAGTTAAGCACACACAATAAGTCAGTAGTCAGCTAGTTTCAATAGAGGCAGGAGATCACCTACTCAAGGTCATCAGTGACCAGGAAGTATGGTTCACAGCTTTCACTTAGAAGTCACTTAAGACCATAGCACTTAGAAGTCAGAGGCACATGGTTCTTTGTGACTTGAAGGACACAATTTGCTATGAGAGAGAGACGGACAGAGAGAAAGAAAGAGAAAGAGAGAGAGGGACAGAGAGAGATAGAGAGAGGGGGAGGGAGAGAATCATTTTGAAAGAAAAATAGCTTACACAAAGGTGATCCCAGCACTTGGGGTCAAACATCTTTATCCTCAGCACTAAAGAGATGGAGACAGTAGTGACATGGCTAGAGAGCGAGAGAATATAATGTGGGTGGGGCATGTATTGAGAGGTTTCAATCTGAGCATTTTGTATGAAGGTTCATGGAGACAGCATTCAGTATGAGGAGGCAGTGTGAGACAGGATCTCCCCTTTGATCTGTGCATCGGTCTGTAGTAGTTGGCCATTAGGCTTGTGTGATCCTTCAGGTTTCACTGTGTTAACTGGCTCTGAGTATTTTTTTAATAGGATATATTAGAACTTGTGCTATAAATAATGCTTTCTCTAAGGCAGTGGCCTTTTTGATGTCAACATAGCTAAGTTTTTAAAAATATTAAAAATGCTTCATTTTTCTTTGTCAAAAATCATTTATTAATATCATTTAAATGTCTTACTTAAGTGTATGACTGCTTTTTTCTCTATTTGTTTTGCTCTGTGTTCTCTCTAGGTTTTAACTAGTTTCATTCCTTTTCTCTCAAGTAATGTTGATTATTGATATGTGTGTAAAGTGAATTATTTTGTAGCACAGGCTTACCTCATGCTGTGTAATTAAGAATTGCTGTCAACACCAAATTCTGCTTTTCCTGCCCAGAACTGGAAGACAGTCCTACACCTCCTTCCTCTCTGGACCTCGTTGGGTCAGTTAGAAGGAAAGACATGTCAGTTAGTGAGTGATCCCCAAGCTCTCTCGTTTTGTGGGAACTTATTAGGGTAATTGATCTGTGCAAGGATTGAGTTCATGAACAACTGTGATATTGGAGGAATCACAGGGCAGTAAGGGAAAGACAAGATGGAGGCTCCTTAAACAGCAATGTGGAATTTGGTATTCAATGTTAAATGACCCATAATTGGCCAATTCTTGGGGTTCACAGATATGGGCGAGCATGACTCTGGATAGAAGACAGACCTTATTGTATAAACAATTGCTGTAGTTATAGTACATGAGACAAAATAGATCTAGGTAAACTGTTGTGGCTTGACTAATAGGAAACACTCTTTTTTGTATGTACAGTCTGGAAAAAAGGTTTGAGATCTTCTTGATGTGGTCTGGTAGACATCCATAGTGTCAGGAGCATAGAGCTATGAAGCTCCTTCTAACTTCACAAAATATTTTTATTTTGATCATAACTATGTCATGTCCATATTCTCTTTCCTGCTGCCAAGTTCTAACATGATGTCTCATTGTTTGGTAATTCATGACCTGTTTGACTTAAACAGCTCTTAGACCAGTTACATGTTGAATTTGACATACATTTAGCTGCAGTATTTTCCAGATATGAGGCCAAGGATTGCTCACACTGCACATAGAGTATATAATGGATTGTGTATACAAAGGACCCTGTGCTTTGTATAAGGAGCATGATGTATTGGGGGAGAAGAATATCTACTAAAATATAAAATTTCTTGACTAGGCCCCTCTCTGCTGGGCTGGTAAGACAGAGCTACATGGACTTTGCTGTGTCATTTGATCTCTGATCACCTGTTAGGGTGATTGCTAATAATCTAGACCGAGCTGGATGGTTCCAGCCAAAAGGAAACTCTGTGAATGCTTAGCAATCAGGAGTTGTGGTGGCAGGTAGCTTGCAGTTTCTTTCCAGGTTTCTTTTCTCCTTTTCCTGTAGAGAGTTGCATGGAATAACATAAGCAATACCATGTTGAGTGTGGGGTGCTAAGAGTAGGTCTGCTGTGGTGTTATTTCTGCTAGAATTTATAGGGCCCATGAGACAGAATGTGGTTCTCTTGGTCAATGTGTTATAGTTGTTGTCTGAGCCTCCCTTTACATTTATTTCTTGGAAAGTGACAGACTCTGCAGCCATGCCATGGGAGGATGCACTGCTTGTTAAATCACTGTCCAGTGTGCACACACAGGCACTGCTTTCAGTGTGCTCTGACAGCATAGATTGGAAAACTGAAAGTCTATTTTTTTTGAAGTTCTGAATATTCCATTCCACTTTCAGGTTTCTCTGATAAATACTTTAGAAAGTGGTAGAAAAATGATGATGTGGATTTTTTCTCAGTAATACAAGATTAAAATGGTTAAACTATATGCTACTACCAGTCACAATAGTGTGATTCAGTGAAGTATAATTTCAGAGGACAAAAGGACTTTCTAATCTGCAGAGATTTCTTGGCTGTGTATGGTTTGGGGCAAGAATTTAGGGCATGATCCTCATCTTGGGCCAGAATCCTTGTGGCAGGAAGCAGATTTTCATTTATTTTTTTATATTGTTTTGGGAGTGGGAATCACTGGGGTTTGGTTTACCTGAAACCATAAAGAAGCATAAGGGACTGAAGAGCCATAGCAGGAGGTCACCCCCTTTTGCAGAGAGAGCACTAGAGCATGTAGCTTCTGTCTTTAGGAGAAATATCATTAGCTTGAGGGTTTAAACAGTTGAAGGGTAACTTTTAGTTTATTTAATTGGAATTTAGAAGTCTGTGTTTATATAATCTTTTTACATATCTATTCATAGGTATTTGGATATCATTGGTCAAGATCACACTTTTCCTGGCTTTGTTTCCTTTGTTTTTTAGATTAATAGTTGACTGTATTTCCTGGCCTCTGTACTTGGGTTATTCTAGTTATCACCTTTATTCTTTTACAAATATTATACATATTTTGAGTTTTGTAACTTTGTGGTAAATATAAAAGTCATACTGTATCAATTTGTGTGCAGTGCTTTCTTAATTCCATTGAGTATTCTGATTATTTCCAACAAAATGATTTTGTTAGTATGCCTTTGTAATCAGCAATTTGTTATAAATTCTTGTTCATTGCCATGGGATTGTATGAAACAATCCTTTCTGAAACAATATTGAGAGTAAAACTATTCACTTTGAGTGCATGATTCTAATAATATATTGTTTTTTTTAAATTTCCTATAAAGTTTTATTTTATATTTAACATTTTATATTTAACATTTTATATTTAACTAAACCCAGTTTTTCTCCCTCTTCATCTTCTTCCCCAATCTTTCTCCCTTCTTTTACCCCTTTCAATAGTCAGAGAGTGAAAGACCCTCATTCAGGTGTCAAGAAAGTCTGGCATACAAAGCTGAGGAAGGACCAAGCCACCCTAACCTTTATCAGGACTGAGCCAGATATCCCATCATAGGTTGCAGGCTCCAAAAACACATGTCAAGCAACTGAGATGGGTCCTGGTTTCACTGCCAGGGTCCCCCTAACATAGCAAGTCACCTAAGTGTCAAGCACATTCAGAGGGTTGAGTTTGGAGCTATGAAGGTCTCCTAGCTGTCAGTCCATACTCTGTGAGTTCCACTAGTGATAGTAGATAAGCTGTAGTTATGTTGGAGTGCAATTTACCCTTTTAGAGGAAGCACATCACTGTAGGGTCAGGAATTGAGGTTTCTTATTCTCAAGATGCTGCCCAGTGTGTCAGACAACTCCCTGCTGCCTCTGAGTCATGTTGTATGGACTCTAACCATGAGGCCTGAAGCATCCTGCATGCTGACATGCCCTCTGCCATAACAATGATTAACTGAACTTCTGAAATATTAAGTCTGACACCTCAATTAAATGTTTACCTTGTACGCGTTTTCCTGGACCATAGTGTCTCTTAAGAACAGTGAAAACCTAACAAAGACAGATGTTGTTTCCTGGGCCTGGGATATGTCTGTGATAGGCTTTCCCTAAAGTACAATTTATTTCTAATGAGTTCTCAGTATTGTTGTTCTGGTAGCTTGCCTCTCCAGAGGATTTATAGAGATTTCTTTCTCAGGGCTATATGATACTGAAACAGTGCACGTGTACCTCCTATTCCATTTATGTCTAAAATGACTGGGTTAATGCACCAGAATTATATGACTATATTGTCAAAGAAGGTTACATATACAACTTGAGTATTTTCCTTCTTTGTCACATGTGTTACGTTAGGATGCAGTGACCTATGACAATGTGCATACCCACTTCACTCAGGAAGATTGGGATTTGATAAATCCTTCTCAGAAATGTCTCTACATAGATGTGATGCTGGACACCTCCAGGAACCTCACTGATACAGGTAAGACTGAATTTTCTTTCATGTTTTAAAATAAGGGATGAAATTTCTTGGTTTCTTGGTTATTGATACTATTCAGTAATTTTAATTGAGAAAAGGGAAAATTGGGGGAATGAGGCATGTTTCTCAGGTTCATTGAAGTTATTAACTTAAATTTTGTACAATTTGTAATAATACATGATATATCTTCTGTTATTTCAGGCTACCTTTGGGATGACCCTAATATGGAAGATCATTGTCAAACTTTTAGAAGACAAAGAAGGTAAATTTTTTTTGTTTATATTTATGTAAATTTGGTTCTGAAGATATTTTAATGTATCCTGGAAATTTTATTGAAGAGCCACTCAGGAAAAAATAAAAAAAAAATTAGGAAGATTAACAGTGAAAATAAGTGCACCTTAAAGTAGAGTGATGGTTTTTATTTTCTCACAAAATCAATTACCTCAGTGAAAAGTAGCTCTTCTGTGTTTGCAAGGCATTCATGCAGAAAGAGAAGCAAACAATGCCTTAACGGATACCACCCTTTAAATTATAGCACCCAGAGATCTATGCTATAGATATGCCAGTCTGTTTCAATACTCTTCAGATATTTTAAACAGTATACATGTTGCATAGGTAATACGTATATCTCCAAGACCTTCTAAGAAAAAAAGGGTATAGTTAATCAGGCATTACTTATATATTTGTTTCTTTGATATGTATATTGAAATAATCAGTTTATGAGTGTCAAGAAGGTGTTTGTGGTGAAAACTTAATCCCTATAACACATGTCTTTGTGAAAAAGAAATTCAAATCTTTGAATGCAATGTGGAAACCTTTTATTTGTTATTCTTACTTTAATAAGTATATCATATGTTGAGTCAGGTAGTCATGGTACATACTTTTAATTCTTGCTTTTATGATGAAGAAGAAAGTGGATCCCTTAAGTTGGTGATGAGCCTGGTCTACAAAGTGAGTTCCAGGTTAGCCAGTTCTACACAGAGGCCTTCTGTATCAGGAAACCTAGAAAATAAAAAAAAAATATATGTTACACTAAATAAAGACATGTGCATTATGAATATAAAAAGAAGCAACATGCCTTACAATCTTAGAACAGTGAGAAGAGATGAAAGATACTTAGTAGTCTGCACTTTGTGTATCTTTGTTGAGTGTTAAACAAATTTATCATGTTTAAAATTTATCAGCATTCCAACATCATCTGAAAGATATCAACAAACTCACATTGCAGTAAATCACTATGGCGATTGGAATGTGTGAATGCTTCCATTTGAACTGGTATAGTTGGCCAATGTAGTATAATTTATACATAATTTATACCGTGAAAAAACTGATGAATGGAATAAATAAGCCAAAGCACTGACTTGGTCCAGTACTTTTCAATTATATGAGAAATCTCATGTAAATAGATGCCGTAAATATGGGCCATGAAATAAAGACTTTTACTCTAAATCACAGGTATCTTCAATGAAAAGAAAACAAAACCTCATGAGGGAAGCATTATGAATGTTAAACTCAAGATCTGATTCTTGTTGACAATTAGGTCAAATTATTTTTTACATGTACTAAGTTTCCTTAGTATCTTGTATGTGATAAAGTTTTACATATGCTAATTATCTTTGCAGGAATGAAAGAAGCCTCAATGGGGCAAATCCTGTGAATATAGGCAATGAATGTGTGAAAATGTTTGTATGTTACATGCATCTTCAAAGGCTTGAAAAAATCATACTGGAGAGAAACCATATAGAAGTATTCAGGATGGTGAAACCTTTGCATTTCACAATTTTTTCCACCTCCGTGAAAAAACACAGATGGCAGAGAAATCCTATGAATGTATTCAATGTGGTAAAGCATTTGCAAGACATACTATGCTTAAACAACATATTAGAAAACATCCTGAACAGAAAACACAAGACTGTAATCAATGTGGTAAAGTCTTTTCCATATGCAATCATCTCAAAAAACATAAAATAACAAATACTGGAGAGAAACCCTATGAATGTAGTGAATGTGGTAAGGCTTTTTCACAACACTGGTGTATCTTAATTCATATAAGAACACATACCAGAGAGAAACGATATGAATGTAATCAATGTGGTAGAACATTTGCAAGTAATGGTCACCTTAAAATTCATATAAGAACACATACTGGGGAGAAACCCTATGTATGTAATCAATGTGGTAGAGCATTTTCATATGTCAGTACTCTCCAATCTCATCATCGAACTCATTCTAAACCCTATGTATCGAATCAATGTGGTAAAGCTTTTTCACAACACAACCATCTGGTACGTCATAAGAGAACATATACTGGAGTGAGACCCTATGAATGTAATCAATGTAGTAAAGCTTTCATAACACATGATGTGCTTAACATTTATATAAGAACACATACTGGAGAGAAACCCTATGTATGTAATCAGTATGGTGGAGCTTTTTCACAGGCCAGTAATCTCCATTCTCATCATAGAATGAATACTGGAGAGAAAACGTATGTATGTAATCAATGTGGAAGAGCATTTTCACATGTCAGTACTCTCCAATCTCATCAAAGAACACATACTGGAGAGAAACCCTATGAATGTAATCAATGTAGTAAAGCTTATGCAACACATGAGGAGCTTAAAAGTCATATAGGAACACATACTGGAGATAAACCTTATGGATGTAATCAATGTGGTAAAGCATTTCCAAGTAATGGTCAGCTTAAAAGACATAAGAACACATACTGGAGAGAAGCCCAATGAATGTAATCAGTGTGGTACAGCATTTTCACATGTCAGTACTCTCCAATCTCATCATAGAACACATATTGGAGAGAAACCCTATGACTGCCATCAATGTGGTAAATCTTTTTCTCAACACAGCCATCTGGTACGTCACAAAAGTACACATACTAGAGAGAGACCCTAAGAATGTTATCAATGTAGTAAAGCTTTCACAACACATGATGTGCTTAAAAGTCATATAAGAACACATACTGGAGAGAATCTTTATAAATGCCTTCAAAGTGGTAAAGCCTTTGCACATCTCAGCACTCTATTAAGTCATAAAAGATTGCATACTTAAAAGATTCTGAATCATACTACATTGAAACCCTATATATGTAAGAATTGTGGTAAAGATGTGCACTGTATCACAATAATCTTTGTGGGCCTAGGAAAATTTTAATGGAAAGGAATCTTACTAGAAAGCATGTGGTATGATCTTCAGCCCACACATACTGAGTTATATAGGATTCTGGAGAGAAAAATATTTGAAAATTGTGAACAATCAGTTCAAGCATTTCAATCTCTCTGTTTTGTTCTCACATGCAAACTAATGTGGACTAAATTCCTAGGAATCCCACATAAGGGAACCCTGTTTCATCATAACACTTGTCTTTATTTACATAAAAACCACATTCACATGGATTGTTTTTTCTAAGCCCAAACCCCTCATGCTTGCTTTCTTTTACATGAAGCAGTTCATGATGTAGAAAAACTATAAAAACTTTAAGACTCTCAACACATGGGTTACAGGAATGATTGCTCATAAGAAAAAATATTCTCATATGGAAATCTGTTTAGAGATTTGATTTAATTATGTGATGTCAGTGTGTGAGTTTGTGACTATTTTTTACAAGTATGTTATACCCTTGAGAATTCCTGTAGGGGGAACTACAGTATGATCTCAGAAACCTGACATAGTTCATTGCAATGAACCTTTCATAATTTTGTTTATCCATATCTCTAACCTTGTGCATACTTGAAATCCTTTTTTATCATCTTGGTATCAGGTATATGGAAGAAATCATGGAAGAGAAACCCCACATCATGTAAACAATGTTGCAAACATGTTAGACATTATACTTGACTTTAGTATTAAAAAATAAAATTTAGTCATGTGGAGATGGGGTGTTAATAAGTTCAGTAGACCCAAGAAAAGTGATAAATGAGTATATTATTTGGGAACAAATTACACAGATGGTTATAAAAACCTGCAGATGGGATCCAGCTAAGGATGATGCAGTTACTGTCCTGATTTGATCTGCATCATGGGAGAGAGAAGTAAGAGACAGAGAGATGGAAAGGGAGTGAGAGATAGAGGGAGGGGGAGTGAGATAGTGACAGGGAGAATGGGAACGAGACAGGGTCCACCTCAGGGTTCTCCACCTTCTGTTCATATGCACAGAACCATAGAGAAACAACTTCTTATGAGACTTCTCAGTGAGATGATATGAGCAGAAAGCCTGGATTCACAAGAAGCATTGTCTCTACATGCTGGGTTCAGGAAATGCTCTTATTGGTTTACAGCCTAAGTGATAGGACCAGATGTGGAGAAGATAGACAGCCACTTAAGAGTGGGATTTGGAACAGGGCAATCCAATAATCTGACCAATTGTAGTCACATAGAATTGAGCAGGGCTTCCACCTAAATAAAGCTGGGTCCCTGGGGTTGGGGGCATTGGTCTGAGTCTGGCTTCTTCCTGATGGCAAGAATAATATAAAGTGGGGGATTCAGGTGTTGGTTGACTCAGCAGGAGATGTGGTTGGAGACATTTTTCTTTAGCTGCCAGTATGGAAATCTCAGTAATCTGTTACTTGGGTAGGTGGAGAAGGAGGGTGGAGTGAAGCTTCACCATAACAGTGAGTTTTAGGTAGCACCATTCCATTCCCCAACCTCAGGGTACCTAAAGCAAGCCCTCCTCTGAATTCAATTTTGTTCAGACTCTGCCCTTAAAAATCTCCCATTAGAGGCTCGACCTGGGGGTGCGGCAGATGCAAAATCACCCACTTTTATACCCAAAATCTGGTCCCTTGTTTCCTATTCTCTAGGGCCAACTAGGACTTCTGTGCTCAGATTAAATATAGGTTTATTATTTCAGTATTATTGAACCATTGCATCTGAAACCATGTGTTTCCATTTTCCTTTCCACTTAGTAGGACTTTTCAGAGAACAGGGAGGCTTTGCTCTTGTGCTCCTGCCAACACTGCAGAACCAGTACAGAATTCCTGTTGATCCCTGGATTCTTTGACTTCACATTTCACCCCAATCAAGTAGCCCAGCCCTCCAGATTTGAGAGAGGTTTTCACTTAAGTTGTGGTTTTGGATGGATGTTCTCACTTCTTTCAAGTACACACTCAATCGCTCCTGTTGTATAAAGCATACACCTGTGTCCAATTCCTTTCCAACCATACTCTCTGGAACACACTCCCTGACAATCCTCTGAAAGACTTCATTGTTCTTCATAATGTAGAAGTGAGCTGCTGAGTCACTTGATTGTTTTCAGCTTGAATATCTCTCACTGTTAGCAAAAGGAGACCCACCTGACTGAACAATCTCCCAACACAGCAGCTGCTGATGTCAGTTTAGAAATTATGTTCATACTTATTTTGCAGGACTATGGTGTTCGACTTGGTGTTATTACACCTCTGACAAAGCAATGGCTAATTTTCTTTTCTAGCAGGCATTATGGTAGACTGACTCTGTCAGATGTGAGAATGCACTGAAGAATTTTCTCTAGGCTGCTGAGGGTTCCATGAATTCTAGTGTGCACACAGGTGCAAAAGACCACTTTAAAGACATATCTAGCCCACTCACAATCCCTCCCGCTTCTGTCATTCAGGCTTTTGGCTGTCTTGTTATTTCTAGCCTCTCCCCTCTCATCTCTTTGTTCTCTGATTTCCCTCTTTCTCTGTGTCTCTGTTTCTCTTTATCTCTTTTTCCTGTGTGATTGTCTTTTTCCCTTTTTAAATAAAACTTCAAGCTCTGATTTCATGGCATCTTTGTACCCCAACTTGGTAAACCCTCACCTGCCACGGAATTAGCCATGGCCCCCATACATGACCACCTTTCAGGTTTATCCTAACATTGAAGCAAGAGAACAACATTGTAATGAGATATCACTCTACCCTTACCTAAGATAACTTAGCAGCATCAATGAATTTAAAGATCACAGGCTAAGCTGTAATGTGGAGCAACATATTTCTCTTATTCATCTGTCTTTGTCAAATGTCAATTTTGAATAGAAGGAGAATATGGGGATTCAACTATTTGACTGACTGACATTCAAAGTTCTACATCAATTTTAAATTTTCTTTTAGTTTTGGTTTGATCCCATTGCTTATCTGGAACTCCTGCCTGTACTTTACTGTCTTAGTTTTTGTAGTAGCTGAGATCGCTGGCTGGATCTTGATTAAAGAAACCAACTACCCAATTTTGAGCTGAACTTTTAGAGAAAGGATGACACTTGTCATATACATGTCAGGGTTATGGATTAATTTTTTCTTCAACACTTTAGAGGATTTCCCTCTGTTGTGTGTGCATGTATCTTACATGTTTTGTTGCTGTTTAAAGGTGCCCTTGCATCTTTTATTTCAGTCAGAAATTACTTGCTCAATTGAAATATCTTTACATTTTCAAAATATTTAGGTTACAACATGCTAAACTCTGATGTCTAAGTATAGGTATCAATGAAAATAAGGTTTTTATTTTTTCTGATTTGGTTGGCTGTATTTGTGCTTGTCTGTGAGTGCTTTCCTTCTATACATAAGATTTCATGTAGTGAACACTGATCTTAAACTCTCTATTAGTAAAAGAGGACTTTGCAGGCCTGATTCTCCTGTCTCTACTTCTACACCCTAAGTGCTGGGTGCAAGTGTGTGTCTATGTGCTTCTCATGTTTTGTTTTTGTTTTTGTTTTGGATTTTTGAGACAGTTTTTTCTGTTAATTAGACTGGCCTGAAACTCTGGCTGACTCCCCACATTAGCTTTCTGAGTCCTGGAATTACAGAAAGTTCAAACTGTATCTACCAGACCCCACAGATGGCCATGTTTTTAAATTAGGCATCGCAGTGGAAGTGTGGCAGTGACCTCTAGTCTAGACAAAGAAGCTTATCACCTGCCCTCTGGAATTTTACTGATGCTACTTAATTGGGAAATTCCATTTTAATCATCACAAATGGAATTGAGTTTTTTTTTTTTTAAAAAAGAACTTAAAAGCCAGGCATTAGTGGCACTCACCTTGAATCGCAGCACTTGGGAGATATAGGCAGGTGGATTTGTGTTAGATTGAGGCCAGCCTGGGCTACACAGAGACAATTCCTGGACCAGGTCCAATGCCACAGAGAAACTCTGTGTCAAAAACCAAAAACAACACAAAACAAAACAAAATAAAGATACAACAACAACAAAATAATTTTGCCAACTATTGATACTTCCAGGCTTTTAACTCAGAACTGTGGATACAAATGTAGTTAGATCTCTGCTTTGAAGAACATCAAGCCTACAAAGCCTACAAAGAGAAACTCTGTGTGTGTGTATGTGTGTGTGTGTTACCCTAATTTATGTATACATATGTACATACATATCCAAGTGTTCAAGGAGATCAGGAGAAATCATCATCTCTAGGAGCTCTACTTATAGGTGGTTTTGAGACACCAGGTTTGGGGGTTACAAAAACAACTCCAGTCTTCTTGGAGAATAAAAAATGCCCTTAAACTGAACTATCTTGCTAGCCCAACAGATTCACTACTTACATTTACTTCTTATGCAGATTATTATTATTATTATTATTTATTGTTCGTGTCATTCTTTGCTGCAGCATTGAGTGATGACACTGGATCCAACAAACTCAACAAACCTAAAAGAGTTTTTGGAAAAGGGTGTGAAGAATGTAGTAGGTGTTAACCAATTGGGAGCAGAAATAGAAAGAGAGACAAAACTGGCAGGAGTTGCTTGCTTATAAAGTGGAAGGGAGCAGTTTAGAAACAGGCTCTGCAGTTGGGGCCACTGAAACTGGAGTCATGGAGGTTCCGTTCGTCCAGCTCCTTGTGGCCTCTGCATGCAAAGTCTTATTGGAGTCACTTAATGAATTCATGGCTTACCCATCCAAACTTTGACAGCCATTGAGATGTCAGGTACGCACTTTGAATGTTACTCAGGCAAGGAGTGGAATCCTGACATGCTCCCTCTACTTAAAATTTACTTTTGAGAGAACAGATAAATAAGATAAATTTGTTGCCCCACTTTAGAGGGTAGCCTTCAATCTTTAAATTCAGTGATGTCTACTAAGTTATCTTGGGTAGGGGTAAAGTAGATATCTCATTGCAATGTTGTTCTCTTGCTTCAATGTTAGGATAAACCTGAAAGGTTGTTATGCACAGAGGCAGGGCCGATTCCATGGCAGTTGAGGATAACCAAGGTGGGGTAAAAGGTGCCACGAAGCAAGAGCGTGAGTGAGAAGTTTTATTAGAAAGGGGAAAGAAAGGGAATCACACAGAAAAAAAGAGATAAAGAGAAACAGAGACACACAGATAGGACAGGAGAAAGAGGGAAAATGGAGCAGAAAGAGATGAGGAGGGAGAGAGCAGAAATAGCAACAAGAGAGCCAAGAGCCTGAAAGACATAAGAGGGAGGGGATGTAAGTGGCCTAGGTCTGTCTTTGAAGGGGTCTTTTGCATCTGTGTGCACACTAGAATTCAGGCAACCCTGGACTGCCCAGAGAAAATTCTTCAGTGCATTCTTCCATGTGACAGAGTCAGGCTACCATAATGCCCGAGTCTACAGATTGATTAGAGGCTAACAAGCTCTTGCATCTAGAAAAGAATATTAGCCATTCCTTTTTTCGAGGTGTAATGACCCCACATCAAACAACAAAGTCCTGCAAAATATGTATGAACTTAATTCCTAAACTGACAGCAGTAACTGCTGTGTCAGGAGTTCATTCAGTCAGCTTGGTTTCCTTTCGCTAACAGTGAGAATGTTGCAAGCTGAAACCAATTTTCTGACTCAGCAGCTTGCTGCTACATTATGTAGGACTTCAATAAAGTGCTTCAGAGCAGTGGCTGGGGGTGTGTTCCAGAGAATACTCCTGGACATGAGTTGGAGGCCTTAAACCATCTCCAAAGGTGTATGCTTTTTAAAGCAGGAGAGATTGAGTGTCTAGTTGAAAGAAGTGAGTAAATCAATCCAAAACAAGAGCATAAAGAAAACCTCTCTCAGATCTGGTGTTCTCTACTACTTGATTGGGGTGAAATGTTAGATCAATGAATCCAGGGAACAACAGGATTTATTTCCTGGTTTTGTGGTGTTGGCAGGAGCACAAGAGCAAAGCCTCCCTGTTCACTTAAAAATGCTGGCGAGTAGAAAGGAAAATGGAAACCCAGGTTTCTGATGCAATGCTTCAATAATTCTGAAATAATGAATCCATATTTATTCTGAGCACAGCAGTCCTGGGTGGCTCTTGAGAATAGAAAACAAGGGATCAGATGGTGTATCTAAAGGTGGGTGCTTTTGCATCTGCCCCACCCACCAGGTCAAGCCTCTAATGGCAGCTTTTTAAGGGCAGAGTCTGAACTGAGGTGAATTCAGAGAAGGGTTTGCTGTAGGTACCCTGAGGTTGGGGAATGAAATGTTGCTACCAGCAAATCACTGTTATGGATGAATCTTCACTCAACCCTTCTTCTCCACCTACTCAAGGGACAGATGCCTGAGATCTCCAGACTGGAAGCTAAGGGAAAACTTCTCCACCTACACCTCCTGCTGAGTCAATCAATACCGGAATCCCCCACCCTACATTTTTCCTTGCCAGCAAGAAGAAGCCAGACTCAGACCAATGTGCCCATACCCAGGGAATCAGGGTTGTTTAGGTGGATGCCCTGCTGGCTTCTATGTGTATACAAGTGGTGGGATTATTTGGATGCCCTGTTCCAAATCCCATTCTCAAGTGGCTGTTTTTCATCTACTCACCTGCTCCTCTCACGTAGGCTGTAAGAATCAATCAGAGCCTTTCCTGGACCCACCATTTAGAGGGTATGCTTCTTGTGAATCTAAGATTTTTACACAGATCATCTCATGAAGATGTGTCATAAGAAGTTACCTCTCATGCAGTACCTTTGGTTCTGTGTATATGAACAGAAGGTGGGGAACCCTGGGGTGGACCCTCTATCGTTCCCATTCTCCCTGTCACTATCTCACTCCCCCTCCCTCTATCTCTCATTCCTTTACCATCTCTCTGTCTCTCACTTCTCTCTCCCATATTGCAGATCAAATCAGAAGGGCAGGGACTGCATCCCCCTGAGCTGGAGTCCCTCTGCTTTTATTACCATCTGTGTAAGTTGTTTTGGGATAAAATACTAATTTATCACTTTTCTTGAGACTAGTGAACTTATTGACATCCCATCTCCAAATGTATCAATTTTATTTATTAAGACCAAAGTCAAGAATGATGTCTAAATTGTTCACAAAATTGTTTACATGATGTGGGGTTACTCTTTCATGATTTCTTCCCTATTACCTGATATCAAGATGATAAAAAGGATTTAAAGTATGCACAGGGATACAGATATGAATGAACAAAATTATTAAAGTTTGTTGCAATGACCTACATCAGTTTTCTGAAAATATACTGTACTTCCTCCTACAGGAATTCTCAAGGGTGTATCCTTCTTGTGAAAAACTATAGTCGCAAACTCACACACTGATATCACATAATTAAAATTAATTCAAATCTCTAAACATATTTTCATATGTGAATAATTTCTCTTATAAGCAGTCATTCTTATAACCCATGTGTTGAGGATCTTAAAGTCTTCAATGTGTTTCTACAACATGAATTGCTTCGTGTAAAAGAAAACAAACATGGAGGTTGGGGTTAGAGAAAACAATCCATCTGAATGAGGTTTTTATGTCAATAAAGACAAGTGTTACAATCAAACAGGGTTCCCTTATCCGTGAATCCGCAGGACTTTTGTTCACATTGGTTTGCATGTGAGAACAAAACAGAGACATTGTAATTCTTAAACTGATTGTTCACACTTGTCATATATTTTTCTCTCCAGAACCCTATAAAACTCAATATTTGTTGGCTGAATATCATACCACATCCATTCTAGTAAGCTTCCTTTCCATAAGAGTTTTCTTAGGCCCACAAAGATTATTGTGATTAGCAAAGTGCACAAGTTTACACCAATGCTTACACATATAGGGTTTCTATGCACTCTGATTTTTTTTGTGTGTGTGATTATAAAGACTAAAGAGAGGCTTTACCACATGGGATACATTCAGTGTCTTTGAAGTATGTATTATTTTATGACTTAATAGAGTGCTGGGATGTGCAAAGGCTTTTCCACATTGATGGCATTCATAAAGATTCTCTCCACTGTGTTTTATATGACATTTAAGCACACCGTGTTTTGTGAAAGCTTTACTACATTGATCACATTCTTAGGGTCTCTCTTGAGTATGTGTTCTTTTGTGACATACCAGAATGATGTGTTTTTAAAAAGCTTTACCTCATTAATGGTTTCTCTACAGTATATGTTCTTATATGAATTTTAAGCCCATTATGGCTTGTGAAAGCTTTACCACATTGATGGCATTCATAGGGTTTCTCTCCAGTATGTGTTCTTTTGTAACATACCAGTTGGCTGTGCCATGAAAAAGCTTTACCACATTGATTACATACATAGGGTTTCTCTCCAGTATGTGTTCTTATGTGACTTTTAAGCACACCATGTGTTGCAAAAGCTTTACTACATTGATTACATTCATGAGGTCTCTCTCCAGTATGTGTCTTTCTATGACATACCAGATGGCTGTGCTGTGAAAAAGATTTACCACATTCATTGCATACATAGTGTTTCTCGCCAGTATGTGTTCTGTGATGAGATTGGAGAGTACTGACATATGAAAACGCTCTACCACATTGATTACATATATATGGTCTCTCTCCATTAAGTGTTCTTTTATGTTTTTTAATGTTACTGCATAGTGAAAAGACTTTACCGCATTGATTATAGTCTTGTGTTTTCTCTCCAGTATGCATTCTAATACATCTTTTAACCATAGTATGTTTTGCAAACATTTTACCACAGTGATTACATTCATAGTTTTTCTCTGCCATGTATGTACTTTCACGGAGTTGGAGGAAACTGTAAAGTGCAAAGACTTCACCATACTGAAGACTTCTGTATGGTTTCTCTCCAGTATGAAATTTTTCAAGCCTCTAAAGATACCTGTAACATGCAAAGTTTTTCAAACATTCATTATGTACATTCACAGGATTCACTCTCCCTTATGGCTTCTTTCATTCCTGCAAAGATAATTAGCATATGTAAAACTTTATCACATACAAGATGCTAAAGAAATTTAGTACATGTATAAAATAAATTTATAATTGGCCAATTGTAAACAAGAATCAGATCTGGAGTTTTACATTCATAATACTTCCCTCATGAGGTTTTGTTTTGCTTTCATTGAAGATACCTGTGATTCAGAGGAAGAGCTTTTATTTCCTGGCACACACTTATGGCATCTATTACATGAGATTTCCCACATAACTGAAAAGAACTGTACCAACTCAGAGCTTTGCCTTATTTACTGAATATATCAGTTTTTCCAGAGTATAAACCATACCACATGGGCCAAATATAGCAGTACAAATGGAAACATTCACACATTCCAAGGTAATAGGGATTTACTGAAGTGTGAGTTTCTTGATATCTTTCAGATAATGAAGGAATACTTGTTAATTTTAAACTTGTTTCACACTCAAAAATATCCTCAAAATGGGGACTACTTAATATCTTTCATTTCTTCTCACTGTCCTAAGAAAGGCATGTGGCTTCTTCCCATATTCTAAATTATAATGTATTGCTTTTAGAGTCATATATATTATTTTCTGTTTTCTGATACAGTACATCTCTGTGTATACTTGGCTAACATACAACTCACTTTGTAGACCAGGCTGGTCACAAACTTAAGGGATACACCTTGCTTTTCCCCATTAATGCTGGAATTAAAGCCATGGGCCACAACTACCTGACTGAACATATGATATACTTATTAAAGTAAGAATAACAAAGAAAAGGTTTTTGTATTGCATTCACACACTTTGACTTTCCTTTTCTCACAGACATGTGTTATATGGATTAAGCTTTCTCTACAACAACATTCTTGACACTCATAAACTGACTCTTTCAATTTACATATGAAAGTAACAAATATGTAAATAATGTCTGATTAACTATAGACTTTTTTCTTAGAAGGTGTTGGACATATATTTATCACCTATGCAACATGTATATTGTTTAAAATATCTGAATAGTATGAAATTCAACAGACTGGCATGTCTACAGCATAGATCTCCTGGTGCTATAATCAATGGGTGGTATCCATTAAGGCATTTGTTTCCTTCTCTTTTCACATTAATGCCTCACAAAGAAGAGCTACTTTCCACTGAGGTACTTGGTTTTGTGAGAAAATGAGAACCATCACTATACTTTAAGCTGCACTGTTTTCACTGTTAATCTTCCTATTTTTTTTAAGTTTATTTATGTGTGGCTCTTCAATAACATTTCCAGGATACATTAAAGTATATTCAGAGCCAAATTTGCATTAATTTACACATGAAAAATTACCTTCTATGTCTTCTAGAAGTTTGACAATGGTCTTCCATATTATGGTCATCCCAAATGTAGCCTTAAATAACAGAAAATATGTGATGTATTATTGTAAATTGTAAAATTTAAATTAGTAGCTTCAATGAACCTTAGAACCATGCCTCACTCACTGAATTTTGCCTTTTCTCAATTTAAATTACAGGATAGTATCAGTAACCAAGAAACATTTGTTTCCCTATTTTAAAACATGAAGGAAAAATCAGCCGTACCTGTGTCACTGAGGTTCCCATAGGTGTCCAGCATCACATCTATGTAGAGACATTTCTGAGAAGGATTTAGCAAATCTCACTCTTCGTGAGTGAAATGGATGTGCACATCGTCATAGGTCACTGCATCCTAAAATAACACATGCAAATGTGGCAAAGAGGATAATACTCAGAATGTAAATGTAAATTCTTTGACAATATAGTCATATAATTCTGGTGCATTCACCCAGTCACATTAGAATTAAATAAAATAGGAAGTGCACATGCTCAATTTCTTTACTGTTTAAGAGGCATATATCCCTGAGAAAGAAATCCTAATATGCTGACATAAATGGAGAGGCAAGCTACCAGAACAACACTACTGAGAATACATCTGAAATAAATTATACTATAGAAATTATACAGTCTATAGAAATACCCCAGGCCCTAGAAACAACATGTGCTTTGTTAGGTTTTCATTGCTGTTAAGAAAGACCATGGTCCAGGATAACACAAAGAAAATATTTAATTGAGGTGTCACACTTCAAATTTCAGAGGTTTAGTTAATTATCATCATGGCAAGGGGCATGTCAGTATGCAGGCTGCTGTGGTCCTTGAGGTTGGAATCCTTACAGCATGACTCAGGCAACAGGGAGTTGTCTGACACACTGGCAATAATTTTGAGAATAAGAAACCTCAATGCCTGACATTACAGAGATTTGCTTCCTCTAACAGGTTAAATCCCACTCCAACAAAACCATACCTCATCTATTGTCATTATTGGAATTCACAGGGTATGGACTGACAGCTAAGAGACCTTCATAGCACAAAAGTAGACACTCTGAATGTGGTTGATACTTAGGCAACTTGATCTGTTATGTGTCCCCTGGCAGCAAAAACAGGACCCCTCCCAGTTGTTTAACTGTGGTTTTGGAGCCCGCACCCTATGGTGGGATACCTCATTCAGTCTTAATAATGTATAGAGTGGCTTGGTCCTTCCTCAGCTTTGTATGCAAGAATTTGTTGACTCCTGAATGAGGGTTTTACCCTCTTTGACTATTGAAAAGGGGAAAAGAAGGGAGATAGGTTGGAGACAAAAACGGGGAGAGAGGGAAACTGGGATTGGTATGTAAAATAAATCTAAAAATTCATAGGAAATTAAAAAAGAAACAATTTATTATTAGAATCATGCACTTGAAGTGACTGGTTTTCTCTCTTTGTTGTTTTAGTAACATGGATTTTGAAAACAAGTTCATCCCCAGTTTTTGTATATTCAGATTGTGTGTGAGAGAAGTATCCTAGTGTGTGTGTGTGTGTGTGTGTGTGTGTGTGTGTGTGTGTGTGTGTGTTAAAAAGAATTAAAGATTGTCATTTAGAGCATGCAAAAAATTAACTCCAAATGTAGATACTCACTTAGCATGGAGACAATGGGGAGTGCCTGGGCCAAGACTCAAATGACTTGACAGATTTTAATAATCCCACCTGGAAAACCTCAGCCACCCTGAGGAATGTATGGGAGTTGGGATGGGGTGGCCACTGGGGGAAATGGGAGGATGAGAGAGAGCCGGAACTGGGATCAATATGCAAAATAATATCTTTTCATTTATTTTGTTTCAAAAAACAGAAGAAAAGCTATTTTGATGGCAAAAAAATAAAATAATAACTCCACATAGATCACACCCATAAATGTAGAAGGGACTGGACAAACTGAACCTCTTCTTGTTTTGTAAATTGCCATCCCTGTGCACCAAATCATAGTGGAGCTGACTACAAAAAGTTTCTACACAATGCTCCAAGCAGCCCACTAGGTGAAGTATTAATAGGAAGCAACCTAGTTGGGGGAATTGCTAGGACCACAATGGTCCAAACAGAACACTGAATGTGGCAGCACATTGCAGCCCAGCCTCCTCCTGGAGGGCCTGACAAACAGAATTTCATGATTCCCCATCCCACCATCCCCAGCCCCTAATTCTGCAGCTTCTGTGCTCATCCATGCTCCCCTCACAATTCCCTACAGCAGCACTCAAAGAGCAGCAATCAATCCTCTGGTGACTGTTCTCCAGACATAGACATTTCAGAGATCTGCACAAACAGGAATATATTTTTTTGATACAGAATTTCCCTGTGTGGCCCCTGCTGTCCTGGAACTCACTCAATATACTGTACTGGTCAATTCCTTTTTTGTAGGGAGCTGTGATACTGCAGTCGCGATTACAAGATGGCACTGACATCCGGCTCCGCAGTCAGTAAACAAGTTCTGGAGCACATGTGCCGATTGCAAGAACACGCCAAGTCTCTGCCCAGCCCAGGGCGTCACATAGGGTGATGAGTGAGCAGCCAACCAGAGGGCGATACGCCACCTTGTACCATCCTGGTGCGGCTAGGGCTTATAAAAGCAGCACCACTCTTGGACTCGGGGGTCTTCCTCCTTTCATCACTTGGATGCAATAAAGCTTGCTGCAGAAGGATCCTGTTGTCCGTGTGCGTTCTTGCTGACAAGACGAATGCGTGGGCTGCGACACTTTTCAATTATTATTATTAATCTTGTTTGTTAGTAGATTTTTCTGATTACTTGTTTAATATTAATTATTCAATTATTACTTAATTCATTTCTTTTGGTGTACGGGGCATTGTTTTCCCTGTGTGGGCCTGCTGTCCTGGACCTTACTCTGTAGAAAATGCTGTTTAAACTCACAGAAATCCATGAGGGTGGCGATGTCTGGGCTGCGAGTGAGCATTAGCATGCTGGGTCTGAGGGGCGATTGCAAGGGGGAGGCAGCCACCATCTTTATAGCGGGCAGCATTGGGAAACTTCGTGTGTGGACAGAGGCAGTAAAAGTGGTCCGGAAGCGGGGGAAGGGACTTCCTGGAAAAGTGAATCCTGGACTCAATGTCTGAAGTCAATCAACGCCTCAGAGGTGGGAATTCCACTTGGAGATAGCGACCTGAGGCAACCTGAGCTGAGACTGTCAGGGACATTTTTAAGTCTGGGGGCCCGGGACTCCATTTCCCAGCATCCTGTGGGGTCACTTCCTCTTTTTCCGTCTGCATAGTTCCTTTTACAAACTCTCGGTTCTTGGGACTCCATTTCCCAGGGTACTCAGGGGCCACCTCCGAGTTACCGGCCCAAGGACTGTTTTGTGCTCTTAGGCCAAGGGACGACATTTCCCAGCATGCACAGCGTTTGCTTACAGCTTTTCAGTCCCTAAACCACTTTTTGATTGTGGGGCGCGGTACTTCATTTCCCAGTGTCCCCGGGGCTGCTTCCTGCTCTCAACCTTGGGACTTCCAGTTTCGGACTCTGGGGGGCCAGGGAATCCATATCCCTTTGTCCCCGGGTATGCTTTCTGCTTTATGCCAAGGGATTTCCTGTTTTGGACTATGGGGGCCCAAGATTCCATTTCCCAGCATGTCCCAGGTCCCCTTACTGCTTTTCAGCCCAGGGACTTCTGCTTTCGGACTCTGGGGGCTTGGGACTCCATTTCCCAGCGCCCTCTGGGGCAGCTTCCTTCTTTTCAGCCAAGGGGCTTCTGGTTTTGGACTCTGGGAGCTGGGACTCCATTTCCCATAGTCTCCTGATGCTGCTTTTTACTTTTTGGCCCTGGTACTTCCGTTTTTTTGTTTGTTTGTTTGTTTGGGTTTTTTTTGTTTTTTGTTTTTTTTTTTAATCCGTTTATTACTTTTCTAGAAGTTTCTGGTTTTCTGTTTTTTGTTTTTTCCAAGTTTCTCTGTGGTGTGGTATCCTGTGAGGCCCCTGCTGTGTGGATCATGGTACACAGTCCCGGGCAGAATATTGTTGTTGTTGTTGTTATTATTATTATTGTCATCATCATCATCATCATCATCATCAATATTCCCAGTGCCTCTATGTTTCTGCCCTTCTCCCTCACTCCCCTTTCTAAATAAACTCCACATTTAAGCTCTATCTGCCTGGTGTGTTATTCACTCCTGTCTTGATCACCCTCACTGCTATGGACCCTGCTATGCTCTCCCACTTGTTCCCTTACCGTGGGAGCCCACTCACTTGGGACCCTCATTTCGAATCATCTCAACCCCTTCTCCAGCTTTTATTATTATATTTCTAAGAAAAACGCCAACAGTTCATTAGACAAGATGATTTTTAAATTATTAAAATTTTATGATCTGTGATGACTGTGTGTGTGACATGGGTCGGTTCTTGTGCATTCTCTGGGAACTGATGATTCAAAACCATCCAGTTTTTAAAATTATTTAATTATTTAATTATTAATTCTATTACTATTCAATGAGTAACTACTGGATCTCCCAGTATTTCTCATGCTCGGGTCGCTGCTTCTGGCACCAATCAGCTTCTGTGTCCATTGCACAGTAGCCAAACCCCTAATCAATGACCCCCATCATAATTTAGGTAGTCAAATAACTAAATATTTAAATGGTCCTGCATACTTAACTTTCATAAGATGGAACTAAACTCCTGTGATTGTCAAGGAAGTAATACATAGATAATTAAATAATGCCACACATTTAACTCTCAGGGAGGACTGGCCAGACTCCAGTCAAGAAGGACTACCTCATCACTGATTTAAATAATTAGTATGTAATTATGAAATAATTGAAAAATGAGATGGTGATGCATACTTAAATCTCACATGGTGGAGTGCTATCCAACACATGAGATATCTTTTACAACATTCACAACAATGGATGTTCATATATAAAGGTAAAGTGCAGTGATAAAAGTTTAGATGGTACTATAGAAGCTAGGCCTCTCCAAGCTCAGCAACCTTTTGATAGATGAAACAAAAGCACGTTGATGTTGACCAAAAAGATACTTCTACACACAGTAACCTGATACCAGCGCTCTAAAAAGATTCAGCACACAGATTAAAGTTATTCACAGGTCTGCCCTTGGGTGCAGAGAATACAACTTGCACTTAAAACATCACAGGACAGGGGATCTGGCTAATGTTTCTCACTCAATTTATTTAAATGTATGTATAATAAAGAAATACAGGTTACTAGTTAGTCATCTATAAAACTCAAACATGTAGTTATATTAGGTATGTTTTCAAGGTTAAACGGATATATTTAGAAAGATAGATGATCTTCCAACACTTCGACAACCTACAGAATATGGCATTTAAGATGTTTAATAACCTGTTGTTTTATGACAATGAGACATGTTTGCTCCAATTTACATGAGGAGCCCAAAACTCTGTGCCTAATTTATCATAAAAATTTGTCATAAAAAACAACTTTAACTATAATTATCTAGTCTGAAATTCTATCAAAGTTGGAATTACAGACTTAGAACCCCTGACATACCTACACACACTGGGAAAGCAGGACACAGAGAAATAATCTAC
Organism: Cricetiscus sungorus; assembly: GCA_030556225.1. Taxonomy (NCBI): domain Eukaryota; kingdom Metazoa; phylum Chordata; class Mammalia; order Rodentia; family Cricetidae; genus Cricetiscus; species Cricetiscus sungorus. The sequence continues at coordinate 1,339,546 of JANBXA010000424.1, forward strand.
CTTCATGCATTGGAAGAAGCAAGATTACCATGGCAATTCATGAAAACATGCAACAATAGAAACACCAGTATATCACCACCAGAATGTAGGGAATCTACACCACAAGAGATGTAGATCTTTTGGTAATCACACCAAAAGAGATGAAGCAAAGGAGAATGACTTAAAAATACCTTCATAAAAATGATGCATACCCTCAAAGATGATATGAGAAAATACCTTAAAGAAATGGAAGAAAAATCAAACAAAAATTGGAAGAGATACAGGAAAAGACCAAGCCAAAAAAATGCAAGAAAAGAACAAATCTCTTAAAGATATTAAGGAAAACCAAGAAAAAACAATGAAACATAGGAAGAAAACAATTCACACAGTTCAAGACCTGAAAACTGAAATAGACAAATTAAAGAAAACACAAACTGAGGGAATAATGGAAATAGTAAAATTTGGAATACAATGGGGAACTACAGATGTAAACATGACTAACAGATACCAAGATATCAAAGAGAGAATCTCAGGAGCTGAAGGTAATGTAGAGGAAGCAGATTCATTCACCAAAAAAATTCCTAAATCCAACAAATCCTTAACACAAAACATCCAGGAAATGTGGGCCACCATGAAAAGGGCAAGCCTAAGAATAATAGGCATAGAAGAAGGTGAACTAACTCAACTCAAAGGTGCATAAATCATATTAAACAAAATCATGGAATAAAACTTTCCCAATGTGAGGAAGGGTAAGTCTATGAAAGTACAAGAAGCATACAGAACAACAAAAAGACTAGAACCGAATTTTAAAAAAAGAACCCGTGACACATAATCAAAGGACATAGGCGACAAGAAGAAATGGCACTCCACAGAATAGGAAAATATCTTCACCAACCCCACATGTGACAGAGAGCATATCTCCAAAACATGCCAAGAACTCCAGAAACTAGTCACCAAAACTCCTAATAACCATATCAGAAAGATTGGTACAGAACTGAATAGAGAATTCTCAACAGAGGAATAAAAAATGGCTGAAAGACACATAAGAAAGTGCTCGACATCCTTAGCCATCAGCAAAATGCAAATCAAAACAACTCTGAGATACCATGTTATTAATCTTTTATAAAAGAGATACTTATTTTCATTTCAGTAAATAGAAAAGTATTGTGGTAGAGTCCATTAATGGCATTGTTTCCATTCTAGAAATGAGAAAATTGAAGCATATGAAATAGGTTTAAATAATCATCAATTTAAATGTAGTTAAATGGCATAGCTATGGTTTCATTTTCATATTTATATCACTATAGGCATATTTTAGTTTGAGAGACTTGAAAATTAGCATAATTCAAAAAAGAGCTCTGTAAATTTTTTTTGGAGAAAATCAGTGAGGTTATAAGTTTAAGCCATTAGTGTGTGCTTATTTTAGCATGTGGAAGGAGCTGTACTAGTATGTGAAGAATGTTGGATCATAAATGTTGCCTGGCAACCCTGTTTGAATTCTATATTCTGGTATCATGAACCAAAAACCAGAGAGCAGCATAAATATAGTAAAATCATTGGACATGTTCGTATCCCAAGATAACTCTCTTCTAAAACTTTTAATGACAGCATTTGTGGAAATTGATTCTCCTAACCAAGTCATATCATAATCTCTGGAAATTGGCCAACAGCTATTAATATTACTCAATTCAAGATTATCTAATGTCAGAGAATATAGTCTGTGGAGAAATAATTCAAAGGCTTTTGTTGATGAATACCATTTTCCCTAAGAATGAAAACTATGGATTAAAAAGATAAAAAGACTCACAGCTATTCAAGAAAAGGTAAGTTTTTCATTGTTAGCTTCTTTCAGGAAGATGATAATCCATTGGTTAGACTATACTGAGGGATAACTGGATACCATTTAATCTCTATTGAGGCAGCTGCCCAACATTAAATATCAGATATCGTCTAAAACCCTGGATACACAATGGCATTTAATCATTTACACATTTTACTGCTCTTCTCAGTGAATAAATAATGGATGACCAGTGGAATTTTACACAATATTGTGGGAGTCAAGTAAGAGACATCTTGTGGATGTCAAGTATGGCAGAACATTTCATCCTCTCATCATGTTATTATTTAATTATTAAAATAGGACATTAAATGATCAATGATCAGTGGATTATTGCTCCAAAATGTGGAACTAAAGAATGTAAGACCATCAAATTTTACAATTATTTAATTAAATCATTTAAATTAATGATGACAACATTGTTCATGAGTCTGGTTTGGAGCCACCCTGGGGAAGTGGAAGATATCAACTCGTTGTTTGATTATTTTGTTATATAAAACAATGATACCTGGAGTTTGGTGTTGCCTTGTTGGATCAAGTATGCCAGATCATCTAATTACATAACTAAATTATTTAAATTGACAATAGGAGTTAATATCCAAGATCATCTAAATATTTCTGTAATTGTGTAAATAAATCATACACTATCCCTTGAGGAGTTCAGTCAAGCTCTACCATGGGGAGTTAAATATGCAATAACATCACATTTTATGATTAGTTGTTTAAATCGATGATGGTGTCATCCTTTATGCCTGGAGTGTGACCACTTTTCCCTGCCAGTTAAATGCCACATCACCTATTTATTTATCATGAGAGTTAGCAATTAGTGACTTATTTAATCAATTAAATCCTTTAAATAATGATGACATCATTGATTACCAAATGTTCCTTTTCCCCCCTCAGACATAGGACTTTCTGTATCATCTGTGGAGGTGTATCTACTTATAGCCATGTCTAGGATGCAGATGATTCAGTGATTGTCCTGTATTAACATAAAACAGAATAGATTCCCTTATATTAAAAGAAGAAAATATGTGACATTATTACATAATATTGATAAGGATTATGCCCAAAGAAACATACATAATATATAGGTGACTAAATATTTCATTGGAGGGAACTTTGGCATTCTTTTGAAACTAGGCATATCAGTAGTCAATATTAGATAAAGGGGATGCTTAACATAATTTATAACAATTGTAAGGTAGTTGAAAGTTTTCAAAATATTTTTTCCCAAAGATTTTGTGGAGCTAAAGAGAAAAAGTTGATATATTCAAGGTCCTCTTATGTAGTTGGTGATGTTGTGAACATACCGTGATCCGCCTTGTAAATTCCTCACCTCACTGATGGTATGGGTGTAGTCCTTATGTGCAGAAGGGTATACTTCCATGGGTATTGTTGTAGATCAGAGGCCTGCTTGGCTACTAGATTTTCAGAATACTCTCAGAATTAAGCACACTACTTAAGTGCAAATTAATTAGAGAGGATTTGCAGAATTTAAAATTAAGTTATGAAGTAGTGGTTTAGGGATCATTTAACAGACATTTGTAACAAGTCCTTCATAATTAGTGGAAGACCAAGTTTTGCAAATTGCTTCAATCCTGTGGGACCACCACTGGGAGCCTTTCTCTAAGAAGCGAACAAGCATGTACAGACAATCATGGAGACATGCTGGCATCATTCACAAAACCATTCTCCTTATTGGCAGTTGTACACAGAGAATGCAAAGTTCAATAGGCCATAGGTGCTCTTCCTCAGTCCTTTCCAAAGCAAAAATATTCATTAGCAACAAGCTCAAAGATAGTAACCAAACAAGGATTAAAGCCAAGACTTTCTACCTTTGGGTCTCCAGGCCTTCTGCAATGGATGGATTCTAGCAGTTGTGGAGGTTATACAGAGGTGAGGTGAAAGGATTCACAGGTATTATTGTGTCCTCTACTTCTTGCCACATAGGCAGTCAGCTATAGGGACCCACCAGTCATGGGAGCTCCAAGATTGCTCCTTGTGAGAGCTCAGAAGGGCTCACTTGCAAGCATAATCCCACCCTTAGTAAATCCACAACAATCTCTCACCAATCTGTAGAATAATAGAAAAGCATCCAAACCAAACTCATGGATGTGGGGGCTAGAAGCTGAGTGTCACTCTTTAACTATTCAGCCAGGGTATTCTGACAGCCACCCATACCACGTTGAGAAATCTAGCAGCTATCAACTTGAACCTGGCCACAAAGGTAGCCACTCCAGCTGCTAGGCATGCTTTGAGTCTGCTGGAAACTTGTACCCAAACAAAGTAATGCTTGCATGTCAACACAGCCAGCCAAGAAGCAGCCTCCAAGGCTCAGGGCTGGTAGGGCAGTGGGCTGGTGGTGTCACTGAGGTCAGGGAAAAAGAGTTGGGGAGGTGACACATTTGTGAGGACATCCCACTTCAATGGAGCCCTAGTCCAAGCACTGGCATCACACCTGGCATAAGGCCAGTCCAGCAGGTACACATGTCAAAGAGTAGGTAACTTTGAGCACTTGAGAGGGGTTGAGATTTAAAGGGCAATAATACCATGGATCTTATATATAGATGAGGAAGGTGGAAGGCCAGTAGAATCCTTGCTTTCACAGCCAATGTTACCACACCCTCAGAGTTCATGTGGATGCTGTACCACAGAATATGCATCAGGGGACAGTTAGGGACAGGTGAAATCCATGATGTCCACTGAGGAAACAGGTCACCAAGTTCTGTAGAGGTGGAAACAAGGAAACATTGAAAGAATAAACATTCCATCCTACATACCTCCTTGCTGAACAGAGCCTGGGCAAACCCTACAAACTAACCAGCTCCTAAGCCTCACAAGTCAGATAATTTTGAGCTACCTCCAGCACTCTCCCAATCTGTCTCAAAACCACAGCCTTGGAACCCCACCACTCACCAGGCACCATTCAGGAAACTTCTCTTTACTTTCTCCAAATTTGCCAGTCTTCCTCAACTTGGAATGTTTAGAATCATCTAACTATTGATAAGCCAAGCACACAATGGACTCAGGGGTCTCTGAAGAGATTCAAGTGTACTGAAGAAAAGCAACCTAGAAACTGAGGGAGTATAAGCAATTCTCACTTTTTACGCCATGTTGCCTGGAGAACAAACCAACCCTTCTCAGTGACTTCACACATAATTCAAGGAGTTCTCAAAGGAAACCCTTTAAGATGCCTTCATTCTTTCCACCCAGAGTCTCAGACCCGTGTAACAGAAACCAGAATGCAGAGACAAAAGTATTTTGGCACAACAACTTGCATGCAAAGAAGCTATCTCACAGAAGAAGACCTAAATTGCACACAGGTGCTCCCCCTCAGAACCAAATTCATGACCTTAGAACCAGGGGCTGTATTTGCTCCCTAAATGACCAGTCAGATTACTCCAATGTCCATCTCACACTACATTCACTGATGGAACAGTGATCTCCTTACTATTCCAACATCCAGGCTGTTATTGTATATGTTGGTATCTTGTATACTGAGCAAAACAAACCTTCACTGTCAAAGCACCATAGCATAAGGGTCCCCCATGATGACCCAGGGCTGACAGGGCAGCAGAATGGTGCTGTCCTAGATCACAGGGCACAATGGAATATGGGTATATGACATAGGGGTTATGGCGACTCAGTTAAATAGGGTCCAAACCCAGAAATGACTTTCAACCTGTCAGAAGGCAGGTCCATGCTGGACATAAGACAATGGCATGGAGCTGTGTGAACTTGTGAGGGATCCAGTTTAACAGGAAAATGGTCCTATGGGTGTGTTAACCCCATAAGAAAGGTTAAAGACCACAGGAAATGTTGGCCTCGATGCTCAAAGGACAAAGCTATCTAAATTCATTTGGATGCTATGCCATATTATCGGCAGCAGGAGCCAGTAACGGACTGTGACATCCTCCCAGGAGGTAGGCCACCATAGAGCTTGATGTGGTGTCAAGGCCACATGGAAAGAATACTCCATCCAACTTGCCCACTTTCCTCCCTATCCCTGAACCTGTGCCCACACCCCAGCCATCTCCTAGGCAGCACAATGCAAGCATCTGAGCTATCTCCCACTCTGTCAAATGTAGTACCAAAATATAAAAGGCCCAGAGACAGATATTGGGACTCATCTTTTAAGATGCAAAACAGAGAAGCAAATGAGCCAAACCAATCAGTATATCTCATATCTACTCAGATGAAATTGTAGTCTGGTGTACAGGGACCTTTTAGTAAAAGGCTCTCAGATTCAATTTCCTCCTTATATTTCTTTCTCCAACCACCCATACCACTCTTATCTCCACATCTGTAGTATGTATGTTTTCTGCCAGCCCGCCAGCCTGCTAGCCCACCAGCCTGCTCACCACCGGTCTGGGCCCACAGCCGCACCAGCCCCCCCAAAAAGTAGGTGAGTTAATAATTGGTCAAAAAAAAAAAATAAAAGAAGCGGGTATTTTCAAGTTTATTCAAAAAAAGAAGACATGATTATGTGCTTAAAAACAGGTTCATCAGTGATAATATGCCTCTAAGCATTTGCAGCATATTGACTTTGTCTTGGTCAATAAAAATTCAGGAAGAGATAAGAGAAGGATATGAAGAGGGAAGTTAAGTTAAGCAGAAAAGAATGTAGAAAAGAAGGAATGAAGGAAAGAAAGAAAGAAGGAAAGAGGGAAAAGAGAGAGAAGAAGAAGGAGGAGGAGGAGGAAGGAAAGAAAGAAGGAAGAGGGAGAATGATGATCAAAAGATGATTATTTAATCATAGATTTGAACAATAAAATGAATGAGTAATGAGACAATACCTCATGATTCACCCATGGGGAGATAAGAAAATGATACCATTATTTAAATAATTAAATAATGAAATGACATGCCACAATTATCTCCAACAAGGGTTAAAAATCCACTCATCATCTGTTATCTAATGCCCTATTTTAATAATTAAATAATTACATAATTAGAGGATGATATAGTCTCCCATACCGAGCAATCACAAGTTGTCTTTACTTGACTCCCATAAACTTGTGGCAAACACCACCGACCAGCGATTATTTAATCACAGATTTCAGTAGTAAAAATAGTAAATAATTACATGTCATTGTGGATCCAGGGGTTAAAAGGATATAATATAATTGATATTGGGTAGCTTCCTCATTAGAGATAAACTGTTATCCAATTACCCCTCAGTCTACTCTAACAAATGGATTAACACCTTCCTGAAGGAATGCTAAAATGGAAAACTCACCTTTTGTTGACTAAATGTGAATCTTTTTATCTTCTTAATTCATAGTTTTACTCCTAAGGGAAGATGATATTCATCAACAAAAGTCTTTGAACTGATTTCCACAGACTATATTCCCTGATATTAGGTAATCTGGTATAGAGTAATGTTAATAGCTGTATGCCAACTTCCAACAGTTTGGCTATGACTTGGTTAGAAGAACCAATTTTCACAAATGCCGTCATTAAACGTTTTATGAGATACTTATCTTGGAACACTAAAATAGGCAGTGATAACACGACATCTAAGCTGCTCTCTGGTTCTTGGCCCATGATATCAGAATATAGAATTCCAGCAGGGTTGCCAGGCAACATTTATGATCCAACATTCTGTCACATTCTTATACACCTCCAACATGCCAAAATAAGCACACCCACTAATGGAATAACCTTGTAGCCTCAATGATTTTCTCCCAAAAATGCAAGGCTCCTTTTTTTAGTTATACGTATTTTTTCAAATTTATCAAGCAACTAAATGCTCATAGTGATATACACATGACAATGAAGGCGTCCTTATGCCATTCAACTACATTGATGAGTATTCAAACATATTTCCTATGCTCCAATTTTTTTATTTCCAGAATGGAAACAATAGCATCAATGGCTTCTACATTAATCCTTTTCTATTTCCTGAAATGAATATAAGCTTCTCTTCATTCTCTTACATTTAGAAAAGATTGACCCCATGCTACAGGTGCAAATATGACAAGAAAGTAGGTGAGTTAATAATTGTAGCAATATACAAAGGCACAAAGATAAATAAATACACACACAAACAAATTGGACCCAAAAATGACAATCATGCTAAGAATCAGCGATGCTCACATAGCTTCCATGCAACAAAAACAAATAGGTTACACTGGACTCCAGGAGAATTACTGTAAAAAAAATTATAAATATCTCCCAAAGATGCTTCTGCCCTCAGACAACAGGAAAATGTCTAGACAATAAAACATTCATGTTGCCAAGAGGTGGGGAGGGTATTTTTTGGTTACTTGATGTTCTATGGATACTTGTCATCATATAGGGGTGATATAACTCAAAAAGAAATATTAACCTCAAATATTTTACATTGATATGGGATTTGGTTTATTGACACAAATATAAGGCTGTTTTTGTTGTCCTGGATATATGTTTCTACTCTTGATTAAGGTATTGCACTTATACAGTTTAATTAAAATAATGTATCATTAAGAAAAACAGATTAGTAGATATTTATCTATAATAATCAAACATGTAAACATGTAGTCAAATTAGGCATGTTTTCAAGTTAAACAGGTGTATTTAGATAGATAGATGACCTTCAAATACTTCAATCACCTTCAGAGTATGGTATTCAATATGATTAATAACCTAAGAATTTTAATGACAGTGTGACATGTCGGCTCCAATCAGCACTAATTTACTTTTTAAAAGTACAATTTGCATAGAAGAACCACCATATGGAGTTTGAATCATTGTGTCAAAAGTAGTCATTTTGGTAAGAATATCTTGCCTTGACTTCGGATGGTATGCTGTAGGAACCAGACAAACAGGACTCAAGTGAGGCTAGGTTTCACTCCTGACACCTCCCCCGATAAGCATATTTTCTTTAAATCAGGACACCCATGTAGTTTGCATACACCTTTTTTTTACTAACTGGCTCTTATAGCCTTAAGCCAAAGGAGTAATCCCTGGGTTAAAGGATGAAGAGCCCATTGTCTTACATTGCCTTCTCCAGGTATTATCTCAGCTGTTACAACATTAAGATAAGTTTCTGAAATCAACACAGGGAACTATCTTGGGTCCTAATACATCTTTGTCTCTCTCTGTCTCTCTCCATCTCTCTCTGTTTCTGTTTCTCTCTTTCGGGTGAATGTGGTTGTTTTGGTGTCTGTGTTTAAACTCTCTGTCTTTACTAGACATGAATCTAGTTCTGTGAGAACCCACAAACTGCCTCAGATACAACAGTAACAGTTAGGGTCTTCATTCCTGGGATGAAAAGGAGAGACAATTTGGTATGTAGAAGAATTCTTATAGGGCTTCATCTCTCAACCACAGCTAGGTTCAGATCCTCTCTCTCTGTCTAGCTCTCTCCCTCCATGCTCTCTCTCTCTCTCTCTCTCTCTCTCTCTCTCTCTCTCTTTCACTGTGCATTTGAGTGTGTTATGTCGATGATGATAAGAAATCAATTGGTCCTAAATGATAACACCTACAAAAACAGAGGATATTGAGGTAATATTCATAAAATTAATTATGAATTAATCAATCAAAAATCAATGAAATAAACACTCAGTTCTAAAGAAGGATAACAAAAGATGAAAAATCATTGCATATCAAATAAAAATATTTACAGAAGGCATACTAAAATAAAAATAATACAGGACATTATGTAGATGTGAAAGAAAAGTTAAGAATAAAGAAATATTGGAAAAAGAAGAGGTGGAATGGAGGACAGGATAGAGATGCTGGCAAATAAAGCTTTTCCTAATCCAAAGCCATCCATTGAATCACCTACTCAACTCTTGTTTTAAATCCCTGCTATGAATTCTCTCAAATGACTCTTGAATATGTATTGTGTGCATATTAGAAAAATAATATAGTTGGATTTCTAAGTTAAAAGAGTCCTGATGCTAACCAGTTGAACGTTGAATCACATCTATACAAAGTTCTGTAGAAAAATCTAAAGCCAATAATATATGTATAGTCAAAGAAATCTGTATCTCACTTTTTCTTTCAATAGAAAGGCAATTAATTTGCTGTTAACTAGGGTCACAAATTAGGCACTTTGTTAGGAAAATTATTCTAATTAGTTGCCAATGACAGGTACCCATGTAGCCATAACTTATCTTCTGAATTTTTCGCAAGGGTAGGGTCACCAAGATTGAGTCACTGGAAACATGTTTTAGCTAAAAATTGTACAGGTTTCTCATTCCCAATTAAGTGTGACACTCTTCAAATATGAGTGTTCAGAGCCCATATATTTAGGGATGCACCAAACCACTTAGTATTACAAGAACATGATCCAGAAGATTCATAAAAAAGAACCATTAACATGGGACAAGGAAGTAGAGTCTCACACCTCCCAGAATGGTACAACAACATCTAGACATTAGCAGTGTGTAGAAGCCTCAGGTATTGTCCTAAACCCAGTTAAAAGAGTGCTGCACAGTTCTTTCAGTTTTGCTAAGTCACATTCACACTGTTGATCAAAAAGTTTAAACAGAATCAGATAGGCTTATTTGTGTAGATGCTACAGAAGAGTTAAGAGAAAAAATAAAAAAACAGACAAACAGAAAATCTCGAAACACATCATTTACAGTGTATTAATATTTGGTGTGTGGGTTACTTGAAGAAATGCTTTATAATCTAGCAGAATACAAAAGAAACTAAAAAAAATCACTAGCCCTAATATATGAAAAAGACAAAGGTTCTGAGAAACAAATCAGAGAAACAACACCATTAACAATAGTCACAAACAACATAAAGTGTCTTGGGGTAACACTTTTCAAACAAGTGAAATATTTCTATAGCAACAACTTTGTGTCCTTAAAGAAAGTAATTAAAAAAGACACCAGAAAATGAAAGGAACTCCTGTGCTCTTGGATAGGTAGGATAAACATAGTAAAAATGGCAATGTTGCCAAAATCAAACTATAGATTCAATGCAATCACCATAAAATTGCAGCACAGTTCTTCACAAACCTTATAAGGATAATACTCAAATGTATATGAAAAACAAAAGACATAATACAGCCAAAATGACCCTGGACAATAAACAAAATCAGGAAGAATCACCATCTCACACTTCAAGCACTAATATGGAGCTATAGTATTTAAAACAGCTTGGTATTGGCACAAAGATAGACAGGGAGCACAATGGAATCAAATAAAAAAATCCTGACATTAACCCAAACACCTGCAAAGATATTTGAAAAAACCACTAAAAGTATGCAATGGAAGGAGGAAAACATCTTCAACAAATAGTGCTGGCACAACTGATTCATGGTGTGCAGAAAATTGCAGATAGACTCTTGTCAATTGCCATACACAAAACACAACTCCAAATGGATCTAAATCCAGCCAAACTGAACCTCTTAGAAGTGAAAGTGGGAGGTAGCCATGAACAAATTGTTACAGGAGAATTCTTCCTGAACATAACTCCAGTAGCACTTACATTGAGATCAACGATTAATAAATGGTATCTTCTGAAACTGTGAAGTGTCTGTAAGGCAAAGACACAGTTGACAAGAACAAACCACCACCCATAGACATGGACACAATCTTCACCAGCCTTACATCTGACAGAGGGATGATATCTAAAATATACAAAGAACTCAAGAAACTAGTCATCAAAACACCACAAATCCATATTAAACAATGGGATACAGAACTACAGAGAGAATTCTCAAAAGAGGAAATTAAAGAAGAAGAAAAACACTCAAGAAAATGTTCCAAATCCTTATCTATCAGGGACATGCAAATCAAAACAACTCTGACATACCATCAACTCTTACATACATCTTACCTAGAATGACTAAAATTAGATAAACAAATGACAAATTATGCTGGAGAGGATGTGGAAAAATGGGAAAACTCCTGCACTGCTGATCCGAGTGCAAATTTGTACAGTCATTTTGAAGATCAATATGGCAATTCCTCAGGAAAATGGTAATGAGTCTATGACAGGACCTGGCAATCCTACTCTTAGACATATACACAAAGATCCATATGCATACAACAAAGACATCTGTTCAACTATATTTGTAGCAGAATTATTTGCAATAAGAAGACAGTGGAAGCAACCTAGATGATTCTAAACAGAGGAATAAATAAAGAAGATGTGTCACATTTACACAATGGAAAATTGCTCTGTGGGGGAAAAACACTGGAATCTTGAAGTTTGCAGGCAAATTTATGAAACTTGAAGAAACCATGCTGAATGAGGTAACCCAATCACAAAAAGTAGAACATTGTATGCACTTACTCATATATGAGTTTTAGAAATAAAACAAAGTATCATTAGCCTGTGTTTACATTGCAAGTGAAACTAGGATACAAGGGAAAATCTAAGAGTTTCATACAAGGTTCCTCACAGAAGGGGAAAGGAACAAGATCTCTTGAGCTCATTGCTTGTAGGTTAAGAATGAATGAAGAGAGAGCTAGTAGAAAGAGAAAGGGAGAAGAGGAAAGCACATTGGACTAGGAAGATTCATTCAGGGGAGGAAGAGACAAGAGAAATAACAAGAAAAGATACCATAAAAGAGGGAGCCTTTATAGGTTTGAAGAGAACACTGAGTCCAGAGAAATGTCTGGAGACCTACAAGACTGACCACAATGAACAATTTGAGAAATAGTCTGTAGTCTACCATAAATGACTTTCCCTGTTAATGAGATTGATAACTAACTTATCCACCAACATAGAGGACTAACCTTGCAGATGATGGAAACAGCGGACACCCGCATATAAACACTAAACCAAACTGGGATTCAGATGCAGAGAGTGTGGACAAGACTAGGCTACAGAAACCCTAAGAGACAGCTGACCTCAACAAGAAGGAGATAATTAGCTCCCAGACTGATAGCTGGGAAACAAGCATTGTATCGACTCACACCCCCTGACCATGGGTTTTAGTTAGAAGGTCTGAGCAGTCAAAGGGGCTTCTGACAGAGGCAGCAGTGTGTATTCCTGGTGCACATAAGGACTTTGGAAGCACATTCCCCATGCAGGAATGGTCCTTTAACCTAGAGACTGGAGGGAGTGCCTAGTCCCTACTCCAAATGACATGACAGATTTTATTGTCCCCTCCTAGAAGGCTTCCTCCTTCATTTCATGTAGAGGAGAATGAGATTGGAGGGTTGTTGGAGGTTGATGTGAGGGAGAGAGTGGGAACTGTGATTGGTATGTAAAAAATGCTTTATGACCGCAAAATATCAGGCAATGACATTAATAATCACATTTGCTATTGAAGGAAATTTAAAAATGAAAAGTGAAATGTAGTAAAGAAGAAAAATAAAATGTAGCTACTTAAAAGTCTTATCTCAACATCAGTAAGAGGACATGGGAAATTTTAAAGACAGTAAGGACCAAGGAAGTACAAATTGGATGTTGGACAGATATTCAAATAAATCACATTTATTAAGCTACTGGTGTATATTTGTACATATCTAATGGTTTGCATAACAATTCATGATAAAATGGCCGCAAATGATCCAGGGATGATTTAAGGTTTCCTAATAAGCACATGAATACAAATTTTAAAATTTTATAATTGAATATAAAAACAAGAAACAATGTTAGGTAAAATCTGTTATTTTTCTTAGCAATCCACTTTCTAATATTCCCAATATTATGTAGGTTTTTCTAGATGTCGAGTAGAGTTCATATCTACATTCAGATATTTGATTTCATGTTTATATTTTCATAATGGTAAATTTATAAAACTGAAGGAAAAATGCAAATGTAAATGGGAGAATTTATTTACTGCAAATAAGAAGTAATAAAATAAGAATATTATGACCTCAAAAATGAAAAAAAAAAAAACCTGAGAATTGATAGGAAGAACATTTTACCATGAACACAATGGGGAAAGTCTAGAAAAGTCACGTCGTGTTGTGAACTCATGACATTATGACTGGATGTCCTAAGATAGTGTAGTAATAGCTAGGGAGACTAAGTGTACCTCAATGGAATTAGAGTATCAGTTTTCAGCTTAGAAGACAAGTAGGGAGCAATTGCAACTGTGCCTCTGTTTGCAGCACCATGCATAGACTCTTTTGCCATTACCATTTTGTTTCCATGGTAAGCATAGGCTCCAGTGGAAATAGGAAAATGTGCTTTCTGTTTTGCCTTGATCAAGAATTCTAGAGGTACACATGCCTTAGGAAACTGCAATCTCCTCGGTTTCATAGACCTTAAAACTCCATGGATTTGCTGTTACCCTTTCCAGATAAATTGAGATGGACTTCAATTCATGCCCTTACAAGAAAATCAGATAAATGTAATTGATTTATCAGTTAAACAATTCTATGTACAGGTAGTATTTTACATAGAAAGCCAAGCTGTCTTCACTTTACATTCACTCACAGGGTCCTGTGCATTACTGTTCATCTTCCTGCCATAAGACTTCAATGTGGCAAGGCACAAATTTAGAAAATGAAAACCAGAAATATTTATCCAAGCTTGATTCACTAGAATGGTATTGGCATTGACGTTTACATAAGATTCTCATTTACATCAAAATGAGGCACTCATCCAGTACAAATTTCATTGCCTCATCCCTGAGGGTGATAACATACATAATGCTGAAGAGAACCTCACTCTTAGTTGTCAGAGAGTCTAGAAATCTCAGCACAAGTCTCATTGACCCTTGTCCAAGAGCCAGTCCCAAATACTTTTCATCATACGGAAGTGATATACTGGCATGAACAATGGTACTGGCATTAAGTTGTTATCTGGACAGCAAGTTTTATGGAAGCCACAATAAGTATAATCTTAAAAAAAGCCAATATATGAATTAGGCAGTTGCCTCATTAGATGTAAACACCGACCACATTTTTTCTCATTCTAGTATAAAAGGCAGATTAAAACCTTGCTGAAGGAAATTAACAATGCTACACTTTCCCCATGAAAAATATCTTTAAGTCTTTTAAAATTTTTAATGCATGGTTTTACTTCTTAAGGATGAAAACATTCATCGAGGAAAGTCTTTGACCTTTTTTCCTGATGCTTCTCCCTGAAATTAGATACTCTTGACTGGGTTAAATCTGGTAAATGAAGGACAACATCCATGACTGTTCTTTGCCAAATCAAATTCCACATATGCTGTCATTAGAGGCTGTATAGAATACTTACTTTGGGAGAGTAAATTATTCAATGATAACACAGCATATCAAGTACTCTTGCTTCTTGAGGCCATGATATTCGAATACAGAATTCCAACAGGGTTGCCAGGAAACAATTTTGATGTACCACTCTGTCACATTCTAGTATGCGACCCATTCATATTCTAACATGGTATCTACTTTATGGATTTTAGCACTCAAATTGATTGTTTCCTGTCTTCTACTCCTACAGGGTGAGTGTGTTTCTTTTTGTCCTAAGGCTTTCAGTTGTGCTGTTAATTATCTAATGTGAATATCCTCCATTTACTTCACATGGTGAAGGCTCTCTGGCATAAACAAGCCCTTAATTGGTTAAGTCTGTTCAGCCTGTCTGCTTCCGCATTAGAGTAGCCTATCTGCAGGGTCCAAGTGGCTAACTGGGGTTGGTTAGCTCAAGGGTATTTAAGCTTGTGCAGGGGTCCCCGTCTCTCTCTCTCTCTCTCTCTCTCTCTCTCTCTCTCTCTCTCTCTCTCTCTCTCTTTCTCTCTCTCTCTCTTTCTCTCTCTCTCTCTCTCCCCCCCCCCGTGGGCCAGAAGCAACATGTTTAAAGGATCCTGATTAAAATGGCAAGAAAAAGATCTACCAGAGTCGTGTCTTCCTTGCTGGCGAGGGTCAGGCGGGGGTCAGGCATGTACTGACAGGGTTTTCTTGGCTATTCTGGGTTTTTGTTTGTTGATATGAAGTTGAGTATTTTCCTTTCAAGGACAGTGAAGAATTGTGCTTGGATTTTGAATGGGATTGATTTGAATCTGTAGATTACTTTTGGCAAGATTGTCATTTTTAAAATGTTTATCCTACCTATCCAGTAGCATGGCAGATCTTTTCATATTCTGGTATCTTCTTTAGTTTCTTTCTTTAAAAACACAAAGTTCTTATTATATAGGTCTTTTACTTGTTTGGTATGTATTACCCCAAGATACTTTATGTTGTTTGTAGGTATCATAAAGTGTGACATTTCTCTGATTTCTTTCTCAGCCTCTTTGTCATCTGAATAATGTAGGGCTACTTATTTTTCTTTTTGAGTTTATGTTGTATCCTGCCATTTTCCTGAAGATGCTTATCAACTTTAGGAGTTGCCTACTGAAGTTTTTTGTTGTTGTTGTTGCTTATGTAAACTATCATATCACCTGCAAATATTGAAAGTTTGACTTCTTCTTTCCCTTGATTTCCTTTGTTTGTTTGTTTGTTTTTTGTTTGTGTTTGTTTTTTATTGCATTACCTGGAACTTCTAGTGCAATATTGAAGAGATATGGAGAGAGATGACAGCCTTGTCTTGTTCCTGATGTTAGAAGCATCATCTTAAGCTTCTCTCCATTCAGTTTGATGTGGGTTGTTGGTTTACTGTATATTGCTTTTATTATATTTAGGTATCTTCCTGTTATCCCTGATCTCTCCAAGACCGTATTCATGAAAACTTGTTGCATTTTATCAAATGCTTTCCATTATCTAGGGATGTAGTCATGTGTTTTTTTTCAGTTTGTTTATATGGTAGATCACATTGATAGATTTTAATATGTTAAAACATTCATGCAACCCAGGGATGAAGCCTACTTGGTCATACTGGATGTTTTCTCTGAAGTATTCATTTATTTGGTGTGCCAGTATTTCATTGAGTATTTTTTCATCAATGTTCATGAGAGGTACTGGCCCGTAGTTTTCTTTCTTGATTGTGTCTTTGTAAGGCTTGGGTACTAAGATGATTGTGGCCTCATATTAAGAGTTTGGTAATGAAACTTCTGTTTTTACTGTGTGGAACAACTTGAGGAGTATTATTATTAGCTCTTCCAAGAATTTTTGGTGGATTTCTGCACTGAAGTCATCTGGACCTGGGCTTTTTTTGGTTGGAAGTTTTTTGATGACTGCTTGAATTTCATTAGGGTAATTGGTCTATTTCTTTATCTATTGTTGATTTAATTTTGGTAAGTGATAGTTATACAGTAATTTGTCCATTTGCTTTGAAATTTAAAACTTAATAGAGCACTTGTTTTCAAATTATGGCCTGAAAATTGTCTGGGTTTTCTCAGTGTCCATTGTTATGTCCCCCATTTTGTTTCTGATTTTCTTAACTTGCATGTTCTCTCCCTGCTTTTTGGTTAGTTTAGGTAAAGCTGTTGCTGTCTTGTTGAAATTCTTAAAGACCAACTTTTTGTTGCATTGATTTTTTGTTTTGTTTTCCTTGTTTTTACTTTATTGATTTCAGCCCTCAAATTGATTATTTCCTGGCATCTCCAACTCTGGGGAGAGTTTGCTTCTGTTTGTTCAAAGTCTTAAATTTGTGCTGTTAATACTCTAATGTGACTATGCTCTGTTTTCTTCATATGGGCACTTAGTGCAATGAACTTCCCTCATAGCACTACTTGCAAGGTGTCCCATTAGTTTGGAGATGTTGTGTCCTCATTCTCATTGAATTGTAGGAAGACCTTAATTTCATTCTTTATTTCTTCTTTGACCCACGCATGGGGCAATTGTACATTTTTCAGTTTCCATGAGTTTGTAGGGTTTCTGTGATTTCTGTTGTTGTTGAATTCCAACTTTAAAGCATGGTGGTCTGATAACATACAGGGGACTCTTCCAATTTTTT
The DNA here is from genome assembly GCA_030556225.1 of Cricetiscus sungorus. Lineage (NCBI taxonomy): Eukaryota > Metazoa > Chordata > Mammalia > Rodentia > Cricetidae > Cricetiscus > Cricetiscus sungorus. Next base: position 1,357,082 of record JANBXA010000424.1, read on the forward strand.
TTTTTGTATCTGTTGAGGTTTGTTATGTTGCCTAGTATGTGATCTATTTTAGAAAAGGTTTCCTGTGGATCAGAGAAGAAGTTATATTCTTGTGTGTTTGAATGAAATGTTCTATATATGTCTGTGAAAATCAATTGAGACATCACTTCTGTTAGTTCTTTTGTTTCTTTATTAAGTTCCTGTCTTGTATAGAGAGTGGGGTGTTGAAGACTCTCAATATAAGTGTGCGAGGTTGTTGAGCACTATATTGTCCTTCAACCATTTTAGATTCCTCATGTACAATTATCTTTATACTAGTGTAGCCCACTTTTAATTGAAATATTTGGTGTTTTGGTGACTAGTATCTTGAGTTTTTTGTCTGGCCTGTGTAGATGTGGAGTTGGTGAATAACATTTCCAGTTTTGTGTGCTGCCCTTTTGTTTTGTTTACTGTGTTCTTTATCATGCAGAAGCATCTCTGTTTCCAGAGGTCCCCTATATAAATGGTTTACCTCAGTGTGTGGGCTACTGGTTTAATGTGCAGTATGCAGTCTCTTATATCATTTCATGCAAGGGTACCTTTCATGTTCTATTCTAAGACATTTAGTGTGGCTTGGTTTTTCTTGAGATCATTGATCTATTTGAACTTATGATTTTTGCATGGCAATAGATATGGATATGTCTGCAATATTTTACATATCACTACCCAGATATGCCAGTATTATTTACTAAATACACTTTTTTCCCCATTGGATAATTTTAACTTTTTTGTCAAAAATTAGGTGTTCATAGAATTGTGGGATATTTTCTGGTTTTACCATTTGATTCTGTTGGTCTACCTGTCTATTTTTGTGTCAGTACCAAGAAGTTTTCAGTTTAATATTCTTATAATACATCTTGATGTCAGGGTTGACAATGCATCTGGAATCCCCTACTATAAATGACTTGACAGATTTACATGAACCAACCTGGATAGCATAGCCCTACAAGTGTAATGGGGGTGGGAGGATGGGAGGGGAAGGTGACCAGGGTGCATGTCACAGGGGAAAGAGGGTAAGAAGGAGGGAAAGAGGGAGGGAGAGCAAACTGGGATCAACATGTAAACTTTTTAAAATATATTATTAATAAAAAATTTTAAAATGATATAAACCCTCAAAGATGATATGAGAAAATCCCTTAAATAATAGAAGAAAATACAACAAAATATTGGAAGAAATAGCAGAAAAGACAAGAAAAAATGGAAAGAAATGAACAATTCTCATAAAGCTAGTAAGGAAAGCCAAGAAATGATAATCAAACAGATAATGAAAACAATTCACACAGACAGTTCAAGACCTGAAAACTGAAGTAGAAACAATAAAAAAATCAAAAACTGATGGAAAGAAAAAAAGGAACTAACAGAAGTTATGTCCTAATTGGCTTTATCAGGCATCTAAAGAACATTTTATCAAAACACAAAAGAATATAACTTCTCATCTCCACAAGAAACCATCTCTAAAGTTGACCACATATTAGGATATATAGCAAACCTTAAGACACACACACACACACACAAAAAAAAAAATGTGGAATAGTACCATGTATCTTTTCAGACCAGCATTGCATTAAAGTTGGAATTAAATAACAATACAAAATGCAGAAATTTTACAAACTGATGGAAACTGACAAATGTGCAATTTCACCATTCCTGGGTCAAAGAAGAAATAAAAAAGAAATTAAAGATTTCTAGAATTAAAAGAAAATGAAGACACAACATACCTGAATTAACAGGACACCTTGAAAGCAGTGCTAGCAGGAAGATCCATTGCACTAAGTGCCTATGTAAATATAATAGATAATAGTCATATTAGAGAATTAGCAGAAAAACTGAAAGCCTTAAAACAAAATTAATCAAGCATACCCTGGAGGAAATACACAAGTAAATAATCAATTTGAGGGCTGATATCAATAAACTAGGGAAACACTACCAACAATCAAAATAACAAAGAGTTAGGTTTTGGTTTGTCTGTTTTGTTTTTGTTTTTAATTAATAAGATAGACAAAACTTTATCCAAGCCAAACAAAAAGTAAAGAGAGAACAAGCAAATTTACAAAAATCACAACTAATAAGGGACCATAAAAATGAACACCGAGGGAATGCAAAGAATTTTCAGGTCATACATTTAAAACCTGTACTCCACAAAATTCGAAATTGAAAGGAAATAGACAAATTTCTGAATAGCTATTACTTACCAAAATTAAATCAAGAATACATAAGCAACTTCAATATAGGGGTGTTCAGGAGAAAGAGTAGGGGAGGAAAAGAAAGCATGTGGGACTAAGAATATTGAGAAAGTGGAAGAATAGATGAGGAAAATAGAGAGAGAGAAAGAGAGAGACACAGGGAGAGAGAGAGAGAAAGAGAGAGAGAGAGAGCATGCAAAAAAGAGGGAGTCATAATAGGTTTGAAGAGAAAATTGAATCTAGAGAAATGTCTGGAGACCTGCAAGACTGACCACAACAAACAATTTAAGCAACAGTGGAAACTCTACCATAAATGTCCTTCATTGATAAAGAGGAAAATGAATAACTTATCCACCATCATGGGGCCCTCACCTAGTTGCTGGTGCAAATAAATCAAACACCCACAACCAAACACTGAGCAGAACTGGAATCCAGATGAAGAGAGAGAGGGAAGACCAGGATGCAGAAACACATAAAGACAGCTGACTTGAACAAGGAGACTCAAATGGGCCCTGAAAATGATAGCTGTGAATCCAGCATAGAACTGACTCAGAACCCTTGAACATGGGTCTCTACTAGAGGCCTGAACAGTCTAAGGGACCACAGACAGTGGAAACCAATATGTACTCCTGGTGCACAAAAGGACTTTGTGGGCACATCCCCCATGGAGGGGTAGTATCTTAACCTAGGGACAGGAGAGAAGTCCTAGTCCCTACTCAAAATAGCTTGACAGATGTAGATGACCACTCTGGAGGGCATCGACCCACATGTGGAGTGGGGAAAGATTGGAGGGGGGGGTAGTTCTGGGGGCACAAGAGAGAGAAAGAGATGGAAAAAGAAAGGGAGTGATTTAAGGAGGGAGAGGGAACTGGGGTCAATTTGTGAAATGATAAAAAACATTAATATTAAAAAAGCCATGCTCAAATATTACCCTTATGAAAAATAAATAAATAAATAAATAAATAAATAAATAAATAAATATAACTATTGCCTCTATTAAAATATTAGCAGTCATCAAAGCCTCCCAACCAAAAAAGGCTAAGAGCAGAGTTATAGCAGAAATTCACAGGTGAGCTAATACCAAATTGTACCACAAAATAAATGCAGGAGGTTCATTACCAAATTATTTTTATGTGGCTACAAACCACATAAGACCCAAATAAGATAGATTACTAGACAACAATATACCTCACGAACACTGATGCAAATATACTCAATTAAATATTGGCAAATAGAATCCAAGAACATATCAGAGAAATCATCCACCATGACCAAGTAGGCTTCATCTTAGTGATACAGGCATGGTTCAACATATGAAAATCTGTTCATGTAATCCACTAAAAAATGAAAAACCATATTGTCATCTTTCTAGATGTAGAAAAATCCTTTGGCAAAATAAAAAATAGTCATGATAAAAGACTTGGAGATATCAGGAATAACAAGTACATACTTAACATAATAACAGCATTAAATGTGAAACAACTACAATCATCAAGTAAAAGTGCATGATTTTCAATTATTATAAAGATGATGGAATGTGGAATTCCTTTTTTTCAGTCCTCCAAGCATATCCTTTTATTTCCATTCACATTTGTCTGCATAATTTCTGCCAACCTAACATTTTGTAGCATGGGTAACTAGCAAAGATCTTGTAAAATACAGTGAAGATAAGTCAATATAAAATGGATGTAGATATGCAAGGTGTGGTATAAATTCTAAGCTCAGAATCGTCTGGCCCTGATATTTCAAGAATTAATTGAACATCTAGAAGGACAAATTACTCTTAGTACAAAGTTCTCTTAGTTTACTACTTATCAGCACCCAATATAATTATTAAATGCATTTCAAATGGACCCTATCTAGCCGCAAAATTGATGAGTCTTCATTCAACGAAGAATATTGAAAGGACTTCTTAATGAAATATCATATGTATTGTTATTCCCTAATTTTGTCCATTATGTCTGGAATAAGCTAGTATCTCAGAGTTGTTTTATTTGCACTTCCAGATGTTTAGCACTTTCTTGAGTGTCTTTCAGCCATTTTTATTTCTTTACTGGGAATCCTATATTCACTACTCTACCCCAATATTTCATAGGGTTATTTGGTGTTTAGTGACTAATTTCTTGTGTTCTTTGTATATTTTCGTGATGAGCCCTCTGTCCCATGTGTGTGAAATTTTTTTCCAGTATATAGGCTCCCTTTTGGTGTTGTTGACTACGTCATTTGCCTTACAGAATCATCTTAGTTTCAGGAGGTCTCTTTTATTAATTGTTGATCTCAGTTGGTGTCCAGGAAGCAGTCTCCATTACCAGTTTGTTCAAGGATACTTGCTATTTTCTCTTCTGAATGTTTTGGTATGGCTGTATTAATGTTGAGGCATTTCATCCATTTTCCTTGGCACTAGACATGGGTCTTTCTGCAGTCTTCTACACACCATCACCCAGTTGTGCCAGTACCATTTTTTAAAAAAATCTTTCTTCCTTTGAATTGCCAACATAAAACTGAATCTAGAGAAGCTTAAAGTGATTCATCAAAAATCAGGAAGAATACAATGTTGCATGCTTTCTAGGTAAATAAGCAATATTATATGTGAGTTTATTGCAAGAGCAATAAGACAATAAAGGACAGAAAGGGGATACAAATTTGAAGGGAAGAAGTGAGTGTCATTATTTTTAATTATATGAGAGTTTACATATGTGTCCCAAAAATTTCTACTAGGGAATCTCTCCAGCTGATAAACATTCAGAAAATTAGCAGGATATAAGATTAATTCAAAAAAACTAGTAACCCTCTTATTTAAGACAATAAAGGGGTTTAGACAGAAATCATAGAAACATCTCCTTTGCAATAGCCACGAACAACATAACATAGCATGAGTTAATGCTTATCAAACAAGTGATAGACACAAGTACTTTGTGTCTTTAAAGAAAGAAATTAAAGAAGATATCCGAAAATGAAAAGATCTCCCATGCTCTTGGATTGGTAGGATAAACAGTAAAAATGGCAATATTGACAAAAGCAATCTACATATTCAATGCAATCCCCACTAAAATCCCAGCAAAATTCTTCACTGACCTTGAAAGGATAATAATCAATTACATATAGAAAAACAGAGGACCCAGGATAGCCAAAACAATGCTGTTCAACAAAGGAACTTCAGGAGGCATCACCATCCCTGACTTCAAGCTCTACTACAGAGCTATAGTTCTGAAAACAGCCTGGTTTTGGCACAAAAATAGACAGGTAGACCAATGGAATCAAATTGAAAATCCTGATATTAACCCACACACCTATGAACACCTGATCTTTGAGAAAACAGCTAAAATAATACAATGGGTGGAGGAAAGAATCTTCAACAAATGGTGCTGGCACAGTAGGATGATGGTATGCAGATGAATGTAGATAGACACATGTTTATCACCATGAACAAAATCTGAGTCTAAATGGAGCAAAGAACTCAACATACATCCAGCCACACTAAGTCTCTTACAAAACAAAGTGGGAGTTACCCTTGAATGAATTGCTACAGGAGACTGTTTCCAGAACATAACACCAGTAGCACAGACACTGAGACCAACACTTAATAAATGGGACTGCCTCAAATTGAAAAGCTTCTCTAAGGCAAAGGACACAGTTGACAAGACCAAATGGCAACCAACAACCTGGAAAAAGATCCACACCAATCCTACATCTGACAGAGGGCTGATCTCAAAATTATATAAAAAACTCAAGAAACTAGTCCCCAAAAACAAATAACATTATTAAACAATGGGGAACAGACCTGTAGAAAGAATTATCAGTAGAAGAAATTAAAAAGGCTAAAAGACACTTAAGAAAGTGCTCAACATCTTTAGCTATCAGGGTAATGTAAATCAAAACAACTTTGAGATACCATCTTACTCCTGCCAGGATGGATAAAATTAGAAACACAAATGACAACTTATGCTGGAGAGGATGGGCAGAAAGGGAAACATTCCTCCACTTCTGGTGGGAGTGCAAACTTGTACAGCTATTTTTGAGATCATCATGGTGATTCCTCAGTGAAATTGGAATCAGTCTACCACAGGACCTGGCAATCCCCCTCTTTGGCACATACGAATTGACCAGCCTCCAGGCAAGAAAGCCATGTGTTTAACTATGTTTGTAGCATCTATATTTGAAATACCAAGAACCATGAAGCAACCTCAACTGAAGAATGGATAAAGGCGATGTGGCACATTTACACAATGGAATACTACTCTGCAGAAAAAAATGGAACCTTGAAATTAGCAGGAAAATGGATGGAACTTGAATAAACCTTCCTAAAGGAGGTAACCCAGTCACAAATAGAGGAACATGGTAGATATTCATTGATATATCAATTTTAGACATAGATAAAAGGATCGTCAGTCTATAATTCAAACCGCCCGAGAACCTAGGATACAAAGAGGAGTCTAAGTGATTCATACAAGTTCCCTCACAGAAGAGAAAAGGGACTTGATCTCCTGAGCATAATGGTAGTGGTGGGGCAGTGAGTGGAGAAAGAGCTAGGAGAAAGACAAGAGGACAAGAAAGCATGTTGGCCTAGGAAGATTAAGTCAGGGGAGGTGTAGATGAGAGAAAAAGAGAGAAAGGCACCATATAAGAGGGAGTCATTATAGGTTAGAAGAGAAAACTGACTCTAGAGAAATATTCAGAGGCCTACAAGACTGATCCCAGCTAACAATGTGAGCAACAGTGGAAAGGCTGCCATAAATTCCCTTCCCTGATAATGAGTTTGATGAATAACTTATCCACAATTACAGAGTCCCCATCTAGTAGCTGAGGGAAGCAGAAGTAGACACCCACAGCTAAACACTGAGCCAAACTTTAATCCAGATTCAGAGAGGGAGAATCTGACCAAGCTACTGAAACCCACATAGACAGTTGACCTGAACAAGGAAAAGATAATGGGCCCCCAGACTGATATCTGTGTACCTGGCATTAGATAAACTCAGATCCCATAAATGTGGGTATCAGTCAGAAGTCCTGGGCAGTCTAAGGGTCCTCTGACAGTGGAAGTAGTATGTACACCTGGTGGACAAAAGGATTTTGGAAGCACGTTCCCAATGGAGGGATACTCTCTTAACGTAGAGGCAGGAGGGATGTCCTAGTTCCTACTCCAAATAACTTTACAGATTTAACTGTGCCCTCCTAGAGGCATTACCCTAAATGTGGTACAGAGTGTTAGAATGGGAAGGGAGGATGATCAGGCTGCATGGGAGGGTGGGAGAGAGGGAGTGATGGATAGAGGGGACAAGAAGGAACTGTGATCTATATGTAAAATAACTAAAAAAGACTGGATACTGATAAGTGACAGATAATACAACTCAGAATAATTTTTCATGCTCAAAGCATTTCTCTGATAAAAAGATAATGATTAATAAATCTTTGAGCAATGTGGATGATAGAGGTGAATAAAGCTATTTGAGTTAAAAATAAAATTGTCATTAAAATTAAAAAATACATATTAATCAAAAAATGTGATAGTGCATACTACTTAACTCCCTAAGATGGGACTTGACTCTTCATGGAATAGAGGATCACTTACTTATATTATTATACAAATATTTAAATGATCTTGCATACTAATGCCTATCTTCAATTTAAATGAATTATTTATAAAATTACTTGATTTGGCATACTTGTTCCCACAAGATGGCTCCAAACTTCAGGTATTGTGGAAGACATAATCATTGTTTTATTAGACTATAAAATCAAACAAACAGTTTGTATCACATCAACCACTTTCCCAATGTGGCTCCAAACCATACTCATGACCAATGTTGTCATCATTGATTAAATAAGTTAATTACATAATTAAATATTAGATGGTCTTGCATACTTGACTCCCACAATGTGATGCAAAAATCCACTGATTGTCAATTATTTAATGTCCTATTTTCATAAATAAATAATTACATAGTCAGTGGATGAGATGATCTGCCATAATAGACACCCACGAGTAGTCTCCTACTTGCTCCCACAAAAATGTGCCAAACTAAATGGATGATGGCTTAATCAGGATTTGAGCAGTAAGATGTGTCAGTGATTAAAGTCCATTGTGTATACAGGGATTAAGAGGATATCAGACAGTTGATGTTGAGCTGCTGCCTCATTGGAGATGAATTGCTATACAATTATTCCTCAGTCTAGTGTAAAAAATGGATTAACACATTCCAGAAGGGAATTAACAATGGAAAAACTCACCTTTTGTTGAATACTTGTGAGTCTTTTTATCTTCTTCATCCATAGTTTTACTTCCTAGTGAAGATGACATTCATCAACAAAAGTCTTTGGACTGTTTCTCCACAGACTATAATTCCTGATATTATGTAAGATTGAATTGTATAATATTAATAGCTGTAGGCCACCTTCCAGGAATTTGGGTATGACTTGGTTAGGAGAATCAATTTCCACAAATTCTGTCATTAAAAGTTTTTTGAGATACTGATCTTGGGAGACTAAAATATCCAATCGAAGTTGTTCTCTGGTTCTTGGTCCATGATACCAGAATAAAGAATTCCAGAAGGGTTGCCAGGCAACATGTATGATCCAAGATTCTGTCGCTTTCAAGTATACCTCCCACGTGCCAAAAGCATACCCACTAATGGACTATAGCCTCATTTACTTTCTCCCAAAAATGCATGGCTGTTTTCTACATTATACTTATTTTCAAGTCAATTAAAAACTACATGCCTATAGTGATACACACATAAAAATGAAAGCATCATTATGCCATTCAACTGCATTTATGAGTATCTAACCATATATCCTGTGCTCCAAATTTTTTTATTTCCAGAAAGTAGACTATAAAATTAATGGCCATTAACTTAATCATTTTCTATTGACTGATATAAAATTAAGCTTCTCTTCATTCTCTTAACTTTAGAACAGCTTGACCACATGGTATAGATGCAAATATGATCGAAAGCTAGTGAGTGAATAATTGTAGAAATGCACAATAGAACAAAAAGAAATAAATTCACACACATAAACACAATGGACACAAAAATATCAGTCATGCTAAGAAACAACCATACTCACAGGTCTTGCATGCAACAAGAACAAATAGCTGACTCTAGACTCCTGAAAAATTAGTGTAAAAATTCAGGAGGGCCTCTTAAAGATGACTGTCCCCACAGATATCATTAAGAAATCTAAAGAATAAAGCATTCATATTTCCAAGAGGTGGGATGGGTATTTTTTTTTGGTGATTTGATGAGTTGTGGATGTTTGTCATCATTTATAAAGAATATAAAATAAAAAGGAATTTTAACCTCAAATATTTTACATTGATATGGGCTTTGGTATATTAATACAAATATAAAGTTATTTTGTTGCAATGGATATATATTTTTACTCTTATTTTAGTTATTGCACTTAAAATCATATTTAAAAATAAATGTATAATTAAGAAATGCAGATTACTAATTACTCATCTATAATTATTAAATGTGTAGTCATATTATATATGTATTCAAGTTTAAACAGATATATGTGGATAGATTCATGATTGTCAAACAATTTGAAGACATTTAGAATATGGCACTTAAGATGTTTAATAACCTGAGCCTTCTCATGACTGTGAGACATGTCTGTTACAGGCAGTACAAGTTACTTCATAAATGTATGATGGGTATAGAAGTACCTCCATAAGGAGTTCACTTTCATTGTGTCAAAACTAGTCATTTGGGCAAGAAACTCTTGCCTTGACTGCCTATGTACCATTTAATTATTAGAATCGATCCTTACATAATATGTGATCACACTCATTTGGAGTCAAGGTGGCTAGACCGTCTAACCATCTGATTATTTCATTGTTCTAATAAGTCTTTACTCGAGGAAGAGTGGAGTCTGTCTATACCCTGTTGGAGTTAATTGGGACATGACCTTTCATTACTTAGTTATTGATAATATTATTTTGGTACCTCACCTGGGTTGAATTATGAGACATTATCTCATCACTCATTATTTTAATAGTTAAAATCTATGATTAAATAATCAATGATCTCTTGAGTTTTGCCCAATTTTCCAGGAGTCAAGTATAAAACACCATCCAATTATTTAATTTTTAATTGTTTCATTATTAAAATATATTATTATTTAATAAATGATCAATGCAGTTGGAGCCACCTTTTGGTTGCTGCTGTGGCATTATCTCATTACATGATTATTTATTCATTTAATTGATCATTACATCAGGCATAATACCTCGACTTTGGTGTCACCTTGTATGACTTAATGTACAAAGTCCCCTATTTATTTATTTATTCAGTTAGTTGGTTAGTTAGTTTCTCTAATCAATCTGTATTTAGGAAGAGTTCACTCTGGTTTCAGCATGGGGGAGTATGAAACACTGTCTAATTATTCCATTATTAAATACATATACATTATCACTTTTAATAGATGATGCCGTTTGGCCAGTCCTCCCTGGGAGGTAATTGTGTGACATTATTTAGCTATCTGCATATTACTGCATTGACAATCACTGAAGTTTGTTTACATCTTTTGTGAGTTAAGTATGCAAGACCATCCAATTATTTATTGATTGATTACTTAAATGATGGTGGTGTCATCGATTTGGGGTTTGGCTGCTGTGCAGTGGATACAGCAGATGCCTGTTGCCAAAGTATGAAGGACACTGAAAGATCAGGTTTTCACATATTACAGTCATATATGTTAACAAATAATTGATTGAATAATTAAAAATCTGGGTAGGTTTACATGATCTGTTCCCAGGAGAATTCATCAGACCTGATCCATGGAGGGAATAGTCATCACTGATTTTAAAAATTCAATACTTTATTAATCTGATTTTCAGAGGATGTTGTATAATAATTATTTTGTCATTTAATTGATCATCACATCAGCCATTATACTAGAGTTTGGTGCACAAATGTTCCTCTCATGGATCTTAATTCTTTAGAAAGGCAGTTTCTATTTTTCTTCAAAAGTTTCTCTTCAAAATTTGTCTCCAAAAGTTCTCTCCAGAAATATTATCAATAAAAGCATTCGCTTAATGTTCTCATCATAAGTTCACTTTGATTTTTGAATTTTCCATTGTATGTACTAACACAGACATAATTAGAAATTCTCTGGCAGTATAAAATGATACCTGACATGCATATCTCTCAGAGTCAGGAAAGCAGATAAGGTCTCAACAAATTTGGGATGTCTCCTATCTCAGAGGAGATATGCCTTGTCATAAATCTAAGGTTTTAAATTCCTAAGTATAGAGATTTACTTCTTAAGGGAAGAAATCCACTAATTCCTTAGTACAGAGTTTTATTTATTAGGGGAGGAATCCACTAACAATAGTCTTTGGACAGCTTTGCTCACACTGTATTTTGTGGTATTATATCTTTGATGGGTAGTATTGTCAGCTGAAAAACCAATGTTCATGGATTTATTTCCATAGAGTAATTAGTGAAACACTGACCTATACTAATAGAGAAGGACTTTCATGACACTAGTTTTAGATAATAAAATATCCAAAGATAAAACTGTGTTTCAGTTCCTCCCTTTCTGTGGGTATAAGACACAGCCAAAGAAAATTCCACTGGAAGTAATAAAATAATTATGATCTCATTTCTAATTCACAATGTAATAACACTATCCATGCTAAAATTATTCCCAGCACTCATGACTCCACATTACCATCTCATTTCTATTTTCCTAAAGACAAAAAACTATATGTCTATTGTAACAGTTTTCATTTATCCTATTCCATTGATAAATGCTACATTTGCAATAGCTAATATAAAATTGTAGGCATGACCATAACATTCCAGGAGATTGACAAGCAGATTCTACAGGTATAATGTTATGGGAATGAAGACATCACCACTGTTGAGCCTATGAATTATGCAAAGGATTGCCACTCAAATGAAAATATGTTATCTTTGTCTCAAGGTGTAAGGGGAGCTTGAACACATGGACAAGTTAGAAGTAATGAATAAAAAAGGTAACTGAACAATTTACCAAATACACTTACTCAGATTTGTACAGAGAGACAGAGACATCCACAAACATAAACATACAATGACTGATGTACACAACCCCCAAACACAACTGACACAGATGGTCTCATAGATTCTAAACCATAGGAAACAAAAGCCAATAGTTTTCTTTTAATAGTCCCAAAGTTAGCATCTACATCCTAAGAAATGCATCTATAGAGGAAACCTCATTATTATTTAGATTCTTGTTGATATCTTTGGGAATTTCACACATGTTTGTTACCTAGTGTCATCCTATTCTCCTCAGTACCAAGCAAAATCCAAGGAGGAACTTTGTGACTTCAACTGGTATCCATGATGTACTCATTCTGGGAGTTCACAGTGAGATAGCTATGTATTTCCACTGTCAGATAAAATTCTCTACATGGTTTTCAGATGAAGGATTTATCTCCTTAAAAACAAGTATAGTTAACTATCTAGGCAAAAATGGATTGTACTCATCAATAGTACCTGGATTATAACCTGTGTTTACTGGGCGAGGAGTTGTAAAAGTAGCACTTTATCATTTCAAAAATCAAATCTGTCTGTGATGTCTTATGTACATTATAAACATTGTTTCTCCTCTTGTATAAAACATAGAATGTAAGCTCCCTTGAAATTCCATGGTGTTTCTGAAGCCAACATCTATGATAAAAAAGAATTATAACATATGCTAACAATTATTTCATTTGTAATCAATACAGCATGTTCTCAAAAAAAAAAAAAATAAAAGGCTGCCTTGATTCACAACAGGATGCCTATAAGGCTAACTCATCTTTGATCATGAAAGTTATACAGTGGTTTGTAACAAGAAGGGATGGAACACATACCAAATTTTCTTATCAAGCTAAAAGGCTCCCACTACCCTGCAAAAATTATGTGGATGTAAATGTTCAAAAACATTGTCTGATATTTAGTTTGTCCAAGAGCTCAATCTGTGTCTTTGTTAATATAGGGAACTTAAAAATAAACAAAAAATTAGTGAAAAAGAGACAAAACCAAGAAAATGGAAATAAGAAAAGAAGGAACAAGAAAAGAAAATTGGTTAAAAATAGAACTGAAAACGAGTAGGAGGGAATAATACAAGATACAGAATGGACATTGAGTAGAGAGGTAAGACAGAGAAATGAGGAAGTAACAACAGAGAGAATGGAAAGATAACATACTAGCTAGTTTTTAATTATATTTGTGCATTATTATATATTTGCCTTACAGGGATAAAAGAAATAAATTAGAAAAATGTATAAAAAGTATACAGATATTTTTATACTCTCATTAGGATAATTTTATTGTATTATTATTTCATCTAAAAAAGAAGGCAGAATAGTAATTGGTAAGGATATATTCTCTATCATGGTGAAGAGTCTTTCTTCCAAGGTCATCATCATTCATGAGTTTCTCATATAAATTTGTGTGTGATTATGACCTTCATGTTTTTTCCAAATACTCCTGGGCATATTTATTGTCAGATTTTCCAACTCTCATTTAGACTGTACAAGCAGTAATGTTTTGTTAAAAAGGAGAGACTAAGCGGTGGTGAATAGGAGGATTTGGAGTCCACAAGGAGCTGTGAGGGATAGTATAATTATCATATCAAGAATAAAACAAAAGCAGACATTGTGAGGAAGAATGGTGTGCCTTCAAGTTGGAGTCAACAGTACCTTAGACATATTGTACCCCTGGAAATGAGAAAAAACAAACTAAACAAGAAAACAAACAGCTAGGCACACTGAGTGGTACTCTGAGGTATTTTGTGATAAGGAGTTAAGAATAGAGGCCAGTCAAACTGCCCACTTGCACAAACACCATATGTAAACTCGTGAGATGCTAGAATATTGCTCTCCTTCTAAATCTGGCCACCTACAGAACTGTGAGACTGTGTTTTATCTCCCTCATTGTTCAACAGTTGTCAAGCCAAGCATGTCTCCAGAAAGTGAAGTGATATTCTTAAACATACTTGGACTTCCAAGACAAAAAATGTCCTTGCCTGTCTTAATGAAGGAAGACTCCACTCATTCAAACACAAAGAAGGAAATCAAATGAAATTGATGGGTGCATCAAAATGACAATCTTTCATGGTAGCATTTCATCTAGATATACAAGCTGATTTTAACCAAGTTTCCATCATTGTGAATTCTGCTAGAAATTCCCTCATTTACTTGACAACCCAAAGACTTCCCTGTGGCAATACACTAATATTGACTATTATATTCAGTGATTGTTAGCCCAGGTTGAGTCCATTGATATGATTGGGATTGGTGAGTGTATGGTATTGTTATTTGTGATGACAGAGACACTCCGCTAGACAATATATATTGAAATATATATATATTGAAAGATGAAAAAAGCCATACTCTTTGATGGCAGATATCCCTGAAGATAAGAAAATCCTTGGCAATGAACCAGAGTCAGATTCCAATGCATCTCAATGTACAATTGTAATGTGTTGACCTGGATAGTGGTAAATTATACTTGGCTATCATCCATAAGCCATACTGAAAAGTGACAAACAATGTGTTACATCTTCCCAGTTGCTCACATTGCGATCTATGTTTCTAGATTTCATGACATAGTATGGGCAGCAATTACATTAAAAAAAATCTTGTCCCACCTAAGCTCTGACTTAGCCAAAGAAAGAGCTTAAAATATTGCCCAAAGTGATAACAATGGAAAACTTATGCAATAGTGGATATATATGAGTACTTTAATTTATTACCCCACAGATTTTTCTTCTTAGGGAAGAGAATATTCAACAATAAAATTGTTAAACAGGTTTTGCACTCACTGCATTCTATGAGATTAGGTTTTATTGACTTGGGGAATAATACTAGAAAAAAATCCAAATTCCAAGGATATTGCCAAGGCCTGATTGAAGAAAATCACCTTTCACCTATGTTCATATTAAAGGTTTTCAGAACACTTATTTTAGGGGTATGAACTACCCAACAATACCACTACATATATGATATATATATATATATATATGCATATATATGTATCTCATGATGCATATATATGAATATATGTACATATACATATATACATACATGTATATATTTATATAAATCCAGATGTCATGTATGCAGAATGGACAAGACACCAATGCTGTGCCCCTGAATTACTCAGCCCCTTGTCATTCACTTGAAAACTAGTTCTCTTCATCCTTCTTTCTTTATGTACTCTTGAGGTGTGAGCATATTAAAGATAAGTGGTAGAAGTAGGTGAGTACATAATGATTCCAGTACAACACACATGCACATACACTGTCATGTACACACACACTATGAACAATGCTTATAACACTAGTACTCACAGGTAATCTATGACAAAGGATACTAGAAGAGTTAGCTTCCTAATGATTCCTGGTGAATTTACATTCATATGGGAAAAGTTTTTCCTTCTTCAAGAAGAAACTTCTATACAAACATTAATCCAGGTATCACCAATGTTGCTAATAACTGTAATAACATTTTGTACTGTTCTGAATTCTCCCTACCTTTGAGCTATGTCATTTTTCCACTTCTAGTGGGAGTGCAAACACGTACAGCCACTTTGGAGGTCAGTATGTTGGTTCCTGAGGAAAATGAGAATTAGCTTACCACAGGACCCGGCAATCCCACTCATAGGCATATACTGAAATGATCCACATCTATGCAACAAACACTTCTATTCAACTATGTTCATAGCAGCATTATTTGTAACACCTAAAACCTGGAAGCAACCTAGATGTCCCTCAACTGAAGAAGGGATAAAGAAGATTTTGCAAATTTACATATGGAATACTACTCTGCAGGAAAAAAACCAAAACAGAAAACAATGGAATCTTGAAATTCACAGGAAAATGGATGGAATTTGAAGAAAACACCCTTAAAGAGGTAATCCAGTCAGAAAAAAGAGGAATGTGTTGTGTACTCACTCATATATGAATTTTAGACATAGAGCACATCATCAGCCTATAATTCACACCACCCGAGAAACTAGGATAAATGTATGAGTCAGAGAGATTCATATAATGTCTGTCACAGAAGGTGAAAGGGACAAGATATACTCAGCATATTGGGTTTGGTTGACAGTGAGTGGAGAGAAAACTAAAAGAAAGTGAATGGGAAGAGAGGAAAGAACATTGGGAAATGAGTATTGAGTCAGGGGGAATAGAAGAGAAATATGGGGAGAGAGAGAGAGAGAGAGAGAGAGAGAGAGAGAGAGAGAGAGAGAGAGAGAGAGACAGAGAGAGAGAGAGACAGAGAAAAGACAGAAAGAGCACTAAAAAGAGAGCCATTATAGGTTTGAAGAAAACTGACTCTAGAGAAATGTCCAGACATCTACAAGTCTGACCCCAACTAACAATTTGAGCAAGAGAGGAAAGGCTACCATAAATGCCCTTCCCTGATAATGAGATCAATGTATAACTTATCCACCATCATGGAGCTCTCATCTAGTACCTGCTGGAAACAGAAGCAGAGACCCACAACTAAACAAAGCTGAACTAGAATCCAGATGCAGAGAGGGAGGACAAGAGCAGGCTACAGAAATCCATAGAGACAGCTGACCTGAACATGGAGGAGCTAATGGGCCTCTGACTGATAACTTGGAATCCAGCATTTGACCCCTGAACATAGGACTCAGTTAGAAGACCTTGGCAGTCCAAGAGACCCCTGACAGTGGAACCAGAATGTATCCCTGGTGCACAAAAGGACTTTAGGAGCAAATTTCCCATGGAGGGATACTCCCTCATCCTAGAGGCAGGAAGCAGGGCCTAGTCTCTACTCCATAAGACTTTACAGATTTAGATGTCACCTCCAGGAGGTATCAACATACATGTGGAGTAGGGGAATGGGAGTTGAGGGTGGTCTGGGAGCATGGGAGGGTGGGAGATTGTGAGAGAAGGAGCAAAGAGGGAAGGAGAGAGTGAGGGAGAGAGAAATGTGATCAATATGTAAAATAAGACAAAAAAGACTAGAAACTTGTAAATGACAGATATACAACTCAGAATTATTTTTCAGGGTCAGAGCATTTTTTTTTAAATAAAGATGATGTTTAATAAATCATTGACCAATTAGAATGATAAAGGTGAATAACACTATTTGAGTTAAAAATAAACTTGACTTTAAAAAAAAAACAAAAACAATTAATCAAAAAATGTGATGATATTAAATACTTAACTCCCCAACACAGAGCTTGACTGGCCTCTTCATGGAATATAAAGTCATTTATTTAAATAATTATACAAATATTTACATGATTTGCATATTAACCACTATCATCAGTTTAAATAAATTAATTTTGAAATAAGATGATCTGGCATACTTGGTCCCACAAGGAGGCATTAAAATTCAGGTATTGTGGATGACATAATTATTGTTTTATAAAATTAAGTAATCAAACAACCAGTAGATATCACATCATTCACTTACACAAGTTTGCTCGAAAACATATTCATGAAAAATGTTGTCATCGTTAACTTATATAATTTGATTACATAATTAAATAATTAGATGGTCTTGCATACTTTACTCCCTTAATGCGGTGCAAAAATTCACTGATAATTGATTATCTAATGTCCTATTTTATAATTAAATAATTACATCATCAGTAGATGAGATGGTCTACCCACAATTTGTCTCTTACTTGACTAACACAAGAATGTGCCAAATAAAATGGATGATCACTTAATCACAGATTTCAGCAGTAAGATGTGTAAATGAATAAATGTCATTGTGTATCCAGGGTCTAAGAGGATATCAGATAATTGATGTTGGGCAGCTTCCCTATCCATTTTTTCTTTCAGTCTAGTCTAACAAATGGATTAACACATTCCTGACTGAAGTTGAAAATGGAAAACTCACCTTTGTTGAATAAATGTGAGGGTTTTTATCTTCTTAATCCATAGTTTTATTTCTTAGTGAAGATTATATTCATTTACAAAAGTCTTTGGTCTGTTTCTCCAAAGCTCATAATTTCTGATATTAGGTAATTTTGAATTGGGTAATATTAATAGCTGTAGTCCAATTTCCAGGGATTTGGCTATGACTTGTTTAGGAGAATCAATTTCCACAATTTCTGTCATTATAAGTCTTATGAGACACCTTGAGAAACTAAGATGTCCAATTTAACTGATCTGATTCTTGGCCCATAGTACCAGAACACAGAATTCCAGCAGCGTTGCCAGGCAACATTTATAATTCCACATTCTGTGACATTCTAGTACACCTCCAATTTGCTAAAAAGCACACCCACTAATGGTCCAGTTTTATAGCCACACTGATTTTCTCCCAAAAGTGCTCTTTTCTATGTTATAAGTATTTTCAAGTCTATCAAACAACTACATGCCTATAGGGATATAAATATGAAAATGAAAGCACCATTATGCCATTCAACTAATTTGATGAGTGATCATATTTCCTATGCTCTAGTTTTATTTCCAGGATGAAAACAACATTATTATGGCCTCTATCTTCATCCATTTCTATTTACTGAAAAGAAGTTATGCTTCTCTTCATTGTCGTAACTTTAGAACACCTAGACTAAACAGTGTAGGTGCAAATATGGGGAGAAATAGGTGAGTGAATAATCATAACAATGTACAAATGCACAGAGAGAATTAAATGCTCTCTCTCTCACACACACACACATGCAAACACACACACACACTGGACACAAAAGTGACAGTCATGCTAAGAAACACCCATGCTCTCAGAGCTTCCATGAAACAAGAACAAGACACTTTCTTTAGACTCCTGGAAAATTACTGTAAAAAATCAGTAGGGTCTTCAAAAGTTACCTCTCCCTAGAAACAAAAGGAAGAAGTCTAGAGAATAAAACATACATATTCATAAGTTGTGGGATGGGTGTTTTTCGTTATTTGATGGGTTATGGATGTTTGTCATTATTTAGGTGGAATATAAGGTAAAAGGAACATTAACATTAAATATTTTTAATGGTATAGTGACACAAAAGTTAAGTTGTTTTTTTTTTTTGCTTTTAGTGGATTATGTTATCTACTCTTGTTTAAGTTATTGCACTTATGGTGCTTATTTAAAAATAATATATTTTTTTAAAATGCAGGTTAGTAGTTAGTCATCTATTATAATCATACATAGTCATATTAGGCATATTTTCAATGTTAAACATATATATTGAGATAGATAGATGGCCTACACACACTTCAAAGATCTCCAAAATATGGCATTTAAGATGTTTAATAACCTAAACCTTTTCATGACAGTGATACTTGTCTGCTCAAATCAGCACAAATTTACTTCATTAATGAATGATAGGCATTGAAGAACCTCCATATGGAATTCACTTTCATTATGTCAAAAAACTAGTCATTTGGTCAATAATACCTTGCCTTAACTGCTAACAATATGCTGTACAGACCCGACAAGCAGGTTGAAAAGGACAAAGTTTGCTGAAATATGTCAACACAAGATGGGACAGTTCTTCAAAATCCCTGTGCCACAGTAAAATCTGCCAGATATTCGAGGCTACACGCCAAAAGTGGATGTCCCAACTTTGCAGAGAAACTTAGGTTAACTCTTCAGGCAGGCAGCTATCTCTGCCATTTCTAATGTTTTGGAGGTGGCTTACACTGCACATCCTGTTTACTCAGAAAATATATCCTTAAGGAATCTTTGATGGAGTTGAAGACTAGACAGTTATAGTTACAATTTTCCTTAGTTATGAATAAATGTAAACCAAGAACAGAACCTTGAGGTCATCAACGTAAGATAGATAATAGAGTGATTTCTCTCTAAATTTGCTAAATGTAAATGATTGGACACTAGATATAATTTATACTCGATAACTGTTCTTAGTGTATGTAGGTTAAGTAAAATCTTTTTATTTAGAACAAAATGGAGAAACCTTGTGGAATATTTATTTAACTAGACGAATAGGTATTACATTTTGTCATGCTCCATTTGTTAACAATGTAAAGATGTGATAATTTTGTATTACTTAAATAAAATTACCCTGGGCTCAGAGAATCAGGGTTAGCAACTGATTGAAGGAAGTAGTAGCAAGGAGGAGCTTAGTATGGTTTTATTTTAGTTGGGGCAGTGTGGAAGGAGAGAAGCTTCCAAGATGACACCAAAGACAGAAAGTTAGCCAGTTGCTAATCTACCTCTCTGAGCCCACAGGTTTTAACCATAGACTTAGAATCTTGAGTATTATTAGAATGATGGAGATTTGGTTAGAACTGCCTTTAGCCTTGGCAGCAACAGAGCTGTTGTCTGAGGGAATAAAATTCCCCCGAAGTTATGGCCTTAGCAGTCACTTACTAAAATTAAACAGCACTATCCCCCCATCTGTCAGCAGCATTGGTGAGTGACCCTGATAAGTCAGCTGAAATGCTTGGCCAAGTTGCTGGTACTCTTGGATGTGGAAGCTCCCATCTCTAATCATTTCCCTTGAGGGAGTCTTCACTTTTGACCAGGTTTTCCTTCTGACTTCATTTGAAATTGATTGCTGGTATCAGGAGCCACTATCATTTTGAGCTTTTAGCCATGTACCCCAATCTGTACAGGCACAAACCAACTGTTTGGTTTCTGCCTTCTTCATTCAGTCCTCCATAAGTTCATGGGAACCACAGACTTTGGGTTGGGGCTCTACCTCACCTGTGGGAAATGCATCATTGTCTCTACCTCACCTGTGGGAAATGCACCATTGTCTCTACCTCCAGGTTCTCCTTTGAGTTGCATCTTGGAGAAACTCCGTCCCCTATCCCTAGCGACCTGACTTAAGAGCCTCTAAACAAACCCACATTTGCAGTCCATTCTGGCTTCAATACCTCTTTATTAATCAAGCCAAATATGGCTAACACTGGGTACCCTATATCTTAATATTATCTGGTACCCTTGCAAATAATGTAAGCGATCAAGATGGAAAAATTATTCTGTGTTTCTCTTTCTGTTTTCTTTGTTCCAAGTCTTGATCAAGTCCACTTTCCTACACTGTGCAAATATCCTGTATATAAGTTACAGTCAATAGATCTGTTTGTTGCAAAATTGGAGCCAGAGATTTAATTAAAATATTGTTACTTTTTAAGTATAATCCCTAACAGGGACGGAATGTAAAAATTCTAGTCTTATAATATATAACTAACTTATTTTAAACCGTTAAGAATAATTAATAATTTTGAGTTAATTGTTAATTACCTAAAAAAAAATCAGAAGAGAGAATTTTATGTGAAACTCCTCTGGTCATCAAGTAAATGACAAATGATTTATAAAATCAAAATGTATTCTTTTATCAGGCAAAGAAGATTAATAAGTGCAGTCATTACAGTGTTTGATCATGGTTTATTTAACAGGATTTGATATGCCTACCACTATCTTGGTATACATTTTTAGATATTATATCTGCTCCTCTCAACATGAATGAAAACTGGCAACTAAATAGAATTTGGATATTTCTTTTCAATGAGGTTCTAAACACTGTTTAATTGTACATTGCATTTCTATGAATTATTTTGGATCTTTACAAGTACATGTTGAAATACTTTATATATATTTAAAGATTCCCAATTACAAGATAACTCTCCACTTTATGAAATTACACATTTTTACTGAAGGTAATATTTCACAATTCTGTAAATAATTTCTGTTTTATCAATAGTGTATGTCTCTGTACTGGCACGGACTGCTTGGACAATCACATCCTCCCCCTGACACCTAAAGAAGAAAGAGAATGTTGTATGTGGCCATTTTCCACTAAACTCTATATCACTTCACTAAGACCCATCCCTCTCGTCATTTTTCCCCTCTTTTTTCCTCTCTTTGTGTCTTCCTTCCTTTCTTTTTTTTTCCAGCTCCTTCTTCACTTTCTCTTTCATCTTCTCCTTCTCTTCTGTCCAAAATTTTTATTGTCCAATAAAAAGTCAGTTTTCATCAAAGGCTTAGGTGCCAATGACCTTTCTGTTCAGCAGACAACCAAGTCTCTTTCTGATTAAACTCCTAAATCCAAGGAGGTGAGAAGCACCTGCAACTGTGCCAGGCTTTGCCACATTGAGCTTATTTTGCATGGGAAAGTGTGTTTGTCTCTATTGCCCACATAGAACAAAATAAATTTCATGAAACTGACATTCCCTTCAGATGTCTACCTCCCTCTACCACACAGATGCCCACCATGTCACTGTGCAGGCTTTTGTTTGATTTCCTCATTTTTGAGAAAAGTCCTCTTTATATAGACCAAGAAATTCTAAAATTCACTGTTACTCACTTGACAGATCAGCACAACACAGAAATGGAAATTGCAAAAGGATGACTAAGGCCTCGGCAACATCTCTCCCCCTCATCTTACTTCTTTTCTACCAAATGAGAACCCTCTCTCTATGCGGGACAGGAACATTACACAGATTTGTCATATTTGTCTCCACTAAGCGGTGTTGTATTTATACTATAGTATCACTATATTGTTGTAAATCTCTGCACTAGGTTCACAGCTTTTTCCCCTTTTGAGGCAAGGTTTCTCCATGTTTTCAAAATCCTCATTTGCTCTTCT
Source organism: Cricetiscus sungorus (assembly GCA_030556225.1). Taxonomy (NCBI): domain Eukaryota; kingdom Metazoa; phylum Chordata; class Mammalia; order Rodentia; family Cricetidae; genus Cricetiscus; species Cricetiscus sungorus. The sequence goes on from JANBXA010000424.1 coordinate 1,379,805, forward strand.
AACTTCCATTTCACTAAAAACAGATAACACAACTCAGAAAAAAAAATTTATCAATATCCACTATCCATTTCTTTTAAAGGAATATCACTCAACAGATATTGTGACATGAGTAAATTAGCCTTCCCTAGAGTTTTATCCTTCCCCTTCACAATGATGGCTTTGTGCATGGATATACACCACAAATCTGTTTGACATTGTGCCAGGTTTACTTCTCCTTATAGCAAGACAAGTTTCCTAATGAGCATAGTTGGCCTTCATCATATAAGTCTCAGTTACTGTTAACTACACACACCAATATAAGGATTGCAACACAAATATGTACCTTAGAGAAGTATGCTGTTTATTTGTTTGCTTGCTTCAGTGAGTGGCGTCAGTTTGTTTAATAAAGGGGATGGTGCACCTATCATGTTTTCATTTCTGTCTTTGTTTTTCTATATTCAAAGTTTCTCTGAATAGCTTAGGGGTAAATCTTGGAATCCTCCCATTTTTTTCAATAGTCCTGTACTTTTAAAAGCTCTAACACCAAGAGGAGAAAAATATTTATATTTGCTGGAATTATTTAAAGTTTTTAAAATTCAATATTTTCCTCACAAACTGTGAGTTTGTGCATAGCTTAAAATGATAGGTGTTAGAAGAACTGAATAAAATATGAGCGGATATTGAGCAATGTTTTTAAAGAATACCAAGAATGAGTTATGAAAAACTATACGACTCTGTTTTGTGCAACAAATTAAAGGTTAGAAAATAAGGAGAGAAAATACGTAAGCTTGGAATATTGTTGAAAAATACACAGGAGACTTACAAAGAAAGCTAAAGATCTCCACCCACAGAACCACATGTTTTCAACTTTCCAAGATAAACTTCTTTCAGTCAACAACTTCTGCCTATCTGACACACTGAAGTTTCTCATGAAAAACAAACAATTTATTTAAAAAAACACAGATATTAACAGTTTCATTATTGTACGTAAAACTCTTCTTCCAAAAATTAATGGGGTACTAATGTCACCTCTAATCTCATCAGGAAGAACAAAACTGTCTTCAGGAGAGAGGACCTAGGAAAATTTGCAGTCAAATCTAATCACGTTCTTATGATTTTTTTCTCCAGTTATAGAAATAATGACAGAAGTTAGAAATATGGAAAATGATAACAGAAATGGTAAGTATTTTAAACAAACCATTTAGATATAGTTTGATTTTGTATCTAAGGAAAAGAGTAAATATATACAAAAGAGTAGATCATATTTTTAAAACACAACTGCCTTAAAGACCTTAAGTAAACATACTTAAATGCGTAAATATATATAAATATGTGTGTATGTGTGAAAATTTATCTTATACACTTACCTACAATTATTCAGCTAATTACACGATAAAAATGAAATCTCAGTGTATGCTAATATTCAGTATGAGGAAAAACAGTATTCTGCCCTTCGATGGTTCACAAGTACTGGCAAAAACATAATCATATAAAAATATTATATATATACAATTTTCCTACATATATATATGTCTAAATAATAATATATAATATTTCTTGCAAAATATATATATACCTAATTAATATATATACAATATTCCTAAATATATATATATATATATATATGCCTAATTAATATATATAATGTTTCTTTAAAATATGTACATATGCCAATTAAAATACAATATTCCTAAAAATATATGCCTAATTAAAATATATATGTCTATTTAAAATATATGTATAAAATACTCCTAAAAGTGTAAGTATTTGCCTCATTAAAATATATATAATATTCCTAACAAATATATATATATATAGACCTTATTAAAATATACATATTATTCCTAAATATATATATGTCTAATTAATATATTTCTTAAAAATATATATAACTAATTAAAATATATATATATTCAATATTACTAAATATATATGCCTAATTTATAAATATATATATGCAAAAATAATATATATTCCTAATTTTTACACCATACTACATGTTACCAATACTGCATGTTAATAATCGGGATAAAGTTAGCTTGAAGTACCTATGTTTGGCAGACTTCATAAAATCCAGATTATGCTCTTTGGTGGACAGTTTTAAAAAATAAAAAAATGAAAGAAAAAATAGCAATATTTGAACAAAGATAAGGAAAAAGGGTGCAAAAAAGAAAGATATAGAAATAAAATTAGAAATGGAAAATTGCAGTAGGTAAAAAAGTAAAGGATAGAATGTTTCAGAATGCAGAATAATAGAAAAGTAGAAACATGTAATTACATATGCACATTAAGATTGGAAGAATCTTTACTGGTATGAGAATCCGGAAAATATTAATTAAATCAGTATACATTGATGCATTATCATATTTATTCATTAAGTGATGGAGATGGCAGAGCAAAAGGGAAATAATAATAATATTTTTACCTCCAAATACAGATATTATATGTTACAATTATGATGGCTGCAAGATTTCAAGATTTGTATAAATTATGACACCGATATTACTTCATGTGTTTTTTTTTTTTAACCAGCTTTGAAGAGCTGCCCCAAAATCATGATTGAAACACTTATTTCAAGATTAATTTATTTTTCTTTATTTGAAACCAAACAGAAATGGAAACTGGAAATTTTCCTCGTTTGAAGAAAATGAATAAATAAATACATTTTGCCAAAAAAAAAAAAATGTTGCTGGACATTTTCCTCATTTGAAAAAAAATAAAATTTTTTTTGCAAAAATAATTGCTAGGAATTTTCCTTGTTTAAAATAAATAAATACATTTTTGCAAAATAATAAAATGTTAGTAGAAATTTCCCTCGTTTGAAAATATAAATGAATAAATACATAAACATTTGCAAAGAAAAAAAAACGTTGCTGGAAATTTCCCTTGTTTGAGAAACATAAATAAATGAATTAAATTTTTGCTAAAAAAAAGGTTGCTAGAAATCTCCCTCGTTTGCTATGAATAAATAAATATCTGAAAAACAAAAATATGTTGCTAGAAACAACAATAAAAAAAACGTTGCTGGAAATCTCCATCGTTTGAAGAAAATAAATTTTTGCCTAAAAAATCTTGCTAGAAATTCCCTTGTTTGAAAAAATAAATAAATGAAAAAATAAATTTTTGCACAAAAATAAAGTTGCTAGAAATTTCCCTCGTTTGAAATAGATAAATAAATGAATAAATATATTTTTTGCAAAAAAAGAAAATGTTGCTGAAAGTATCCGTCGTTTAAAAAAATGAAAAACTGAATAAATTTATCTATGTAGCGAGGCATCGCTGATATTTTCCTTATGCCCAGGGGAACACGGGACGTGCTTACATGATTAATGTGTTCCTGCCATGATGTTATTTTGGACTGTAAATATTTATTATGAATCTCAGTTCAAACTGCACCAAATAAAGAGAGTTAAACCTTTAATATCTGAGGAATGGCGGGGTCATTAAAAATTAATAGTAAATTAATTTCAGGATGATTGTGGTGTTCTTGGAACAGCCTGATGCACATATATATATTTATTATATATTCATGTAGACATTCATGTATGTATTTATGTATTTATTCATGTATATATTTACATATATTTTATATTTATACATATTTATGTCTATATTCATATATATTCCTGTATATATTCATGTATTTTTCACCTGTATATATTCGTGTATGATCCATATGTGTATTCATGTATTTATTTATTTATATATTCATATGTATAATTTGTATATTAATATATATTCGTGTACATATAGGTATTTATATCGAGTATATATATATATTCATGTACTTATTCATGCAAGTCTTCATTTATACTCATAATTGTATTCATTCATACATTCAGATATTCATGCACATATTCATATATTCACGTATGTGTTCATGTATATTCATATGTATAATCATATTTGTATATTCATGTACATATTGTTATTTTTATTCTTTTATATTTATGTACACATTCAAATATTTATTCACACATCTATTCATGGAATTCTCTGGAATTCTCTGGAATTCTCTGTCCTCAAAGGAAGGAAGGAAGTGAGGAAGGGATGTAGTTAGTCCTCATGACAATCTGTGTCCTCTGGAATTCTCTGGAATTTTCTGGAATTCTCCGGAATTCTCTGGAAATTTCTGGAAATCTATGGAATTCTCTGAAATTCTCTGTACTCACAGGAAGGAAGTAGTGAGGAGGGGATGAAGCCACCACTGCAAGGGTATCAGCATCTGAAGCTGCCTTGTGAGGTTTGCAGATACTGATGACACACGATGACATTAGCTGAACAGAGTAGATTAGGAAAGATCGTCTGATCATCTCATTATTAATTTATTGAATATTTAATGTTGCTGATGTTGGTGTCCTTCGTGAGTCATGTCCAGCACGTCATTCTGGAAATTGATGGTGTGAAACCGTACTTTTATTTAATCATTTTATTATTTATATCATCCATTCCACAGTCTGTGATCACTGAATTTTGTGTACACCTTTTGAGTGTCAAGGATGCCAGATCATCTCACTATCTGATTATGTAATTGCTCAAATCTATTTTCTACTCGAGGAACAATGGAGTCTGGCTCCATTTTGTTGGTGTTAATTGCAGGGCGTCATGTCATTATTTATTTACTTATTTTGTCATTTAAACCCATGATTAAATAATTAATGATCACTGGAGTTTGACCTACTCGTGTGGAAGTCAAGTAAAAGACACCATCAACTTCTTTAATTACATAATTATAAAATCTCTCATTACATTGCTGGTGACCACAGGAGTGTTGACCCAGAGCACTATTAGAGAGAGCTTAGGGGTGACATTATTAGAGAGAACTTTTGAGGAAGAATCTTAAAGAGAGCTTTAGAGAAGAAACTTTTGGGAAGAACATTTCTTGAAGAATAAAAAGCCATGAGAGGACCATGCACGTGAGCTGGTTTATTTCCTTCTTTACCTCAGATGAGAAATTCTTAGCAATCCCCTTAGATGACTGTTGTAAGCTTGAACCCATGATGAATACCTTCAAAAATATTTCTACAGATGAGTGTGTTAGGTAAATCCAAGTCCATCAAAACTGAAAACAGAGATAACTTATCACAAATCATTTGGGAATTTTTGTCATTTATGATTTTAAAAATGTTGACTCATTTTTATATGTGTGGCTCTCTGTATAGGTGTGTGTACTTGAATACAGGTGTCTGAAGAGATGAGAAGAGGGCATCAGATTCCCTGCAGGTTGAGGTACATCCTAAAACATGCTAAAGCGCTATTCTTCTGCGAACAAACTTTAATGAACGTGTAGCTTGCTGACAAGAGAAGGACCCTGAATAAAGAACTGGGCATTGCTATATACACACTGAGGCACTCGCGTCCCCTCCTGTGTGGTGCAGGTCTCATGCATGCCCCAGACATGGGCGGTTATGTCAGTGATCATGCACTGGACATAGGCTGTCATGAGTACAGCGTCTCTCAGGTGGACACTAGCCCGCCACTGCAAGGTCACAAACAAGGAAGTCGGCACCATCTTTACTGCGCGGCACCAGGCAGCCCTCAGGCAGCTGCCAACATCTCCCCCTATTTTATTTTTTATGCAAGGTCGATCTACCATCAGGGTCTTATTGGTCCTTCAGGGATCAAGACCTTATAAGGCAATAAATTCAGGGGGACACCTTCCTGTGTGCAATGAGATCAAGCTCTACAGGGTGCAAAGGCTGTCCAGGTTATGAGATGCCCATTCCTGGTGCAATGCCATGAAGGCTCAGGGTGCAAGGGCCAACACAGTAACTCCTGACTTACTCCTTGAGCATATTCAACCAAACCTGGTGAGAGGTGCCTATTTCAAGAGCGGCTAAGGCTTGAGCAACGGCAATTTTATCTCTTTTTTGTTGAGCACGGACCTTACACAACAACCACAACAGGAACAGTAGTCCCAGACATATCAGCAGGCCAACCCCAATTATCCCTGCCCACTCTTTGAAATGGGAAAATGTTGTTGAGACCCATGAAGTCAATCCTGCGGCCAGGGATGCATCAATCTGCGTGGAATTCACTGCAACGATGGCCAATCTCAGCTTTTCTTGTAGCTGCTCAAATTCTGCTGACCAATTTCCTAAAAGATACTGAGACAATTGTTTAGAGTAATTTGTAGCCTTAGTAAAATTATCATATTGAATGCTGGTCACACACAGCCCAGAATATTTCCATTGGCTGCCCAATTGAGCAATCTGCCATAATATGTCAATTTGTTCTTGGACCAAATCTATACGTTGATTGACGACCTTTCAGTTGGGCTGTTGTGATAGCTGTTTGTTCATCCAAGGCCATTGCAACAGTTGAAGACAGTTCATTTAATGCATTGGTTGTCTGTACTGTGGTACTCATGGCAATGGCAGCGGTGGTAGCTCCTGCGGCTGCAAGGGATATGGCTGTAATGATGGGTGCAGTAATGCCAAAATCTCATTTTGCCAATTCAAAGTCATTACATGAGGGGCATCCACAGGTACAGGAAGCCATCGAGGCATATGAGCCACTATGGCTATGGAATATTTGGTGGCATTCCAACATTGAGTATAAAATCATGTAGCATTAGTGCAAGAAAGAATTCCTTTCTTTACTATATCATAATTGCTAACAATAAACATAAAGGGAGGATATACACAAACTGGAGTGGGCCTAAAGGTTATGTTTTTCCCAGGTTTAATGCCATCCCCATAGCAACCGGCATTAACCGAGAAGCCAGAAGTGGATAACTTAGTTGGAATGAATGCAAAATTGCCCCATCTCTTGGAGGTGCTCCATGCATATTCAGAAATGCCATGTGCACCTCCATTTATGACGACCATAGGGTCCAAATGCATGCAGCTACCATTAATACCACATAATACCCAATTATCAAAAGGATTGGAGGGATAAAGCTGCATACGATATTGATCTGTATAATTTGTCCCTGCAAAGGTGGAATTAAAAACAGTACCGATTACAGGGGAAAAGGTAAAAGTCCTTTCAGCAGTAGCCCAAATCACTTTGTGTGACTGACAACCAGTCCAGGGCCAATATTGGCCCCAATTGTCTCCATGACAAAATGGTTCCCACTTAGGTTGACAGGAGGCGTACCCTCATTTCCCCCTTGTCAGGCTGGCCACCATCCAGAAATCCAGGTACAGGGCCCACACATATCCTCTGGCAAATCAAACCATGCTGTAGTTTGGTTATATAGGATCACACAGGAATTATAATTTTGGAAAATATTATGCGCCATTACAAAACACAAGCTACCAGACAATAAAAAGCTTCTATTCTCCCCCAAGCCAGCGATCTTTATATCCAAGGACAGAAAGGGTAAATTAAAGCTCCCACCTGAACTAAAAAGATGGGGAAACAACTTAGTGTCATGATGAATTGGCATCGGCTTTGGGAATACTGATAGTATCCCCCATCTCAGTTCTTCTTTGCTCTTGGATATCCACACCAGGTACAGACACTTCAGTAGGAGCGTCCTCATCCTGGGTCATCAAGATCCATCTTGTCCATCGCTCAAGGACCCACAGCGGTATTGCGGTTCAATAAGGGTCAAGATAAACAAATAGGTCGAATAGATGTTTATTAAGGGAGAAACAACTCACAACACAGACAGATGAACACAGCAGTTAAAACTGGATGCTCCTCTCTCCGTGTCCCACCAGAAAGGGCCTTTCTCCGCCTCCTCCCAAGACTAAGCTCCACAGGTCACTTCCGCCCCTGGCTCCACCCCTCAATGGGTGTGGTCAGTGCCACAGAAGCAGACACAGTGAATATCCCACTACAATTCCCCTCTTAGTCTAAAGAAAAGATTTAAGCTTGATACAAAACTATATACAAAACAGTTAATAACAAGTGTGCTCTAAGAAAAGGAAAATTGAGACCAAAACCACAAACATACCTAGTCCTAGGGTGAAGGCATAAGGGAGTTACAATAGAGTTGTCCTAAGCTGAAAAGCTTAAGTCTAGTACTTAATATCTAACTAGGAAGAGAGAATAATACTAAGATAGTTTAATCTACAACCTCACCAAGACCTGAGAAGGAAAATTACAATACTAGGGTAGACAGGAAGCGCAGATGGGCAACTTCCAAAAGGTGCAGTGAGGACAGAAACAGCAAGCTACCTGGACAGTCACCCAAGGTCTCACAGCAATGTTGGTACAGCCAGATATGACTAAGGCCAGGAGTATTTGACAGACCACAACAAACACAGGGAGGTAGAAAGGCTGTCTTACCCTGACTTGGCAAGGTTCAGCAGTCTTCTAAGTTTGTCTCCTGCAAGCATATATGACCGCATGTCCAAATCAGTGGTCAAGGCTGAGGCAGTTCCTTGCCCAAGAGGCCATTAGCCGAAGCGAGGATGAACTCCAGAAGGAGCAACAACAGTGTCCAACATGCTTTCTGGAAAGTGCACGGTGCTGTCAGGAGCAACAGTGTCTCATGTCAACAGAGTACTAATATATAAAACATATAAATGCCATGTTCTGCAGGTCTATGAAGTGATTGAAGATTAAGCATCTATGTCTGACTAATCTCATAGGCAAAGGAAACATGGGTGAGGATAATCTGTAATACTCAGGAACTTGGCTAACAAGCCTGAATAAAACTTCCTTGAGTAAAGCAAGGATAAATACCTAAACAATATAACTATGTACATATATATATATATATATATATATATATATATATATCTCACATGTAAATTCCTAAAGTAGAGGTAGAGTAAAAATGTCTAAACAAGAGGTAGAGCTCTAAAGGGCAGCAAGACAAATATCCCAAATTGTATCAAATACAAAACGTCTTGGACACAAGCAATAGTATACATACATAGAATATAGCAAGTATAATGTACATAAAACATCATAAATGGAAAGATTTCACCCAATAGAACAAATATAAGATACAATTCTCCCAGGAAGGGAATAAACTTAATTTTACATAGGTTACCACAAATAATAATATATAACAATGTAAGCTGTAATACTAATGTCTCATTCTTACTGAATAATTCACAAGAAAATAGGCTAATCTACCTATATCCATTCTGAATCATACCTTTCCCAACCATAACCTATTCCTGTCTAAAAGAGTTAACCAAGTCTAAGTATCACCTTCCAAACCCAATCCCAAGTAACTAAAACCAACCCTATGAAGATGAATATTATCCCTAAATTCCATGAGTGGGGAAAGGGGGCGTCGTTATCTTAAGATTACTTCCTACTGAAATGGGATGATGATGTCTCCATGGGATCCAGTTGGAAGAAAATTTTAAGCAACCAAATATCTCAACAGAACTGGCTATAACATATGTAGGTAGTCATTGTGTGGCAGAAAATGCTTGACTGGAATTCTATTTGAAACTCTGGCCAGGTTGTAATAAGAAGGTGCACCAATACAGCTAGCTAGTCATGAGTTGTCTCGAGAAAAGCAGTCTCAAACCGGTTTAGGGTGCAGCTTGTAGTCCAGATGCATCAGGTTGAGTCAAGTGGAAATGTCCAATTGGGGCTCCATCTCCTTTCCAGAGTGTTCAAAGATTGCTGTTGAGAACTGTTATAGTCCTTGTGGAAAATTTAAATATCAATATCAAGGTAAAATTTTTAATTTTATGGTATGCATTAGGGAAAGGCAACAGTAAGCGTTAAAATGTAAATGAGAAAATTAGGATTTCAGACAGAAAATTGCGAATAAGTGAATGAGTCCTTAGATTTTGTTTTCTTCTGCCTTACACCAATTGGCTTCTTGATATAAGGCAGAAACTGTGAATTTAATCTTAACAACATGCTTGAATTTAGAGAAGGAAAGCCAAATCCAACTCCAAAGCCAGCATTGGTTTACATGAATCGGGACTACAGAAATATTAGACAGTAAAGAAAACTAGATTTCAGTATAGAAACAGTTTACTAGACTTAAATATTTTTACCATAAATCAGATTCCTCTTCAGTAATAATTCTTTCTGGAGAGCTGTCTTCTCTTCTGTAGGTACCTACATGTTTAGTTTCCTTTGGTTGTTTGAAGATAGGTGTTCTCTGTTTTCCTGTAAGGACAAGAACAGAACACTTCCCCTACCTCTGAGAAGTCTCCACAAATCTCATGGGACCTTATTTATTGGATGACTTGTCATTTCTCTTCATTAAGATGTTACTCTTGTTCAACCCGGATCTTGATTAACTTAGATGGTATCCATAGCTTTTCTTCTCCTGTAGATACAAATGCAAAACCCCTACCCCAACGTAACACATATCCTGGTTTCCATTCTGAGGTCAATACATCCTTGAAGTACCCCGGCTGATGTAGTTCAGAAGATTTTTTCTATTGTCCAGTGTCTTTCTGTAGCTGTTTTTCCTTTTTCATCAGCATTAAGAAAGTTTAATGTTAATAAAGCATTATGTAATCTGTGTTTGGGTGTCTTGGTTCCTCCTGCCTGTTTATGGAGCATTTCCTTTAAAGTACGATTAGATCTCTCAACTACTGCTTGTCCTGTAGGATTGTGTGGTATACCAGTTATGTGTTTTATGTTATAATACTCAAAAAACTGTTTCAATTTGCTGGAAATATATGCCGGAGCATTGTCAGATTTTATTTGTGCAGGTTTGCCCATAATGGCCATTACCTCTAAAAGGTGTGTGATAGCAGAATCAGCCTTTTCAGAGCTCAGAGCAGTAGCCCATTGAAACCCTGAAAATGTATCTATAGTGTAATGTACGTATTTTAATTTTCCAAATTCTGCAAAATGAAACACATCCATTTGCCATATTTCATTTCTATTTATACCTTTAGGGTTACTGCCTGGTGGTAAAGGAGTTTGGTTATAGAATGAGCAAGTAGGACATTTCCTTACTATTTCCTTGGCTTGTTGCCAAGTGATAGAAAAATCCTTTTTCAGTCCTTTGCTGTTCACATGGTGTTTCTTATGAAACTCTGAGGCTTCTAGCATACTTCCTATCAATAACCGATCAATTTCATCATTGCCTTGTGCTAGAGGACCTGACAGACCCGTATGGGATCTGATGTGTGTTATATATATAGGATGAATCCTCTTTCTGATAGTATCTTGTAACTGTAATAAACAATGAAGTTAATTCTGTATCATCAGGAATAAATTCTGCAGTCTCGATGTGTAAGACTACTCTCTCTGCATATTGAGAGTCAGTAACTATATTGAGGGGTTCGGTAAAATCCATAAGTACCATGAGAATGGCATACAATTCTGCCTTTTGTACAGAATTGTAAGGGCTTTGAACTACTTTGCTTATTTCTCCTGATTTATATCCTGCTTTACCAGATTTGTTTGCATCAGTGTAGAATGTAGGAACTCCAGAGATAGGTGTTTGTCTTACAATACGTGAAAGGATCCAAATCGTCTTCTTTATGAATTTGATTCTTTCAGTTTTGGGATAATTGTTGCTAATTATTCCCAAAAAATTACTGCATGCTCTCTGCCAATATTCATTATCTTTCTATAAGGAGGAAATTTTCTCATTAGTTAAAGGTACAATAATTTCTATTGGATCTCTTCCTGTTAATTTACGAAGTCTTAATTTACCTTTTAAAATCAAGTAAGAGATCTTTTCTATATATATTTTTAGTTTTTTATTCTGTTTATGTGGTAAGAATATCCATTCTAATATGATGTCTTCTCTCTGCATCAAAATCTCTGAAGGATATTCTCTAGATGGTAATATAACCAGAATACAGTCTAGATTTGGATCCACACTGTCCACATGTGCTTCTAATATCCTCTTTTCTACCCATTCTAATTCCTTTTCCACTTCAGCTGATAGTATTCGGGGACTATTCAAATCCTTGTCCCCTTTTAGGGCCATTTTCAAGTTTTTCAAATCATGCCCTTCAACTCCAATAATAGTTTGCAGTTGAGAAATTTCTCCTAGTAATTTTTGAAGATCATTAAGAGTCTGGTAGCGATCTCTCCTGATCTGTACTTTTTGTGGTCTAATTTTCTGTAGACCTATTTTATATCCTAAGTAGTTGATTGACTCTCCTTTTTGTATTTTTTCAGGTGCAATTTGTAATCCCCAGCTAGGTAAAACTTCCTTCAGTTTCTCAAACATTTTTTCTAATATGTCTGCTTTAGAGTCAGCTAACAATATATCATCCATGTAATGATAGATTATGGATTGTGGAAACTGTTTCAATTATTTCCAGTGGTTTTTTGTACAAAATATTGGCACAGGGTTGGGCTATTTAGCATTCCCTGTGGCAAAACCTTCCATTGATATCTCTTCACTGGTTGAGAATTATTGTAATTAGGTACCGTGAAGGCAAATTTCTCTTTATCTTGTTCCTGTAAAGGTATAGTGAAGAAGCAAACCTTTAAATCAGTAACTATAATAGGCCATTCTTTAGGTATCAAAGAAGGCAATGGCATTCCAGGCTGTAAAGAGCCCATTGGCTGGATAACTTTATTAATGGCCCTCAGGTCTGTAAGCATTCTCCATTTATCAGATTTCATTTTTGATAACAAATACAGGAGAATTCCAAGGGCTGGTTGATTCCTCGATATGCCCAGCATTTAGCTGTTCCTGAACCAGGTTTTCTAAAGCTTCTAACTTCTCAGAAGTCATAGGCCATTGCCCTACCCAGACAGGTTCCTCTGTTAACCATTTTAAGGGTAAGGCTTTTGGTTCATCTGTTTGTTCAGCACTTGCATTCTGTCTTTGTACAGCCTGGATATTTGGTGTCTGTCTTGTATAGTACTTTATAGCATTTTTTCCACAATCATGAGGTCGTTTATGGTTCCTATCTAATACTGGGGGAATAATAATCTCTGTATTCCATTGCTGTAATAGATCACGGCCCCATAAATTTATCAATACATCAGCCACATATGGTCTTAACCTTCCTCGCTGTCCTTCTGGTCCTATACATTCAATCCATCTCATGCTTTGTTTTATCTGAGACAGGGTTCCAATCCCTAAGAATTGAACATTAACCTCTTTCAGGGGCCAATTTCGAGGCCAGGATTTGTTAGTTATGATAGTTACATCCGCCCCAGTGTCCAGGAGGCCTTCAAACAGTCTGTTATTCATTTTAACTATCAATCTAGGCCTTTGACTGTTTATAGAGGTTTGCCAAAATATACGTTTTTTATTTTCTTCTGTCATGTCTGATTCAACTTCTGTCAGTAGTTTGTCAGCCAGAGCGGTATGAGTTTTTACAATAGGCCAAGGATTTTCTAATTGTCCTGTGGGAGATTGTCCTCTACTGTGACTGGGAATGTTCGGACCACCTTTGACATGGGGGCCTTCGAGAGCCCCCCCAAGGAGTTTCCCGGTGGTAAAGGGTTTCCTTGCTTGTCTCCAGTTGATCTACACTCATTTGTCCAGTGTCTGCCTTTGCCAAACCTTCTACACAACCCAGAAGGCTTAGGCCTTCTGTTCGATTCATTCTTGGGAGTATTATTTCTAGAGATGCTTTGCCTACAATTTCTTTTTAGATGTCCTATCTTACCACAGTTATAACATCTGACATGTTGATATCTCTTTAAACTTTTGGAGACGGCTTCTCCTATCCAAGCTTTTATGTCACCATAGTTACATCTTCTTTTCTCTTGATGACTGCTCAAACCTTTAGATATAGCTTCTCCTACCCATGCTTCAGTGTTATTGCTATTATAGTCAATGTTGGCTGTATATCGGACCCATTCATCCAAAGGTGCTGATTGAATTTTTAATGGCCAAAGCACTTGTTTGCATTGAGGATTTGCATTCTCATAGGCTAACGATTCTATGAGTATTCGCCTAGAATCTATGTCAGCTACCTCTAATTGTACTGCTCTAGACAGCCTTTCTAGAAACACACTGAAGCGTTCTCTTGGTCCTTGCCTTATTTTGGTATAAGATTCTATCCTCTCCCCTAGTTCATGAACCTTATCCCAAGCATTCAGAGCTGCCGTACTGCATAGAGACAAGATATGTTCATCATAGGCAGCTTGGGTTTCTGGGTCAGCATAAATACCCTCACCAAGAATTTTATCTTTGGGAGCTTCATAACCTTTCTTTAAGCCCTGAAGTTCAAGAGCCTTTGCTTCTTCTCTCCATAAAGCCCTCCATTCTAATTGAGAGGAGTTTTCAAGGACAGCTGATATTAATTGTTCCCAATCCTTAGGGGTTACCTTGTTATTCCTTGCCCATGATTCTATTAATTGCTTCACATATGGTGAGTGCATGCCATAAGATACTACTGCTTCCTTTATACTTTTTAAATTTTTCATACATATTGGTTCCCATTGATAAGCAACAACACCTTTAGGGTGTTTTTTCATTGCTGATTTTCCATTAACAGATACAGGGAAAGCTCCTCTGACCCTAAATGGTGTGGAAAATTTTAAATTTTTTTCATGCCCTATTACCTGGAGCTCTTCTTCTGATGTATCAGATTGAAGGTCTTCTAAAGCCTGAAGTCTATTAATCATTGCTTCTTTGAGTGTCTGAACTTCTTGAAGCATATCCCTTTCTAGAGCCTTCATTGCATCTATCAGTTTCTTACTTTCTCCAATTACAAATGATTCCATGTTTTTGATATTCTCATCCTTAGATATTATCTGAATGGCATGTAAACTGCCTTCTAAAAACAATGTTCTATCTGCTAGCTTGCCATTATCTTCAGACATGGAAGAGATTCTATCTGCTATTCTTGCCATCTGATATTCCAGTTTTTTAACCTTATTAGTAGCTTCATCCAACCAGGAATGAGCTGTTTCTGCTAGCGTGTTAGTGCATTGCACTGTTTCTGTTTTCGTTGTTGAGGCAACATCAGACATGGAACAAATTTTGTTTTCTATTTGATCATTTTTATGTTCCATGTTCTGTATTCTACCTGTCAGCTCTCTGTTGCCATCTTCAATATCCTGAAACTTTTTTCCTAAACATTCCATGTTTTGTATTCTGTCATTTTCAATGTTTTGAATCTTTGTTACCAAGTCTCCTATGGTTTGTACAAGTTCCTTATTGTTTGTGCTAATCTCAAACCATTTCTTTAAGAATATCATATTAATGATAAAACCCATTACTATTATGAAAAAAGGTGTATATATTGATCCAGTCATAATTTTCTTCTGCTAAGATTCCTTCTATATATGAAGTAAAAAAATTCCTAAAGTACTGCATTGTAAAATTATCTGCCGTAGCTATGGAACAATTGATCTCAGATATTATATCAGCTTAAGTTGCAAAAGATGTTACAATTACCTTAGATGTAATTCTGCTGTCCTGGAGCTTTGATGCTTTTAGCTGTAGATCTCAACTTGCTGTAGTTACAGTCGGAGGTATAGCAGTAAAAAGCATCCGGCAGCAGAGGAGCCTTCCAATTCTGGTTCTATCCGGAATTGTACCACCAAAGAGTGTCCGCCAAATAGCCTCCAGCAGGAAACGATCCTTCTCATCCCGATCCCTGTAGAATAGCTTTTAACAAACTAAGGCAAGCAAAATTTTGTTAAACGAAGGAGTGAAACGAGCATTGTACAATTGTTGAGACCACAGGGAAAACAGGAGCCGCAAGCAACTGCAGCGTGTATATTTTCCGCCAGTCCACCGGCCGCAGCTGCTGCAGCCACCGGAGCCTGCAAGCACACAAACAGAGCAGGCCGAGTACAGGCCTAGTGCCGCAACACAAAAGGCAGGGCTAATGCCTCAGGGCTCTGTACGAATGCAATCTGAGGGAATGGACGGAAGATGAGCAGTAGTCTCAGGGCCAAGATGGAGATAAAAGAAGTTCTAGGGTAGGGTGTATCAGCCTGATTAAACAAGAGACCTGCCTGTTCAAGGAAGGTGGGGGAAGGGTTCCTGCGGCACCTGCATAAAACCCAGGTGTGCTGAAAATCCTGATCCCACTTCTGACACCAGATATTGCGGTTCAGTAAGGGTCAGGATAAACAAATAGGTCGAATAGATGTTTATTAAGGGAGAAACAACTCACAACACAGACAGATGAACACAGCAGTTAAAACTGGATGCTCCTCTCTCTGTGTCCCGCCAGAAAGGGCCTTTCTCCACCTCCTCCCGAGATTAAGCTCCACAGGTCACTTCAGCCCCTGGCTCCACCCCTCAATGGGGGTGGTCAGTGCCACAGAAGCAAACACAGTGAATATCCCACTACACAGCGGATTTTCTTCTCCCTAGGGAAAAACACAAACATCTCCCCTGGATTTTATTAAAATAGGATCCGTGCCTTTCCATTCACCAGAAAGCACATCTTTCCATTTGACCATTTCCTTAGGGGGTACAGGCCATTGCCCATGACGTTCAGCCACAGAGCGGCCTTTATCATCTAAATAAAAAAAATTAAGGGTCAATAATATAGTGGAAAGTGGGGTGGAGGGGACATCCTCAATTCCCCCTTTTTGTTTATTTAAGTAGATTTTAAGCGTGCGATGTGCGTATTCAATGATCCCCTGCCCTTGAGTATTATAAGGCAGGCCAGTGATATGGGATACTCCCATATGATGACAAAATTGTTTAAATTTTGCTGAAGCATATGCAGGTCCATTATCAGTCTTTAAAACTTTAGGGATTCTCCATGCACTCCAAGCCTCCAAGCAATGAGTAATAACATGGGAGGTTTTTTCCCCTGACAACGGAGAGGCATAGATTATTCCAGAACAGGTATCAACAGAGACATGACATATTTCAATTTTCCAAATGAAGGGATATGAGTAACATCCATTTGCCAAAGTTGTAGCAGCTGCAAACCTCGTGGGTTGACTCCTATGTGAGGTGTATTGATATAGGTACAATAATTGCCACATTTAAGTACTATGTCTCTGGCTTGTTGTCTAGTAAAGGAAAATCGCTTCCTCAATGTCTCAGCAGGAACATGAAATAAAGAATGAAACTGGATAGCTAAGTCGATAGAAACCAGCAGCATAAACACTTGCAATCTAGTAGCTATGTTGGCCAAATGATTCCCTTGAGCCATTGGCCCAGGGAGACCAGAATGAGCTCTTATATGTGTAATGTAGCACGGGGAGCATTTGGAAAGCAATACTTGCTGTATCTGGTTAAAGAGGTGGGCAACAGTGCTGCTTGGCTTGTTTAACCCAGCCACTTCTAGGTAATTGACTGCATTAACTACATAGAATGAATCTGAAATTATATTAAGAGGACCTGGAAAGGCCTGTAAAACCTCTAGCACAATCTGACATTCTACATGTTGAGGAGTATCTGGAGTATATTGTTTTGTCACCACCTTGCCATTATGCACATAAGCACCGAGTCCTGTTTTTGATCCATCAGTAAAAACTATGTCTCCATCAGGAAGGGAGGTATTCCTTGTAACCCGAGGGAAAACCAAAGTCTGTGCTCATGCAAAGGTCAGAATAGGATGTTTTGGATAATGATTATCAAATGTACCCAAAAAAATAGCAAACTAAAATAGCCCAGTCATCATTTACTGCAGCTAATGTTTGCAGTTGTTCCATAGTATATGGAATGATGACTGTATCAGGGTATGCACCAAAATGTGTGAGTGCAGTTTTTAAACCCCGCAAGGCCAACTTGGCCACAGCGGAAGGGTACCATTCTATTGTCCATGCTGGAGAAGCTTGCGGATGAATCCAGAGTAAAGGTCCATTTTGCCATAACACAGGAGTAGGCAGCTTATTGGTAGGCAGTAAGCATAATTCAAAGGGAACTTCAGGATTCAATCTAAGTAATTGAACTTCATTAATAGCCTTTTCTACTCTTTGTAGGGCCTGAAGGGCTTCAGGAGTAAGCTCTCTTGGAGATGTTAGTTGTGCTTCTCCTTCAAGGATATCAAATAATGGCTTTAATTCCGCTATGGTTAATTTTAAATAGGGTCTAAGCCAATTAATATCTCCTAATAATTTTTGAAAATCAATGTTTTTAAATGGTTTCTTTTTATTTCTACCTTTTGAGGTATTATAAACTCAGGGTGAATAACTGCTCCCAGAAACTTACCCACCTCAGATCTTTGTACTTTCTCTGAGGCAATTGTTAAACCATAGGTCTGGAGTGATTTAACCAATTCCTGATAAGCCTGCTCCAATTTTATATTATCTGGGCCACATAATAATATGTCATCCATATAATGGAGAATCTTAAGCTTCAGATATTGTTTCCTAATCGGAGTTAATGCTTGTTGAACATATAATTGACACATTGTTGGGCTGTTCGCCATACCCTGTGGCAGAACCTTCCATTGGTATCTAGTGTCAGGTTTGGCATGATTAATAGCAGGAAGAGTAAAGGCAAATCTCCTTTTTTCTTGAGGATGTAATGGTATAGAAAAGAAGCAATCTTTAATATCTATTATTATTATCTCCCATAATCGAGGCAATGCTGATAGCAGTGGAAGGCCTCTCTGAACGGAACCAAAAAGCTGCATTTGAGCATTGATGGCCCTTAAATCATGTAACAACCTCCATTTACCAGAATTCTTCTTTTTAATAACAAAAATTGGGGTATTCCAGGCTGAGGTAGACTCTTCAAGGTGGCCTAATTGCAACTGTTCTTGTACTAATTGATGAGCAGCTTCTAGTTTTTCAGAGGATGGAGGACAATGAGGAACCCATACAGCCTCCTCTGTCAGCCATGTTATGGGTAACTTGCCCTCAACGACCACTAAGAAAAACCCAATACAGTCCTTTTCCCTTTTCCAACTGGTTGAATAGGTTCAGAGATCCCCTGTTATATTTTTCCAATATGTTTGCCACGGACATATCCCATGGAAGACATCATATTTTGCACAGGTAATGAATATTCATTCATAAGTCTCAGGCCTAATTTAGTAAGGACATCTCTTCCCCACAAATTTACTGGAAGAGGAAGGACATAGGGCACAACCCCCCCCCCCTTGTTGACCCTCAGATGCTTTCCATTTGAGCATTTTTGCACTAATTGTAGGACTGGCCTCATAGCCAAGACCTTGTAAGGAATGAGAAGATTGCTTTACCGGCCACTTAGCAGGCTACGAGCTTGTAGAAATGATGCTTTTGTCCGCACCAGTATCTATGATTCCTTCAAAGTGTTTTCCCTCAATCTCTAAGACCAATGATGGACGTGTATTAAGATCCAACATGAGATAAGCCGAGTCTGTCCCTGAAGAGTCAAAACCCTTGTCCCCTCGACTCTTTCCAGTTGAGTTAAACTGAGCATGACAACTAGGTAAAATAAGCAATTAAGCAATTCTATCTCCTGGAGCAATAGAGAATAGACCACGGGGAAAAAGCACATGATTTTTAATTGTCCTTCATAGTCCTGATCAATCACCCCTGGATGAACCACCAGACCTTTCATTGTAGTAGATGATCTTCCTAAAAGCAAGCCCACAGAATTCTTAGGGAGTGGTCCTTTAAAATCAGAAAGAATGGGCTGCACTCCCATTTGGGGAGTAAGAATTATTCTGGTTGTGGAGCGGAGGTCCAATCCTGCTGAACCTGCAGTGGCTCTTCTCGGCGTGGATGTTTGTTCCCCCAATTCACCTGAGTGGTGGTGGCCCCATATATTTGCGGGCCCTGAGGTCTGGGGCCCTGCTGGGCGTTTTTTGAATCTCCAATAGGTCTGCATGTAATATCTTTCACTGACTTACATGCATTGGCCCAATGCTTCCTCTTTTTGCATTTAGGACATATGCCAGGCGGGGCTTTTCCTCCACCACCTGAACCTGCCCTACATTCTTTCCTTATATGTCCAGGCTTGCCACATTGATAACATGTTTTCCTGTGACCGCCCTGTCTCTTTTGTCCTTACAAAATGGCAGCTGCCAGCCCTGCAGCGGTTAGTGGGCCCCCTATTTCTCTACAGGCTTTCAACAAGGCTTGCAGGCCCTTTCCTTTCCATGGAGTAATAGCATTATGACATTCTTTGGTACATTGCTCATAGATCAATTATTCAATCAATGGCATAGCTGATTCTGAATCCCCAAAAATCCTTCCCGCTGCCTCTAGCATGCGTGCCACAAAATCAGAGAAAGGCTCATCAGGACCTTGTATAATTTTAGTAAGGTTCCCAGATACTTCTCCCTTGTTGGTGAGTGCCTTCCAGGCTTTTACTGCACAAGCGTTAATCTGGCCATACACTTCTAGGGGATAAGCTGATTATTAATCCATTGTCCTTGTCCAGTTAACATCTCATAGTTCCAAACTGGCTGTGCTACTGCAGCGTTTACACGAGCCTGGGACTGACAGGCATCCTGCCACAACGCCTTCCATTCTATGTATTGACCCATGCTAATCAGGCAGGCTTTAGTTACAAACTACAAATCAGCTGGAGTCATTGTAGTATTTTGCATTCTCTCTATTAAGGACATGGTGTAATTAGCGGTGACTCCGTAAATCCGAACCGCTTCAGCTAATTCCTTAACTTGTTTTTGCTCTAGAGGCTGATGAGAGCGGACCCCACCATCCTCAAACACTGGGAAAATCTGCCTCATAGCTGCTCTGGTCTTAGCGGAACAAAAGGAGTGCCCAGCTTCCGGGTATGGCAGAGATGCTGAAGGCATCACCCTTGAAAGCCATCTCTCTTTTGACCTGTTGGTGACTACGCCTGGTCCATATCTTTCCTCCTCATACCATGCTGCCTCCGCCACCAAATCCTCCTCCTCTGATTCCGACAAATCAGTCTCAGATCCCTCAGTTTCTGGATCCAAAAGAGTCAAACTCTTTAATTCTTTTGATGGATACAAAGTATCCTCTCTGGAGTGCATGGCCTTCGCTCCCCAGGGCTCATTTCCTTTTTCAGGCCGCTTCTCTGTGGCTGGTAGACTACCTTTCACTTTTGGTTTATGAAGTTCCTTTTTCTTGTGCGCACCCAGCTTTTCGCTGTGCTCTGTTTCTGACATGCTCTCCTGGGCTCGCAAAAGCGCTTCCTGACTAGGTTCTACATCACAAGCAAATTTCTCATCCTCAAGACATGATCTTACCAACCTCCATAAGGGCAAGGTGCAGCCTTGCAAATCCTCTCATTGTTTTTCTAGATCTTTATACAATTTTTCCCAGCCCGGGACTGTAAAAGAACCTGAAACTGAAAACCATGGCGCTGTTTTCTCTGTATTCTTCACAAACCTTTCCATTGTCCTTTGAGAGACCTTAAGCCCTTTTCCTTTAAGTAGGCTCTGCAGTGAGGTGGTGACAGTGTGTGTATTCCCCATGATGCTTCTTTATCTACAGAAGAGTCTCACACACGGGGCAGCGGAGGGGCTTATCTACGTCTAACTTATCCGCACAGTGCCTAACACTGGTAGCGATGAAAACACCACAGTACGGCCAAAACGACAAGCAAAGTCAGAAAAACACCCAACAACCCAAGTGTTGCTTCAAGTAGCATGCCTCTCAGAGCTTACCTCTGTATTACTGTTCTCGCAGTTCTGAATCCACTTCAGTCACCTGAAGGGTCCCCTTGATGCCACTGATGGTCGTTCCCGGGTTTTGACACCAGATGTCGCATGCTATCGTCACGCCTGCAAGATGGACACATGACACACCGGATTCTTCTGCGAACAAACTTTAATGAACGTGTAGCTTGCTGACAAGAGAAAAACCCTGAACAAAGAACTGGGCACTGCTATATACACACTGAGGCACTCGTGTCCCCTCTTGATTGGTGCAGGTCTCATGCATGCCCCAGACATGGGCGGTTATGTCAGTGATCATGCACTGGACATGGGCTGTCATGCATACAGCATCTCTTGGGCGGTCACTAGCCTGCCACCGCAAGGTCACAAACAAGGAAGTTGGCGCCATCTTTAAAGCGCAGCACCAGGCAGCCCTCGGGTGGCTGCCAACATAATATAAGTTATTATTTCTCCACTTATATTTTGCTCTTTTTTCCCCTGGGCTTATTGGTTTTTACATCTTTATTTTCCATCCACCATTTAATTATACATATTCCTATTTTTATTACCATTCTGCCTTCTTTTAGGCCTTAGGCATTTTGCTAAATTTTTCAAGTACCTAACAAATGGAAGAGTTTTTCCACACCTCATCTCTTCTCCATCTCTTATCACTAGTTTTTCTTTCCTTATATTACTTCTGATCTTTCTGCATTCTTCAAGTAAAATAAAGTTATTTATTAACACAAGTTGGATTGATTCAGTGTAGATTGTTATGGATATTAAGCTTGAAGTTTTCCTAGTTGCAGAATATGGTAGAAGACTGTGTTTCATCATAGGGAACATTGGTAAAAGCAGAGACTTCCAAGAAGGCTATAAATATAATGATACTCATAAAATGAAGTAGGACAATTTTCATATGGCTATGTTTTAGTGCCATCCTTGCCTACTTTGCAAGCATACATCCTAAAAAGCTGGGTCAATTTTCAATTTTTGGCATTTATTTCCAAAATGGTCAAATATTCTTGGGGAAGATTTAGTTACAAAGAATATAAAAACATCAACATATCATTTATCCAAAGTCAACCTAACATTGGAAAATACTATGTGATCATATATAGAATACATGATATAATAGGGACTATATAGTCTTGGCTTCTGAAATGACATAAAATTGTGAGACAACATGGCCTCTCTGTTTGTTTGTTTCCTGCATATTACAGTCAGCCTCAAAACCAGCAAGAGATATTATAGAGCAATTCATGAGTTTTTCTGAGGTATGTCTCCACATTGACCTTTGCTCATATCCAAGTATTAAAAAGAACAAAATAGGGCTACAGTAGAAAAATGACATTATTTTGCAACACTCAAAATTACCCAAGGTTAACAAACGTTATAGTCAGGAATCACATAGGAGATACATCTCTGATTGTCACCAAGTTTTCTATTCTTCCATTTGAGTTCATGAGATCATTGGCTGAAAATCATGTTGATTATAGATGTTCAGTAAATTAAGTGGCATAGTTTGATCGTGCAGAGAATTAAAAACAGTTCAAAATGTTACCTGTTATCAACACCTGTTAGCAACATTGGAAATCATTGGATGATGGTTTGCACTGAACTTTTTTTTGAAGGATGAAAAGCATTTCCCTTGTGAATGGAAAATCCATCAGGAATCATGAGAATACTAACTCTAACTCTTTCAGTAAGCTTTCTCATTGAATATCTGTGAGTACAGTGTTAGGAGCATTGTTCATAGTGTTTGCATACATGTCAGTGTGTGTGAGTGTGTGTTCGTGTGTGTTTGAATATGAGTGTGTGTTTTGCACTGGAGTCATTATATACTCACCCACTTCGACCACTAATCTTCAAAAGGCTCATGCCTCAAAATTCCATAAAGAAAAGAGGAACCATAATTTCTCTTTGTTCCTTTTTTTCTTTGTTAAGTTTCTGTCTGGTTGTCCAGTTTAATGGTGAAACTGGATTGTTGAAGTCTCCCACTATGAGTGTGTGAGGTTTTATTAGATTTTTTAAAAATTTTGGTAGTGTTTCTTTTATGAATGTGTGTGCCTTAGTATTTGGGGCATAGATATCCATAAGTAAGATTTTGTACTGATGTACTTCTCTTGTGAAAATATCATATGACCTTCTTAATCTCCTTTAATTCTTATTGGATAGAACTCTAATTTGTTAGTTTTTAAGATAACTACACCTACTTGCTTCTTAGGTACATTTGATTGGAATATCTTTTCCAAACACTTTATCCTGAGGTAATATCTTTCTTTGAAGCTTAAATGTGTTTCTTGCAGTAGAAGAATGATTCTGTCATTGTATCTATTCTGTTGGCCTGTGTCTCTTCATAGGAAAGTTACACAATTAATTTTCAGGGAATATGGAGTTTCTCTCTCTGTACCTTAGTCACCCTGTGGGCGTAGGTGGGCCAGTGTTTCACTGTCTGTAACTCTAGATGATATAAAATTCCTTGAACATCTTTCATCTAACAGAGCGCCTTATATGGGGTCCAAAATCAGGCAAGTGAGGCCTTAGGTATATGCTTCATGGATAGGTGGCTCCTTTGTGCTTAAAGCAGACCCAGCAATGTACTGGCATGTGGAGGAGTTGTTGAAAATGCACCCTGGCCCAATAATGATGTATCATTTTCAAGCCTGGATAAATTTCATGCAGTCTGTGTGGTCTTCTCCTTACAAAATTTCCTCTATTTCTTAATCATGAGTCCTTGTACTAAAGTTTAGGATTGCCAAGATATAGCTTCTTAAGATATTCACTATGGCTGTTTAGCTATTTTGATTTTGACTGTCTCTCATAAATATTAATCAATGTATCACCAGTGTCACAATATTTCTTCTTCCACATCCTGATATTCTCCACCTCCTGGTATGGTGCATTTAGGAAAATGCTATTTCCCACGGTCCTCAAATTACCCTCAGACATGGAACTTAATTTATACTGTGTAGACATCCATGTACCTGTGGCCAGTTCTAGGAACACAGGGGACTCAGAGCTCTCTGAAGTGATTAAAATAAACAGAGGACAGGCCATCTAGACACTTACGGGAAATAACTCATTCTTGATTGTCGCACAAGGATGCCTGTAGCACATACCAACACCCTATTTTCTTCATGTGTATCCCACAAATTTCCATATGTCATCAGAGGAAACCCTTGAGATGCCTTAATGATTTGCAGCCAGGGTCTCATATCAATAGAACAGGAAAAAGTGTGTCCATACACAGAATATTTTCACCTAACAGCCAGCAACTAAAGGGCCATGCCACAAAAATCACCTAAAATCATACACATCTTATTTTCTCTGTCCAGGTTTATATCTGGTTTCACAGCTACCTCTTCCTCTATCTGTATATCCCTCTATCCCTGGCTCCTATTTATACTTACATCAATGGCATCCAGTGAAATTATGTCTGTCTGTATTCAGATGATAATCCATATTCAGTAGGGAAATACTTTTCTGTTCTCAATAGACTGTTTTTCTCCCATAAACATGGAACGTCTACAGGGGTCATCTTTCACACTGCTGATATACTCCTAAGATGGCTCCAACAAGAAGACCACCTCCCTGCCTCCTGGAGTCAACCTTGTGTATTCTGTTGCAACTCACCTTTTCACCAGACCCCTGAAGTTAAATGTTCTGATGTTATTATGAGTGTGCTCAGTGGATGTACAGTGGAGATGTGTGTGGTATTCTGCCACTGAGCACTACTAATTAAGGTACTGCCACCTTTTATAAGATTTACACAAAATGACCTCACCCACAAGGGTACAACAGACTCTGCACACAAACACACACACACACACACACACACACACACACAGGCCAATTCATAGGCAACATATATATATATATATATATATATATATATATATATATATATATATGTTTTGATTCCCCTGACAGTGCAGTCTTTCTCTTTCAGAAACATACAGAATACTTACCTTGGGTGAGTAAATATCCAATGATGATGTATCATGGCAGGTACTCTTGCTTCTTGAGGCCATGATATGGAAATACAGAATTCCACCAGGGTTGCCAGACAACAATTATGATGTACCATTCTATCACATTCTAGTACTCAACCCACTCATATACCCACATGGTTTCTACTTTATTGATTTCAGCACTCAAATTGATTATTTTCTGTCTTCTACTCCTCCAGGGAGAGTTTATTTCTTTTGTCCCAAGGCTTTCAGTTTTGCTGTTAATTATCTAATGTAAATATACCCCATTTTCTTCATATGGGCACACAATACAATGAATATTCCTGGTATAGCTAGTTTCAAAGTGTCCTATCAGTTTGGGTATATTGTATCTTCATTCTAATTGAATTGTAGGAATATTTGTTTTCTGCTTGACCCAGGAATGATGCAGTTGCACATAGTTCAGTGGTCTGATAAGACACCGGGGTCTACTACAATTTTTTTTTTTGATTTGGTGACACTTGTTATATTCTCTAGTATGTGGTCAATTTTAGAGAAGAAGTTATATTCTTTTCTGTTTAGATGGAATATCTGTTAATACTAATTTGGACATTACTTCTGTTAGTTATTTTGTTTCTTTTTTAGGTTTCTGTCTGGTGGTTTTGTATAGTGATGAGAGTGGAGTGTGGAAGTCTCCCACTGTACATATATAAAATTTTATATGAGATTTGTGTTTTAGTATCATTGATTTTATGAATTATTTCCTTCATTTTTGGAGCATAGATGTTCACATTTGATACTTCATTTTTGATGCACATTTCCTGTGATTAATGTGAAATACCCTTCATCCCTTTGATTGATTTTGGTCTAATGTGTTAGATATTAGAATAGCTATACCTTCTTGGGTCCATTTGACTGGAAGCTAGTGTCACAATCCTTTAATTTGAGGTAAAGTCTGTCTTTGAAGCTTAGATGTGCTTTCTGTATGCAGCAGAAAGATTGATTCACTTTTTGTGTCCATATTGTTAGTATTTGTCTTCTTACAGCCAATGTGGGAGACCATTATTTTTTAGGGAAATTGAGGGCCATTGATTGGTAATTCTTGTTTGTTTTAGATTTGTTGGTGGTGGATGCTTAGTTAACATATTTTCCCTGCTTTACCTGTTTGGTTCTGCTGAAAGTGGGATTATATATTGCCTATGTCTTTGTGAGAGTAGTTAACTTCCTTCCTATAACAATAGATTTGTGGATATATTTTGTGAAAATCTCTCTTTGTTATTGAAAATCTTGTAATTTCTATCTTTACTGACTGAGAGTATTGTTGGGTATTTTAACCTGGGCTGGCATAATTGGGCTTTTAATATTTGTAGAACATCCATCCAGAACCTTCTGGCCTTGAGAATTTCCATTGAGAAATTTGTTGTTATTTTCATAAATCTGGCTTTATGTGTTACCTGGTCCTTTTCCTTTGCTGTGCTTATTATTCTTTCTTTATTGTTTATATTAGTTGTTTTATTATGTGGTGAGGGAACTTTTGGGGGGTCCAGTCTATTTGGTGTTTGGTATGCTTAATGTACTTTCATTGGCATGTCCTTCTTCAGATTGGGAAGTTTTCTTCATTGATTTTGTTGAATATATTTTCTGAATATTTGAGCTGAGCTTCTTTGCCTTCTTCTTTGCCTCTTATTCTTACTTTTGACCTTTTCACAGTGTCCCATATTTCCTGGATTTTTTGTGTTAAGTATTTGTTGGACTTAAAATTTTATTTGGTTGATGAATCTATTTCCTCTAGTTTATCTTCAGAGCCTGAGATTCTGTCTTCCATCTTTGTATTATGTTTGTTATGCTTGGGTTTGTAGCTCCCGATCATTTGCCCAGTTTTTCTATTTTCAGCATTCTCTCAGATTGTATTTTCTTCATTATCTCTATTTCAGTTTTGAAGTGTTGAATTGTTTCCTTCACCTGTTTCATTGTTTTTTCTTGGCTTTCCTTACTTTTTAAAAGAGATTTGTTCATTTCTTGCATTTTTTTTTTTTTTGCTTAGTCTTTTCCCGTATTTCTTCCAATTTTTTGTTTGTTTTTTCTTTCATTTCCTTAAGGTATTTTCTCACATGGTCTTTTGTGAAGATATGGTATAAATCATTCTTTTCTGTCTCACCTGCTCTGTGATGTTAAGGTGTAGTTGGTGTAGAATCCCTAGATTTTAGTGGTGTCATGCTTGCCATTGTATTGTTAGGTGTTTTCTTGTATCATTGTCTTCCCATTACCTCTTCCAGTGAGTGTAGATGGGGTATTTCTCCATGCTACTCCCCCAGTGGGCTTAGTTGGGTCAGAAATTCGATGATTGTAGCTCTAGATGGTTCAAACTCTCTAGGAGATCTCTCTTCATGTAGGGCCCCAGCGATGGGCGTCGAATAACAGGCAGGTTGTGATTCAGGTTGGTCCTTTTCCAGCAGAAGCCTGGTGATGGGGGCAATGATCCAGCAGGCAGGGACTTAGGATTGATTGCTCTCTGTGGATAAGCGGACCTCTGGCATGTGCCCAATGCTCTGGCAGAGAACTGGCAGTGGGGTCAGACATCAGACATGGGGAGGAGGGACCCAGGGCCATTCTCCATGGTAGGCAGGTCTAGTGTGCTCAGAGCAGTTCCAGGATGTTCCTCTGAGGGGGCAAGATTGCTGGATCCACCGTATATTCTGTGTTCAGTCAGATCAGTGGGGCAGTGTGCTGGGTAGGGCACAGGATTTAGGGAGGGCAGGCTCTTCCGGGGGTGGGGTGACATGGGGGGAAATTGTATACCAGAGCACCAGAAGCGCTTTAGCTGGGGATAGAACACATGGGGCAGCAAGATTCATACGCAATCCAAGGAGTTCCCAAGGAATGGTCTGTGTTGGGGTGGGATTCAACCTGAAATGTTCCCAGACTCACCTCCAACAGAAGCCTGGCAATGGGGTCAAAGATCCGGCAGGCAGGGATCAAGATCCATGGGGATAGAAAGATCTCTGGCAGGGACTGTGGCTCCAGGAAAGGACTGGCTGTGAGGGCTGGCGGTCAGAAATTATAAAAAATGTGTCTCAACCACCTTAATATATCTCCTTTCAAAATCCCTCTACTCTCTACCCAAAGAAGGTCCTACTCAAAAAACTCCTATATCACAAATGACCCCAATTTTCCCCTCAGGCATAGAACTTTCTGTATAATCTGTGGAGTTGTATCTACTTGTAGCCAGGTCTAGGGTGCAGGCGATTAAGAGATTATCCTTTATTAATATATAGCACAATAAAGTCCCTTAGGTTAAAATAAGAAAATATGTGACATTATTATATAATATTTACAAGTCTTATGCCCACAGAAACATACACAATATATAGATGAATAAATTTTTCATTGGAGGGAACTTTTGAATTCTTAAGAAACTAGGCAAATCAGTAGTCAATATTAGAAAAAGGGAATGCTTAACATATTTTATCATAATTGGAAGGTAATGAAAAGTTTTCAAAATATCTTGTCCTAAAGATTTTGTGGGACTCAAGACAATTGTGATGCCTTTTTTTTTGGAAAAAGTTGATATAGTCAAGGTCCCCATATGTTGTTAGCGATGTTGTTGTGAACACACCATGATCTGCCTTGTAAATCCCTAGTCTCCTTGATTGGCTGTGTGTAGTCTTTATGTGAAGAAGGATATACTTCCACAGATATTGTTGTAGATCAGAGGCCTGCTTGGCTACTAGATTTTCAGAATACTCTCAGAATTAAAGGGTTTTCTTAAGTGCAAATTAATTAGAGAGGATTTGTAGAATTTGAAATCGGGTAATGAAGTAGTGGTTTAGGAACCATTTGACAGACATTTGTGACAAGTTCTTCATAATTAGTGGAAGACCAAGGTTTTCAAATAGGTTCAAACCTGTGGGGCCATCACTGGGATCTTTTCTCTAAGAAGCCAACAAGCATGTACAGGCAATCATGGATACAGGCTGGCATCATTCACAAAAGCATTGTCCTTATTGGCAGTAGTGCCCAGAGAATGCCAAGTTCAGTAGGCCATAGATTCTTTCCCTCAGCCCTTTCCAAAGCAAAAATAGCCATTGGCAACAAGCACAAAGATGTTAAACAAACAAGGTTTAAAGCCAAGACTTTCCACCTTTGGGTCATTAGGCCTGCTGTACTAGATGGATTCCAGGAGTTGTGGAGGTTAGAGAGAGGTGAGGTGAAAAGACTCACAAGCCAAATTGGGTCCTCTACTTCCTGCCACATAGACAATTAGCTGTAGGCACCCACCAGCCCATGGAAGCCCCAAGATGGCTCCTTGTGAGAGCTCAGGTGGGCTCACTGGCAAACCTGATTCCACCCATAGTAAATACTCATAAATCTCACACCAATCTGCAGAATAATAGAGAAGCCTCAAAACCAAACTCATGCACTTGGGGGTGAGATGCTGAGTGTCACTCTCTAACTATTCAACCAGGATATTCTGACAGCCACCCAAACCATGTTCAGAAATCTAGCAGCTATCTATTGAACCTGGCCACAAAAGTGAACATTCCAACTAGCTAGGCCTGCTTTGGGTCTGCTAGAAACTTGTACCCAAACAAAGGCATCCTTCCATGTCATACAATCAGCCAAGAAGCAGCCTCCAAGGCTGACTCAGGGCTGATAGGGCAGTGAGGTGGTGGTGTCACTGAGCTCTGGGAGCAGGAATTGGGCAGGGGACCTAGTTGTGAGGAGAACCCACTTAAATGGGGCCCTAGCCCAAGCACTGGCATCACACCTGGAAGGAGGCCAGGCTAGCAGGGACACAAGTCAAAGAATAGGCAACTGTGAGCACTTGTGAGGGGTTGAGTTTTAAGGGACAATAGTAGCATGGGTCTAATATTTAGATGAGGAAGGTGGAAGGCCCGTGGAACCCTTGCTCTTTCAGACAGTGGTACCACTACCTCTGACTTCACATTGATGCTCTATCACATAATATGCATCAGGGGACACCCAGGTGCATTTATGACCTCTTCCTAAGAAACAGGCAACCAAGTTCTCTAAATGTGGAAACAAGGAAACATTGAAAGAATAAACATTCTATCCTACATCCCCCCTTGCTGAAAAGAGCCTGGGCATACAACACCAAACTAATTATTTCCTAAGTATCACAAGGCAAATCATTTTGAGCTACCTCCACCACTCACACAATCTGTCTCCATTCCATAGCCTTGCACTCCCACCACTCACCAGGTGCCATTAAGGAAACTTCTCTTTCCTTTCACCAAGTCTGCCAGTCTTTCTCAACTTGGAATGTTTAAATCACCTATCTATTGAAAAGCCGAGCACACCATGGACTCAGGGTTCTCTGAAGAGATGCAAATGGACTGAGGAAGAGCAGCCTAGAAACTGAGGAAGAATAAGCAATTCTCACTTTTTACACCATGTTGCCTGGAGAACAAACCAACCCTTCTCAGTGACTTCACACAAAGTTCCAGGAGTCATCAAAGGGACCCTCAAGATACCTTCATTCTTTCGCCCCAGGGCCTCAGACATATGTAACAAAAAAAGTATACAGAGACAAGAGTTTTTCATAACAACTTCCATGCAAAAAAGGTATCTCACACACGAAGACCTAAATTGCACACAGGTGTCCCCCCCTCCGAACCAAATTCATGGACTTAGGAACCAGGAACTGTATGTTGCCCCTACATTTCCAGTGAGATTACTCTGATATCCACCTACCACCACATTCACTGATGGAACAATGATCTCCTTACTACTCCAGCATCAAGGCTGACATTGTGTATGTTATTATCTTCCATACTGAGCAAAACAAACCTTTATTGTCAAAGCAGCCATAGCATAAGGGTCCCCCAGGCTGACCCAGGGCTGACAGGGCAGCAGGATTGTGGTCTCCTAGATCACAGGGCACAAGGGAAGGTGGGAAGATGACATAGGGTTTAGACCCACTAAATTAATAGGGCTCAAACCCCAGAACTGACTTTCCACCTGTCAGAAGGCAGGTACATGCTGGATATAGGGCAACAAGCAGGGAGCTGTGTGAACTTGTGAAGGATCCAGTTTTACAGGATCATGATTAGCTAATAATAAAGGGTAAAGGCCTCAGGAAACCTTGGCCTTGATGCTTACAGGATGAAGCCATCTGAATTCAGTTAGATGCTATGCCATATTATCTGCGGCAGGAACCAGTAATGGATCTGTGACATTCACAGCATCCTCCCAGGAGGTAGGCCACCATGGAGCTTGATTTGATGTCCAGGGCACAAGGAAAAAATAAATATTCTGTCCAACTTACCCACTCACATCCCTATCCCTGGTGTGCCATCTCCTAGGCATCACCATGCACCCATTTGAACCATCTCACACACTGTCAAATGCAGTACCAAAATAAAAAGGCCCAGAGACAGATATTGTGTTTCAACATTCAAGATGCAAACAAGAGAAGCTAATGAGCCAAATCAGCCAGAAGATAGTATCTCTACTCAGAGGAAAAAGCAGTCTGGTGTACAGGGACCTTTAGATAAAAAGGCTCTCAGATTCCATTTTCTCCTTGTATTTCTTTCTCAAACCAGCCATACCACTCCTATCTCCACATCTCCAGTAATTAATTTATATGCACATTATCCCAGGTGTAGAGGTCACCTTTCTGAGTGATATTACTTTAAGATAGGATCAGTGTCTTAGCTTCAGTGTGGCCTTGAACAGTCTACCTCCGAATCCTGAGTCCTTGCGGTAAAGGTATTTACTCTATCCATGCATCTATTCAGTTTCATATCTACTTCATCCTTTATCTGTGTATCCATGTATTCCTGTTTTTTATTTACACTTACATTCATGACATCCAGTGAAGTTATGTCTCTCTGTATTAAGATAGCAATTCATATTCAGTACGGAAATGCTTTTCTATTCCTAACAGACTGCCCTTTTCCCATGAACATGGAAAGACTACAGGGGATATCCACCAAAATGATGAGATCTTCCAAGATGGCCCCAAGAAGAAGACTTCCTCCCTGCCTCCTGCAGAAAATCCTTCTTATCTCTTGCAACTCTGACTTTCCACCAGCATCCTGGAGGCATATGTTATGATGCTACTAAAGAGTTCTCTGAGGGTGTCTAGAGGAGATGTGTGAGTAACTCTAAATTTCTTGATGGGCTTGTCTGGCCACTACTAAGAAGGGAACTTCCACACTTTGTAAGATTTCCACTAATTATACACAGTCACCAAGCCAGAAATGCAGACATCTCATACACACACACATACACACACACACACACACACACACACACACACACACACACACACACACACACACATACACAAACACTCAGGACAATTCACAGCAGGTATTGTGGGCACCTGAGATGGAACTGAAGCATTAAACCATAAATGACTTCTTATACATTCCAACTTATCAGTACCCTTAATCTGTTAGCTGACAACCATAAAAGTACACACTGTTATCACTCTGGGAATACTTATGAGCTCTCCCAGAACTAGCTTCTTGTCTAGGAAATACAAAGTATAAAGCCAGCTACCCCCCCCCCCTCTCTCTCTCTCTCTCTCTCTCTCTCTCTCTCTCTCTCTGAGAAGAGAGAGAGAGAGAGAGAGAGAGAGAGAGAGAGAGATGTTCTGATACCCCAGATATGCTCATATTTTAATTTCAGAAATGTCTCTACGTATTTTAACTGCTGACATGTTACCTGAACAGAGCAGAGCATGGCAACAGGCTTTCAATTTTTGATCTTGAGTGTTCTTCCCAGATTTAAGGAAAGGTCAGGTAGTTAGCAAAACTCAGAATATGCCACATACATGGGAGCACTGCATCAGAGAGAATGACATTTGAAGAGAGAGGGATAAGAATCCTGCATAAGAATACAAACATGTGTGCCTGTCAGCTTTAGGACAGTATTCAGTCCGCACTATACTCTGTATGCTTCTACTCAGATTCACCCTTAGCCAATACACTGAAATGAACTGTATGCCAGGTTGCATATGATCAAGAGGGTGATGCCTACCAAATCCCTTCCAAAATTCTGTGGTAGGATCAGAATTTTTTCCAACAGGTCTTAGTCACTGAAAACACCTGTACCCTTGTTATAGGAGAAATCCATGTCTAAAAGAAAATTTTAAAAAGTCAGGCAAATGACTTGGAATGGATGGTCATGAAGGTGTTATTGATGGCAGGAATATGTCCACTATTACTATTTTCCCCTTTTACACTGAATATAGGTCAGAGATACTGGGCACTGTGTGTGCTTTCCAAAAATTAGGTGTGGGTGCTGCTGGGGATGTTCATGAAAAAAATGGATGTGAACAGGTGGTACAGTGCTCAAGCTCCAGGCAGGGGATAGGCAAACATCCATATTAGGCCAGATGTAGCCCAGGATGCAGTATCCTTATAGACTTGTCTCCTGATATTGCCTGATAAAGCCAGTATAGACAAAGGTGATTATGTTTCCTGTGCTCAGCAAGGCAAGCCAATTATGCCCTGACTGGGGCACCTGTACCCTGCTTCATCCCAGTGCTCACCTATGACAAAAAGAATGCAAAGGACCTGCTTATGTTCTGTGATGTCCAGAACTGACAGCACCTCCATAGACAGGAGCCTGCCGCCATGACAGAGAAACTCCAGAGTATGCTGGCTTTTTCTGCAAATACATTGTTTGATGGTAATAGTGCCACAAGAATGGCAGCTTCCTCAGAACATTTGTGTGCACACCCTCAGCCCTTTCTAAAACAACAACAGACAAACAAAGAACACACAGACAAAGCAACAAAAGCCTTTGGCAACACACTCCAAATTAGCCACCAAACAACAAGGGCTGACCACAAATTGATCTCTTGGACTGCTGCATGGAATGAATACCAACGGTGTAGAGGGCCAGAGTGTTTTGGTGAGATAGAGGTCACAGAACCCATCTACTTCACTGCCCTGAAACAATCTGCTTTTAGAGCCTTCCATGCCTCAGAATACCCCAAGAAAGTACACAGGGAGGTCCACTGGCAAGCCTGCACAACCTTACTGAAGCCTACAGAAACCTCATGGCAGTCTGTAGCATGAGAGGGGATCTTCACATCCAAACGTATGGAATTGGGAAATGGGACCTGAGTATTCCCTCTAACTGCCCAGCCAGAATATTTTTAAGGAGAATCCCCACAAACATCTGAGATCCAGAAGATATCTACTTAACCATGGAAACTCATAATCACCTCTGCTGCCAGGCTGGCTTTCAGTCTGTTAGATCCTTGCACACTGGGGAAACAAAACT
Source organism: Cricetiscus sungorus (assembly GCA_030556225.1). NCBI lineage: Eukaryota > Metazoa > Chordata > Mammalia > Rodentia > Cricetidae > Cricetiscus > Cricetiscus sungorus. The sequence continues at coordinate 1,414,312 of JANBXA010000424.1, forward strand.
TCTTAGTCAAGCCTGCCAGCCAAGAAGTGGCCTCTCAGGCTGACACAGGACTAATAGGGAAGCAGCACAGTGGAATCTCAGAGTACATCACACATAGAAAGGTGGACAGGTGTCATTGGGGTGAGGACAACTCACCTCAATTTGGCCCTATGCTCAGCACTGGCTTCCAGTACAGCAGAAGGCTTGTCTGGGATGGACCAAGCTGAATTTCAGACAGAGGTGTGCACTCATGTGGGATTCAGTTTCTTTATGTACAGATGAGGAAAGAAAATGACCAGAAGAACCCATGATCTTCATGTCTATGTTACCTTCCATCAGGGTTCAAGTGTAATGCTGCCACAAATCATCTGCAGCAGGGAACAACAAGTGGCTTGGAACATCCATGGCCTTGTCCCAGGAAGCAGGCTGCTCAGTTCCCTATATGTGAACACAAGAACACATTGAAATAATAAACATTCCATATCACCCACCCCCTTGCATAACAGGGACTGGCTCAGTGTCCCCAACCCTGTAAGGCTTCAACAGGCAACCATTTTAAGATACTTTCAGCTCTGTTAAAATCTATGTCCAGTCCACAGCCTCCTACATCCCACTCCTTACCAGACCCTGCTTAGGAACATTCTCGTTCTTTTCTCCAAAGTCCTCAAGTCCCCCTCATATATGGGACTTACTGCATCTTCTGTAAAAAGCTACCTATTCATGGCCAGGCAGAGATACACACAGAGGTATCCAAAGAGATTCTGGTGTTTGGAGGAAAGGCAAACTTGACACCTAGGAAAATAAACTATTCTCATTAGTCTCAACAGGATACTTACAGCATATATCCACCCCTGTTCTGCACAGATACTTCACACAAAATTCCAGGTGTCACCACAGTGTACCCTCAAGGTGATTTCAATCTTTTACTCCAAAGCACCAGATGCATGTATAAGAAACAAGTGTCCATAGACAAAATGCGACAGCACATCAACCTGCATGTGAAAACGCCATCCCACACCAAAATATCTGACCCTCCCATATAATTCTTTCTATCCATTTATCTGTCTACCTTCATATCGGCCTTGCCCACCTTCACATCTACCTCCTCTAGTATCTATTTCTTCCTCTATCCCTGACTCCTGTATATACTCCCTTGCCTTCCAGGGAAGATAAGGCTGTCTGGACCAAGAGGATATACAATGTTCAGTTGTGAAATGCTTTTCAGTATCAAATAGAAAGCAGTTGGTCTTCTATAAACCCTGACAACCTACTAAGGTTCACCTTCACATTGCAGATACCTTCTAAGATAACTCCAATATGAAGACCCCTGCCTTCCTGAAGACATCTGCTCTGAGGTTACAAAGGGCCCATCTGGGTTTGTTGGGGGAAGATATGTGGGGAGTTATGAGTTCCTAGACAGTCAAGGCATGACACATAAAACAAATTCTCTTTCACTGTCTCTTTCATGTGAGTGCATATGTTTGAGTCTGGAAAAGGACATAGTGCTCACTTAGGGGAAGTTCCACGATCTGACAGAGCTGAGCATGATAGGCACAGTAAGTGGCTTTCAGCTCTTCCTCCACATTCTGGCCATCTCTGCTCTGCACTATGAGAAGGACACGCAGCAGCACCAGAGGCATAGGCAGCATCACAGTGGTTGCCAAAGCAGTGTCATTGGGGATGATGTAGCAGAGCAAGGAGCTGCTCTGTCTTTGCTCTGCAGGTGAAGCTGCCTCCATCACTGCTTCCTTAGCCTCTGCTGATGTGTTCCTGTGCACCAATACAGTCATATCATGAATGTAGGGAGTCGGTTCAATATCAAAAGATTAACCCAACAAGACAATATCTTCTGATCATTTGATATTTAAATTATTGAAATTTTAAAATCTCTAATGACAGTTTATTTTATGGGTCACATCTGGCACACCTTTGCAGGAATTAATGATATGAAACTATCCAGTTTTAAAGAATTTAATTAATTATTTATTTATATCTATTATAATGTAATCTGTGTTCACTGGATCTCCCAGTGTCTCTTATGCCCTAGTAGCTGCATCTCACCCCAGGTGTCTACTGTTTTCACCACACTGTAGCTAAATCCCTAATTGATGATCTCATCATCATTTAAGTGATAAAATAAGTATATGATAAGATGGATCTGCATACTTATCTCTGTTAAGATGGCACCAGTGATTGTCAGTGAATTAGTACTTGGATAATTAAATAATGTCACAAAATTAAATATGATGGGTACTGGACAGACAACGGTCATGAAGGATGACATCATCATTGATTTAAATATTTAACATAACATTATAAAAAATTGAATAATGAGATTATTTTGCATACTTAATGGCCGCATGGTAGAGTCGGACTGAACACTTCCTGGAATAATTATTTATTTGAACAATTAAATAAATATTTAGAGGGTCTTGCATATTAACTCTCACAAAATGGTTCCAAACTCGTGGTATCATGGCTGACATAGTGATCAATTAAATGACCAAATAATCATAACACATCATAAACTCCCACGAGTTGACTCAAAACCTGACTTATGATTTATAAGGTCTTGGTAAATTTAAATAATTTACATACATAATTAGATGACCTAGCATACTTAATCCCACAAAGTGGATATAAATTCTAGGCATCTTGGACCTAATTTAATACTTAAATAATTATAATATCTAATGATGAGATAGTTTGGCACATTTGACTCCCGTAAGGTTGCTCCAAACTGTAGTGATCACTGATTAAATATTGATAGATTTTAATAATTAAATGAATAATAATTAAATAATTGGATTGTATTTTATACTTGACTCCCACAAAATTGGTTCAAACTCAAGAGACCCCTGAATCTTTAATCAGAGATTTGAATAATAAAATGAATGAGTAAATAATGAAAAATGTCACATAATTTACTCCTGGGGAGATATCAAAATCGTGTCATCATTTATTTAAATAATTATATAACAAAATGGCAGCAAGGTGGAATCAGACACCATGCTTCCTTTAACAGATAATGATCTAGGGTTTTAGAGGACATCAGTGCCACACCAGCCCCAGTGGAGACAGTGTAGTGATGCTGAGAGAAATCTCAATGGCTATCTGTCCAGAGGTTCGCACCACACGTGGTTACGCCTCCTGGGGAAAAGTGGTTCAGGTCCCTGCAGCTGCTTGTGTGGCTGGCTGTTTGGAATGGGTGCTAGATGTGTTTTGTGCTATGATAACAATATTGCCTTTTATTCAAGGGATATTTTAGCCTGTAAGCTCCACTAGTAATTCAGAGGTACCTAGAGAACACTTAGATATAGTTTCAGGAACTGAAAGAGATACAGATCAGCAGTCAATAGGTGGGTATTGCCCTCTGTGCCTTCAGACACAGATCCTAGGCGCTAAATGTGACTTCAGATGTCAGCCAGGGCCTGATAAATCAATTAGGGCCAAGGCTATAGGAAGCAACCCACAATGAGACCCTGCCTGTAATTAACCCACCCACAACAAACATGCTGTGGGATTCACAACAATACTCTAATTTGGGATCTTAGGGCCCCTAAATCAACACTATAAAAGTTTACTATCTAGAGACAAAGATTAGCCTCTAAACTCAACAAATCAAATCTCTGATATGCTGACCACAAGCAGGCCAAAATAAACAGAGGTTCCTAATTATGCACTTGCTGAGAAACTTCAAAGGGAATTGTTAACATCTATAGAATGCCTGTTTATCTTTAAACTGTGACCAAAGATCTGTTCTTTGAACTTTCTGTATAAAAACCCAATACTTTGAAGTAAACTTTGCAGCAGTTCGCAAACCACCTCAGGTGTATTTGTGTCTGTCTGTCAAGCCGAAGCCATTCCTGACCTGGTCATCCGAGTCTTGGTCTCCACACAGACCTGCAACCCACTGAGCAGTCTGTGGCAGCTGGTGCCTGAAACAGGGACCCTCGGACAGGTAACTCTTTCTTTCTTTTAAAGGAGTGGATAGGCTCTCACCAAGGGAACTGCAGTGCACCAGTGAAGATAGGCTGGTTAAGGGTGAGTAATCTGGGAAATTAAGATGGGAAACTCGGGCTCAAAGGAACAGAAAACGCTCATATCAATCTTGAAACATATGCTAGCAGAAAGAGGTTTAATGTCTGATGCCACTTCCAAAGAGTTTTACTTATTTCTTATGACAACAAATGCAATGTTGGTTTGGAGGGCTATTCCTCCTCCAGGAACCGAGGGGAATACTCTAGCAGGGATTCAGCAAGGCAATGAGGAATCCTACACTTCTTTTATTTCTAGATTGGAGGAAGTAATTAATAGGATGCTCCCTTCAGGAGAAGGAAGCTCTATTCTGTTAAAACAACTAGCATGGGAAAATGCTAATACATTATGTAAAGATTTAATCAGGCCCATAAGGAAAACTGGTTCAATACAGGATTACATAAAAGTATATGCAGATGCCTCACCTACTGTAATGCAAGGGATGGCTTATGCAACAGCTATGCAGGGGAAGACATTCTCTGCTTTTGTGAAACAGACATATGGGGGAGGCAATGGTAAGAATCCTGCCCCCACTTGTTTTAATTGTGGAGAATCAAGTCATATGAAGAAAGACTGTAAAAAGGGAGGCCAGGGTGGAAGTCCTAAAAGGTCCCCTGGCATCTGCCCAAGATGTAAAAAGGGAAGGCATTGGAGGAGTGAGTGCCATTCCAAGTTTACCAAGGATGGAACTCGAATTTAAGATATTCCCAGGGAGGAATCAAAAAACTAGTAAAGGGGCAGCCTCTCAGCCCCCCCCCAAAAAAGAGGAAAAAACATTACAGGAGGTTCAGTCAGATTTAAACCCTAAAGCTCCAGAGTTTACAATACATGATCTCCCAAGAGCAACTCCAGGGAGTGCAGAACTTGATCTTGCTTCAACTCAGGATTTAATCTTTTCAAAGGGTGCAATTAGTACCTACTTCTGTAAAGGGAACTTTGCCCTCAGGGATTACAGGATTGCTCTTGGGAAGGAGTTCCAACTATAAGAATGGGTTGGAAGTATTACCTGGAGTAATAGATTCAGATTTCCAAGGAGAAATCAAAGTCATGGTTAAAAGTACAAAGTAAACTACAGTTATAAAGAAAGAGCAAAGAATAGCACAATTACTGCTGTTACCATATTTGAAGTTACCTAACCCTGAGCTACAGGCTGAAAGGGGGGAAGGTCAATTTGGCTCCTCAGATGTTGTAGCCTGGGTTACAGAAATAGGAAAAGAGAGGCCTTTTAAGGTCATAAGAATTAATGGAAGACCCTTTAAGGGGATTTTGGACACAGGCGCAAACAAAACCTGCATAGCAGGAAAAGATTGGCCTAAATCATGGCCTGTATGCCAAACCTCCTCTTCCTTACAAGGTCTGGGGATGGTATCCAATGTTGCAAGGGCCGCAGAGACTGTACATTGGAAATGTGAAGCAAAAGAGGGATATATTCATCCTTATGTAATTCCCTCACTATCTTTCTCCCTATGGGGGAGGGACATAATGGAACATATGTCTGTAAGACTGATAACAGATGGAGAAAATTTTTCCTAGGGGCCATTGTGAACTCTTTATATGAAAAAAAAAAATCTCATGGAAGAATGATAAGCCTGTATGGCTTAATCAATGGCCCCTAACAGCTGAAAAAATACAGGCTATAGAGGAAATAATACAGGAACAATTGCAGGCAGGTCATCTGGAGGAGAGCTTTAGACCATGGAATACTCCCATTTTTGTGATAAGGAAAAAGTCAGGGAAATGGAGACTGTTACAAGATTTAAGGGCAGTAAATGCCACTCTGTATGATATGGGAGCACTGCTTCCAGGGCTACCATCACCTGTTGCAGTGCCTCAAGGATGGAAGGTAATAGTCATTGACTTGCAGGACTACTTCTTTATGATACAATTGCATCCTGATGACTGTCAGAGATTTGCTTTTAATGTAAAAGCCAAAAAAAAGGTCCAAAGAAATATTTGGAAGAGACATGCAGGAAATAGTAGTTCCTTATACTAGACAGCAATTTGAACATTTGTTACAGTAAAGTAATGATTGGGGTTTAGCATTAATTCGATATTTAGGAATTATAAAATTTCATTTACCAAAACATACAGTCATTGAATTCATAAAAGAAACACCTATAATTTTCCCTTCAAATTGGTCGACAGAACCTATAGAAAAGGCAAATGTCATCTTTACTGATGGTTCCTCAAAGGGAAATTCAGTTATGATTGTTCAGGGGGATCCTCCCATAATAAAATATGAAAAGGGAATTTCTGCTCAAAAGGCAGAAATCATTGCAGTGATCTTGGCCTTTGAGAAAGTAAAAGAACCATTTAATCTTTATACAGATTCCAGGTATGTGGCAGGATTATTTCCTGCTATTGAGACAGCTATGATTTCTATAAGAACAGAAATTAATGACCTGCTTAGCAAACTAAAAGAATTGGCTCAGAAGAGAAAATTTAAATATCATGTGGCTCATATTAGGGGACATACAAAATTGCCTGGGCCATTGGCACAAGGAAATGCCATAGCAGACTCCTATACACAAGTTTTCACTGCTCTTGAGAATGCAATGGCGAGTCATAAACTACATCATCAAAATACATCTGCTCTAAGATATATGTTTAAACTAACTAGGGAACAAGCTAGGGAGATAGTCAAGACTTGTCCTGACTGCCCTAATATTGGCAATGTTCCTAAAATGGGAGTCAATCCCAGAGGATTGAAGCCTTTGGCCTTATGGCAAATGGATGTTACTCATGTTTCAGAGTTTGGGAAACTGTGCTATGTGCATGTAACTATAGATACCTTTTCTCATTTGATGTATGCCTCTGCTAGAGCTGGAGGAGCTGTAAAGGATGTTGTTCAACATCTGACAGCTTTCTTTGCCTATATGGGAGTTCCTTTTAAAATCAAGAAAGATAATGCTCCTGCTTATACTTCCAAAAGCTATAAAGAGTTTCTGCAGAAATGGCAAATTGAAGGATCCACAGGAATACCTTATAATCCACAAGGACAGGCAATAGTGGAAAGGAGTCATCAGCTTTTAAAAGCTCAAATCGCAAAATTAAAAGCTTCAACGTCTTATTTGACTCCTCATCATGTATTAACACATGCTCTGTTTGTGCTTAATCATATGAATGTTAATGATAAGGGTCTCAGCGCAGCTGAGAGACACTGGAATACTCAGGCTGCAGCTGAGCCTCAGCCTCTGGTTCGCTGGTAGGATCTGTTAACGGGTCAATGGAAAGGGCCAGATGTGCTAATTACCTCTGGGAGGCGCTATGCTTGTGTGTTTCCACAGAATGAAAGCTCGCCGATCTGGATTGCAGACAGACTTATCAGACCCTACCAGCAGGAGACTCTCACGGAAAACAAAGAGGAGGAGAAACCTTGACCTGCAGACAATGGGGAAGCAGCTGATGAGTCTGACGATAACAAACAAAGAAGGTGAAGCCGCCTTAGAAGCTGAACTTCGCTGAGATCTGCCAACACAGACTCAACTCAAGAAACTACAAGGGGAGGCTCTTACCGTACTGGCTCAAACAAAAACTCCTAAGACTCCTGCAGCAATTTTTCTTGCTTTTCTTGCTATCTTATCAATGAATTCCAGGGTAAATGGAGAAAGTTACTGGGCATACATTCCCAAGCCTCCACTTTTACATCCGGTGGTTTGGGGAAATACAGAGCTCATTAAAATTATGACTAATGTTACTGATGTGCTAGGGGGAACTCCTGATTTTCATATGGGAATTAATTCATCTGGGTACATAAATTATGAAGGTAGAGCAGATTCCTTACCAATCTGTATAGCACTTGATGGTATGCCTCCAGCTGGTTGTTTGCCTGTCAGCTATAGAACTTTCCTTACTGATACTCCTGATAATAAACCTGTTACAAATAGGAGTCCAGAACAGCGATGTATGTGGCAACTACAAATTGCTACTTTGGGATACTCTAATTTTAATGAGACTATGGTGGTAAATCAGCCGCTGCCTTCTAGATTGCCACATTGCATGGTAAAATACGAGAAAGATAGCTTATGGGAGGGAAATGAAGATCAGATGCCTAATTGGCTTCATTGTGGATTTCCTCAAGCTGGAACAAGGTTTTCTCCTTTGACTTCAGGAGAAATTATCTGGGATTTCTCTGTACCATCACCTGATCATGGCTATTCTGGCTACCTTAAGGATCATTCTGCTCAATTTGGAGGATACACTCCTCCAAATAACGAGCCCATAAGGAGATGGTATTCAGCAGGGTGGGTGTCACCTGTATGGTATTTGCAAAAACCGGATGGGACATATGGGACTCCTCAGCCAGATCTATTCAGGTTAGTTGCAGCAGCCAATGTTATAATATTAAAGAAACCAAAGGCTGCCACGTCAGAGCCTGTTCCTGCCACTGCTTGTCTCTCTTACCCATATGCCTTAATGTTTGGACTTAACAAATTGGTGCATATCAAGAAAGAAGGAGACTCATTTTTTGTTAAATGTCGATCCTGCATATTAACTAATTGTGTACAATCAGGTTATGATAGATCCTTCTCAACTGTATTGATTGTTAAAAGGCCTGCTTATGTGATGCTGCCAGTAGATTTGGGTAATGATACTTGGTACGATAATTCGGCTATAAACTTATTTAACAAAATTAATGAATTGATTAGGCCAAAAAGATTTGTTGCCTCATTAATTTTAGGAATCACAGCACTGATAGCCATTTTGACTTCTTTTGCAGTTTCTACAACAGCATTAGTAAAGGAAATGCAGACAGCTTCCTTTGTAAATGACATGCATAGGAATGTCACCTTTGCCTTGTCAGAACAGAGGTTAATAGATCTGAGATTAGAAACTAGAGTAAATGCTTTAGAAGAGGCAATAATAGAAATGGGCCAAGACATACAAAATCTTAAGACACAATTAGCAACTAAATGTCATGCAGAATTTAAGTATATCTGTGTTACACCTCTTCCATACAACTCTTCCTTTAATTGGAACAAGACTAAGGCACATTTATTAGGAGTATGGAAGGATACCAATTTAACCTATGATATCAAGGCATTGCAGGACAAAATTACAGTCATGAGGCAGAAAAAGATAGATACTTGGGACATTTCAGGCCTAGCATCAGAATTTTCAGAAAACCTAAGATCCCTGAATCCATTAAGCTGGACTCAGTATTTTGTTTTCCTAGGAATTGGAGCTGCTATTTTATTTACAATGTGCTTGGTTTTTCCTATTCTTTTCAGAATAGCACTTCACTCCATCAGCACCCTCCAGAGTGATTTCCAGCTATTCCGCTTAAAAAATAAAAAAGGGGGAACTGCCACACCAGCCCCAGTGGAGACAGTGTAGTGATGCTGAGAGAAATCTCAATGGCTATCTGTCCAGAGGTTCGCACCACACGTGGTTACGCCTCCTGGGGAAAAGTGGTTCAGGTCCCTGCCGCTGCTTGCATGGCTGGCTGTTTTGAAAGGGTGCTAGATGGGTTTTGTGCTATGATAACAATATTGCCTTTTATTCAAGGGATATTTTAGCCTGTAAGCTCCACTAGTAATTCAGAGGTACCTAGAGAACACTTAGATATAGTTTCAGGAACTGAAAGAGATACAGATCAGCAGTCAATAGGTGGGTATTGCCCTCTGTGCCTTTAGACACAGATCCTAGGTGCCAAATGTGACTTCAGATGTCAGCCAGGGCCTGATAAATCAATTAGGGCCAAGGCTATAGGAAGCAGCCCACAATGAGACCCTGCCTGTAATTAACCCGCCCACAACAAACATGCTGTGGGATTCACAACAATACTCTAATTTGGGATCTTAGGGCCCCTAAATCAACACTATAAAAGTTTACTATCTAGAGACAAAGATTAGCCTCTAAACTCAACAAATCAAATCTCTGATATGCTGACCACAAGCAGGCCAAAATAAACAGAGGTTCCTAATTATGCACTTGCTGAGAAACTTCAAAGGGAATTGTTAACATCTATAGAATGCCTGTTTATCTTTAAACTGTGACCAAAGATCTGTTCTTTGAACTTTCTGTATAAAAACCCAATACTTTGAAGTAAACTTTGCAGCAGTTCGCAAACCTCCTCAGGTGTGTTTGTGTCTGTCTGTCAAGCCGAAGCCATTCCCGACCTGGTCATCCGAGTCTTGGTCTCCACACAGACCTGCAACCCACTGAGCAGTCTGTGGCACATCAGATAGTTAATGTTGGGTGGATGCCTCCATAGAGATGAACCCTCAGTCTAATCTAACAAATGATTAATACATTCTGGAAAATAGACCACAGTGAAAAACTCACCTTTTGCTGGATAACTCAGTCTTTTTTCCTGATCCACAGTATTACTTCTTAGGGAAGACGACATTCATCAACTGAAGTCTTTTAACTGTTTCTCAACAGACTATATTCCATGATGTTAGGTAATCTTGAATTGGGTAATATTAAAAGCTGCAGTTCTAATTTCAGGGATTTGACAATGACCTGGTTAGGAAAATCAATTTCCGCATATGCTGTCTTGAAAGCTTGTATGGGCCACTTATCTTCTGAGAGTAAAATATCCAATGATAACATACATCTAAAGGGCTCTCTGCTTCTTGGGCCCATGGTTTGGGAATAGAGAACTAAAGCAGGGTTGCCAGGCAACAGTTATGATCCAATATTCTGACACATTCTAGTATGCCTCCCACATCCTTAAACAACCCCACCCACTCATACACTCACATTATATCCTCACTGATTTTTTTCCTAAAATGCAAGCCTCTTTTCTGAGTTACACATCTTTTCAAATCTACTACCAAACAACTACCTGGCTATAGCGATATACATATGAAACTGAAAGCATCATTATTCCATTCAACTTGATGGATGTGTATTTAAATATATTTTCTATGCTTCAACTTTCATTTTTCCAGGATAGAGACAACACCATTCTTGTGCCCCTACCTTAATCCATTTCAATTTACTGAAATAAAATTAAGTTATCTTCATACTCTTGTCTTTAGGACAACGTGACCACATCATATAGGAGCAAACAGGTAAAAAGTAAGTGACTGAATAATTGTAGCAATGCACAAAGACATACACAGGGAAATGAAAGCATACACATACACACAACAGCAAGAACAAACACATAAGAAACAAAAATGTCATTCATACTAAGAATCAGGAATTCTTACAGAGCTAACATGCAACAAGCACATGTAGCTTACTTGGGATTCCTGTGCCCACAAATCCCTGCCCCATTCTTTTAAAGGAATATCACTGAACAGATGCTAGCCCATGATTAATTTACCATCCCTGTAATTTCCTCTATTTTTTTCACAGTTATGATTATTTGCATGGATATGCTTTCCTCTCCCCTCCTCTTCTCACTTTTTCTTTCTCCTAAAACTCTCTTCCCACCTCCCATGCAGCCAAACTGCTTAGGAGATCTTTTCCCTTTCCCCTCCTGTGGCATACAATGTACATCTCTCTTAGAGTCCTCCTTCTTTCTTAGCTTTTCTGTCAGTGTGAACAGTGAATGGAAATGTAGGAAACTTTAGGAATTGCAAATTTAATCATTACCTAGCATCTGTTGAGTGTTACTCCTTTAAAAGAATTGGATATTGTTTTGTGGGCATATTGTTGGCACAGATCTGTAATCTCATTGCTGTGAAATGTAATTTTGAAGAAGGAACAAGGATTTTGAAAACATAGAGTGACCATGCCTCAAAACTGAAAAGAAAGCAGTGAGTCTAGTGCTGGGATGGACAGCAATATTGTGACATTACAGTGTGAGTAAAACTCACCTTAGGGGAAACAAATATGGTACGACTGAGTGTTGCTCTTTGACTTCCTTTACAGAGGGTGTCTCATTTGGTTGAAAGGAAGAAAAGAGAGTGAGATGATGCAGAGGCTTATGGAAACTTTCTGTAATTTCCATTTCTGTGATGTTGTTGTTTCCCAAATGAAGACTAGTGAGTTACAGAATTTACTATATAGAGATAACTATTCTCAAAATAAAGAACTAATACTGAAGACTGCAAAGTGACATGGTGAGAATCTGAGTTTTAGAGGGAGGGATACAATGCCCACACAGATGGGTAGACATCTAAAGAGACTATCAAGTTCATGTTTATTTAATGTGTTCTATGTGGGCAATGCAAACAAACAGAATTTTTCTGTGTAGTTTCAGGATTTTGTGGATATAAATTTTATTAAAATGAAGGCCTCTAACATGCAGATAGACCCCACTTTCCATGGCAAATTTGGATTAAAACAACAACATCAATATGCATCAAGAAAAATTATTTTTTTGGAGACAGATTTCCATTTTGAAATAGTGATGACAGTTTGTGAACTCACTCTGAAGTCAAGGCTGACCTCAAACTCAGGTTTCCCTCACTCTGCTTTCAGAGGGCTGGGATTAGAAGTATGCATCTCACTGCCGGGAATGAAAGAGTTTTAATTAAAATTCAATAGTAAACCAACATTGTAATAAATTAAAAAAAAATAAGTAGTGTGATGGCTTAGTCCAACAACCTCTCAAATAGAAGCTTGAGATTTGGTATGAAAATTTTGAGTTTGAGCCAAATAATATGATTCAAGTTAAAGAACATTAATAAGGTTCTGAGGAGGTTGCCCAATGCTTACGAACAAAGTCTAATATTTCTTGAAGTTGCAAGCTTAGTTTCTTGCCTACTCAAAATGATAAACAAAGGACTGTATCTCCATTTCCAATGTACTGGATGCTCTTCTATGCCTTTCTGGGCACTGAGAAGTTATGTGGTGCACATATGCACATTCTAGCAAAATACATCCGAAGAAAGTAATATAAATAATTTTTAAAGAGAACTGGGTATAGGGACACTCTTTGTTAATCTCAGCATGCTGTGGTTGAGGAAGCTAATTTACGTGATTTTTATTCTCATCTGGGCTACATGATATATTTCAACAATGCCAGTGCTATTCACAAAATTAATGTAATATAATGAAAACAATTTTAATAAAATAATATTATATCTATAGTGATAAAAACAATACAAATAAATCATTTTGGTTTTGTGAGCCCTGTATGTATTGTGGATTTTATTCCAAACTATTGGAAACGCCTAAAGCAAATGAGCCTAAGGAGTAAGTAGCTGATAAAATCCTGGATTATATATGAGATTGTACTTCAAAAAAAAATAAACTGCATGTGTTAACTAATTTTGCAGCAGAAGACCACAGGAATGCCAACTAAGGAGTCATTGGTGGATATCAAAGGATACCAATAAGGGATAAATTGCACCTTGTCATTTGTGCATTTGATATAGGGACTTTGTGGCAAGTTTGACATGAGGAGGATCTTGGGGTGAAATTTGAGCTCTGTGGCATGGTGAGTTAGTAGACAACACATTGCTATTGGCACTTTTCTAAGAAACTTAGTCATAAAAAGCAGGGATCTAGTAGTTTAATCAGAAATGAGACTTGGGTTCTGCTTAACAGCATGGTCATTGTATCCAAGCCTATGATGTAAATTGACTTTTTCTTGGACAATAAAAAACGGAGTAGAGGATAAGGAAAAGAAGGTGGATGTGAAAAAGTAGCATGAAGATAGAATGGAACAGAGAAAGAAAGAGGAAGGGAGAGTAGAGGTGATGAAGGTAGAAAGAGATAGGTATCGGTGAGTTGATATTGAGCTTTGTAGCGAAAGGCTGCTTACTCTACTTTCTTTCCCTGGTAGGAGTCAGTGGGAGCATATTATGGTCCTGGCAGGAAATTATGTGCAGTTATTATGGAGTATTACCTTTAGTAAAAATGTGTAATCTCATATGGGACACCATCACAGCCATGATACCTCTAATTTGGTGACACTTTGTGGGAGCTAATGTGCAAGTCCCCCTATATTTTTATTTGTGTGTTTGTTTGTTTAAATCCATCATTATTCTAGGAACAGTTCAGTCTGGCTCCCCCATGGGGAATTTAAGTATGCAACAGTATCTAATTGTTTAATTATTTAATACTTACATATTAATCATTTAAATAGATGATGTTCTCCCTCATGACCAGAATCTATCCAGTCCTCCCTAGGAGTTAATTGTGTGACATTGTTTAGTTATCTAAGTATCATTTAATTTACAATCACTAGAGTTTGGTGACATCTTATGGGAGTTATGTATGCAGTACCATCCAGTTATTTACTTACTAATTACCTAAATAATGATGGTATCATAGATTAAGGTTTTTGCTGCTATGAAATGGATAAGGCAGAAACCTGTGCCAGAAGAAGCTCCCAAAGTATGAGAGACACTGGGATATCAGGTGATCACATATTACATAGTAATATTTGTTAATAAATAAATGAGTAAACAATTTAATAACTGAACAGTTTCACATCATCAATTCACAGGAGGATGCCCCAGACCAAACAGATGAAAGACACAGTCATCTCTGGTTTTAAAAATTCAATAATTTTATAAGCACATAATCAGAGTATATAGTCTAATGAACTCTGTATGGTTGATGTCAGGATACTCAAATAAGTTGCTGTCATTATGATGCAGCCACTCTGGTAACCGGGAATATAGTAGCAAAGGCTCTGGCAGCAGTGATGGAGGTGGCTCCAACTCAGAGCCAAGAGAGAGCAGCTCTTGACTCTATGTGATATCACCCTTAGCCATGCTGCTTTGGTAACCATTATGAAGCTGCTGGCATAACCCATGTTGCCTCTTATACTTCTCATAGTAGAGGACAGTTAAGGCAAGGTTGTGGAGGAAGAGCTGTGAGGTTACCTCTGTGAATGCCATGCTCAGCTGTGTCAGATTGTGGCATTTCCTGTCGGTGTGCACCCTAGAATAGTATATTCTCGATCTGTCATTTTGGAAATAACGTCATACCATGAGAGAGAGAGGGGGGGGAAGGAGAGAGAGAGAGGAGAGAGAGAAGAGAGAGAGATAAAGAGAAACTGTGGGCCTGTGCCATGATTCACAATTCTATGAACTCATAGTTCCCCACAATCACTACACAACAGACCAAGAAAGGTTTCTTTGTAGCCTCACAGCAGATATCCTCGGAATTTTGTAGAAACTAAGAATTAGGTTAAACAAGTTTGTCTACAG
Organism: Cricetiscus sungorus; assembly: GCA_030556225.1. Classification (NCBI taxonomy): domain Eukaryota; kingdom Metazoa; phylum Chordata; class Mammalia; order Rodentia; family Cricetidae; genus Cricetiscus; species Cricetiscus sungorus. The sequence goes on from JANBXA010000424.1 coordinate 1,429,395, forward strand.
GAGGCAGGGACAGTGTACTTCATCAGGGATCATCTTGGAAAATATCAAAAGTGCAAAGGTGGGCCTTTATAGTTTATCAGAGATCATAGGAGACTATCTTTCTGATGGGTACTGAAAAACATTTTCTTACTGAATATGATATATTATTTGGGTCCACACAGGACTACTGCCCTGGATGCCATGGATAAGAATGTATATAGAAGCCCAGGCTAAATGGAGACACAGGGAGTGTAGGACACAGATGTGAAGGTAGACAGATACATGAATAGAGAGAATAAGATTGGGGGAAGGGAGTACCTGTATTTCCAGTTTCAGGTGATTTGGTGTGGCATGGTGTTTACATGCAGGTTGATATACTGTCCTATTCTGTCTAAGCAAACTTGTTTGTATTTCATGCATCTGGTTTCCTGGTGGAAAAAGCTGAAGTCACCTTAAGAGTTCCCTGTGAACACACTAGGAATTAGGTTGGAGACCCCTGAGTACAATGGGAGTGAGTATGTGCTTTAGGCATCCTGGTGTGACAAGCGTCTATTGCTTATTTTCCCTTAGTATCTAAGTTGCTTGTTTTTTGTTTATTTGCACCTCTTCGGGGATCTAGAAGTCCCCCTGTTTCCTAGACCTGGCTATGGGTAGATGCATGTCCACAGATGATACAGAAAATACCATGTCTGAGAGGAAATTGTGGACTTTTGAAAAATACCAGTTTCTTTAGTCGGGCCTGCTAGGAGTAAAGGGTGGAATGATTTTGTGGGTAAAATGATTGTGTTGGTTGAGATACAATGTTTTACTTTATGAAAGTCATTGGAAATCAAAATATCATATCATCCTTATTTTTATCTGTAGATTTTAGTTGGTTATGTTACACACCATTAGTCCAAGGAATCAAGACTAAGAGGAATTTCTGTTATATCAAGGCCACACTTACTCTGAGATACTTATGTAATCTTAAAAAGAAACAGCTCTCACAAATGTGATTTCTGCATCTGAGATGTCATGGCTATAATCCAAGTACTAGGGATGTGGAGATAGGTGTGATGTGCATGGGTGGAGAAGGAAACATAAAAAGAATGAAATATAATCTAAGATACTTTTTCTCCTAAGGATCCTTGGAACCCGGACAGCTATTTCATCTGAATACACGTAAGTTCTACTGCCTTGGATGCTCTGTTAATTGGATATGCAACTAGAACCCAATATCCAACATGAGGTATGTTTTTATCTTTCATGAAACAGAACTGGATATAGCTCAGAATGGTTGCTGCAGATAATGTGGCTCAGCATCCAACTCAATCCAGATGGAAGGTCATGGTGAACATGAAAGCCAAGTTTTCCTGAAGCATTTTTCCTTTCTTACAAAAACAGAAGACTCATGGGATCATTGCCCTGTTAAGCGGGATCCCTCACAGGTATACACAGATCCCTGCCCTTTTCTTGTATCTAGCCCAGACCAGCCTCCTGTCAGGTTGAAAGTCAGTGCTTGCCTTAGGGTTCTACTGAGGTGAGTCATCCTATCTGCTTTGTCATCTGCCCACCTTCCCTTATGCCCTGTGTTCTTGGAAAACACCATACTGCTGGTCTAGCTCCCTTAGATAGCTTGGGAGTCCTCTTCTTGGCTGGCTACATTGAACAGAAATTTTGGCCAAGGTGCAAGTTGGCAAAAAAACACTAGGCCAGCCTGATTGCTGAAGTATTTACTTGGGTCTCTAGAATAAAGATGATAGCGGTGGATATATGAATGTGGAGGAAGGTGACTTTCAGAATCACCTAGCTTGGAAGCTAGAGGGCAATACTCATCCCATTGTCTCCAAGTCCGTGAGTTTTTGTCTAGGCTCCACCTTTACAGTCTATATTGGAATGAGGTTCCTGTAGGCTTCCTTTGGATCTCCTACAAGGAAGGATCTCCTTCCCAAGGAAGGGTTGGCAGTGAACCTCCCTATGCACCCCAAAAGTGGCATTCACTGGGCTGGAAGGTTCCAAAAGGATATTGTCTTGAAGCAGTGCAAGAAACCCATGAGGTCTTTGAACCACACCCCCCACCTTGAATCATACACATCCTGTGGGATGCATCCCTTGCATGAGATCTAGGACCCATCTTCAGCCCATTTTGGCCAAGTGGTTGTTTGGTGCCTATCTTGGAGCAGAGTACTGGCTGTTTGTGAGTTTTGGTGCTGAGGGAGTCCACTCATGGCCTAGGCAGTGGGTATTCTCAGTGCACTACTGCTGTCAAGTAGAATAATTTTGTGTTTTATTCCAGCATAATCTTTCTGGACATGGCTGCAGGTTGTCCAGGAACAGGCCTCTGTGCAGGCCCCAGGGGACTTAAGTTGATACCCTGCAGTATCATTGACCCAGGAGCGGCATGGGAAGATCAAGGAACTGGTGACCAAAGTTGGATGTCTTCAACTTGACTTACTGAGGCCCAGAAAATTCAGGCTCCCAGATCCTTGGCCTGCCTTGTCTGGCAGGATCAAGGGAACTTTCTGCAGGAATTCTACATGTTGGGATGTACCTGACTTGATATGGGGACATTTACAGCCCAACACACTGAACATTGTGCACAAGTCCACCCAAAGAAACACCTTGGTTTTGCCTAAGCTTCCTCAGCAGCACCCAGAGATCACTTCTTGGAAATACATACACTGCCCACCATCTCTAAACTATTCCCAGTGTCTCAGCACCAGGCAGCCATTGTGACTTAATATATTCCATTCCTTTAACCCCTTTCATAACATTCATTCTCCTCATCTGCCAGGCTTTCTATCTGGCTTTCCTTTGGTTTCTTTTAGGTATGGCATTTTTCTTGAGCTGTGCTACAGGTGTAATTCATCAACAATGACTTGTTAAAAAGTTTTTAGTCCTGGGATACTTCCCAAGAACCCTTCAAGGGGTCGGGGAGGCACCACCAACATGATCATATGCAACATTGTTTTGTTTACCTCATGGGAAAGGATCTCAAGATCCACTGTTGTGGCTCAGGGTGAATTCAATTAGAAATTGCCAGAGTTCCATGTGAACTGATTGGACACCAAATTAGGCCAAGCAGGCCTTTAGTTAACATCCCTGTTAGGCGACGTTTCACTGCTGACACTTATTCTGATAGGCTTCCTGTCTGTAAAGCAGTGAAACCATGAAGTTTGTGTACTGCTTTGTTTTCCTAACTAGCTCATATTGCCTTAAACCCAGGGACAAATTCCAGAGTGAAATGTCAAGAAGCCCATTGTCTTACTCTTCCTTGTCTGTGTATTATCTCTGCTGTTACAACACTCAGAGAAGGTTCTGAAATCAATTCAGAGAACTATCTGTAGTCTTAGAACATCTCTCTCTCTCTATCTCTATCTCTTTCATTTTCTCTCTGTGTGTGGTTGTATTGGTGTCTGTGGTGTTTAAGTTTTTGTGTTAAAAAACTTAAAACTTGGGCAGGGATAATGTTTGTTGAAAACTTACAGTCTCACAGAGAAAACTAACAGTTATGGTAGTCATTCCAGTGTTGAAAGGTGTAGGGAGCCATTACAAGTACCGTTGGTAGACAGGAGAGATGCGCATATGCTGGTTAACTGTCAAACCCTGGGTCCCTGCCTCTCCCATGGCGTCATATGGGCCGATGAGCAGCAGCCAGTCAGGGGGTGACACGTCCAAGGCAGAGGCTGCTAGCCTATATAAGGGATGGTTTTTGTGTGTTTGGGGTCTCTCTGTCCTGTAAGCTTATGCTCTCCCTCTCAAGAGCATTAAAGCTTTACTGCAGAAGGATCCTGAGTGTGCCGCGTCGTTCTTGCTGGCGAGACAGTAGCGCGGTACAGAAAGGGAGAAATAGGTTGGTATGTTGGGGAATTGATATAGGGCTCCATCCTTCAGCCCCAGCTGTGGTTTGTACAATGTCTCATTAGTCAGATCTCTCTCTCTCTCTCCATCTCTCTCTCCATCTCTCTCTCTCTCTCTCTCTCTCTATATATATATATATATATATATATATATATATATATATATCTGTGAGTGTGTGTGTGTGTGTGTGTGTGTGGTCTGTTATTATAAGAATGTAATTGGTTTTAAATGATAACAATAGAGAATATTGAGGTAATACTCATAAAATCAATGATGAATTAATCATGCAAAATGAATCAATGTAGTAAACACTCAGGTGTATAGGATAGCCCAAAATGGAAAGTAATAGCCTGTTAAATAAAAATATTTACAGAAGGCATACAAAATAATGATAGTACAGGAGTTAACATAGATGCAAAATAAAAGCTAAGAATAAAGGAAAGGAAGGAAAGAAAAGAGGGAAGACAGGATACAGAGACTGGCAAATAAAGCTTTCCTCAAGTCAAAGGTATAGATTCAGACAACTATCCAATCCTGTTTTGAATCTGTGCTAACAATTCTCTCTAATGAATCTTTAATATATGTTCTTGCAAATCTGGTAAACACATAGATGAACAGATAAAAAAGACAGAACCATGGTGTTAACAAGTTGAAAAGGGATCACTTCCATTCAAAACCCATAAAAAATTAAATGAAATCATGTGTGCATTAGCAAGAAAATAATATGTATCTCACTTTGCTTTTCATTAGAAGGGAAATTGGATTTTATTCTGGGCACACATTAGGCACTGTGTTAGGAAATTATTTCCATTTTATTAACAATAACAGGCACACGTGTAGCCATAACTTATCTTCAGCAGTTTAGACAAGGATTTGGTCCCAAAGCTTAAGTACCTGTAAACATGATTTGATTGAAGATTCTGCAAGATGTTCATTCCCACTTAAGTGAAGCAATCCTGTATTATGAGTGTTCAGAACCAATACAAGTAGCAGGATACATGAAACCACTTAATAGTGTAAGAAGCTGGTGCAGAAGATTCAGAAACAAAACCATTAACTCTGGACCAGGAGGTAGAGTGCCACAAGTCTCAGCATGCTGGAACAACATCAAGACATAGACAGTATACATAAACCTCAGCTAATATCTGAACTCCATGTATAACATTGGTGCATATTGCATTCAGTTTTACCTAGTCATATTGAAATTGTTGATCACAAAAGTTAAATAGCATCTGATAAGCTTATTTGAGTAACTGCTATGGGAGATGATAAAAGACAGAAGGAAAAACAGAGAAACAGAAAATCTCAAAATACAGCATCTTCAATGTAGTATAATTCCGCATGTGGGTTACTTGAAAAAAAAATCCTTTACAAACTAGGAAGATATAAGTTAAACTCAAATATCTGTAGCCCTATTAAATAAGACAATAATAGGGTTGAAAAAGAAATCAGAGAAACACGACCCTTAATAATAGCCACAAAAAAACATAAAGTATTTTTGGGTAATGCTTACCACACAAGTAAAAGACATATATTGTAAGAAATATGTGTCCTTCAAAAATAAGTTAAAGAATATACCAAAAAAAAATGGAAAGGTCTTCCATGCTCATGGATAGGAAGTATAAACATAGTAAAAATGAAAGTCTTGCCAAAAGCAACCTACATTTTCCAAGGCACTCCCCATTAAAACTCCAGAATAATTCTTCACTGACCTTGAAAGGATAATAATCAAATTTAAATAGACTTAGGGTAGCCAAAACAACCTTGTACAATAAAGGAATTTAAGGTGGCATTGTCATCTCTGACTTCAAGCTCTATTATAGAGGTCTAGTTTAGAAAACACCTTGGTATTGGAACAAAAATAGAAAGGTAGACTGATGGTACTGAATTGACAATCCTAATCTTAACTCACACACCTACAAAATCCTGACTTTTGACAAAAATTCAACTAAAATATACAATAGATGGAGGAAATAATCTTCAACAAATGGTGCTGATACAACTGGATAATGGCATGAAGAGTACTGCAGATAGACACATGGGTATCGCCATGCACATAACTCAATGGATAAAAGACCTCAACATCATAAACACAGCCACACTTGCAAGAGAAAGTGGGAGTTTCCCTTGAAATAACTGATACAGGAGAGTGCTTCCTGAATGCAACTCCAGTACCACAGACACTGTGATTGTTAATTAATAAATGCGAGCTCCTCAAACTGAGAAGTTTCAGTAAGGCAAAGGACATAGGTGACAAGGTGAAATGACAGCCCACAGACTGGGAGAATATCTTTACCATTCCTACATCTGACAGAGAGCTGATCTCCAAAATATAAAATAACTCAATAAACTAGTTAACAAAACACAAAAGAACCTTATTAAAAATGTGGTACAGACCTGAAGAGAGAACTCTCATAGAGGAAATGAAAAACGCTGAAAGACACTTTAGGAAGAGCTCAACATACTTAGTTATTAGGGAAATGCAAATCAAAACACCTCTGGGATACCATCTGACTCCTGCCTGAATGGCTAAAATTAGAAACACCAATGACAACTTATGCTGGAGATGCTGTGGAGAAAAAGAAACACTCCTCCACTGCTGGTGGGAGTGCAAACTTGTACAGCCATTTTGGAGATCAATATGTCTGTTCTTCAAGAAAATTGTGAGTTAGGCTACCACAGGACCGGGCAATTCCTTTCTGAGGCATATATCCAAATTACTCACATCAATTAAAAAAATGTTTGTAGCAGCATTATTTGTAAAAGCAAGAACCTGGACGAAACATAAATGCCCCTCAACTGAATAATGTATAAAGAAGATGTGGCACATTTACATAATGGAATATTATTCAGCCGGGAGGGGGGGCAACAGAATCTTGAAATTCTCAGGCAAATGGATGGAATTAGAAGAAACCATCAAAAGTATGGTAATCCACTCACAAAAAGAGTAACATGGTATATACTCACTCATATATGGATTTTAGACATAGAGTAAAAGATCACCAGCCTAAAATTCACACCACCAGAGAAACGTGGATATAAGGATGGATGTTAGAGATTCATATATTGTCCCTCCCAGAAATAGAAAGGAACAAGATCTACTAAGCATATTGGGAGTGGGGGAGCAGTGAGTGGAGTGGGGTTAGGAGAAAGAGAAGTGAGGAGAGGAAAGCACATGGTACTATGAATATTGAACCAGGGGAGGAATAGATGACAGATACCATGAAAGAGGGAGCCATTAAAGGTTTAAAGAGAAAACTGGCTCTAGTTCCAGAGACCTACAAGAATAACCAGAACTAACAATTTGAGCAACAATGGTATGCCTACCATAAAAGCTTTTGCTACTAATAAGACTGATGACTAACTTATCCACCAATATAGATAGCTTATTTAATAACTGATGAAAACAGTAGCAGACCCCCACAGCAAAACACTTAGCTGAACTGGAATCCAGATGCAGTAAGGGAAAACAAGACCAGGCTGCAGATATCCACAGAGACAGCAGGCCTAAAAAAGGAGGAATTAGTGGGCCCCAAGACTGTGAAATCAGCACTGGACCAACTGAGAACCCTTGAATATGGTTCTCAGTTAGAATGACTGGCCATTCTAAGGGACCTCAGGAAATAGAACTAGGATGTATCCCTAGTGAACAAAAGACTTTGGGAGTTCATTCCCCAAGGAAGGATACTCCCTTAACAGAGAGGCAGAATGGAGGTCCAAGTCCCTACTATAAATGATTTGACAGATTTTGATGACCCCCTCCTGGATGGCATCACCCTCCCTGTGTAGTAGGGTTGGGGAATAGGATTGGACATGGGTCAGGGGACATGGAAGGGAGGGAAAGAAGGAGGGGTGGAATGAGGTATTGAGGGAGAGGGAACTTGGTTTGATATGTAAAATAAGAAAAAAATTATAAACAGAAAAGTTTATATCAGGAAATGACATTAATAATCACATCTAGTATTGAAGGAAATTTAAAAAAGAAAAATGAAATGTAGAAAAAGAAGAAAAATTCAATGAAGATATTTAAAATCATATGTAAATATTGGTAAGAGGACAGAGGAAACTCTGAAAGACAGGAAGGACCAAGGTAGTACAAATTGGATTTTGGACAGATATTCAAATCATATTTATAAAGCCTGTGGTGTATATTTGTACATATATAATGTTTTATGTAGGTATTCATGATAAATATTTGCATAAATGATCAAGGGAAAAAATTGAGGTGTCCTACTAAGTACATAAATAAGACGTTAAAATTTTACTATTTAATATAAAAAGAAGAAAAATGTTGGGTAATGGATTGTTATTCTTTTCTTAGCAATACAGTTTCTAAGACTCCCAACAATGCCTATTTTTTAGATGTTTGAATAGGGTTCCTATCTACATTTACATATTTTATGTTTACATTGTTATAAGTCAGATGGGAGGAAAAAATACAAAGATAATGAGAGGTTTTGTTTGCTGCAAAGGAGGAGAAATAAAATAAGAATATTCTGAGCTCAAAAATAAAATAAAACTGAGAATTGATGGTAAGAATATTTCACCATGAACTCCATGGGGAAACTCTAGAACAGATAGGACAGGTTGTTATCTCAGTGCATGATAGCTGGGTGTCCTTAGATAGCTGAGAAACAGCTATGGAGATTGAGTAGACCTCACTGGAACTGGAGTATCCATTTCCAGCTAAGGCAGAGAGTGAGGAATTGCAAGTTTGCCTCTTTTTGCAGTACCATGCCACAACTCCTGTGATATTACTATTTTATTTCCATGGTAAGCATAGACTCTAGTGGTAATGGGAAAATATGTTTTCTGTTTTACCTGGGTCAAGAATTCTAGAAGTTTGCATGCCTGAGGATATTGCAATTCTCTTGGGTCCATAGATCTTTAAAAACAGTTGTATTTTCCTTACCCTTTCCAGATAAATTGAAATGGCCTGTATTTCATGTCCTTACAAGAAAGATCAGAGAAATGTAAGTAATTTATCTTTATGACCATTCTACGTAAAGGTATTCTTTAAATTGAATCTCAAGCTGTCTTCGCTGTACATTCACTCAGAGTCATGTGCTTTTCAAATCCCAATTCATTTTCCTACCACAAAACTCCAATATGGCAAGCACAACCTTTGACAATGAAGACCAGAAATGTTTCTCCAGGCTTGATTCACTTGAATGGTATTGGTATTGAAGTTTGCATAAGATTTTCATTTACATCAAAATGGGAAAATCAACCAGTAAAATTGCATCACCTCATTCCTCAGGGCACAAAAAAGCTGAAGAGGACCTTACTCTTCTTTGTCACAGTGTAGAAAACTCAGCACCAAATTCATTGTCATTGTGCCAAGAGCCAGATGCAAAGACTTGTCAGTATATAGCACAGATATATTGGCATGGAAAATTGTACTGAACAATATGTTGTCATCTGGACACCAAGTTTTATGGAAACTGCAATGACTACAGTCTTCAAATTGACATTATGTATCCATGAGGCCATCAGATACATGAATATGGAAGCTACCTCATTAGATATAAACACCTACCACATCTTCCTTCATTCTAGTTTAAGAGGTAGACTACAACCTTGCTGAAGGAAGTTAACCATGGTACACTTACCTTGTGAAAGATATCTTTAAGTCTTTCTTTTTATCCATGGTTTTATTTCTTAGGTAAGAAGACATTTATCATGAAAAATCTTTGATCCTTTTTTTCAGATTCCATTACCTAAAATTAGCTACTCTTGATTTGGGTAATGCTGGTAACTGGAGTACATTCCAGGGCATAGTTGATTAATTGACTTGAAAATAAGTATAACTCGGAAAAGAGCCATGCATTTTTGGGAGAAAATCAATGAGGCTATAAGGTTAGTGCATTAGTGGGCTGTGCTTTTACCAAGTGGGAGGTGTACTGGAAAGCAACAGAATCTTAGACCATGAATGTTGCCTGGCAATCCTGATGGAATTCTATATTCTGGTATCATGGGCCAAGAACCAGAGAGCAACTTTGGTTAGATATTTTAGTCTCTCAAGACGAGTATCTCATAAAACTTTTAATGACAGTGCTTGTGGAAATTCATTCTTCTAACCAAGTCATCGCCAAACCATGGAAGTTAGCCTACAGCAATTAATATTACCCAATTCAAGCTTGCCTAATATGAGGAATTATAGTCTGTGGAGAAACAGTCCAAAGACTTGTTGATGAATGTCATCTTCCCTAAGAAGCAATACTATGGATTAAGAAGGTAAAAAGACCCACAATTATTCAAAAAAAGGTGAGTTTTCCATTTTTAACTTCTTTCAGAAATGTCTTAATCCATTTGTTACACTAGACTGAGGAATAATTGGATAGCAATTCTAATGAGGCAGCTCCTTACATCAACTGTCTGATATTCTCTTAAATCCTGGATACATAGTGATCTTTAATCACTTACACATCTTACTGCTCAAATCTGTGATTAATCTATCATTCATTTAGTTTGGCACATTTTTGTAGGAGCCAAGTAACAGACAACTTGTGGGTGTCTAGTATGGCAAAACCTCTTATCTACTGACTATGTAATTATTTATTTATGAAAATAGGACATTAAATAATTGATGATCAGTGAATTTTTGCACCACATTATGGGAGTCAAGTATGCAAGACCATCTAAAATTTAATTATGTAATTAACTTATTTAAATCCATGATGACAACATCGGTCATGAGTATGGTTTGGAGCCACCTTGGGGAAGTGGATGTTGTGATACCAACTGGTTGTTTGATTTTATACTCTAATAAAACAATTATATTTTCCACAATACCTGAAGTTGAGAGCCATCTTGTGGGTTCAAGTATGCCAGATCAACTAATTGTATAAATAAGTTATTTAAATTGATGCTAGGGGTTAGTATGCAAGATCATTTAAAAGTTTGTATAATAATTTAAATAACTGATCCTCTATTCCATGGAGGGTCAAGTCAAGTCCATCTTGGAAGGTTAAGTATTCAATATCATCACATTTTTTGATTAATTGGTATTTTTTATTTTAAAGTCCATTTTATTTTTAACTCAAATATCTTTATTCACCTCTATCATTCACATTGCTCAAAGATTTATTAAGCAATATCTTTTTATCAGAGAAATGTTCTAAGCATGAAAAATAATTCTGAGTTGTATATCTGTCACTTACCAGTCTTTTTTTAGTTATTTTACATATGGATCACAGTTTCCTCTCGCCCCCTCTCTCCATCCTGCCCTCCCTCCCTTTCTCCCACCCACCTATGCAACGCAATCACCCTCCCTTCCCATTCTCGCCCCCTGCACCACATATAGGGTAATGCCTTTAGGAAGACACAACTAAATCTGTAAAGTCATTTGTAGTAGGAACTAGTACATCCTTTCTGCCTCTACGTTAAGGGAGTATTCCTCCATTGGGAATGTATTGCCAAAATCCTTTTGTGCACCAGGTGTACATACTACTTCCACTGTCAGAGGACCCTTAGACTGCCCAGGCCTACTGACTGAGACCCATATTTGCGGCATCTGAGATGATCTAATGCTGGGTACACAGATATCAGTCTGGGGGCCCATTAGTTTCTCCTTGTTCAGCTCAGTTGTCTATGTGGGCTTCTGTAGCCTGGTCAGCTATTCCCTCTGTGCATCTGTATTCCAGTTTGGCTCAAGGTTTAGCTTTGGGTGTCTGTTTCTGCTTCCATCAGCTACTAGATGAGGACTCTGTAATTGTGGATAAGTTAGTCATCAAACTCATTATCAGGGAAGGGCATTTATGGTAGCCTTTTCATTGTTGCTCAAATTGTTAGTTGGGATCGGCCTTGTAGGTCTCTGGGCATTTCTCTAGAGTCATTTTTCTCTTCTAACCTATAACGACACCCTCTTATATGATCTCTCTCTCTCTCTCTCTCTCTCTCTCTCTCTCTCTCTCTCTCTCTCTCTCTCTCTCTCTCTCTCTTATCTACTCCTCCCCTGACTTGATCTTGCTAGTCCAACATGCTTTCCTTTCCTTCTTTCCTCTTGTCTTTTTCCTAGCTCTCTCTCCACTCACTGCTTCACCACTCCAAATATGCTCAGGAGATCAAGTTCCTTTTCTCTTCTGTGAGGGAACTTGTATGAATCACTTAGACTACTCTTTGTATTCTAGTTTCTCTAGTGGTGTGAATTATAGGCTGGTGATCTTTTGCTCTACGTCTAAAATCCATATACAAGTGAATATATACCATGTTGTTCTTTTTGTGAAAGGGTTACCGCATTCAGGATGGTTTCTTCAAGTTCATTCATTTTTCTGCAAATTCCAAGATTCCACCCCTCCTCCACAGAATAGTATTTCATTGTGTAAATGTGTCACATCTTCTTTCTCCAATCTTCAGTTGAGGGACATCTAAGTTTCTTCCTGTTTCTTGGTATTTCAAATAATGCCACTACAAACATAGTTAAGCACATGCCATTGTTCTATGGATGTAGATCATTTTTGAATGTGCCTAATAAGAGGATTGCTGGGTTCTGTGGTACACTGATTCACAATTTACTGAGGAATCACCATACTGATATCAAAGAACTGTACAAGTATGCACTCCCACCAGCAGTGGAGGAGTATTCCCCTTTCTCCACATCCTCTCCAGCATTAGTTGTCATTGGTATTTCTAATTTTAGCCATTCTGGCAGGAATAAGATGACATCTCAAAGTTGTTTTGATTTGCATTTCCCTGATATCTAAGAATGGTGAACAATTTAAATATATTTCAGCATTTTTTTTATTTCTTGTCCTGAGAATTTTCTCTTCAGTTCTGTTTCCCATTTTTAATAGAGTTATTTGTTGTTTTGGGGACTAGTTTCTGGAGTTCTTTGTATATTTTAAAGATCAGCTCTCTGTCAGATATAGGATTGGAGACAATCCTTTCCCATGTTGTAGGCTTCCATTTGGTCTTGTCAATTGTGTCCTTTGCCTTAGAGAAGCTTCTGGGTTTGAGGCGTTTATTTATCGTTGATCTCAGGGTCTGTGTTACTGGTATTATGTTCTGAAAGCAGTCTCCTATAGCAATTTATTTAAGGGTACCTCACACTTTCTTTTCTAGGAGACTCAGTGCGGCTGGATGAATGTTGAGGTTTTGAATCATTTGAACTTGGGTTTTGTGCATAGGGATAGACGTGTTTATCTGCTGTCATTTACATACCATCATCAAGTTGAGACAGCACCAAACCAAGAGGAGGTTTTCTTCCTCCTATTGTATACTTTTAGCAGTTTTGTCAAAAACCTGGTTTTCTTAGGTGTGTGGGTTAATATCATGTTTTTTTGATTCAATTAGTTTGGTCTACTTGTCTATTTTTGTGTCCATACCAGGCTGTTTTCAGTCCTATAGCGCTGTTGTACCGCTTAAAATCAAAGGTGGTGATGACTCCAGAATTTTCAATGTTGTACAGGGTTTTTTATTTGCTATCCTGGGTCTTTTGTTTTTCCATAGAAAGTTGAGTATTATCCTTTCAAGTTCAGTGAAGAATTGTGCTGGGATTTTAGTGGGGATTGCAGTGCATCTGAAGGCTGCTTTTGGCAAGATTACCAATTTTTACTGTTTATCCTACCTATCCAAGAGCATGGGAGATCTTTTAATTTTCTGGTATCTTTAATTTTTTTGCTTTAAAGACGAAAAGGGCTTGCTATATAGATCTATCACTTGTTTAGTAAGCATAATTCAAGCTATGTTATGATGTTTGTGCCTATTGTAAATGTGATGTTACCCTAATTTCTGTCTATGCCCCTTTATTGTATGCATATAATAGGGCCATCTTGGAAATTCATCATTGTCTTCACTTCACCTGTGGCAAATGCATCAATTTCTCTACTTCATCTGTGGGAAATGCATCATTGTCTCTACCTCACCTGTGGGAAACACATCTTTGTCTTTGCCTCACCTGTTGGAATTGCATCACTTTTCTACCTCACCTGTGGAAAATGCATCATTCACTCTACCTAACCTCTATGAAATTTATCATAGACTGAACTTCACCTGATGGAAATTCAACACAATTCTACCTCTTATGTGGGAAATGCATCATTGTCTCCACATCCACTGTGGGAAATGCATCACTTTCATTATCTCACTTGAGGGAAATTTATCGTTCTCTGCACCTTACCTGAGTTAATTGCGTCTTTGTCTCTACCTCATTTATGGGAAATACATCATGTTCTCTACCTCACCTGTGGGAAGTGTATAATTATTTCTACCTCACTTATAGGAAATGCATCATTGTCTCTATGTCACCTGTGGCAAATGCATCATTGTCTTAACCTCACTTGTGGGAAATGCTTCATTGTCTCCAGATCACTTGTGGAAAATACATCATTGTCTCTTCCTCACCTGTGGGAAATGCATAATAGTCACTACATAACATGTGGAAGATGCATATTTTTATCTACCTCAAATTTTGGAAATGCATAATTGTCTACACCTCACCTGTGGGAAATGCATCATTGTTTCTACCTCACCTGTGGGAAATGCTTCATTATCGTTACCTAACCTCTTGAAAATTCATCATTGTCTTCACTTCACCTGTGTGAAATGCATCATTGTGTCCTCTTAAATTGTGGGAAATGCAGCATTTTCTCTACTGAATATATGAGAAATGTAATATTGTCTCCTCTTCAGCTTTGGGAAATACATCATTATCTGTTCCCTATCTGTGGGAAATAGATCATTGCCTTTACTTCATCTGTGGAAAATGGATCATTGTTTGCCCCTGAACTGTGTGAAATGCAACATTGTCTCTACTCTCCTGTGGGAAATGCATCATTGCCTCTGGCTCACCTGTTGGAATTGCATCACACTTCTATCTCACCTGTGGGAAATGCATCGTTTTTTCTACATCACCTGTAGGAAATACATCATTGTCTCTATCTGTCCCTTGGGAAATGAATCATTGTCTCAACCTCACTAGTGGGAAATGCTTTATTGTCTCCAGCTCACCTGTGGGAGATGCATCAATGTCTCTTCCTCATCTTGAGAATTGCATCAATGTTTCCACATCACCTGTGGGAAATAAATCTTGCTTCTATATTTCCTGTGGAAAATGAATCTCTGTCTCTATATCACCTGTGTGAAATGCAAAATTGACTGTACTTCACCTGTGGAAAATGCATCATTGCCTCTACTTCACCTGTAGGAAATGCATTAATGTTTCTACCTCACCTGTGGAAAATGTAGCATTGCCTCTACTTCACCTGTGGGAAATGCATCAATGTTTCTACCTTACCTGTGGGAAATGCATCATTGCCTTTGCCTCATCTGTTGGAATTGCATCACTGTTCTACCTCACCTGTGGGAAATGCATCATTGGCTTCACCTCACCTGTGTGAAATGCATCATTATCTCTACCTAACATCTACAAAATCCATCATAGTCTGCACTTCAGCTGTCGCAAACACCTCACTGTTCTAACTCTACTGTGGGGAAACAATCATTGTCTCCTCTTCACCTGTGGAAAATGAATCATTTTCTCCACCTCACCTGTGGGAAATTCATCATTGTCTCTACCTCAACTGTGGGAAATGCACCATTTTCTCTACCAAACATAAGGTAAATGCAACATTTTTTTCACCTCACCTGTGGGAAATGAATCACTGCCTCTATTTCACCTGTGGGAAATGAATGAATTTTTCTACCTCATCTGTTGTAAATGCATCATTGCCTCTACTTCACCTGTGGGAAATGCATTAATGTTTCTACCTCACCTGTTGGAAATGCAGCATTTTCTCTATGAAACAAGTGGTAAGTGCAACACTTTGTGACCTCCCCTGTGGGTAATATATCATTATCTGTACCTCACCTGTGGGAAATGAATCACTGCCTCTATTTCACCTGTGGGAAATGTATGAATGTTTCTACCTCATCTGTGGGAAATGCATCATTGCCTAAACTTCCCTTCACCGGTGGGAAATGTATCATTTTCTCAACCTTCCCCTGTTTGAAATGCATCATTGCCTCTGCCTCACTTGTTGAAATTGCATCACTATTCTACCTTACCTGTGGAAAATGCATTATTGTCGCTACCTAACCTGTGGGAAATTAATTTTTGTCTGCCCTTCAACTGGATGAAATGCATCATGGTCTCTTCCTCACCTCTGGGATATACAGCATATTCTCTACCCACCATGTGGTAAATTCAAAAATTTCTCCACCTCACCTATGGAAAATCATCATTATCTGTGACTCACCTGTGGGAAATGCATAATTGTCTCTACCTCACCTGTGTGAAATGCATTATTTTCTCTAACTAACCAGTGGGAAATTCATCACAGTTCTACCTCACCTGTGGGAAATTCATCATTGTCTCTACTTCACCTATGGAAAATGTGTCATTGCCTATAATTCCCCTGTGTGAAATGAGTTAATGTTTCTACCTCACCTGTGGGAAATGTATCGTTACCTCTATTCACCTATGGGAAATGCATCAAAGTTTCCACCTTACCTGTGGGAAATGTGTCATTGTCTCTACCTCAACTGTGGAAAATGCATTATTATCTCCCCTAACATCTTGGAAATTCATCATTGTCTTCACTTCACCTGTGGCAAATGCATCAATGTCTCTACTTCATCTGTGAGAAATGCATCATTGTCTCTACCTCACCTGTGGGAAACGCATCTTTGTCTTTGCCTCACCTGTTGGAATTGCATCACTTTTCTACCTCACCTGTGGGAAATGCATCACTCACTCTACCTAAACTCTACGAAATTTATCATAGACTGCAATTCACCTGATGAAAATTCATCACTGTTCTACCTCTTCTGTGGGAAATGCATCATTGTTCCACATCCCCTATGGGAAAGGCATCACTTTTATTATCTCACCTGAGGAATATTTATTGTTCTCTGCACCTTACATTTGTCTCTACCTCATACGGGAAATGCATCATTGTCTCTCTCCACTTCACCTGTGGCAAATGCATCATTGTCTCAACCTCAGTTGTGGGAAATGCTTCATTGTCTCCAGCTCACCTGTGGCAAATCCTCAATGTCTCAACCTCACCAATGAGTAATGTGTCAATGTTTCTACATCACCAGTGGGAAACATCTTGCTTCTACATTTTCTGTGGAAAATGCATGATTGTCTCTACCTCACCTGTGGGAAATGCATCATTGTCACTACATAAAATGTGGGAGATGCATCATTTTATCTACCTCAAGTTTGGGAAATATATCATTGTCCCCACCTTACCTATGAAAAATTCATCATTGTCTGCACTTCACCTGGGTGAAATATATCATTGTCGCTTCTTAACTTGTGGGAAATGCAGCATTTCTCTACTGAATATATGGGAAATGTATCATTGTGTCTTCTTCACCTTTGGGAAATACATCATTATCTGTTTCTTATCTGTGGGAAATACATCATTGCCTGTACTTCATCTCTGGGAAATGCATCATTGTTTGTCCCTGAACTGTGTGAAATGCAACATTGTCTCTACCTCTCTTGTGGGAAATGAATCATTGCCTTGGCCTCACCTGTTGGAATTGCATCACTATTCTATCTCACCTGTGGGAAAGGCATCATTGTCTCTACCTCACCTGTGGGAAATGCATCGATCTCTCTACGTAAGTTCTACAAATATCATCATAGTCTGCACTTCACCCTCCACCTCCACTGTTTGAAATGAATCATTGCCTCTGGCTCACCTGTTGGAATTGTATCACACTTCTGTCTCTCCTGTGGGAAATGCATCATTGTTTCTACCTCACTTGTGGGAAATATATCATTGTCTCTACATCAACTTTGGGAAATGCTTCATTGTCTCCACCTCACCTGTTGGAAATGCATTCTTGTCTCAACCTCACATGTGAGAAATGTGTCAATGTTACCAACTCACCTGTGGGAAAGTCATCCTTGCTTCCAAATTTCCTGTGAAAATGCATCATTGTCTCAGCCACACCTGTGTGAAATGCATCATTGCCACTACATCACCTGTGTGAAATGCATCATTTTCTCTACATAAACTTTGGGAAATGTATCATTGTCTCTACCTCAACCGTTGGAAATATATCATTGTCTCTACCTAACCTATAGGAAATTCATTATTGTTTGCCCTTCAACTGGATGAAATGCATCATGGTCTCTTCCTCACCCTGTGGGATATTCAGCCTTTTCTATACCAAACATGTGGTAAATCCAACAATTTCTCCACCTCTCATGTGGAAAATCATCATTATCTATACCTCATCTGTGGGAAATGCATCATTTTCTCTACCTAAAGTTTGGGAAATTTATCATTGTCTCTCCCTAACCTGTGGGAAATGCATCATAGCCTCTAACTAACCTGTGGGAAATTCATCACAGTTCTACCTCACCTGTGGGAAATGCATCATGGTATCTACCTCACCTATGAGAAATGCATCATTGCCTCTAATTCACCTATGGGAAATGTATCAATGTTTCTACCTTACCTGTGGGAAATGTGTCATCGTCTCTACCTCAACTGTGGATAATGCATCATTATCTCTCCTAACATCTTTGAAATTCATCATTGTCTTCACTTCACCTGTGGCAAATGCATCAATGTCTCTACTTCATCTGTGTGAAATGCAGCATTGTCTCTACCTCACCTGTGGGAAATGCATCACTCACTCTACCTAACCTCTACAAAATTTATCATAGACTGTAATTCACCTGATGGACATTCATCACTGTTCGACCTCTTCTGTGGGAAATGCATCATTGTCTCCACATCCCCTGTGGGAAAGACATCATTTTTCTTATGTCACCTGAGAAAAATTTATCATTCTCTGCACCTTACCTGTGAGAAATGCGTTTTTGTCTCACCTCACTTATGGGAAATGCATCACTGTGTCCACTTCATCTGTGGCAATTGCATCATTGTCTCAACCTCAGTTGTGGGAAATGCTTCATTGTCTCCAGCTCACCTGTGTGAAATCCTCAATATCTCAACCTCACCAGTGAGTAATGTGTCAATGTTTCCACATCACCTATGAGAAATACATCTTGCTTCTACACTTTCTATGGAAAATGCATGATTGTCTCTACCTCACCTGTGGGAAATGCATCATTGTCACTACATAACATTCAGGACAAGCATGATTTTATCTACCTCAAGTTTGGGAAATTCATCATTGTCTCCACTTCATCTGGGTGAAATGCATCATGTTCTCTTCCTTACCTGTAGGAAATGCAGCATTGTCTCTACCTCACCTGTGGGAAATGCATCAATGTTTCTATCTTACCTGTGGGAATTGCATCATTGCCTTTGACTCATCTTTTGGAATTGCATCACTGTTCTACCTCATCTGTGGGGAATGCTTCATTGTCTGCATCTCACCTGTGGGGAAATGCATCATTCTCTCTACCTAACATCTACAAAATCCATCCTAGTCTGTACTTCACCTGTCGGAAACACATCATGGTTCTGCTTCTACTGTAGGAAATAAATCATTGTCTCTTCACCTGTGGAAAATGCATCATTGTCTCCACCTCACTGTGCAAAATGTATCCTTGTCTCAACCTCACCTATGGAAAATGCGTCTTTGTCTCTACCTCTCCTTTGAGAAATGCGTCAATTTTTCCACTTCACCTGTGGAAAAGCCATCCTTGCTTCTACATTTCCTGTGGAAAATTCATCATTGTCTCTACCACACCTGTGTGAAATGCATCATTGTCACTACATCACCTCTGGGAAATGCATCATTTACTCTACCTAAAGTTTGGGAAATGTATCATTGTCTCTACCTAACCTATGGGAAATTTATCATTGTCCGCATTTCAGTTGAGTGAAATGAATCATGGCCTTTCTCACCTGTGGGAAATGCAGCATTTTCTCTATCAAACGTGCTGTAAATGCAACACTTTGTCGACCTCACCTGTGAGTAATATATCATTATCTGTACCTCACCTGTGGGAAATGAATCATTGCCTCTATTTCACCTGTGGGAAATGCATGAATGTTTGTACCTCATCTGTGGGAAATGCATCATTGCCTATACTTCACTTCACCTGAGAGAAATGTGTCATTGTCTCCACCTCAACTGTGGGAAATTCATCATTGTCTCCACCTCCCCTGCTTGAAATGCATCATTGCCTCTTCCTCACATCTTGGAATTGTGTCACTGTTCTACCTTACCTGTGGGAAATGCATCAATGTCTCTTCTTCATTTATGGGAAATGCATCATTGTTTCTACATCATCTGTGGGAAATGCATCACTCTCTCTGTCACCCTTGTGGCAAATGCATCATTGTCTCTACCTCACCAGTTGGAATTACATCACTGTTCTACCTACCCTGTGGGAAATGCTGCATTGTCTCCATTTCACCTTTGGTAAATTCATCATTGTCTCTAACACACATGTGGATCAGAGAAGTTCTATTCTTGTGTGTTTTAATGGAATGTTCTATAGATATATGTGAAACGCAATTGACACATATCTTCTGTTAGTTCTTTTGCTTCTTTATTCAGCTTCTGACTTGTGTTCCCGTCTTGCATTGAGAGTGAGGTGTTAATGTTTTCCAATATAAATGTGTGAGGTTGTTGAGTGCTATCTTGTCTTTCAACCATTTCAGATTACTTTTGTAGAATCCTCTTTTTACTACTTTATCCCACTTCTAATTGAAATATTTGGTCTTTTGGTGACTAGTATCTTGAGTTTTTTGTCAGGCCTCTGTAGATTTGGAGTTCGCGAATATTTTTTCCCATTCTGTGGGCTGCCATTTTGTTTTTCTTGCTGTGTACTTTACTATGCAGAAGGAACACTGTTTCAGGAGGTCCCCTTTATTAATTGTTGACCTCATTTTGTGTGCTACTGTTTTTATGTGCAGGAAGCAGTCTCTTATATCATTTCATGCAATGGTACCTTTCATTTTCTATTCTAAGAATTTTAATGAGGCTTGGATTATCTAGAGCTCATTAGTCCATTTGAACTTATATTTTGTGCATGGCAATAGATATGGATATATCTGCAATTTTCTACATGTCACTATCCACTTTTCCCAGCATTATTTATGGAATACACTTTTTCATTGGATAATTTAATTTTTTGTCAAAAATAAGGCATTGATAGAATTGTGGGCTTATATGTGGTTTTACCATTTGATTCTGTTGGTCTACCTGTCTATTTTTGTGTTAGTACCAAGAATTTTTCTGTTTAATATTTTTATAATACATCTTGAAGTCAGGGATGGTGATGCATCTGGAAGTTCCTTTGTTGTAAACGGTTGTTTTTCCTATCCTGCATTTTTTGGTTTTATAGACAATGTTCAGTATTAGTCTTTCATGATATGTGAAAATTTGTGCCAGGATTTTATTGGTGATTGCATTGAAATTGTAGATTGCTTTTAGCAATACTGCCATTTTCTACTATGTTGATGTTACCTATCCAAGAGCATGGGAGATAATTCCATTTTCTGGTATCTTCTTTAATGTCTCATTTGAAGCCTCGAAATTCTTGTTATAGAGGTTCTTCACTTGCTTTGTTAGAGTTACCCAACTGTATTTTATGCTGTTTGTCGCTATAATAAATGTTGATGTTGCTCTGATTTATTTCTCAGCCCATTTTTCCTCAATATATAGAAGGGTTACTGATTTTTAGAAGTTAATCTCAATTGTAGGAATTTCGTTGTAGAATATCTCAGTTAAGTCATGGAAACTGTCATATCCTCTGTAAATAGTGAAACTTGACTTTTTCTCTTCCAAGTTATATCCCAATTTTCTCCTTTTATTGTCTTACTGCTCTAACTAGAACTTTAAGCACCATATTGAAGAAAAATGGAGAGAGTTGTAAGCCATGTGTTGTTCCTGGTTTTATAGGAATCACCCTGAGTTTCTCTCCTTTATGTTTGATACTGGCTGTTGGTTTGCTGTATATTGCTTTTTTATTGTTAGGTAAGTTCCTGTTATCCATGATCTCTCCACGACCTTTATCAGGAAGGAGTGTTGGATTTTGTCAAAGCATTTTTCAAAGTTTTATGAAATTATCATGTGGTTTTTTTTTTATATTGTTTTTATGGTGGATTCCACTGATGAATTTTTCTATGTTGAATTATATCCCTACATCCCTGGTGTATTTGCTACTTGATCATGCTAGATGATTTTTGTGATGTGTTCTTGGGTTCGATTTGACAATATTTTATTGAGTATTTTTCCATCAATATCCCTGTGGAATATTGGTCTTTAGTTTTCTTTCTTTGTTTCTTTGTGGTTTAGATACACGGGTGATTTTACTCTGACCTTTCTGCTTCTCTTTTGAGGAACACTTTGAGGAGTACTGGTATGAGCTCTTCTTTGAATTTCTTGTAAAAGTATGCACTAAAACCATCTGTCCCTGGGTTTTTTGATTTTCTTTGTTTGTTTGTTTGCGTAGGAGTCTTTAGATGATTACTTTTATTTCATTTTGTTTTGTAGGTCTACTACATTGTTTGTTCTTGATTTAATTTTCATAAGTGATATCTATACAAAAAATTACTATTAATCATAAATTTTTGAATTTCAACATATGACATGAACAGTCTCCTCATTTCATCTTATTTCTGCCTTTTCATTTCTTATTTAGTTAAATTCCATGTTCTCTCTGCCTTTTTGTTACTTTGGATGAATGTTTGTCTATCTTGTTGATTTTCTCAAAGAACAAACTCATTGTTTCATTGATTCATACTATTGTTTTCTTTGCTTCTACTTTATTGATTTTTGCTCTCAATTTGATTATTTCCTGGAGACTACTTCTCTGGGTAAAGTTTGCTTCTTTTTGTACAAGAAACTTCGGTGTGTGAATATTTTCCAGTTTATTCATATAGTCATTTATTGCTATGAACTTTCCTCTCAGCACTTCTTCAAATTGTCTAATAATTTTAAGTAAGTTGTTTTTTTCATTTTCAATGAATTCTAGAAAGTCTTTAATTTCTTTTATATTTCTTCCTTGCCCTAGGAATAGAGTACTTACATACTGTTCAACATCCATGAGTTTGTAAGCTTTCTATAGATTTTTTTGTTGTTGATGTTGTTGTTGAATTCCACAGTGTAAACTTGAATTTTATAGCTTAAATAGAAACTTAAATATTTGACAATTGATATTCTAGTATTTATACTGGGGCAGCAAGAGACCTGCACAATAAAAAAACACCTACAAGAAGCTGAGGGATGCCGAGGTCCCTAGAAATACTTTTCACAATGAAAAGGTTTATTTGTTATGTTGTTATATAAAATAGTACTGCAACAAAATATGTACCCAAAATATCTCCTTAATACTGTCCATACCTTTATTTGCTTTACTTGTACACTCGATAGAACTCTTTCATCATTAATTAATGTTACAAATATATATATATATATATATATATATATATATATACACACACACATATATATATATATTCTTAGAAGTTTAAATTTATGTAACACAAATTACTGATATATATATATATATATATATTTAAATATTTTTATCTGTTCTTGTTACCCTTTGTCTTTACTTTCTTAATTCTTCTTTATATCTTTCTGCATTCTGAAACCGCTTCCATACATCTGCACAAATTTTCTCTAATTTATTCTTATATATGTCTTTAAGATTTGCAATTTCATTTCATTTTCTTAGTTCATTATTTTCTTTTTTCATTTTCAAATCATTCCATTAAGGGAGCTAAAGATGTGTGTCATAGATGAATCACATATTTGTAAAATCATTCACCCATCATATTCCATATCAAGCCAATATACCTCTGGAAGAGAGTAAATATTCACATGGGGAGCAATAGAGAGCATAATGGCTACATAATATGTATGAGTAGGCTGGTGTAAGAAATCTCATGAACTAACTAGCTACATTCCATTATATGATTGTTCCATGTGGAGGAAGAAAAAACAATGTAAAGTTTGAATATGAGTCATGTGATTAGTTAATGTAGGACAACCACATCAATTACTAGCCCTAAGCAAGCAAGCATTAGCACGAATAAACACATCTGTATAGTGTAGTGGAGGCCATGAGTAGATAAGATCCTCATCATAAACTCATGTTAACACAAGTTATAATCCATGAATCACATAGCAGAGACATCTTCTCTTGCCAGCAGATCTCTCTATTTTTCTGTGATAGCAGATGACACTATTGGCTGGGAAGATCGTGTATAGAAAATTTGGGACAATTTAAGTCTGTAGGCTGGTGTAGAAGAGAAATCAGCGAATGACAAAGAGAGATTAGTGCTTTGTTTTGATTTGATTAAAATGATGCTTGATAAGTCACAGGTACATGGGGGTGTCTTGACTTCATTTGGCATGAATGACATCTGGAGTGCATAAGTTATGTCAAAGTGTTCATGATACAATCATAATGATGTAGTGATGTTTTCCCTTGCATTTTTGCTGTGCTCAGCCATTAATCGTAGCTGTTGTGTAAGAGAAATAAAATTAATTATAACTCACATGTTAGTTTCCTTAATGTGGAGGAAATTAGGATATATAGTGGGTATCACAAGTGGGCGACATAGTTTAGAACATGGACATAATTTAAATTATGACCAGCTTTGTGATCATAACAAGTTATTGGCAAACCAACTTGGGAATTCACTGTGGTCAAGCAAGAGCCCAAGAAAAACATAGCAGCTTAGATGTAGTGTTTTCTTTGGATGTTTTGTTTTAGAAATAATTGTCTTGTACACACTTGAAAGGCAGCATACATATGAAATAATTGTCCAAATTAGGTTCTGAGCAAACCTATTGTGATTAGCCTTTCAGGTGATATTATTTACCAAATCATGGGTACCTCACCTCACTGAGTGCTTTCTGTGAAATAACTTTTTGAAGGAGGATGGAAGGAGGATGTCTTCATCATGGAGAATTAAAACTGTTAATTAAGGTATTAATTTCTCATGGGTTTCCAGCACACAGTGAGTTTACCTTTGTTACCTTCTTTGAGGTGTGCTTAATTAAATGCTATATATCAGATGGAAATCTATCCTGGAAGTGGGAATTGAGAAACAACACGAGGTAAACCTCACAGTACAAGAGATTTTATTTGATAGAAATAACACCAGGAATCTAACTTTGAGAAGATTCAGCAGGAAACTGAAAGGTCTGAAGGATTTATACAGAGTTATTTGGGAGTAGTGAGACTTTTCAGGGTGCAGATTTTCATTGCAATAGTGGGAATTTTAGTTCAAAGCTTTGTCCTCATTCCCAGTATTTTGTAGGCTAGATTCGAGGATATACCCTCCATTTAGAACAGTTACAGTGTTTAGGATGGAAATTGGCTTTTGAAAATCCTTAGGGAAAATGCAAGACTGGTGTGCCTCAGAAAACCTAAAGCTTTTACACCATTTCTTGACTATATAGGTATTGATGTTTGAGTTACTTTCCTCTACACTGGCAGTTACGCAACCATAACTTATGCACTCTAAACATATAAAATATCCCTGTAATTCTTGCCCATGTATATTGACTTAAAGTCTTCTTTAAAACATCTATATTTTGATATAAGAATGTTATTTTTATTTCCCTTTGCTTTGCCATCTCCAACAAGACCCAGTCACCTCTGCTTATTCTCCTCATTTTGATAATATTTTACCAATAAGACTGTGTAAACCCTTGACAGTGTAAACAGCAGCTTACAAACATTACAAAGAGCATTCCAAAATTAATAAGAGAAACCACTATGAAACCACTAGGAAAGTATACAAAAGAATCTCAGGGATGCTGACAGTTGGAGAAATATATTTCCCAATTGTCAGGCTATTTCTTTTTAATTAAAATGATTTTTTGCTTGCATAAATTAATGCTGCAATAAAAAGCCCAGGTCTTTAATATGACATCCCAACAATGCATACATATTAACTCTAAATTCATGGCCTCCTTTTTCAGTAATTATTTTCCAAGATTTAAATATATATGGAAATATAAAGAATTAAATAAATTAATATTAAATTTTTGATTATTTGTCCGTGCTACCTTTTGTAATTCTGTCCTTGTTTCTTCATTTTTATCTTTCTGCATTCCCCAACATTCTATCCTTTAATTTTTTTTACTTATTATACATTTTTATTTCTAATTATATTTCTTATATACTTTCCTTTTTGTACCTTTCTTTCACTTATCTTTGTTCTAATATTTCTTTTTTCATTTTTTATTCTCAAAAACAAACCATCAATAGAGGACAATATGAATGTCATGGAAAAAATTCATAGCAAACATATCTTTTTTTAAGCAAATATTGTCCCCAAAATTAACATGTTCTTTTGGGGGCCATGTAGCATGGTGTGATGATTAGGCAACTACTTTTGCCTGTACTTGTGAAACATCAAAGGGCAAAATTCATTATTCATTGTGTTGTACATTCGGAGACACAGAGACTTCAATGATGGCAAGAATGGTGATTAAAACCAGTGAAATAGGAAGAGATACCTGTGTCAAATTTTTGTTATGATTGTGGATTACCCAGCAAACATATATCTTGAAGTATCTGACTAAGATTTAAGTTTTTGGCAGTTGTTTTTATCATGGTCAAAAGCACTAGATGTAAAATTGTTATCAGAATTCAAAATGCATTCAAGTTACTACATTCCATATGAAGCCAACCTTCAAGGCAGAATAATGTTTTTCTAGAATAGCAAATATTGTAAATCTCAACATGGCATAGGAAATTCCCATGTTTACCATTAGTGAGGACATGACTCTGATGTATATACTAAGTTCACAATTTCCTCTACCACTTGGTGATTACTACATAGTGTAAGATCACCATGGAGCTTCTGGAAAGCTTATACAAAATTGAGGAAAAGGGAAACCTGAAAGGATGTGAAACTCAGCAACTATCAAGAACCATAACCCTGGTACACTTCTTTTGCTATATTTCAGCCTGATATGTTAGTGCTTCTGTTATTTTAGCTCATTTTTTCATATAATTAACTAAATAAATATAAGTGTATAAAATAAATTTACACACAAATATATATATGTGTACATATTTATGTATGTTAATTGTAAAATATTACTTTGCTTTGATAAGCATTTTAGGTAAATTATGTTTTGAATGTATGATATACTATTTTGTATATATTTACAATTGTATTTGGATACAAAAGGTTTTTCTAAAAGGTTTTTTTTTAAACTTTACCTCTTCTGTTATCAATAACCATATTTCCTCCTTCTGTCATTTTTTATTTTCATAAGAAATTGACATGAATTGCTTAGTATTAATTATGAATTATAAATCATAATTATATAAATGGACATAGCTCTCCCTCTGAATTCAGCACAATAAATCTTTATTCTTGCTGAAGAGACTTTGCTCTTTACTCTTGAAGTGAGTTTTTTCTCTTCCTGAGGGGACCAAGAGTGACATTAGTAGTCAATTATTGTGGTTTAATAAGGGTCAGGATAAACAAATAGGCCGAATAGATGTTTATTAAGGGAGAAACTCACAACACAGACTTCTCATTTCATTTGCATGTCTCGGTTGCCTGTCTTCTGTCGACTTTAAACTTTTCATAGAGATCTGTTTCCCCTGTATTCCTAGACCTGGCCACATGTAGATGGGTGGTTTGCAAATGATAAAGTAAGTTCCATGTCTGAGTATAATATTTGGACTGGGGGAAACAGGAGATTCATTAATGGACACCATTAGGAGTGAGAGGATGTCAGGATGTGTAAGAAGACGTATTGTGACACTTGTGATAAAATGACTAATATTTATGAAAGCCAGTCGACATCAAAATAGCAAAGAAGCCATACTAGATATTTTTAGAATCTATGTGTTCGTAGAACACATCTTCAATAAAAAGGACTCAGGATTAAGAAGTGGAGGCATTTTGTAAGGTGAAGGACATGCAAACTGCATGAAATTTACCTAGTCTTAAAAAAAAATAACCAGGTTTGGTTCAGGGTGCATGTCCAACCTCTCCAAATACCTGGAAATGGATGGGTCTTTTCTGAGCACACTGGAATGCCTATCCATGAAGGAATACTCTAAGGTCTCACCTGATCTTCGGACCCTGTTGATGGCCCTGTGAAGGATAAGAGACCTCCAAGAGAGCTTGGATCATCCAGAGGTACAGACATTGAAATCTGGGATGAAATATGCCCACCAGTACAGATACTAAGCTAGAGAGCTAAGGAGAGAGAGAGAGAGAGAGAGAGAGAGAGAGAGAGAGAGAGAGAGAGAGAGAGAGAGAGAGAGAGCCCATATATACCAACTGGAAGAAATGATGGGAATACAGCAATACAAGAAAACACCCAACAGTGGAAATACAAGCATGACACCACCAGAATCTAGGGAATGTACAACAAGTAGATCTGACCACAAAAAAAACAACAAAAACAAAAACAAAACAGATGAACAAGAAGAGAATGAGTCAAAAATAACTTCTTTAAAATAATATAAAAAATCCACTAAAGAAATCAAAGAAGCATCAAACAAACTATTGAAAGAAATAGAAGAAAAGACAAGCAAAAAATGCAAGAAATGAACAAATTACTTAAAGTAAAGAAAGCCAAGAAAAAACAAGCAAACAGATGAGGAAAACCATTCAATCAGTTTAAAACCTGAAATCTGAAGTAGAAACAATAAAGAAACACATGGGACTATTCCAATTTTTGTTTGTATCTGTTAAGGTTTGTTATATTTCCTAGTTATATAGTTGATTTCAGAGAAGTTCCATGTGGAGCTGAGAAGTAGTATATTCCTTTATGTTTGGATGGAATGTTCTATAGATGTCTGTTTAAACCAATTGCAACATATTGGTTTATGTGACAAATTGTGACAATTTGGTTAGTTCTTTTTTTCTTTGTTAATGTTCTGTGTGGTGGTTCTGGGCAATGGTGAAAGTGGCTGGTTTAAGTCTCCCACTATGATTTTGAAGTTTTATATGTGTTTTGAATATTAGTATATTTTTTAAGAATATGGGTGATTTTGTATTTGGGGCATAGATGTTCGGAACTGAGATTTTTGTACTGATGTACTCCTGTGAAATATGCAATGACTGTCTAAATCACTTTTAATTGATCTTGGATAGTATTCCAAATCGTGAGATATTAATACAGATACAACTGCTTGCTTCTTGCGTCATGGGATTAGAAGAATTTTTCCCAATACTTTATTCTGAGTTAATGTCTGTCTTTGAAACTTAATGTGTTTCTTCTATGTAGCTGTAGAAAGGATTCTGCCTTTGTATCAATTCTGTTGACCTGCGTCTTTTTATATGTGAGTTAAGACCATTAATTTTGAGGAAAAGAAAGGACCATTGTTGGTTAATTCTAGTTTGTTTTAGATTTGTTTTTGGCAGAGGTACTGAGTATATTGCCCTGCTTTTCATTTTAGGGGGGAGGAGTTATCTGGTAAAGTGGGGTTTTCTTTTTGTATGTCTTTGGGAGAATAAATAACTTCCTTGGGATAGAGTTTCCCTTTCAGATCTTTCTATAGGGCTGAATTTGTGGATATGTATCGTGAGAATTTGGATTTGTAATTAATAACTTGTTTTCTCCAGCTATAATATTGTGAGTTTTGCTAGGTATAGTAGCCTAGGCTGTCATTCATATGCTTTTAGTATTTATAGACCATCTATCCAGGAACTTCTGGCCTTAAGACTTTCCTTGAAGTCAGGTGTAATTTTGATAGGCTGGCTTTTGTATGTTACCTGGCTTTTTTCCAATGTTGCCCTTAATATTTTTTCATTATTCTGTATGTGAAGTTTTTTGATTATTATGTGGTGAGGGGATTTTATTTTTGGAGCAATCTATTTAATGTCCAATATGCTTCCTATAATTTCATAGGCATGTCCATCTTCAGAGTGGGAAAGTTCTTAAAATGATTTTGTTGAAATAGTTTTCTGCACCTTTTAGCTGGGTTTTGTGGCAACCTGCTATGCATATTAATCTTAGGTTTGTCTTTTTCATGGTGTCACATATTTCCTTGATGTTTTGTGCTAAGGGTTTGTTTTAAGATTTTTTTGTGGTTGATGAATCTATTTCTTCTTGCTTATTTTCAGTGCCTGCGTTTCTCTCTTTGATCTTTTGTATTCTGTAGATTATGCTTTCTTCTGTATACACTGATTGAATTTGAACCTGAACCTGAACCTTAAACATGCTCCTTATCCTCACACTGAGCCTGAAGCTGAACCTGAAACCTGAACCTGAACACACACCCTAACCTGAACATGATACTGAACACTGAGATTAAACATGAACCCAACCCATTAACATGAATCCTCATCCTTATTTTAAACCAGAAACCCGAAACTATGCCATGACCCTGAACCTGAACTCTCACCCTGAACCTGAACTTAAACCTCGACCTGAACCCTCATGTTTTACCTGAACAGAAACCGTGTACCAGAATCCTCAACCTGAACATGAACTGAACCTGAAACATGAACCTCAACCCTCACACTGAACCTGAACCTAAACACTCATCCAGAAACTGAACCTGAACCCTGAACCTGAACCTGAACCCTCTCCATGAACCTGAACCCTCACTGTTAAATACAAGATGAACCCTCACAAAGAACCTGAACACTCACCCTAAACCTGGTCCTAAACCCTTACCCTGAAGCTGAAACTGAACTCTGACCTTTAAAACTTACCCTGTACCTGAACCTGACACTTGATCATCAACCCTCACTCTGAAACTGAACATTAACCTTCACAATGAAGCCAAATCTGGCCTTAAAACCTCACCCTGAACTTGAACCTGAACATGAAATGGAACCTGAACACTCACACTTAACTTTTACCTGAACCCTCACCCTCACACTGAAATCGATTATAAACCCTGAAACTTCACCCTGAACCTGAACGTGAACAATCACATCTAACCTGGACTGAAAGCTCACCATGAACCTGCAAAGACACTGAACCAGAACCCTCACACTAAGCCTGTAAAGGAAACCTCAACCTGAAATTAATCCCTAACCTTTTCCATCACACTGAACCTAAACCTTACCTCTCATTCTAAACCTCAGCACTTATCCTCAACCTTAACCTTAACCTTAATCTGAACCTGAACCCTGAGCCTGAAATTGAACCCTTAACCTGAACCAGTACCATACACTGAACTCTAACCCTGAAATTGAACAAGAAACCTGAGCAAGAAACCTCCCCCTGAACCTGAACATGAAGCATCACCCATAACATGAACTTGAACATGAATCCTCACACTGACCTGAACTTGAACCAACACCCTAAACCTGAAACTGAACTGTAGAACAAAACCTCACCCTGAAACCGAACCTGACCCCTCACACTTAACCTGAACCAGAATCTTGAACATCAACCATTTTCCAGAACCTGAACTTGAAACAACATCCTGAACTTAAACAAGAACCCTTATCATAAATATGACCCCTCATCTTGAACCTGGCCATTAACCTTAAACCTGAACCTGATCTGATCCCTAAATCAGAACCTGCAGAGTGAACTTGAACATTTACTTGAACATGAACATTCACCCAGAACCTAAACCTGAACCAAAATCCTGAAACTGAATCTGAAGCTGAACCTGAACCTTAACCCTAACCCTAAACATGAACCTGAACCCTCACACAACCTGAATCTGAACCTTGAACCAGAACCCTGAACCTTGAACCAGATCCCTGAACCTGGACATGAACACTCACCCTGAACCCTCACCCTCACCCTGAAACTGAACATGAACCTTCACCCTGAACCTGAACTTGAACCCTAAACCTGAACCCTCTACCTAAACCTGAACTTGAACCCTTACCCTGATTCTGAACCTAAACCCTGAACATGAACCTGAACACTGAACCTGATCTTGAATCCTGTACACGAACTTGAACCCTAAATATTAACCAGAAATTGAACACTCACTCTGAAAATTCAACCTGAACTTGAAACCAGAATCTCAACTCTAACTCTGAACTTCAACCTGAACCCTCACCAGGAACCTGAACCTAAACCTGAACCTGAACCTAAACCTGAAAATGAACCTGAACCTGAATCTGAACCCTGAACACTCAATCTGAACCTGAAACCAGAATATCAACCTTAAACCTCAACCTCAAACTGAACCCTCACCCTGAAACTGTACCTGAACTCTGAACTTGAAACTGAACCCTAAACTTGAAATGTCAACCTGATCCTGATCCTGATCCTGAACCTGAACCTGAACCTAATAACCTCAATCTCAAACCTCACCATGAAACTGGACCTGTGCATAACCCTGGACCTGAACGTGAACCTGAAACCTGTACCTCAACACTCACCCTGTACATGACAGTGAACCGTCACCCTGAACCTGAAACCTCACCATGAACCTCAACTCTCACCCTGAACCTGAAGCCTCACACTGAACCTGAACCTTAACTTTTACTCATAAGCTGGACCTGAACCCTCAACATGAACCTGAAATAGAACCCTGAACAAGAACCCTCACACTGAAGCTGAACTGAACACTCTCACTGAACCTGAATCCTCATAATGAACACAAACACTCATTCTATTTCTAAACCTGAACCTAGAACCTGAAATCCCAACATGAACATGAACATGAACCATTACCATGATCCATCACCCTGGACCTCAACAAGAACCCTGACCAAGAATCTTAGCCATGAACCTGAACACTCACTCTAACCTGAACCTGAAACTTAACCCTCACACTGAACCTGAACCTGAACTCATACCCTGAACCAGAACCTAAATCCTCACCCTGAACCTGAAACTGAAACCTGAACATCAACTCTCACACTGCACCTGAACCTGAATTGCTTCTCTGAAACTGAACCTGTATCCACACCTGGAATATGCATCAGAACTTGAAACTGAAACTGAATCACCCTGAACCTGAACCTAAACTCCTACTCTTACCCTGAACCTTCACCCTAAACATGAACATAAACCTTCACCCTGAACCTGAACCATAAACATGAATCCTCAACCTAAAACTGAACCTGAACCTGAACATAAAACTCGAACCTGAACTGGAACCCTCACAAAACCTGACCTGAAAGTGAGTCCTGACCCTGAAACTAAATGTGATCCTCTACGTGAACTTTAACTTGAACACTCACCCTAAACATGAACCTGAACTCTAAACCTGAACCTTCACCTGAACCAGAAACCTCACTCTGAACCTGAACCTGAACTTCAACCTTAACACTCAACCTGAACCTGAACATGAGCCCTCACATGAAACTGAACCTGAACCCAGAACCTAAATTCTCACCATGAACCTGAAATTTAACCCTCACCCTGAACCTGAACTTAAACATTCACTCTGAACCTGAACCTTAATCCTGACCCTGAACCTGGACCTGAACCCTCACCATGAACCTGAACAAGAACCTCACACTCAACCTGAACCCTAACACTGAACCCTCACCCTGAAACTGAACCTGAACCCTTACCCTGAAAGTGAACACCCACCCTGAACCTCAACCTAAACCTGAACTTGGACATGAATCCCCACAAAATCTGAATCTCAAACTGAACCCTCACCATGAACCTGAACATGAACACCAGAATATGACAGAACATTGGATCATAACTGTTGCCTGGCAATGATGGTGGAATTCTCTATTCTCATACAATGTACCCAAGAAGCAGAAAACAGCAGTCTGACCATTGGATATTTTAGTCTTTCAAGCTAATTTTTCCATACAACCTTTCATGATAACATATAGGGCCAAATCTGTGGAAGTTGACCTGGAGCTATTTATATTACAAAGTTCAAGATTATCTAATATCAGGGAATATAATCTGTGGAAAAACAGTTCAAACACTTTTGCTGATGAATACCTTTTTCCATAATAAGCATAACTATGGAATAAGAAAATAAAAAAGCTCACAGTTGTTCAACAAAAGGTGAGTTTTCCATCATTGGCTTCTTTCAGCAAGGTTTTTATTCATCTGGTAGACATGACTGTGAAATAATTGGACAGGAATTAATCTCTAATGAGGACATTGTTCAACATTAATTATTAAATATCTTATGAACCTCTTGATACACAATATAATTTTAACCATTTATTCATTTTATTATTCAGATCTATGATTAAGTAATCAGTGATCACTGGACTTTGCACATTTTTTTGAAAGTCTAGAAAGAGACACATCCTGCTTTACTATATCATCCACTGATTACATAATTGTTAAAACAGGTCATTAGATAATTAATGATCACTGGAGTTTTGTGCCACTTTGTAGGCATCAAGTATGCAAGACCATGTAATTATTTAATTATTTCTTTAAATTGTTTAAACACATATTTAAATTATCCATCATGAGTCAGATTTGTTGCCACCTTGGGGGAGTGTATTGTGTTACATCATCTCATTATTTGATTATTTAGTTATTTAAATAGGTGATAACTATTAAGTCATCTGTAGATGTGAAGTTTAGCAACCCCTTGTTAGAGATAATATGCAAGATCATCTAAATATATATTTAGGTATTTATCCTTGCTCAAGAAAGTTATAATCAGGTTTTTAAACTAGGTTCCTGAGTATTACAGTGATGGGAGATGTTATTCTGTAAATATGTTTCTCATACTGGTTAAGTAATAAAGCCCCATTGGCCAGTAGGAAACTAGATAGGCGGGAATAGGAGACTAGGAGGAGGAAAGAGGAAGTAGTTAGGAGAAGTCAGGATGTAGAGCATGGAGAAAGAAGATGCCGCTGTCGGCTCTCCGATAAGATGACCATGTGGAAATACTTAGATAAGTAAATTTGGGTTAATGATTAAGACAGAGCTTGCCCATAAAAATAATAGTAACTGGCCAACAGGATTGTATCAAATACAGAGTCTCAGTGTGTTATTTGGGGCTGGCGCGGCTGTGGGCCCAGACCAGTAGCGGGCAGGCTGGCGGGAAAAAATATAAGCTACAGAGGGCGTGAATGTAGATATAAGAACTTTCACTTAAAACTTGATAAAAAGCTTAAAAAGAGATTTTAGAAACAAAGGAACAGAGACTAGCAAGATTTCTTGGTAGCAGCATTTTCTTGGTTGGATTTGTTTTGCTGTAGACAGAGATTTGCATGGCTCCTTTAAGGGAGGTTTCCAAAATTAGCACAAGCAGCAAAAAACTGCCTTGCTTTTAAAGAGTGCTGCTAACAATTCATTGGTGTGTACGAGAGCTGCCATGAAGGTATACACTGTGTTTTAAAAAATACGCTGGCATGGGAGAGAAAAAAAAAAACAGGATACAATGGTTTAAAGAAGAAAAAAGGAAGTAGGTGGCGCATGCTGTTAATCCCAGCACTCTGGAGGCAGAGGCAAACAGATCTCTGTGATTTCAAAGTAAACCTGGTATGCAGTGAATTCCAGGACAGACAAAAGTTACACAGAGAAACCCTGTCTCAAAATATGTAAAAATAGAAGTAGAAGAAATAGAGTAATAAAAAAGTCATGTAAAGATGGAAAGCACAGAGTAATTTTGGATACTATACCCAATTCTGTTGTCTTTACATTATTTGACTGCTAAGAAAATAACAACTACTGATAAAAAGAAATGCTGCTGCATTAATTCAGTTTATATATTTTAAAAATCCTTTGACTCCAAAATTGAAGCCTAAGGACAAGTTACTGGGGAAAAGGATTTCTATTTTTGTTTCCACAGAAAATGTAAAGCTGTGGATTCCTTCCAGACTAATGTGGTTTGATCAAGTTAGACCCCCTGAAACAGTGCTCCATGTAATTCAATCTTCAAAGCAGTTGAGACAAAGCCTTTCAAACTACAGCCAAGATTTCTGCGTCTTTTTTGGACCCCCATGACAGCTCCCCTACCAGCAGGAAGTAGTTTGGAAAGAACGATGATCAAATTCCCAAATATTGTTTATAAATGTTTGTTTTCATTTAAATGGGCTTGGTTATAAATGGCTAATGACCACAAACAATTTTTTTAAAGGTAAAAGGGAATTATGGTATAGATAGGAATACTTTGCTTTGAAATGGATTTTCATTAATTGATACAATTTAAGGTCAATTTTGTCATATGTATTTTTCTCCTCTTGTTTACGTATTGTGTTTATATACCTCATTGAAAAATGTAATATACAATTAAGTACAAATTGTAGATAATTACCTATAATAGTCAAAACTTAGAGTTAAGTTACTTAGGATTTCTAGATATACAGAGATGTATTTGAGATGAATAGGCATTCTTCAAACCTTTCAAAGACCTACAGAATATGGCATTTAAAATGTTTTAGGGTATTTCTTGACAATGAGGCACAACTGCTCCTGGGAACACCACCTGCATCAGAAAGAAAGATGGACGTCGAAGAAACACATTATAGAATTTGCTTCTAATATGGCAAGACTAGCCATTCGGTCAAGGTACTGCTCTTCTGGATTGTTTGACTTTATGTTGTAGAAACTGGACATGCAGGATCCACAAAAAGCTGACTGCTGATGCAAGATGACATTGCTACAGGATTTCTGCTTCATGGAAGAGGCTGGCGGCCGGACAGTCTACAGGACACAGAGAATAATGACTGACATACTGCCAATACAGGCGGACAGTTTAAAGTTTCCTGCTTTGCTGAAGAGTCTGCCAGACACACAATGGCCTATGGGCTGAAGATGGAACATTTAAAAAGAACTTCAGGTGACTGACCAGGCAGTGAGTTGTCTCTGTCATTTCTAGAGTATATATTATCCTTCTGTGGTCTTTGAAGGAGTTGAAGACAGTTATGGTTATAGTTTTCCTTACTTAGGATTAAAGATAAGTTACATATAGGACTTTAGACTCACAGAGATAGGATAGATGATATTTTCATTAAGTCTTACAAAATGTTAATGGACTAAATATTTTTAACTGTGATTCTTATTTGATAATTGTTGTATGACATATTTTGCTATGTTAAGGTTAAACCCCTTCTTTTTATTTCAGCCAGAAAAGAGGAGATGATGGGAAGATGTTATTCTGTAAATATGTTTCTCATACTGGTTAATTAATAAAGCCCTGTTGGCCAATAGCAAACTAGATTGGTGGGGCTAGGAGACAAGGAGGAAAGAGGAAGTAGTTAGGAGAAGTCAGGATGGAGAGCCTAGAGGAATCAAGAATGCGAGGCCACTGCTCTCTGGTAAGATGAGCCACGTGGAATTACTTAGAATAGTAGAAATGGGTTAATTATTAAGACAGAGCTAGCCCATAACAATAATGGTAACTGGCCAACAGGATTGTATCAAATATAGAGTCTCTGCATGATATTTGGGGCCAGCACGCCAGACCAGTGATTATTTAATCACAGATTTCAGTAGTAAAATGTGTAAATGATTACATGTTATTGTCGATCCAGGGTTTAAGAGGATATCAGATAGTTGATGTTGGGCAGCTGCCTCATTAGAACTTAATTGCTATCCAATTATCAGTCAGTCTAATCTCACAAATTAACTCCTTCCTGAATTAAGATAACAATAGAAAACTCACCTTTTGTTGAATTGTGGGTAATTTTATCTTCTTAAATCATAGTTTTTCTCCTTAGGGAAGATGATATTCATCAACAAAAGTCTTTCAACTGATGCTTCACAGAGCATATTCCCTGATATTAGGTAATCTGGAATTGGGTAATATTAATAGCTTTCACTAACTTCCAAAGACTTATCTACGACTTTGTTAGGAGAATCAATTTCCACAAATGCTGTCATTAAATATTTTATGAGACACTTATCTTTGAAGACTAAAATGTCCAATCTAAGTTGCTCTCTTGTTCTTGGCCCATGATAACAGAATATAGAATTCCAGAAGGGTTGCCAGGAAACATTTATGATCCAACATTCTGTCACATTCCAGTACATCTCTCATTTACTACAAAGCACACCCACTAGTGTACTAACCTTATAGCCTCACTGATTTTCTCCCAAAAAAATGCAAGGCTTTTTTTCTGAGTTATACTTATTTTCAAGTCTATCAAACAACTGCAAGCCTATAGCAATATACACATGAAAATGAAAGCATTATTATGCCATTCAGCTGCATTGATGAGTATTTAATCATATTTCCTATGTTCCAATTTTCTTATTTCTAGGATGAAGACAATACCATTATTGGCCTCTACCTTAATCCATTTCTATTTACTAAAATGAAAGTAAGCTCCACTTCATTTTCTTAACTTTGGAATAGCTTGACCAAATGGTGTAGGTGTAAATATGAGGAGAAAGTAAGTGAGTGAATACTTGTTCCAGTGTACAAAGGCACAAAGTGAAGTAAACACACACATGTAAACATATTGGACACATAAATGACAGTCATGTCTAGAAACAGCCATGTTCACAGATAATCCATGCGACAAGAACAAATAGATTATTCAGTACTCTTGGACAATTACTCTAAAAAATTAAGACTACATCCCAAAGATGACTAGAAGTTTAGTTGTTTCCAGTGTGCAATTATTTAGCACACCAAAGGCCAGCTTGGCAGCTGAGGTGATTATGGATGGCCATAGTTATGTGGATAGTTTCTGGAAATCAGTTGCTTGTGGTGAGTGGCCTTAAGAATATATTGGACAGGCAGGTAGGAGCCCAATTTTCCACATCCATGAGCTTGGTTGTTATGCTTCTCCCTTTTGATAAAGTTTGTCATCCCACTGCCTACAGCTTGTGCACAGTACGACTGCCCTGTCTTTTTCCTGAACATCCCCAGCATCACCCACACCTAACTTTTGGAAAGCATACACAGTGCCCAGTATCTCTGGCCTACATTCAGGGTTTCAGGGCCACATAGTAATTGTGGGCAGATTTCTGCCTTCCATTAACACTTCCCTCCCCTTCTTTCTCCTCATCTTCCAATTCATCTCTGTGGCTTTCTTTTACTATCTTTTAGACTTGGTTTTCTCTTAGATAAAACTGAACCAGGAACCTAAGCCATGAACTTTAACATCAACCTCATCTTGAATCCTCAACCTGAACTTGAATGTGAAACCTCACCCTGAACCTGAACTTGAACCTTGAACTTGATCCTTATCCTGAATATGAACCTGTATGCTCAGTCTGAACCTGAACGTGAACCTGAACTTGAACACTAAACATATCCATCACCCTGAAGCTGGACATGATTCCTCACTCTGTTCCTTAACCTAAACCCTCTACCTGAAGTTTACACTGAACAAGGAACCTTATCCCTTACCTTGAACATGAACCTGACCCTGAAACCTCAACCTCAACCTCAACCTGAATCCTTACCCTGAACCTGAACATGAACCTAGAACTTGACCCTCACCCTGTACCTGAACCTTTATACTCACACTGAACCTGAACATGAACCTGGACCTGAACCCTGAACTTGAATCAGAACCCTAATCCTAACCCTCACCCTCACCCTGAACCTGAAGCCTCATCCTTACCCTGAACATGAACCTGAAAGTAAACCTGAACCCTCACCATGAATCTGAATCTAAACCCTTGCCCTGATGCTGAAACTGAACCTGTACCCTTCACCTAAACCAGAACCTTGAATTTGGACCCTCACACTGAACATGAACTTGAATCTGAACCTTGAACCTGATTCTCAACACTCACCCTGAACCTGCAAAAGCACTCTCATGCTCCATCTGCACCTGAAACTGAACGAACACTCAACCTAAAACTGAAACTGAATACTGAACCCTCACCCTCACTCTTAACCTTAACCAGAACCTGAACCATCACTCTGAACTTGAACCTGTACCTGAACCTTCATCTTGAACCTGAACCTGAACTTAAATAAACACTCAATCATAACATGAACCAAGAACCCTCACAATTACATTGAACCTGAAACTGAACCCTTCACCTGAACACTACCTTGAACCTGAACCTGAATGCTTGCCCTGAACCTGGATGGAAAAGGCACTCTGAGCCTAAAATCTGAAAATAATGCTGAACCTGATCTCTCATCTCTCACCCCAAATCTATACCTGCACTCTCATTATGCAGCAAAAATGAACCCTAAACTGAAACATCACAATGCAACTGAATATAAACACTTCCCATGTAACTGATCCCCCACCCTCAGTCTGAACTAGAGCCTAAACCATGAACCTCAATCTGCACTCTGCACCTGAACCTGGAGATGTAAATGAATCTGAAATTTCACCCTGAACCTGAACCCTTATCCTGAACCTTAAAGCTGAACCTCTACGTCAACCTCTACCTGAACACTCATTTTGAACATGAAGCCTCAACAAATTTCTGAACCTGAACACAGAACCTAAACCCTGACCCTGAACCCTCACCTTGAACATGGACCTGAACCCTCACCCTGAACCTGAACCTGAAAGCTCACACACAAACTGGCTGTGAACCTTCGTCATGAACCTGAACAAAAAAATTGAACCACAACCTTCATACTTAACACGAACCTGAAACTGAACCCTCACCAAACATGAACCTGAAGCTGAACTTGAATATGAACCTGAACACTAAACCTGAATCTGAACACTAAAGCTGAATCCTCACCCTGGCCTGAACCTAAAACCTCACAATGAACCTGAACCTGAACGCTGAACTTGAACTTTAAACCTGTAACTCAATCCTAACCATGAACCTGAACCTAAACAGTCACCCTAAATCTGAACCTAAATCCTCACCCTGAAACTCAACCTGAACTATAAGCATGAACATGAACATAAACCCTAACCTTGATTCTGAATTTGAACCAAGAACCTAAACCCTCAAACTGAACTTGAACCTGAACTGAAACCTGAATCTGAACCTGAACCTGAACCTAAACCTATACCTGAACCTTGAATCCTGATAATGAACCCTCTCCCTGAACATTAATCTGAACCATCACTCTGAACCTGAATCTGAACTTGAACCCTGAACACTCACAGTGAAAATGAATCTGAACCCTGAACCTTGTAGCTTGTTGTTTTCCGCCAGCCCGCCCTCCGCTGGTCTGCCCACCATTGGTCTGGTGTGCTGGTCCCAAATAACACTCTGAGACTCTGTATTTGATACAATCCTGTAGGCCAGTTACCATTATTGTTTATGGGCTACCTCTGTCTTAATTATTAACCCATTTCTACTTATCTAAGTATTTCCACGTGGCTCATCTTATCTGGGAGCCATGGCCAGCATCTTCTTTCTCTAAGCTGACTCCTCCTAACGACTTCCTCTTTCCTCCTTGTCTCCTAGCCCCACCTATCTTGCTTTCTCATTGGCCCAACAGTGCTTTATTAATTAACCAGTATGACAAACATATTTACAGAATAACATCTCCCATCAGAACCTGAACTTGAACCCTCCACATGCACCTGAACTAGATCCTCACCCTGCACCTGTTCCTGAATCCAAACCTGAATTCTCACCCTGAACCCGATCCCTCACCTTCAACAAGAACTGATTTTGATTCTGAACCTAAACTCTCACCCTAAACCTAAACTTGAGCCTGAACCCTGAACCTGAACCAGAACCTGAAAATGAACTTTAACACTTAACCTGAAACTGTACCCTCACCTTGAACATGAACTCTCATCCTGCTTCAGAACCTGAACACAGAACTGGGATCCTCACCCTGAACCTGATCATGTACCTTAAAGTGATACATGAATCTGAACCTGAATACTGAGCCTGAACATGAATGCTCAACCTAACCCCAAACATGAACTCTGAACGTGAACCTCAATCCTCACCCTTATCCTGAACATGAACTTCAATAAAACCCCCATGCTGAACTGAAACTAAACCCTCACCTTGAAGATGAACAATCACGTTGATTCTGATCCTGAATCTAGAACCTGGAAACTCACCCTGAACTTGAACCTGAACCCAAAACATGAGTACTCACTCTGAACATGAACTCTCACCTTGATTCTGAATCTGAACCAAGCACCTGAACCCTCAAACTTAACCTGAATCTGAACCTGAACCCTGGACCTGGGCCTGATCCCTCTCCCTGAACCAGAACACTCACAATGAATCTGAACCTGAAATCTCACCCAGAACACAAAGCTGAACCATCACCCAGAACCTAAACCTGAACCCTCACCAAGAACCAGAACCTGAACCTGAACACTCACTGGGAAAATGAATCTGAACCCTGAACCTGAACATGAACGCTCAACATGAACCTGAATTTTGATCCTCAACCTAAGCCTGAAACAGAACCCAAAGCCTCACCCTGAACATAAATCTGAACCTGAACCCTCTTCCTGTTATAGAACCTGATCTGCCACCCTGAACCTGAAAGTGAACCCTCACGCTGAACCTGAACCTGGACCATCACCTTCAAACTGAACCTGAACTTGAATTCCAAACTGAACCCTCACCCTTAATCTGAACCTGAACCCTCATCCTGCTTCATGAATCTGAACTTGAAAATCAACCCTCACCCTGAACATGAACTCTAAACCTGAACCTGAAATGTAACTTAACTATCACCCTGAGCCCAAACCTGATCCCTCACCTTGACCATGAAGTTTAACTCTGAACTTGAACCTGAACCCTGATTCTCAATCTGAACCCAGAAACTGAACCCTCACCCTGAACCTGAACAAGAATGTTCACTATGAAACTGTACCTGGACTCTCATACTGAACATAAACAAGAACCCTTAACCAAAACCCTCACCCTGATCTTGAACCTGAACCTGAATGAACACTCACCCTTAACCTTGAACCTGATACCTGAATCTAAACTTTCATCCTGAACCTGAACATGTACCTGAAGGTGAAACCTGAATAATGAGCCTGAAAATGATCACTCAACTTTACTTTGATCATGAACTCTTAACCTGAACCTACATCCTCACCCTCAAACTGAACCTGAAGCTGAAACTGAACCTAAACTCTCACTTTGATCCTGAACATGAACCTTCACCCTGAACCTGAAACTTAACCACCACCCAGAACCTGAACCTCAACCCTCACTGTCACCCTGAACATGAACTTGAACCTGAACCGTGAAACTGAACATGAAAATTAACCCTCATTCTGAACCTGAATCTTAACCTTGAACCTGAATATGAACTCCAAACTGAACCCTCGCCCTGAATTTGAACTGAACTCTCACCCTGAACATGTATTTGAATCCTCACACTATTCCAGAACTGAACACTGAACATGAACTCTTATACTGTACTTGAACCTTCACTTGAACCATCGCCGTGAACATGAAGCTGAACATAAACCTGAACCTGAAACTTCATCCTCAACCTGAACCATAACCTCAACTGCCACTGTAAACTGAACCAAAAATCTCACACTTAATCTGAAACATTATAATCACCCTGAACCTGAAATCACCTTGTACCTGAACCATCACCCTGAACCAGAACCTGAACACTCACTCTAAACCAGGACCTGAATCCTGAACCTGAACCTGAATACTCACAATGAACAAGAACCTGAAACTAAACATGAACATTCACACTGAAGCTGACTGTGAACTCACATTGAACCTGAACACTCATGCTGATCCTGAACCCTCACCTGAACCCTCACCTGATCCCTGAACCATACACTTGAACCCTTACCCTCACCTTCACCCTCACCCTCACCCTCACCATCACCCTGTACCTGAACCTGAACCTGTACCCACACCCTGAACCTAAATCCGGAATCTGAACCTGGAATCTGAACATGAAATGAAAATTGAGCTTGAACTGTCTCCCTGAACCTTAATTAATTTGAAGCAAAACTCTCAGCAGGAACATGAACTATAACCTCAACCATCTCCTTAAATCAGAACCTAAATCCTAACATCAACCATCTCCTGATCTGAACCTGAACCCTCACCGTGAACGTAAATACTCACCCTGATTCTGACCTGAAAGTGGAATTTTGACGGACGACATTTTTACAAGTCCTTCAGAATTAGTGGAACATTAGGACTTTCCAATAGGTACCAGTTAAGCGCACATTTTGAATACACACATCCCCTCTATGTCCATAGCAGGATTTGCAGCATTCTTAGAATTTGTGGAAGAATTGTTGGTATTTGGAGAGAAGTCACAGATCATGTGTTTAGAGGGATATATTTGAGGCTACTTGGTTATCCTCAATAAGTCTAAAATACCTTCATGAAAAGTGTGAAATTATGGGTTGTCCTTGTTATGTAAGCTCCAGCAATTTAAGGAAAATATGTCAGCCTTCTAGGAAGAAAGGAATAGTATGTAAAGCAATTGTTTGGATGAGTTAGACTTTAAGCCACCAACTTTGTAGGGCATGGCTGTGTTTGAGATACTTTGTAGATAAAGAGTATTAAGCATGACATTGTGCATATATTAAACTGTTGGTCTCTTAATATAAGGAAACAAAGGTCTCAAGGTCATTTAGTAAATGAGGAAGTTATAAGGTCCATTATATTCATGATGAAAATACAGAATTAGAAAGAACAAATGGAGTAGAGCTGCATAGTGTCATGGCCTGAGGCTGAATATTTGATTTTCCCCATTTTCAAAGCAACTCATGGTGAGGACATTTTCAAAAAGCAGAAATTTAAGACACCAGTATATGTTGAAATAACTACTATAATGTCCATTGATAAAAGACCACATTTTGGCCAGGGAGTAATCTGTAAATATGTTTCTCATACTGGGTAACGAATAAAGCACTGTGGCCAATGAGAAAGCAAGATAGGCGGGGCTAGGAGACAAGGAGGAAAGAGGAAGTAGTTGGGAGGGGTTAGCATGTAGAGCCTAGAGGAAGCAAGATGCTGGCCATGGCTCTCTGATAAGATGACCACATGGAAATACTTAGATAAGTAGAAATGAGTTAATAATTAAGACTGAGCTATCCCATAAACAATAATAGTAACTGGCTAACAGTATTGTATCAAATACAGAGTCTCAACATGTTATTTGGTCACGCATGGCGGCGGGACTGGGCGGCCAGTGGAGAAGAAGAAAGACCGGAGGTGGCAGTGGCAGAGAAAAACGTACTCATAACAGAGTAATATTTTGTTCTCTTTAGGAAAAGTTGAATTTTTTCTGCTATCTGCAACAAAGAGATGTTCCAGTAATGGTTCCTCATCTAGCATTTCTCCTAAGATTAGGATATACACATAT
This sequence comes from Cricetiscus sungorus, assembly GCA_030556225.1. NCBI lineage: Eukaryota > Metazoa > Chordata > Mammalia > Rodentia > Cricetidae > Cricetiscus > Cricetiscus sungorus. Next base: position 1,474,126 of record JANBXA010000424.1, read on the forward strand.
TTCTGAAATTTTGAAGAAAATGGTAGCATTTTTTTAGTTCTTAAACTGGTGGTGATCCTGTAGAAGCCATACTGCCTCCTTAATATTGTGTTAAACCACAAAGATGTGTGTAGAAATGTAAACTCCATTACTTACTGTGAGTAGATAAATTCAGCGGGTCTGGAATCTCACATATGCTCCCTAATTTTGGACTCAGTGAACTCTAGAACAACTTCAGCTGATAGAACTGGAGACTCAAAAATGCATTTCCCATAGAAAGAATATCTGAGCCTTCCCTCATGCTTCTAAGATGATAGGTATGATTCACGTTATATCAGACATGAGTGCATCTTGAAAAAAAATCCTTGAAAGAAAAATGTTTCAGGCAAAAATGAGCAAAGCCATGTCATCAGCCATATTGAAGAGTGAGAAAATTTTATACCCACATTATTGAATGAGTAGAAAAAGAAAGGATATTTTTAAAGTGAAACAATATTTTATTTATGAAAATAATCAGAATAACACACAACTCAGAATCTACATGGTATTGCCAAGAAAAAAAAAAAGCTATGTTTAGCTGGTATTCTCTCTCTCTCTCTTATAGCTAGTAAGGGTTAAGTCTGACAGTGGTGTTTACTTCTATATTTTCATTTTGTTACTGAAGACACCAGTTTTAAAATCCAGGGACAAGTGTTTGGTAGACAAACCACACAGCTGAGGCATACACTCTGCCCTGTAGCTTTTATTTAACAAACAGAAAGAACTGAGGAATTTTATTTTAAAAATACAGTGAGTGACTGTTGGCAATTACATGAAATGATTTGAACAAGGCCACTATAAACTAAAACAGGTTTTATGTTGATAAAATTTTGATCCATAACAAATAAATAAGTTTATTGGACTTTCCATATTAACGAACAAGGAAGTGTTCTAAAATGGAAGATTTTTCTAACCTTATGCTATGGTCAAATATGACACGTTCCTTACTCTGGTTCCAACCATTACTTACTATCTGGAATAGTCTTATCTATAGTAAGCTTGGCATACATCTGACCATTACTCAAAGAGCATGTTCTCTGTGTGGCATTTTTAAACTTCAGTTCAGATACATGGAGTAGGATGAATTCTGTATTCTCATTAATTTTGGTTATTAACGTCAAGAGATCCCATATATATATCAGGCTGTCCATGTCACACCAGACTAGTTTTGAGATTCACTTACTATTAAGTTTTATTAATCGTACCTACTTCAGAGAGTAAGGTTTAACTATCATTTTTACAGCAGTATTCATGGAGATTCAGCATGGATATATAGAGTTCAAAGTAAAAGTATGGTGAGAAGATATTAGTAAGATAATCATGTCTAATGTTACCCTGCCCTTAACAAACATATCAGAGAAACCTGATGTGATGATAATAATATAACTGTCCATATAGAGAAAGTTAGCATCTGATGTAACGCTGGAAAGGAGGAAAATTCCTGAAGGAAAATTCCCTCTCTGAACCACAGAATGATGGAAGATTGCTTATTTCAAGGAGGAATAACTGAGAATCCTTGGAGAGAAAATTCCACAACTTCTCTGACAGAGGGGAAAATTGAGAGAGTACCTTGTATAAGGGAAAATTCCTGAATCCCCATTTTCAAATGGGGGAATACCCAGCAACAGTTTTTATTTTCAAAATATGGCAACCAATTCACACTTGGCCTCAGGTGAAAGCCCTAGGTTATCATGATTAGTCCCGCATGAAAGAGGGTGAAATTTCCTGCCTGAAACACTGTCAATCAGCGCTGTTCATTCATGAAAGTGGGAAGGACTTCCTGTGTGAAACAGTGTCAATCAGTGCCGTTCATTCATAAAAAGGGCGAGAATTCCTGCCTGACACACTGTCAGTCAATGCTGTTCATTCATGAAAGTGTTCCTGCCTGAAATATTGTCAATCAGCGCCGTTTATTCATAAAAGTGGGCAGAACTTCCTGCCTGAAACACTGTCAATCAGTGCCTTTCATTCATAAAAAGGGTGGGACTTCCTGCCTGAGGTCCTGTCAGTCAACACCGTTCATTCATGAAAGTGTTGTTCCCTGAGACAATGTCAATCAGCACATTTCATTCATAAAAAGGGTGGGACATCCTGCATGGAAACCTGTCAATCAGCACCATCATTCAGAAGAGTGGGCAGAACTTTCTGCCTCAGATCCTGTCTGTCACTTGGGCTCTGTCTCTCCTTCTCAGCTGGGGGTGGGGTTTCCCCAAAGCCATAACAATGACGTCACCAATGGCGTCAATCGTGACCCTGTGATCCCTGGACCTCGCCAGGATGACATCAGCACAGATCCGGATTAAACCGGATCAGATGAGATTAGAATCCCCGGGCAGCAGGAAGTGGGTCACAGGAGAAGCAGGAGGTGGGGGCGGGGAACCCTGGGGCCGGGAGAAAAACCCCACCCCTGCCCTGCCTCTCCCTGCCATATCCAGATCCGGATCAGTGCAGCTCAGCCCTGAGCCCTCAGCTCTAAGTGGATTTTCCTCGCCTGCTCCACCCACCCGGAGCAGATTTAAACCCTGGGGCAGGGCGGGGCTGGACATGGCTGGGCGTGGCCAGCATGGCGGCCCCAGGCAAGGCTGAGGAGGAGGAGACAGCACTGGAAAGGGACTTCTGGCTGCTGACAGAGCTGGCACAGGGCTTCCTGGTGTCTCAGGTGGGCGGGGCAGATGGGGCGGGGCAGGGTGGGGCTGATGGGGCTGGGTAGGGTGACCCAAAGATCCCTGTGTGATCTCTGTGACACTGGTGCTGATATTCTTGCTCCAACCCATCCCGGGAACCCTCCTGCCCTTCCCACCATGCCCTGCCCCGCACTGTGACCCCGTCCCGCGGTCCCGCCCCACCCAGGTCCTCTTCTACGCCTGTGAGCTGGGCGTGTTTGATGCTCTGGACCCCGCCCCGCTGGATGCCCGCTCCCTGGCGTCGACCCTGGGGCTCAGCTCCCATGGGGCGGGGCTGCTGCTTGATGCCAGCACCGCCCTTGGCCTCCTATGGTGATGTCAGGAAAGGGGATGGGCGGGGTCAGGTACTGGGCTGGTCTGAGTCAGCTGTCCTGACCACACCCATTTTACCTCATTCAAATGAATCATTGGACACCGCCGATCTGACCCCATGCTTCTGACCCTGCCACTCTGACCCCGCCTCAGGCCGCACCCTCCCCAGGCCCTGCCTACTCCCTGGGCCCCATTGCCCTCTGCCTCCTCATCACCAGTAGCTGCCACACCCAGTGCTCCATGCTGAGACACCTGGCAGGGACCACATGGGCCGTGTGGTTGCAGCTGGGAGGGGCCGTCCGGTAAGGGCGGTGCCTCAACTGGAGGGGGCAGGGACTTAGGGGGCGGGGCCTTGTCCTCTCTAGGCATGGCCACCACTTAACTCTCTGAGAATCTGGGTGGAACCACTCAGGAATGGGCGTGCCCTAAAGAGGGGCGTGGCTGTGACCATAGTGGAGGGGGCCTGCATTGAGGATGAGGTCAGGGGTGAGGCTGTGGGGTCAGGTGTGGGTCAGACTCTTTGTGGCTCCGCCCTTCACTCAGCCTTACCCCTCCCATCACCCCAGGGAGGGGAGGAACCAGTACCCACAGGTGCAGGGCATGGCCACACAGGAGCCATTCCAGGCAATCTACAGGTAAGGGCAGGGCAGGGAGGGGCGTGGCAGGGCGGGGCCAATTTGCTGCAAAGGTGGCTTCTGACCACATCTTGTGGCAGCTAATTCATTAATTCACTAATTCAATAATTATCCAGCTGTTCACACCTGCCCTGCGCTGAAAGCGCTGCCCTGCCCCGCTTGGCCCCGCCCCTCACGGCCACGCCCTCACCTGCACACATCCCGCCCCCAGGTCGCCCCATGAGCGCCTCCTTTTACTCCGGGCACTGCAGGAAACCTGGGCCACATGGGGCAATCGTGTCCTCCCGACCTTCGACCTAGTGGGATTCAGTGCTGTGTGCACACATGGTAGAGCCACACCCACCCCACTGACCCTGCCCACCCTGACCATGCCCAGTGACCACCCCCAATCTTGACCCCACCTAACTTGTCCCTACCCAATCCTGGCCCTGCCCGCTCCAGACCCCCCCACCCTGACCCCTGCCCTGCCCCCAGGCAGATCGGGCACCCTGGCCGCCACCTTTGCCAGGCTCCACCCCAGCAGCCACGTGAGTGTGTTCGAGACCTTGGAGGTCATGGTGGCTGCCCAGGATCACGTCCAGTCCCGGGGGAGGAGTCCCGCTTGCGCTTCCTGGGAGGTGGGTGGGGCTAGAAGGGAGGGGACATGGAGGGACTGAGACACCCTCTGACCCCGCCCTGATGCATATGATCCCGCCCATCTGATTCTGCCCCGCCCCCAGGCAATTTCTTCTGGTCTCCCCTCCCTCATGCTGACCTCTGCATCCTGGTCCGGGTCCTTTATGATTGGCCGGACGAGGCCTGTGCAGAGCTGCTGGGTCAGAAGCTGATGGGTGAGCAGCGGGGCCTGGGCCAGGCCTGGAACGTGGGCGTGGCTGGGGCCTGGGAAGTGGGCGTGGCTGGGTCCTGGGAAGTGGTCCAGGGCAGTTGGGTGTGCTCAATAATGCCCAGGGCGTGGTCAGCGTCGCAGTGTCCCTCATTCAGGGGGCGGGGTCACACTGGCTTCGTCGTGACGTCATCCCAGGTCATTCTCTGCTCTGTGACCCCGCCCTGGCCCCACCCCTTCTCACAATAGAGGCTGTACTGGACCCTGGAAGGCGTGGCCAGCTGCCCAAGCTGCTGCTTTCACTCAACATGATCGTCCTGGCCACAGGGAGGGAGCGCAACAGATGCGGAGTTCCAGGGCCTCGTCCTAGCCACTGGCTTCCCCGACTTCTGCCTCCACCGCCCCGCGGGGGCCCTAAGCTGTCATGCTGGCCCGGAAGTGCGGCCGGGAGACTGGAAGTGGAGAGGGCGAGGCAAAATAATTAAATACAGATGAGGTGATGTCGATTCTGAGTGACCTGTCAAACAATCACCAGGGCCCGGGGCAGCCATCTTTGAATCCCATCTTCTGACTTCCTCTAGGTTCCACTTTCTGTCTCCTGACTTCCTCCTGGACCCACTTCCTATCGCCTGACGTCCTCCAAGGCACAATTCCTGTCCCCTGACTTCCTCCAGGACACACTTCCTGTCCCCTGACTTCCTCCAGGACCCACTTCCTATGCCCTGACTTCCTCCAGGACCTACTTCCTGTACCTTGACTGTATCTACGACAGTTCCTCCCCCCTGACTTTTCCAGGTTCAGCTTCCTATCTTATTTGCATATTCATGACTCATTTGCATTCCTCCTGCCTGTGCCCAGGGATAAACCCAAATGATCCACGTGCATGCAGAAAAGACATCTGTTCAACTGTGCTTGTAGCAGCACAGTTTGTATTAGTAAAGCACTGGGAGCAGCCTAGATGATTCTAATCAAAGGAATAAATAAAGATGCATCACATTTACACGATGGAAAACTGCTCAGTCTTCACAAATGGTACTGGACTTAAGGTGTCATCTGGACAACAAGTTTTATGGAAGTTACAATACTTACAACATTAAAATTTGTTGCTTGAGGAGAGCCGATATATTGATTTGACAGCTGCCTCTTTAGAGATAAACACTCACCACATTTTCCCTCATTCTAGTCTAAGAGGCAGACGAAAACCTTGGTGAAGGAAATTAACAATGTTACACTTACCCCATGAAGAATATCTTTAAGCCTTTTAATTTTGTTAATTCATGGTTTTACTTCTTAAGGAGGAGGACATTCTTCAAGAAAAGTCTTTGATCTTTTTTTCCTGATTCTTCTCCCTGAAATTAGCTACTCTTGACTTGTGTAATTCTGGTAAATGTAGGACTCCATCCCTGACTGTGGTACAGCTGTTCTGTGCCAAATCAAATTCCATATATGCTGGCATTAGAGGCTGTAAAGAATTCTTACCTTGGGAGAGAATAACGCAGCATGTCATGTACTCTTGCTTCTTGAGGCCATGATATGGGAATAGAGAATTACACCAGGGTTGCCAGGCGACGATTATGATGTCTCATTCTGTCACATTCTAGTACTCAACCCACGCATACACTCACATAGTTTCTAATTTATTGATTTCAGCACTCCAATTGTTTATTTTCTGTCTTCTACTCATCCAGGGTGATTTTGTTTCTTTTTGTCTTAAGGCTTTCACTTGTGCTGTTAATTATCTAAGGTGAATATCCTCCATTTTCTTCATATGGGCACATAGTACAATGAATGTTCCTTGTATCACTGGTTTCAAAGTTTCCCATCAGTTCAGGTATATTGTGTCTTCATTCAATTGAATTAAAGGCAATCTTTGTTTTATTTCTTTATTTCTTCCTTGACCCAAGAATGATGCAGTTGCACATAGTTCAGTGGACTGATAAGACATAGGGGTCTACTACAATTTATATTTGGATTTGTTGATGCTTGTTATGTTCCCTAGTGTGTGCTCAGTTTTAGAGAAGATGTTATATTCTTTTCTGTTTGGATGAAATATTGTATAGCTATCTGTTAATACTAATTTGAACATAACTTCTGTTTGTTCTTATGTTTCTTTTTTAGGTTTCTGTCTGATGGTTCTGTATAGTGGTGGGAGTGGGGTGTGTAAGACTCCCACTATATGTGTGTAAAATTTTATGTGAGATTTGAGTTTTAGTAGCATTGATTTTATGAATGTATTTGCCTTTGTGTTTGGAGCATAGATGTTCACAATTGATACTTCATATTGATGGACTTTTCCTGTGATGAATATGAAATGCCCTTCTTCATCCCTTTGATTGACTTTGGTTTGAAGTCTAATTGTTAGGTAGTAGAATAGCTACATCTCCATGGGTCCATTTGATTGGAAGATATTTTCTCAACCCTTAACCCTGCGGTAAGGTCTGTGTTTGAAGCTTATAGGTGCTTAACCCTGTGGTAAGGTCTGTGTTTGAAGCTTATAGGTGCTTTCTGTATGCAGCAGAAGGATGGATTCTCTCTTTGTGTCCATTCTGTTAGCATTTGTCTTCCAATATCCTAGTGGGAGGCCATTATTGTTCAGGAAAAGTAAGGGCCATTGATTGCTAACTCTTATTTGTAGTATATTTGTTGATGGTAGTGGTTTAGGGAACATATTTTTTCTGCTTTTTCTTTTTGGTTATGCAAAAGCGAGATTGTATATTGTCTATGTCTTTGTGAGAGTAGTTAACTTCCTTCCTGTAACAATGGATTTGTGGATATATAAAAATCTGTCTTTGTTATTGAATATTTTCTAATTTCCATCTATAGTGATTGACAGTTTTTCTGAGTATCTTCACTTGGGATGTCATCCATGGGCTCTTAGTGTTTGTGGAACATCTATGCAGAAGCTTCTGGCCTTGAGAATTTCCATTGAAAAGTCAGTTGTTATTTTGATAGATCTGGCTTTATAGATCACTTGGCTATTTCCTTTGCTGCACTTAATATTCTTTCTTTATTTTGTATATTCATTGTTTTATTATGTGGTGAGGGGACTTTTGGGGGTGCTATCTACTTGGTGTTCATTATACTTAATGTACTTTCAATGGCATGTCCTTCAGATTGTGAAGTTTTCTTCATTGATTTCGTTGAATATGTTTTCTGAACTTTTGAGCTGGGCTTCTCCGCGTTCTTCTTTGCCTCTTTGTCTTACATTTGGCATTTTCATTGTGTCCCATATTTCCTGGATGTTTAGTGTTAAGTAATTTCCGGACTTAAGTTTTATTTGGTTGATGAATCAATTACCACTAGTTTATCTTAAGTGACTGAGATTCTGTCTTCCATCTTTATATTCTGTTGGTTATGCTTGGGTTTGTAGCTCCCGATCATTTGCCCAGGTATTCCATTTTCAGCATTCCCTCAGATTGTGTTTTCTTTATTGTTTCTATTTCAGTTTTCTTGTGTTGAACTGTTTTCTCACCTGCTTAATTGGTTTTTTTTCCTTGACTTTCCTTATTTTCTTTAAGAGATTTGTCCATTTCTTGTATTTTTTGCATGGTCTTATCCTGTATTGCTTCCAATTTTTTGTTTGTTTTTTCTTCCATTTCTTTAAGGTATTTTCTCACATGGTGTTTTATAAGATATTGTTTAAGTCAGTCTCTTCTGCATCATCTGCTCTGGGGTGGTCAGGTGTAGTTGGTGTAGAATCCCTACATTGTGGTGGTTACATGCTGGTCTTCATATTGTTAGGTGTTTTCTTGTATTGCCGTCTTCCCATCACTTCTTCCTGTGGGGGTCTCTCTTTATGCTACTACTCCAATGGGCTTAATTGGGTCAAAATTCAATATTTGTAGCTCTGGGAGCTTCAAGATCTCTAGGAGGTCTCTCCTCAGGCAGGACCCCAAGGATAGGGGTCAAATATTAGGCAGATTGTGAGTCAGGGTGGTCCTCCTCTGGCAGAGGCCCAGTGATAGGGGTCAAAGATCCAGCAGGCAGGGACTTAGAACTGTCTGGTGGGGATAGGCAGATCTCTGGCATGTGCCAGGAGCTCTGGCAGAGGACCTGCAATTGGGGTCAGACATCAGGCAGGGGGGCGGGATTCAGGGTGGTCATGCATGAATAGGAGGGTCTCGTGTGCTCAGAGATGCTCAAGGACATTCCCCTAACGTGGCAAAGGTGTTGGATCTGCCCTATGTTCCAGTGCTCAATCAGTACAGTGGGGCAGTGTGGTAGATAGGGCATAGGGTTTGAAGAGAGCAGGCTCTTTGGGGGGATGTAGGGGGTGGGCAGGGGGAGGTTGTTTACCAGAGCATCAGGCATACTCTTGCTTGGGACAGGACACAAGGGGGAGCAAGAATCCAGGCCAATCCAAGGAGTTCCCAGGGAAGGGTGTGTGTGTGGCAGGGTGAGAGGTATTCAACCTGAACTAGTCCCAGACTCACCTCCAGCAGAGGGATGGAAATGAGGGTCAAATATCTGGCAGTCAAAGTTTCAAGATCCTTGTAGATAGAAAGATCTCTTGCATAAGGCCTGGAGCTCCTGCAGAAGACTGGCTGTGGGGGTCTGCTTTCATGAATTATAAAAAATTTTCTCAACCACCTTCATATCTCTCATTTCAAAATCCGCCCACCCTCTACCCCAAATAGGGCCTACTCAAGAAACTCCTATATCTCAAATGTCCCCAATTCTCCTCTCAGGCATCGAAATTTCTGTGCCATCTGTGGCAATATATCTACGTGTAGCCATGTCTAGGGTGGAAGTGAAGCAATGACTACCCTGTATTAACATACAGCAGAATAGATTCTTTTATGTTAAAAAAGAAAATATGTGACAGTATTACATATTATTGATAAGACTTACACCCACAGAAATATACATAATATGTAGGTGACTAAATTTTTCATTGGAGGAAACTTTTCATTCTTATGATACTAGGCATATCAGTAGCCAATATTAGAAAAAAGTGGATGCTTAACATATTTTATCATAATTGGAAAGTAGTGTAAATATTTCAAAATATCTTTTCCCAAAGATTTTGTGGGGCTAAAGGGATTTGTTATGTCTTTGGAAAAAGTTGATAAATTGAAGATCCCCATATGTAGTTTGCAATGTTGTGAACACACCATGTTCTGCCTTTTAAATACCTAGCCTCCTTGATGGGATATGTGTAGTCCCTATGTGCAGAAGGGTATACCTCCATGGGAATTGTTGTAGATCAGAGGCCTGCTTGGCTACTAGCTTTTCAGGATACTCTCATAATTAAGGGGACTTCTTAAGTGTAAATTATTTAGAGAGGATTTGCAGAATTTATAATTGTGTACTGAAGTAGTGGTTTAGAAACCATTTGACAGATATTTGTCACTAGTTCTTTGTAATTAGTGGAAGACCAAGGTTTTCAAATAGGTTCAATGCTGTGTGTCTATCACTGGGAGCCTTTATCTCCAAAGCCAACAAGCATGTGCAGACGATCATGGAGACATGCTGGTGTCGTTCACAAAAGCATTCTCCTTATTGACAGTAGTGCACAGACAATGCCAACTTCAATAAGCTATAGGTGCTCTCCCTCAGTCCTTTCCAAAATATCCATTGGCAATAAGCACAAAGATGGAAAACAAACACAGTTTAAGGCCAAGACTTTCTACCTTTGGGCCTTCTGCAACGGATGGATTCCAGGAGTTGTAGAGGTTACAGGTAGGTGAGGTGAACGGATTTACAGGTTTCATTGTGTCTTCTACTTCCTGCCCCATAGACAGTCAGAAGTAGGCACCTGCCAGCCCATGGATGCCCCAAGATAGCTCCTTGTGAGAGCTCAGAGGGGCTCACTGACAAGCCCGAGTCCTCCCTTGGTAAATCCTCAGAAATCTCACACCAATCTGCAGACGATTAGAGAAGCATCGATACCAAACTCATGGACTTGGGGACTAGAAGCTGAGTGTCACTCTCTAACTATTCAGCCACGGTATTCTGACAGCCACTCAAACCACGTTCAAAAATCCAGCAGCTATCTACTTGAACCTGGCCACAAAGGTGACCACTCCAATTGCAATGCATGTTTTGGATCTACTGGAAACTTGTGCTCAAACAGTATCATGCTTCAGTATCAACACAGCCAGCCAAGAAGCATGCTCCAAGGCTGACTCTGGGCTGTTAGGGCAGTGAGGTGGTGGTGTCAATGAGTTCATGGAACAGGAGTAGGGCAGGAGTAGGGCAGGTCACAATGTTGTGAGGACAACCTGCTTCAATGGGGCCCTAGTCCAAGCACTGGAATCACACCTGGAAGAATGCCAGTCTAGCATGAAAAGAAGTCAAAGACTAGGCAACTGTGAGACATGTGAGGGATTGAGATTTAAAGGACAATAGTAACATGGGTCTGACATTTAGATGAGAAAGGTGTAAGGCTAGTGGAACCCTTGCTCTTGCAGCCAATGGTACCCCCTCCCTCTGAGTTCACATGGATGCTGTGCCACATAGTATATATCAGGGGACACCATGTTCTCTAAATGTGTAAATAAGGAAACATTGAAAGAATAATCATTCCATCATATACCCCTTTTTCCCAACAAGAGCCTGGGCACAGAACTCCAAACTAACCATCTCCTAAGCATCACAAGGCTAACCATTTTGAGCTACTTCCAGGACTCTCTCAATCTGTCTCCATCCCACAGCCTTGCACTCCCACCGCTCACCAGGTACCATTCAGGAATCTTCCCTTTCCTTTCTCCAAATCTGCCAGTCTCCCTCAACTTGGAATGTTGTGAATAACCTAGCTATTGATAAGCTGAGCACACAATGGTCTCAGGAGTCTCTGAAGAAATTCAAGTCAACTGATGAAAGGCAAATTAGAAACTGAGGGAGAATAATGAGTTCTCACTTTTTATACCATGTTAAAAAACAAAGCACATCTAAGATTCAAAGACAGACCTTACGTCAAGTTACAGCATTGTGACACTATCTTCAAATCAAATGGACCCAAGAAAGTATAGCTATTCTAATATCTAACACATTAGACTTCAAAATCAATCAAAGGGATGAAGAAGCACATTTCATATTCATCACAGAACAAATACATCAAAATGAAGTATCAACTGTGAACATCTATGCTTCAAACCCGAAGGCAACCACATTCATAAATTCAATGCTATTAAAACTCAAAACTCATATAAAACCTCACACACTTAGAGTGGGAGACATCCATACCCCACTCCTACAACAATACAGGACTACCAGACAAAAAGTTAATAAAGAAACAAAATAGCTAACAGAATTCACATCCAAATTCGTATTAATAGACATCTATACAATATTTCTTCCAAACATAAAAGAATATAGCTCCACATAGAACCTGTTCAAATATTGGCCACATACTAGGGGGGAGTAGTCCCCTGTGTCTTTTCCAACCACTGAACTATTGGCAAGTTCATCATTCCTGGGTCAAGAAGAAATAAAGAAAGAAAACAAAGATTTACTAGAATTCAATTAGTATGACGACACAACATACATGAACTTATGGGAAACATTGAAACCAGTGATACAAGGAATGTTCATTGTACTATGTGCCCATATGAAGAAAATGGAGGATATTTGCATTAGATAATTACTAGCACAACTGAAAGCCTTGGGGCAAAAGAAGCAAACTCACCTTGGGTGAGTAGAAGACATGAAATAATCAATTTGAGTGCTGAAATCAATAAAGTAGAAACTATGTGAGTATATGAGTGGGTTGAGTACTAGAATGTTACAGAATGGTACATCATAATTGTTGCGTGGCAACCCTGGTGGAATTCTGTATTTCCATATCATGGCCTCAAGAAGCAAGAGTACATGACATGCTGCATTATCATTGGATAATTTACTCTCCCAAGGTAAGTATTTTGTACAGCCTCTAATGACAGCATATGTGGAATTTAATTTGGCAAAGAACAGCTGTAGCACAGTCATGGATGTTGTCCTGCATTTACCAGAATTACCCAAGTCAAAAGTAGCTAATTTCAGGGAAAAGAATCAGTAATAAAACATCAAAGACTTTTCTTGATGAATGTCCTCCTCCTTAAGAAGTAAAACCATGAATTAAAAAAATTAAAAGACTTAAAGATATTTTTCATGGGGTAACAGTAGCATTGTTAATTTCTTTCAGCAAGGTTTTAATCTACCTCTTACACTAGAATGAGGGAAAAATGTGGTAGGTATTTATATTTGATGAGGCAGCTGCATATTTCATATATCAGCTTCCCTCAAACAACATGGATACACAAAATCTATACCAACTTTGAAGACTTTACTCATTGTGGCTACCATAAAACGTGTTGCCCAGGTGACAACTTAAGTACAGAACAATTGTCCATGCCAATGTATCACTCCCGCATAATGAAAAGTCTTTGGTTCTCACTTGTAGCCAAGTTTCAATGAGATTTTTGCTGAGATATCTAGACTCTCTGACAACTAAGAGGAAGGTTTTCTTCAGCTTTCTGTATGTTTTTACCTTCAGGAATGAGGTGATGCAATTTGTATTGGATGAGTGCCCATTTTGATGTAAATGAGGATCTTATGCAAACTTCAATACCAATACTAGTCTAGTGAATCAAGCTAGGAGAAACATTTCAGGTGTTCATTTTCTAAATTTGTGGCCTGCAACATTGGAGTGTTATGGTAGGAAGATGAACAGGGATTTGAAATGCATAGGATCCTGTGAGTGAATGGAAAGTGAAGACAGCTTGGCTTTCTATGTAAAATTCTACCTGCATATAGAATTGTTTAACTGAAAAATCACTTACATTTCTCTGATTTCCTTGTAAGGGCATGGATTGAAGGCCATCTCAATTTATTGCAAAGGGTAATTGCAAATCCATGGAGTTTTAAGATCAATGGATCCAAGGGGATTGCAGTTTCCTATGGCATGTGTAACTCTAGAATTCTTCACCAAGGTAAAAAAGAAAGCACATTTTCCCATTTCCAATGGAGCCCATACTTTCCATGGAAACAAAATAGTAATGGGACAAAAGTCTATGCATGGTGCTTGAAAAAGAGCCACACCTGCATTTGCTCACTACCTGTCTTCTTAGCTGAAAACTGATACTCCAAGTCCACTGAGGTGCACTTAGTCTCCCTAAATGTTTCTACATTAACTTAGGACAAATCACACATTTAAAAATCATATGATTAGAGAATCTTCTCTAATTAAATGTGTCTGGATGATGTCATGGCACTCCACCAAGTCACTGAACGTGGGACTACAGCAGCAGAAGCTGTGACAGCAATGATAGAGGTACCTTCACCTGCAGGGCCAAGAGAGAACAGATCCTCACACTCTGTGATGTCATCCCCTTCAATGGTGCCTTGGCAACCACTATGATGCTGCCTGTCCCTCCCTTACTGTTACTTGTCCTTCTCATAGTAGAGGGCAGTGAAGGCCTGGAAGTGGATGAAGAACTACAAGACAACCCCTGTGACTGCCACACTCCAAATTTGGCTTAGTAAGATTGTGACCCTTCCTCTAAGTGGGACCCTGGCCTCTGCCAGACTCGATCTCCCATTTGGGGAATATTCCTTTCTGAAAGAGAGAGAGAGAGAGAGAGAGAGAGAGAGAGAGAGAGAATTTGTTCATGTCATATCTGGTCTGTCTAGGAACTCAGAGCTCCACACACATCTCCACCCAATAGACACATAGAAGTCCCTTTGTAATCTTACTGCAGATGTCCTCAGGAACCTTTGTAGAGAGGGAGAATTGGAAGAGATCAGACAAGGATGCTGGGATAGTGCTCTTCATCTGCAGTAATCTTAGAAGATATCAACAGTGTGAAGGGGAGAGGGGGACTTTGTAATCTGTGTTCACAGAAGACCGGTTCCCTCTATTATGGTATCTCTGCTTTTTTTTTCTTTTTTTTCTCGTCTATTCTACCTTTGACACAAAAGTCCTGTTCCCACATGTCCTCCTTCCAGTGTATATTTTTGCTGTTGTGTCAAACATCAGGTATTCATAGGTGTGTGTATTAATATCATGAATTTTTATTTAATTCCATTGGTCTACCTGACTATTTTTGTGACAATACCAAGTTTTTTTCATGACTATCTATGTATGCCTCCTGAACTTTTTTTATTGTACAGTCATTTTGGCTATCTGGGGTGTTTTACTTATCATACAATTTTTTTATTATCCTTTCAAAGATAACACCTGAAACTGCACACACAGTTCCCTCCTGTTTTGTATCTATCTACCTTTGCATCAACCTCCTCCACTATCTGTGTCTTCCTCCTTGGCTCCAATATATACTCCCGGCCATGACATCCAGGGCAGCTATGTTCTGGTCATGTGTTAATGGTTTTGTTTCTGAATTATTTAGACTATGTTCTTGCAATATTATGCGGCTTGGTGCATCCCTGTTGTATGGGCTATGAGCACTCATATTTGAGGAGTGTCATACATGATTGGGAATGAGAACCTACACAATCTTCAACCAAACATATTTCTAGTGACTCAATCTTGGTGACCCAATTCTTGACAAATGTTCACAAAAAGTTATGGCTACTTGGGTGTCTGTCATTGGAAACTAATTGGAATCATTTTATAAAAGAGATCCTAATGTGTGACCCTGGTTAACAACCAATTTATTGACTTTCCAATGAAAAAAAAGTCAGATACAGACTTTGTGCTAATTCACATATGATTGGATTTCGATTTCTCTACAGGACTTTATATTGGCGTGATCCCACTTTCAACTGTTTAGCATCAGGGCTCTTTATGTCTTAGCAGTCCTCTGTATTTTTTAAACTAATATTCACAGAATACATATTCAAGATTCCTTTGAGAGAATAGCTAGTATGGATTCAAAACAAGAGTTGGATAGGTGTCTCAATATATGGCTTTGTCTTAGGGAAAGATTTATTTGCCAGTCTGTCTATCCTGACCTACAATCCATCTCCCCTCTGTTTTTCCTTCCTTCCCTTTATTCTTAACTTTTTCATCTATGGTAAGTCCTGTACCATCATTATTTTAGTAAGAGTGCTGTAAATATTTTTTATTTGATAGGCTATTTTTCATTTTTGGTTGTCCTTTAGAATTGAGTGTTTATTTCAGTGATACTTTTAATATGATTAATTCATAATTGATTTTATTAGCATTTCCTCGATACTCCATTTTTGTAGTACTTATGATTTAGGAACAGTCATGTTCTTATCATAATAGATTCCCCCACGCACACACACACACACAGACAGAGACAGAGTGAGACAGAGCAAGACATAGAAACACCCCCTACTACCAAAATGTCTCTCCATTTCAACCCTGGGATGAATACTATAACTCTTAATGTTATAAGTATGGTACTGTTTGTGACTTCTCACAGAACTAGATTCCTGTCCAGTAAGCACACAAATATCAAACCCGACATAAACACAACCACACACACACACACACACACACACACAGAGAGAGAGAGAGAGAGAGAGAGAGAGAGAGAGAGAGAGAGAAAGAGAGAGAGAGAGAGAGAGAGAGATTTTCTAGGACCCCAGATAGATTCCTGTATTAATTTCAGAACATTTGCTAAGTATTGTAATAGCTGAGATGATACCTGGACAAGGCAGAGTAAGACAATATGTTTCAGCATTTGCCATAGGAATTTCCCCTGGGTTTAAGGCATTATGATCTGTGCAGGTTAACAAAAGAGTAGGCTAACTGCATGGGAGCCCTGCTTTACAGAGAGGAAGCCTGTCAGGGGAGGTGTCAGTAGGCAATGAAACCTGGCATGGCAGGCCAGGTAACTACAGGCCTACCTGGTCTCATGTTGACATGTATTTGGATTCACCCTTTGACACTAAACTTGCTCATGAGATCCTTGCCCATGAGGTAAACAAAACCAGGTTGCATGTGATCATAAGATTGGATTGGTGCCTCCCAGACACCTTGTAGGGTTCTGAGGATGTATCCCATGACAAAAAAAAAAAAAAAAAACCTTGTTAACAGGTCACTGTTGCTGAACTACACCTGCAGCACAGCTCAATAAGAATGCTATGCCTAAAAGAAACCAAAAGAGAACCAGAAAGAAGACCTGCAAGTTGAAAAGGAGAATGGATGTCAGGAAAGATGTTAAAGGTATGGTAAATATTTATGCACAATGATAACTTGTGCTAAAATGCTGAGAATATGTAACAGATGTTGGGCAGTGCATTGTTTTCTAGAAGTGATCTGAGCATGAGGCTGGGGAAGTTTAGGCAAAGCCAAGTGTTTGCTTGGGTGGCTTTGTTGTCATTGTGTGGTATGGTAGGCTGGTAAATTCCACATATCAAGCCAGGTACATCCCAGGATTCAGAATTCCTTTGGAGGGTCCCTTGTTCCTGCCAAACAAGGCAGACCCTAGACCCAGGAGCCTGAATTTTATGAGCCTCAGCAAGGCAAGTTCAAGACACCCAGCCTTGGTCATCAGGACCATGATACTTTCAGGTCTCCCCTGGATCACTGCAGGAGATCTACTTATGTCCTGTGGGCCCAGCACCAATAGCTTGTTCCTGTGCAGCCTCCAGCTTTTTCCAGAGGGCATAAGATGGAAGGAAACACAAAACCATTCTACCTCACAGCATCTGTGCACTGAGAATGCCAGCTCCCAAGGCTGTGAGTGTATTCTCTCAGCACTTGCCAAAGGAACAACACCCCCAAACAGCTTGTATTTGCTCCAAGATAGCCACCAAACAACCTTTGCATAAATCAGGCTGAAGAAGGGCCCTACATCTGATGCAAGGGATAGATCCCAAAGGATGTGGATGATGCAAGGTGGACTGGGAATTTGGGACTCCCGGACCTCATGCAATTTTCCACTGCACTGTCTCAAGACACTCTTCTTTTGGAACATGCCAGTCCAGTGAATTGCTCTTTTAAGGGCATAGGAAGGCTCACAGGAAAGTCTGAAGGAGACCCTAAGGAAGATTACAGGAGGCTCATACCAATCGGGACAATGAAGGTGGAGCCTGGAACCAAATTCCTGGTCTTGGAGACAATCAGCTGAGTGTTGTACCATAGCTGCCAACATAGGTATTTCTGTAAGCCACCTCCCTTGACATTCAGATATCTAGCACCTATCACCTTTACTCTAGAGACACGGGTGACTGCTTTTGATATCAGGCTGGCCTTGTGTATGTTGGAAACTTGTATGCTTGGCAAACAAAATTTTTTGTTCAAAGTAGATAGCCAAGGTGAGGTCTCCCAGGCTGACCCAGAGCTCGTATGCCAGCAGGATGGTGTTGTCCCAGAACATAGGGCATAAGGGGAGGTGGGCAAATGACAGAGGGCTTAGGATCACTCACCTCAATAGAAACCCAAGGCCTACAATGACTTTCCACCTGGCAGAAGGCTGGTGTGAGCTAAAAACAAGGCAAATGGCATGGATCTGTGCGTACCTGTGAGCAATGCAGATTTACAGGACCATGGTCCCATGGGTCTCATGTTCTTGTAAGAAAAGAGAAATGCTTCAGGAAAACTTGGCCTTCATGCTCACAGTGAACATCCATCTGGGTTCAGTTGGATGCTGTCCCACATTATCAGCAGCAAACACTCTGAGTTATCTCTAGCTCTGTCACATGAAGCACAAAAAATACGCCATTAAAGATATTGGGGTTCAACTTTCAAGTTCCATATCAGAGAAACAGAGCATCCAAGGCAGTATATCTTACCCTTATTCAGATTAAATGTCTGTCCTGGGTCCAAGGATTCTTAGCAAAAGGAGACTCTCAGATTATGTTTCCTCCTCCTTATATTCCCTTCTCCACCCATTTATATCACACCTGTCTTTACATCCCTAGGTCTTAGATTATAGGCATGAGGTCTCAGGTGCAGAAATCACATTTGTGAGAGCTGTTTATTTTAAGATTGGATCAATATTTCAGAGTCAGTGTGACCTTGAACCAACAGAGTTCCCTCTTAATCTTGAGTCCTGGGATTAAGGGTGGGTACCACCACCACCTAGAATCTACAAAAAAAAATATGGGTGCTTTGCTATTTTGATTTCCAGTGGCTTTCACAAATTATAAACAATGTTTCTCAACCACCACAATCTCTCTCCTTTCAAAATCCTTTCACCCTCTCTCCCTAGCATGCCCCACTAAAGAAACTGCTATTTCTCAAAAATCCTCAATTTCCCCTTGGTCTGAGTATCATCTGTGATAATGCATATACTATATCCAGGTCTAGGACACATGGGGACTGATAGATCTCTATAGTCATTGAAATGGACGAAGTAAAAGCAACCTAGATACCAAGGGAGTGAGGAGGTGCTGTCTGTTGGCTCTCCAGATGAAGCCACCTCTATCATTGTTGCCAGAGCATCTACTGCTGTATTCCTGGCTACCATAACGGCTGCTTCATGACTGTAGAAACTTGCTTGTGTGTCATGACATCAAGCTGACAAATTTCATTAGACTCTGATCATGTCACTATTAAATTATTGAATGTTTATAATCAGTGATGTCTGTGAACTTTATTGGTCCGGTGTGTTGAATCCATCCAGGAATTTATGATGTGAAACCGTCTAGTTTTTTTAAATTATTTAATCATTTATTTATTAAATATACTACTATATAATCTGTGATCCCCTGATCTGCTAGTGTCCCTCATACTTCGGGTGCTGCTTCTGGCACCAGGCATCTGTTGTATGCACTGCAAAGAAGCCAAACTACTCATCGATGACAGCATCATCACTTCAGTAATCAATAAGGAAATTATTCGAGGGTCTTGAAAACTTCACTCCTATAAGATACCACAAAACTCCAGTGATTATCACTGAATTAATCCTTAGATAACAAATAATGTCTCACAATAAAATCCCAGGGAGGACTGACAGACTCTGGCCATGAAGAGTGACATCAACTATTTAAATAATTTATATATAATCATTAAATAATTGGATAACTAGTATGGCATATTTAAATCCCACATAGTGGAACCAGACTGAACCCTTCCTGGAATAATGATTGATTCAAACAATTAAATAAATAAACAAACAAACAAACAAACAAACAAACAAATAAATAAATAGGGGGCCTTGCACATTAGATCCCACAAGGTGGCACCAAACTCGAGATATCATGGTTGTTGTAATTCTCAATTTAAATGACTAAATAATCATGTATTAAGATGATGCCACATCATCAACAAGGTGGCTCCAAACACCAGTGATCACTTATTAAATAATGATAGATTTTAATAATTAAATAATTAAAAATTAAACAATTGGATGGTGTTTTATACTTTACTCAGACAAGATTGGGCAAAACTATTTATCTATCTTACATTGATGAGCTCAAAGCTCTGTTCCTAATTTACATTCTGTCATAATTAAGGAAAAGTGTTAAGATAACTATCTACTCTTAAACTCCATCAAATATAAGAATATAATATTTCCAGAGTAAACAGGAAGTGCAAAGTAAGCCACCTCCAAAACTTTAGAAACAACAGTGTTAGCTGGCTTCCTGAACAGTCAACCAAAATTCCTCTGCAGTGTTGCTGCAATCAGTTTTGCCCTGTACGCTTAGAATACCTGGCAGATTTTTCTGTGAAGCAGTAATTTTGAAGGAATGTCACATATTGTCTTGGCAGAGTTCAGCAATCTTTTTAAACTCCATCCAGCTTCTCTGGTTTGTACACCATACTGTCAGAAATAAAGGCAAGAGTTTCTGCAGAAATGACAAGTTTTGACTGGTTCTCCTAGGCCCATCATCCTTTTATGAAATAAATTGATGCTGATTGGAGCAGACATGTCTCACTGTCATGAAATGTCTTAGATAATTAAACATCTTAAATGCCATATAATGGTGGTCTTTGAAGTGTTTGAATGTCATCTATCTAAATATAACTGTTTAACCTTGAAAACATGCCTAATATGACTACATGTTTGATTATTGATGACTACCTACTAACCATCATTTCTTAACTATACATTCATTTTTAAATAAGGTGCACATGTGCAATGACTTAAAAAAGAATAGAAACATGCATCTAGTAAAATTAAAACTTTACATTTGTTTCACTACACCATAGCACATACCAATGTAAAATATTTAAAGTTAATATTACTGTTTACCTTATATTCCACATAAATGATGACAAACATTCATAGACATGAAAATAAGTATAACCCAAAAAACGGCCTTGCATTTTTAGGAGAAAATCAGTGAGACTATATGGTTATTCCATTAATGGTGGTGCTCGTTATCACATGCGGGTGGTGTACAAGAATATGACAGAATGTTGGATCAAAAATTTTGCTTGGCAACCCAGTTAGAATTTTACATTCTGGTATCATGGGCCAAGAACCACAAAGCAGCTTACATGTGGTGGTATCATTGGATAATTTAGTCTCCCAATATACATACCACATAAATCTTTCAATGATGGTATTTGTGGAAATTGCTTCTCCTAATCTAGTCATAGACAAATCTTTGGAAGTTGGCCTACAGCTATTACTATAAACAGTATGAAATTACCTAATATTAGGGAATAGAATCTGTGGAAAAACAGTTCAAAGACTTTTGTTGTTGAAAGTCATCTTCCCTAAGAATTAAAACTGTGGATTAATAAGATAAAAACACTCAAAATTATTGAACAAAAGGTGAGATTTGTATTGTTAGCTTTCTTCAGGAAGGTGTTAATATGTTTGTTAGACTACACTGAGGGATAAATGGAAGCAGTTCATCCCTAATGAGACAGCTGCACAAGGTCAACTATCTGATATCCTCTTAAACCCTGGATATCCAAAGACATTTAATCATTTAAACATTTTACTACTCAAATCTGTGATAATATAATTGATGATACATGGAGTT
The DNA here is from genome assembly GCA_030556225.1 of Cricetiscus sungorus. Taxonomy (NCBI): domain Eukaryota; kingdom Metazoa; phylum Chordata; class Mammalia; order Rodentia; family Cricetidae; genus Cricetiscus; species Cricetiscus sungorus. The sequence goes on from JANBXA010000424.1 coordinate 1,495,392, forward strand.
TGGCAAAATTTTTTTGGAGCCATTTAAGAGACAACTCATGGGTGTCAAGTATGGCAGTCCATCTTATCCACTGATTATGTAATACTTTAATTATTACATTGGGACATTAGATAATCGATGATCGGAGGATTATTACACCACATTGTAGGAGAAAAATATGCAAGACTATTTAAATTTTAATTATGTAATTAAATGATTTAAATCAATTAAGACATCATCTTTCATGAGTCTGGTTTGGAGCCAACTTGAGGAAGTAGATGATGTGATATCAACTCCTTATGTGATTATTTAGTTATATAAAACAGTGATTACTTTTGGTGACACCTTGTGGGATGAAGGTTGTCAGTTCATCTAATTACATAATTAAATTATTTAAATTGACAATAGGAGTTAATATGCAAGTTCATCTAAATATTTGTATAAATATTTAAATACATCATCTTCTCTTCCATGTAGAGTCCAGTCAAACTCTGTCTTGAGGAGTTAAGTATGCAATACTATCACATTATTTGATTAATTGTTTAAATCAATAATGGTGTCATTCTTCATAACTGGAGCCTGGCCATTTTTCCCTGCCAATTAAATGCTACATCACCTATTTATTTATTGTAAGAGTTAGCATTACTGACTTATTTAATTATTTAAATGATTATGGCATCATTGATTATGGTCAGGATACGGTTATCTGTCTGGATGAGGTTAGGGATTTGGGAGTTGCAGCCATTGACACAGCAAAATCTCAATGCCATGTGCATCACCTAGAGTGCTAGGCATGCTGGAAGATTGAGTCCAGAAGATTCCATTGTTCCCATGGAGAAGAAGTACAGGGACTCCACCAAGGTAAGCTTTGTCACCCTGATCTTCCTCCACATCCTCACATTTCTTGTGCTCTACTGTGAGGAAAAGCAGTGGCACAAGAGGCATGATGCCATCACAGAGGCCTCACCAGGGATGATATCCCAGAACACAGACGAACTGCTGTCTCAGCTCTGCTGGTAACACCCCTGCTTCTGCCATCTTTGCAACTGATACTAACATTGTAGACACTACTGCTACCCTGGGTATTATCCCAACATCACAGCTTCTGCAGCGCCACAGCAGAGATTCAGTTGCAAGCAATGATGTCAGCCTGAGAGAGTTCATCTGGCAAGACAGTCTGATTATTAAATTATTGAATTTTATAAGTCTATGGTGACAGCATCCTTTATCAGGTTTGGCGTGTCCTTCCAGGAACTGGTGATGCAAAACATTCCAAATATTTAAATATTTAATTGTTTAATTATTAAAATGGTTTATTCCATAATCTGTGATCACTGAAGTTTGGTGCCAAACTGTGGGAGTCAAGGGTGCCAGACCATCTAACCACCTTAGTATTTCAGTATTCAGATCTGTCTTTATCTACTTGAGGAAGAATGGAGTCTGGATCCACCTTCTTGGAGTTAATAGTGGCATGTCATTTCATTATTTAATTATTTAAACCAATGATGATATCATTTCTTATCTGCCCATGGATGAATTATGAGATATAATCCCATTACTTATTCATTTTATTGTTCAAATCTATGATTAAATAATAAATGATGTCTTGAGTTTTGCTCAATCTTGTAGGAGTCAAGTATAAAACACCATCCAATTATTTAATTTTTTAAAAATTTTATTATTAAAATCTATCAGCATTCACTGATCATTGGAGTTTGGAGCCTGCTTGTAGGTGTCAAATGTGTCAGACCATCACATCATCTAATGTTATACATATTTACCTATAAAATTTGCTCATTAAATATTCGAAGATCACTAGAGTTTGGTTATACCTTGTGAGATCAAGTGTGGCAGATAATCTAATAATGTAATTATACTATTTAAAGTGACAATGAGTTTATGGACCATAAATCATGTTTAGAGTCAGATTGTGGGAGTTGACAATATGACATCATCTCATTTCTTGGTTATTTAGTCATTTTAATAGATCATTATGTCAGCCATAATACATCAAGTTTGGTAACACCTTGTGGGAATTAATACACAAGGCCATCTAATTATTTATTTAATTGTTTAAATAGATCATTATTCCAGGAAGAGTTCATTCTGACTCTACCATGTGAGATTTATGTATGTAACACCATCTCATTATTAAATTATTTTATATATTATTCAATTGTTTATTTATATATTATAAATATATTAATTATTTAAGTTGATTATGATGTTGTCCTTTATGACTGGAGTCTGGCCAGTCCTCACTGGGAGTTAATTGTGTGGCATTATTTATTTAAGTATCACTTCCTTGACAATCACTGGAGTTTTGTTCCATCTTATGGAAGTTAAGTATGCAGGATCATCAAATTATTTACTTGTTTGATTACTTAAATGATGATGGAGTCATTGGTTAGGGGTTTGGCTGCTATGAGATAGACACAAAAGATGATTGTTCTGAGAAGCCGCACCCTGACCATGAGAACACTAGGAGATCCAATGATTACTGATTACATAATAGTAGATTTTATTCATTAAATGATTTAATAATTTGAAACTAGAACATTTTGCATCATCAATTCCTGAGAGGATGCACCAGAACCAATATATAAAGTACACAGTCATCACCAATTTTAAAAATTCATTATTTAATAATCAGATGATCAGAGGATCTTGTCAAATGAACTCTGTAGGATTAATGTCATGACATTCCACCAAGTCCCTGCAGGTATTATGAGGGTGCTGTGGACCACAGCTGCAGAGGCTGTGGCAGCAGTGATGGAGGGGCCTTCACCTGCAGAACCAAGATAGAGCAGCTCCTCATATTCTGTGACATCATCAGCACCAATGCTGCTTTGGCAACCATTATGATGCTACCTATGTCTCTGGTGCTGTGGTGTCTTTCTCATAGTAGAGGGCTGTGAAGGCCAAGATGTGGAGGAATAGCTGCAAGGTGACCTCTGTGACTGCCTCCAAACCACAGGAAACAAGTGTCAAGATTTTCTCTTTATAGCCCAAAAATTAGCCTCTCTATCATAATGAATGACTCTAAAGAGGAAACCTTCTATTATTTAGATTCTTGTTGATATCTTTGAGAAATTCAAATGTTTTTATTACCTTGTGTTATCCTATTCTCCCTCAGTGCCAAGCAGAATCCAAGGAGATACTTTGTGTCTGTAAACTAATACTCATGATGTCCTGAGTCTGTGAGTTCACCCAATGATGTATGTATTTACACTTCCAGATCAGCTATTGATATGGCTTTCAAAGAAGGGCCTTAGATGCTTAGAAACAAGTATTGATAACTATATTGGCAAAAATAGATTGCACTCATCAGTAATACCTGGTTAACAAACTGTGTTTACTTGGAAAGGAGTTGAAATAAAAGCAATATCTAATCATTTCAAGAAACAAATCACTCTGAGATGTCTCAGATGTCTCATGTACCTTTCAAACTTTGTTTCTCCTCTCATATCAAACACAGAATATGTGTCCCCTTGAAATTCCATGGAGTTTCTAAAGCCAATACCTGTGATAGAATACAATTATGACATATGTTAACAATTATTTTATTTGTGATCAATACAGCATGTTCTCAAAGAAGGCTGCTTTTTTGGAAATGAATGTCTATAAGGCTACCTCAACTTTGACCCTGAAAGGTTATTCATGTTTGATACAAACCACGAAGTATCCAAACACTGAACACCCCAATCTCTTACTATTTTATTGATTTTAAAACAGTCTTTCATTGGAACAGTAGTTTCTGCTTCTGCTATTTTTTTTTGTGTATATATATATATATATATATATATATATATATTTGTGTGGTGTTATATAAATATGTATATATATATGTTTTATTTGTAAAACAATCTTATATCACATACCAATTTCCATTTGCTTTCCCTCCTTCCATTTCCTCCTCTTTTGCTCATTTTGACCTCTGAAAACACATTTTTTTACTTCTTGAAGCTAAAAATCTACTGTCAAAACATAAACCAAATTTTCTTATCAATCTAAAATGCTCCCATTACCCTACATTAATTATGTGCAGGTAACTTGCTTGCAGAAACATTATCTGATATGTTGTTTGTCTAAGAGCTTAATCTGTATCTATGTTAATGAACAGCATTTAATAATTTTTTAAAAATGAGTGAAAAAGAGACACAAAGCAAGAAAAAGGAAATGAGGAAAGAATGAACAATGATAGAAAATCTGATGAAAACAGAACTGAAAACGAGAAGTAAGGAATAATACAGGAAGCAGTATTGGCAGGAAGTGGGTAGACAGTAAGCCAGAGAAATAAGGAAGTGAAGAAAGTAGAAACAGTGGACAGATAACCTACCAGCTAGTATTTCATTATGACTGTGTATTGTTATAAATTTTCATTATAGATGTAAAAGCAATAAATGAGAAAAGAATGTATGACTGTGCACTGAAAAGAATACAAGTGTTTTTATAATCAAATGAGGATGATTTTATTGTATTTTTACTTAATCAAAAGAGAGAATAGTAATTTGTATGTATATTTTCTCTTCCATAGTGAACTCTTTCTCTGAATGTCATCATGAGTTTCTTATAGAAATTTGTATGTGATTATGGCCTGCATGTTCCCCAATAACCTTGGGCATTTCTATTGTCAGATGTTCCAACTCTCATTTAGCCTGTACTAGTAGTAATCTTTTGTTAGAAAGAACACACTAATATAGGGTGAATAGAGGATTTAGAGTCCACAAGAGCTTTGGGAGATTGTAAAAATTTCATATTGTAATATCAAATATAAAACAAAACTAGACATTGGAAGGAAGAATGGTGTGCCCTCAAGTCAGTTTCAAAGGTACCTTGGATATACTGTACCACAGGTAATGAGAAAAAATAAATTATACAAGCAAACAAACAGTCAGAAACACTGAGTGGAACTCTGTGGTATTGGGCTTGGTCTCTTTTGTGATAAGGAGTTAAGAATAGAGACCAGGCAAAATATCTACTTGCACAAACATCATAGGTAAATTCAGGAGATGCTACAATTTTGATTTCCTTCAAAACAAGGCCACCAATGTAACTTGAAGACTGTGTTTAATCTTCTTCATTGTTCAATAGTTGTCAAGCCAACATGTCTCCAGAAACTGTAGTGATATTTAGGCCTTAAATATCCTTGAACTTCCAAGACAAAAGAAGTACTAGCCTGTCTTAATGAATGCAGACTCCACACATTCAAACACAAAGATGAAAATCAAAGGAGATGAATCAACATGACAATGTTACATGGCAGCATCTCAATTAGATATACAAGCTATTTAACCCTAGTCTCCATCACTGTGATTTCTGCTTAAAAATCGCTCATTTACCTGCCAGCCAAATGACTCCCTCGTGGCAATATACTAACAATAACTATTATATTCAGTCATTGTCATAATAGGTTGAGTTCATTGGATATTATGGGGGTGGGATGGGTGATTGTATGGAATATTTATTTGTGGTGACTGAGACATTCCACTAGTATATATATGGCACCACCTCAATGCTTAGAGACAACATATACTGAAAGATGAAGAGAGCTCCACTCTTATATGACAGACTCTTAGATGACAGATAGTCCAGAAATTTAAGAAACCCCTTGACACTTAGCCAGAGTCAGGTCCCAATGCACCTCAATATGCAATTGTAACATGTTTACATGGATAGTGGTAAATTACCATTGACTATCATCCAGAGACCATAGTGAAAGGTGACACACAATGTTTTATCTTCCCAGGTCGATCTAGGTTTCCAGAGTATGCCACACCAGCCCCAGTGGAGACAGTGTAGTGATGCTGAGAGAAATCTCAATGGCTATCTGTCCAGAGGTTCGCACCACACGTGGTTACGCCTCCTGGGGAAAAGTGGTTCAGGTCCCTGCAGCTGCTTGCGTGGCTGGCTGTTTGGAATGGGTGCTAGATGGGTTTTGTGCTATGATAACAATATTGCCTTTTATTCAAGGGATATTTTAGCCTGTAAGCTCCACTAGTAATTCAGAGATGCCTAGAGAACACTTAGATATAGTTTCAGGAACTGAAAGAGATACAGATCAGCAGTCAATAGGTGGGTATTGCCCTCTGTGCCTTCAGACACAGATCCTAGGCGCCAAATGTGACTTCAGATGTCAGCCAGGGCCTGATAAATCAATTAGGGCCAAGGCTATAGGAAGCAGCCCACAATGAGACCCTGCCTGTAATTAACCCACCCACAACAAACATGCTGTGGGATTCACAACAATACTCTAATTTGGGATCTTAGGGCCCTAAATCAACACTATAAAAGTTTACTATCTAGAGACAAAGATTAGCCTCTAAACTCAACAAATCAAATCTCTGATATGCTGACCACAAGCAGGCCAAAATAAACAGAGGTTCCTAATTATGCACTTGCTGAGAAACTTCAAAGGGAATTGTTAACATCTATAGAATGCCTGTTTATCTTTAAACTGTGACCAAAGATCTGTTCTTTGAGCTTTCTGTATAAAAACCCAATACTTTGAAGTAAACTTTGCAGCAGTTCGCAAACCTCCTCAGGTGTGTTTGTGTCTGTCTGTCAAGCCGAAGCCATTCCTGACCTGGTCATCTGAGTCTTGGTCTCCACACAGACCTGCAACCCACTGAGCAGTCTGTGGCAAGAGTACATGTCAGAATATGGGCAGCAACTACATTAGGAAAAAAAAACAAAAAACAAAATCAAATAAACTTTGTCCCCACCTCATCACTGGCTTAGCAAAAGAAGCAGCTTAAAACATTGTTCACAGAGGTACCAATGGAAAACTTACCCAATAGTGAATAAATCTGAGCACGTTAATTTCTTAGCCCAGAGATTTCCTTCAACAATTAAAAGTTTAAACAACATTTGCATTGAATGTATTCTAAGAGATTAGATTTTACTGGCTTGGGTAATATTACTAGATACAAGACAAATTCCAAGGATATTGCTAAAGCCTGATTGAGAAAAATCACCTTCCACCTATGTTCATATTAAAGGTTTTCTGAACATTTATCTTAGGATCATAAACTACCCAATGATACCACTACATCTCAGTAGCTAAATACATTTTGTCCCCATCATGTAGAAATAGAGAATTCCATGAATGATGTGAGGCAACAATTACGATATCACACAACAATTATGGTCTATATTACACCACAGGTTAATAGAGTTCCTCTTTCTAAAACATCCCCACATGAACAATACTCTATAGAATATCCTAATTTAATTTAATACAAGGACAAACAACTCTGAGGTGTAATTACTTTACTATTTTAACTTTCCTTTTTCACAGCTATGTACTATAGCTGCTATAAACGACACATGTAATTAAAAGCTTAATTATACAAAAGCATGGGAAGGATGGTAACTCACATACACACAATGGGCACACACATGGGTATATTTGTGTGTGAATGTAAGTATATTGATATATATATATATATATATATACACATATATATATTATATTATATTATTACTTCTATGATGATCACATAGTATTTTGCAATGTTTGGTTGCCTTTGGATAAATGATGTTGTATTGATATTTTTATATTCTTTACCCCTGAAACCTCTCCAAGATTATTTGACCATGTTGGATGTAAATTCCTTAAAATTAAAAATTGAGCCATGTATTTTAGGATGTATCCTTGCAAGGTTGGCAAAGAAGGCACTAAAACATGGCCACATGAAATTCTTCCTATTTGCACTTTATAAATATTATTCTATTTTTCACGTTTTTTATTAAAAATATAATTTAAAAATTTTACATATGGATCCCAGTTTCCTCTCACTTCCTCCCTCCAAACCTCCCTCCCTCCCCCTTACCCTCTTTCCCCTGTGACATGCACCCTGGCCACTCTCCCCTTTCATCCCCCCACCCCCATTCCTCTTGTAGGTCTTTTTGTGTACCAGAAATAGATCCTGTTTCTACTGTGTGAAGTCCCCCAGACTGCTCAGTCCTTCTAGCTGAGACCCATATTCAGGGGGTCTGAGTCAGTCCCTTGCTGGGTTCCTAGCCATCATTCTGGGGGGCCTAAGCTCCTCCTTGTTCATATCAGCTATCTTTGTGAGTTTCTGCAACCTGGTCTTGTCTCCTCTCTCTGCATCTGGATTCTAGTTCAACTCAGTGTTTGGTTATGTGTGTTTGCTCCATGATGGTGGATAATTTAGTTGATGATCTCACTATCAGGGAAGGGCATTTATGGTAGCCTTTCCATGGTTGCTCGAATTATTAGGTGGAGTTGGTCTTATCATTTTCTAGACCTTTCTTTAAGTTCAGATTTTTCTTCAAACCAGTAATGGCTCCCTCTTTTATGCCAACCCCTCTCTCACCCTGACTCAACCTATCTAGTCACACGTGGTATCCTTTCCTCCCCTTTTCTTTCTCCTAGCTCTCTCTTCATTCATTGCCTCCCCATTTACCATGTGCTCTGGGGGGACTTGTCCATTCCCCCTTTTGTGAGGGGCCATATATAAATCTCTTAGAATATTCCTTGTATCTCAGTTCTTCTGGTGGTGTGTATCATAGGCTGGTGATCCTTTGCTCTAGGTCTAAAATCTATATATGATAGAGTTCATACCCTGTTCCTCTTTTTGTGACTGGGTTACCACATTAAGGATGATTTCTTCAAGTTCCATTAAGTTGCCTGCGAATTTCATGATTTCGATATTTTTTTTTCAGCAGAGTAGTGTTCCATTGTGTAGATGTGCCACATCTTCTTAACCATTCTTCAGTTGAGGGGCATCTAGGTTGCTTCCAGGTTCTTACTATTACAAATAATGCTGCTATGAACATAGTTGAGCACATGTCTTTGTTGCATGGATGTGAATCATTTGGGTATATACCTAAGAGTGGAGTTTCTGGGTCCTGTGGTAAACTAATTCCCATTTTCCTAAGAAGACTAAATACTGATCACCAAAATGGCTGTATGAGTTTGCACTCCCACCATCAATGAAGGAATGTTCCCCTTTGTTCACATCCTCTCCAGCATAAGTTGTCATTGGTGTTTCTAATTTTATCCATTCTGGCAAGAGTAAGATGGTATCTCAAAGTTGTTTTGATTTGCATTTCCCTGATAGGTAAGGATGTTGGACATTTTCTTAAATGTCTTTCAGCCTCTTTGATTTCCTCTATTGAGAATTCTTTCTTCAATTTTGTACTCCATTTTTTTTTAGTGCTATTTGGTGTTTTGTTGGCTAGTTTCTTGAGTTCTTTGTATATTTTGTAGATCAGCCCTTTTTCAGATGTAGGATTGGTAAAAAAAAAAAGTTTTCCCAGTCTGTGGACTGCCGCTTGCTCTTGTTAACTGTGTCCTTTGCCTTACAGAAGCTTCTAAGTTTGAGGAAGTCCCATTTATTGTCAATCTCAGTGTCTGTGCTACTGGAGTTATGTTCAGGAAGCGGTCTCCTATACCAATTTGTTCAAGTGTACCTCCTACTTTTTCTTCTAAAAGGTTCAGTATGGCTAGATTTATGTTGAGGTCTTTGATCCATTTGGACTTGAATTTTGTGTGTGGTGAGAGACATGGGTCTATCTGCAGTCTTCTACATATCATCATCCAATTGTGCCAGCACTATTTGTTGAAGATGCTTTCCTACCCCCATTGTATGTTTTTTAGCCGTTTTGTCGAAAATCTGGTGTTAGTAGGTGTGTGGATTAATATTGGGATTTTCTATTCGATTCCATTGGTCTACCTGTCTATTTTTGTGCCAATACCAGGCTTTTTTCAGGACTATAGCTCTGTAGTAGAGCTTAAAGTCAGGGATGTTGATGCCTTCTGAAGTTCTTTTACTGTACAGGGTTGTTTTGGCTATTCTGGTTCTTTTGTTTTTCCACACAAAGTTGACTATTATCTTTTAAGGTCAGTGAAGAATTGTACTGGTATTTTAATGAGGATTGCATTGAATCTGTAGATTGATTTTGGCAAGATTGCAATTTTTACTTGCAATCCAAGAGCATGGGAGATCTTTCCATTTTCTTGTATCTTCTTTATTTTCTGTCTTTAAAGTCACAAAGTTCTTATTGTATGGGTCATGCACATATTTGGTAAGCATTACCCCAAGATATTTTATGTTGTTTGTGGCTATTGTAAAGGGTGATCTTTCTCTGATTTCTTTCTCAGCCTTGTTTTTTTCATCTGAATAAATTATGTCTACTGATTTTTTTGAGTTTATCTTGTATCCTGCTAATTTGCTGAAGGTGTTTATCAGCTGTAGGAGTTTACTGGTGGAGTTTATTGGGTTATAGGTCTATTTAAATTGTTTGTCTGTTCTTGGGTTAATTTTGGTAAGTGATACTTATCCAATAATTTGTTCACTTCCTTTGAATTTTCAAATTTTGTAGAGTGTAGATTTTCAAAGTATGACCTGAATTTTGTCTGGATTTCCTATGTGTCCGTTGTTATGTGCCCTTTTTCATTTCTGATTTTGTTAATTTGCATGATCTCTCTCTGTTTTTTGTTAATTTTGAGAAAGGTTTGTCTATCTTGTTGATTTTCTTGAAAAACCAACACTTTGCTTCATTGAATTTTTTTTGTATTGTTTTCCTGGTTTCTATTTTATTGATTTCAGCCCTCAAATTGATTATTTTCTGGCGTCTAGTCCTCCAGGGTAAGTTTGCTTCTTTTTGTTTTAAGGCTTTCAGTTGCGTTGTTAATTCTCTAATATGACTATCCTCTGTTTTCTTCCTATGAGCACTCAGTGCTCAATGAAATTTCATTAAGCAGCCACACACCAAATAAACTAGACCCACACAAAAGTCCCCTCACTACATAATAAAACAACTAACATACAGAATAAAAAAAATAATATTTAGGGAAGCAAAGGAAAAAAGACAGGAAACATATAAAGTCGAATCCATCAAAATTACAACTGAATTTTCAATAGAAATTCTCAAGACCAGAAGGTTCAGCATAGATGTTCTACAAATATTAAGAGCCCATGGATGCCAGTCAAGGATAAAATACCCAGCAAAACTCTCAGTCACTATAGATGGAAATTACAATATATTCAATGACAAAGACAGGTTTTCACAATACATACCCCCAAATCCATTGCTACAGGAAGGGAGTTAAATACTCTCACAAAGACATAGGCAATATATAATCCCACTTTAGCAGAACCAAAGAGAAAAAAGCATGGAAATTATTCTCACTTAACCACCACCAACAAAAATCTAAAACAAACAAGAATTATCAATCAATGGCCCTTACTTTCTCTAAACACTAACAGTCTCAACTAGGCTATAAGAAGACAAATGCTAACAGAATGGACACAAAGAGAGAATCCATCCTTCTGCTGCATGCAGAAAGCACATCTAAGCTTCAAAGACAGACTTTACCTCAAGTTAAAGGGTTGTGAAACTATCTTCCAATCAAATGGACCTAAAAAAGTGTAGCTATTCTAATATTGAACACATTAGACTTCAAACAAAAATCAATCAAAATGATGAAGGACATTTCATTTTCATCACAGGAAAAGTACTTCAAAATGAAGTATCAATTGTGAACATCTAAACTCCAAAATCGAACGCAACCACATCCATAAAATCAATGCTAATAAAACTCAAATCTCACATAAAACCTCACACACATATATTGGAAGACTTTCACACCCCACTCCTACCACTATACAGGACCTCCAGACAGAAACTTAACAAAGAAACAAAAGAACTAACAGAAGTTACATGCAAATTAGTATTAACAGAAATCTATACAATATTCCATCCAAATAGAAAAAGAATATAACTCTTGTCAGCTCCACATGGAACACTTTTTAAAACTGACCACATACTAGGGAACATAACAAGAGTCAATAAATAAAAAATATTGAGTAGTCCCCTGTGTCTTATTGGACCACTGAACTATGTGCAATAGTAACATTCCTGGGTCAAAGAAGAAATAACAAAAGAAACCAAAGATTTCCTAGAATTCAATTAGAATGAAGACATGACATACCTGAATTGATGCGACACTTTGAATCTAGTGATACAAGGAATGTTCATTTTACTATGTGCCCATATGAAGAAAATGGCAGATATTCACATTAGATAATTAACTGCACAACTGAAATCCTTAGGGCAAAAAGAAACAAACTAACCCTGGACAGGTAGAAGACAGAATAATAAAAAATTGAGTGCTGAAATCAATAATATAGCAACTATGTGGGTATATGAGTGGATTGGCTACTAGAATGTGACAGAATGTTCATCATAATCCATGCCTGGCAACCCTGATGGAATTCTGTATTCCCATATCATGGCTTTAAGAATCAAGAGTACCTGACATGCTGCATTATAATTGGATAATTTACTCTCCCAAGATAAGTATTCTGTACAGTCTCTAATGACAGCATAGGTGGAATTTGATTTGGAAAAGAACAGCTATACCACAGTCATGGATGGTGTCTTGCATTTACCAGATTTACCCAAGTCAAGAGTAGCTAATTTCAGGGAGAAGTATGGGGCGGGGGATCAAAGTCTTTTCTTGATGAATATCTTCCTCCTTAAGAAGTAAAACCATGAATTAAAAGATTTAAAAGACTTAAATATATTTTTCATGGGGTAAGTCTAGCATTGTTAATTTCTTTCAGCAAGGTTTTAATCTGCCTCTTAGACTAGAAGGAGCAAAAATGTTGTGGGTGTTTATATCTAATGAGGCAGCTGCCATATTCATATATCGTCTTGCCTCAAACAACATGGATACACGAAGTAAGTACCAACTTTGAAGACTGTACTCTATGTGGCTACCATAAAACTTGTTGTCTCGATGACAACTTAAGTGCAGTACCGTTTTTATGCCAATATATCACTCCCACATAATGAGAAGTCTTTGAATCTGGCTCATGGGCAAGTGTCAAGGCGATTTGTGCTGAGAATTCTAGAGTCTCTAACAAATAAGAGGATGGTTCTGTTCAGCTTTGTGTATGTTTTTACTCTTAGGTACTGGGTGAGTGCCCCATTTTGATGTAAATGAGAATCTTATGCAAACTTCAATAGCAACACCATTCTAGTTAATCAAGCTTGTACAAACATTTCTGGTTTTCATTTTCTAAATTTGTTCCTTGCCCCATAGATTCTTGACGTAGAAAGATGAATGGGGATTTGAAATGCACAGGACCCTGTGAATGAATGTAGCTTGGCTTCCTATGTAAAATACTACCAGTACATCGAATTTTTTTAGCTGAAAAATCACTTCCATTTCTCTGATTTTCTTGTAAGGGCATGCATTGAAGGTCATCTCAATTGTAACAGCAAATCAATGGAGTTTTAAGATCTATGGAACCAAGGGGATTGCAGTTTCCTAAGGCACGTGTACCTCTAGAATTCTTGACCAAGGCAAAACAGAAAGCACATTTTTCCATTTCCGCTGGAGCCTATGCTTACCATGGAAACAAGATTACAATGGGACAAGAATCTATGCATGGTGCTGCAATTGCTCACTACCTGTATTCTTAGCTGAAAACGGATACTCCAATTCCACTGAGGTACACTTAATCTCCCTAGCTGTTTCTACGCTATATAAGGATATCCAGCCATATTGTCCTGAGTTCACAACATGACCTGACTCATCGATACTTTCCCCATGAGTTCATGGTGAAACATACATCCTATTAATTCTCAGTTCTTTTTATTTTCATTTTTGAGGCAATAATATTCTTATTTTATTTCTCCCCCTTTCCAGTAAATAAAACTTCCCATTTACATTTTCATTTTTCCTCCAGTTTTATAAATTTACCATTAAGACGATATAAACATGAAGTCAAATATCTAAATGTAGATGTGAACCCTACTTAAATGTATAGAAAAAAAAGAATAATGTTTGGGATCTAAGAAACTATATTGCTAAGAAAAAAGTAACGATTCATTACTCAACATTGTTTCTTGATTTTATATTAAATAATAAAATATTAAAAATTTTATTTATGTGCTTATTAGGACACCTTAATTCATCCTTGATCATTAATGGCCAATTTATCATGAATTGTTACACAAACCATTAGATAAATACTTATATATACCACTGGCTTAATATCTATATCTATCTATATATATATATATATATATATATATATATATGATATATTTGAATATCTGTCCAACATCCAATTTGTACATCCTTTGTTCTTTTTGACTTTAATATTTTCCTATGTCCTCTTACTAATTTTGAGATCTGACTTTTAAATAGCTACATTGTATTTTTCTTCTGCACGACATTTCACTATTCGTTTTCAAATTTCCTTCAATAGGAGACATGATTATTAATGTCATTTTTTGGTCATAAAGAATTTCTTGGTTTTTTTTTTTTTACATACCAATCCCAGTTTCCTTTCTCTCCCTCACATCTCCCTTGACAACCATCCCATCTTATTCTCCCCTACTTGACATGAAGGGTAAAGGCTTCTAGGAGGGGGTCAATAAAAGCTGTCAAAGTCATTTGTAGTAGGGACTAGGCACTCCTTCCTGTCTCTAAGATAAAGGACCTGTCCTGCGTGGGGAATGTGCTTCCAAAGTCCTTTTGTGCACCAGGGATATATACTGCTTCCACTGTCAGAGTTCCCTTAGACTGTTCCAGCATTCTAACTAAGACCAATATTCAGGGGGTCTGAATTGGTACGATTCTGATTTCCCAGATTTCAGTCTGGGAGCTCATTATCTTCTTCTTGTTCAGGTCAGATGTCTCTGTGGGTTTCTGTAGCCTGGTATTGTTCACCCTCTCTGCATCTGGATTCAAGTTTGACTCAGTGTTTAGATGTGGGTGTCTGACTTTCCATCAGCTAAAAGATTAGTGCTCTATGTTGGTGGATAAGTTCACTATCAATCTCATAAGGGCATTTATGGTAGACTATGGACTATTGCTCAAATTGTTCATTGGGGTCAGTCTTGTAGGTTTCCACACATTTCTCTGGAGTCAGTGTTCTCTTCAAATCTATAAAGGTTTCCTCTTTTATGATATTTATCTCTGGTTATTTCTATCATCTGTTCCTCCCCTGAATCAATCTTCTTAGACCCATGTGCTTTCCTCTTCTCCCTTTCTCTTTCTACTAGCTCACTCTGAACTCATTCTCAACCTACCAGTAATGTGCCCAAGAGATCTTGTTCCTTTCCCCTTCTGTGAGGGACCTTGTTTGAAACTCTTAGATTCCTCTTTGTATCCTAGTTTCTCAGGTGGTGTGAATTATCAGCTGGTGATACTTTGTTCTATGTCTAAAATCCATATAAGAGTAAGTACATAACAAGTTCTTCTTTTTGTGATTGGGTTACCAAATGTCTGCGAACTTCAATATTCCAGTGCCAGTGTTTTTTTTTTTTTTTACTCCCACAGAGTAGTTTTTCATTGTGTAAATGTGACACATCTTCTTTATTTATTCTTTTGATTAGAATCATCTATGTTTCTTCCAGTGTCTTGCTATTACAAATATTGCTACTACAAACATAGTTGAACAGATGTCTTTGTTTCATGGATATGGATATGGATCATTTGCTATATGCCTAAGAGGGGATTGCCATGTCCTGTCATAGAATGATTTCCATTTTCCTGAGGAATTGACATATTCATCTCCAAAATGCCTGTGCAAGTATGCACTCCCACCAGCAGAGGAGGAGTTTTACCATTTTTCCACATCCTCTTCAGCATAAGTTGTCATTTGTGTATCTAATTTTAGTCATTCCAGGAAGAGTTAGATGGAATGTCACAGATGTTTTGATTTGCATTTCCCTGATAGATAAGGATTTTGAAACTTTCTTAAGTGTCTTTCTTCCTTTTTGATTTCCTCTTTTGAGAATTCTCTCTGCAGTTTTGTACTCCATTATTTAATATGGCTTCTTGGTATTTTGGTGATTGGTTTCTTAAATTTTTTGTATATTTTGGAGATCATGCCTCTAAGAGATATAGTGTTGATGAAGACCATGTCCCAGTCTGTGGGTTGTGGTTTGTTCTTGTCCACTGTGTCTTTGCCTTACAGACACTTCTCAGTTTCAGGAAACACCTTTAATTAATTGTTGATCTCAATGTCTGTGCTACCGGAGTTATGTGCAGGAAGAAGTCTCCTGTAAAATTTGTTCATGGCTACCTCCCACCTTCACTTCTAAGAGGTTCAGTTTGGCTAGATTTAGATCCATTTGGACTTGTGTTTTGTGCATGGCAATTGACATGGGTCTATCTGCAATCTTCTATACACCATGATCCTGTTATGCCAGCACCATTTGGTGAAGATGCTTTCCTCCTTCCATTGCATACTTTTAGCAGTTATGTTAAATATCAGGTTATTGCAGTTGTTTGGGTTAATATTAGGATTTCTTATTTGAATCCATTGGGCTACCACTCTATTTTTGTGCCAGTACCAATCTGTTTTAAGGACTATATCTTCATATTAGAGTTTGATATGTGAGATGGTGAGTCTTCCTGAATTTTGTTTATTGTACAGGGTCAGTTTTGTATATATCATGTCTTTTGTTTTTTATATAAATTTGAGTGTTATCCTTCCAAGGTCTCTGAAGAATTGTGCTGCAATTTTATGGGGATTGTATTGAATCTATAGATTGATTTGGGCAAGATTAGCAATTTTACTATGTTTATCCTACCTATCCAAGAGCACAGGAGTTCCTTTCATTTTCTGGTGTCTTCTTTAATTACTTTCTTTAAGGACACAAAGTTCTTGCTATATAGATCTTTCACTTGTTTGGTAAGTGTTACCCCAAGATACTTTATGTTGTTTGTTACTATTGTTAATGGTTTTGTTTCTCTGATTTCTTTCTCAGCACTTTTGTCTTCTGTATATAGTAGGGCTAGTGATATTTTTTTATTTGAGTTTGTATCGTATCCTGATTGTAAAGCATTTCTTCAAGTAACTCACATGCCAAATATTAATACATTGCAGATGGTGTATTTCGAGATGTTCTGTTTGTCTGTTTTTTTCTTTTTTCTTAACTCTTCTGTAGCAGCTTCCCAAATATGTCTATCTGATGCTGTTTAAACATTTTGATCTAAAGTGTGAATGCAATTTAGTAAAACTGAAGGCATTGTGCACCACTCTTTTAACTGGAGTTTGGGTAATAGCTAAGGTTTCTGCACAGTGTTCATGTTTAGATCTTGTTGCATCATGCTGAGTGGTGTTGGAATCTACTTTCTGGTCCCATGTTAAGGTTTTTTTTTCTTCTGAATCTTCTGGTCCATGTTCTTGAAATAATAAGTGTTTTGGTACATCCCTAAATGTATTGGCTCTGAACACTCACATTGGAAAAGTGTCACACTCAACTGGGAATGAGAAATATGCAAATTTTCAACTAAAACATGTTTCCATTGACTCAATCTTGGAGACCATTGCCAAAAATTCAGGAGCTATCTTATGGCTACATGGGGGCTTGTCATTGTCAACTAATTAGAACCATTTTTCTAACAGACTGCCTAATTTTTTACTCTGGTTAACAACAAATTAATTGACTTTCTATTGAAAGAAAAAAGAAAAAGTGAGATAAACGTTTTTGAGTTTATTTTTTTGTTTATTTGGGGTTTATTGCCTATACACATATTGGCTTTAGATTTGTCTACAGGACTTTGTATTGATGTGATTCCACTTTCAACTGGCAGCATCAGGGCTCTTTCTGTCTTAGCAATATAATATAGATATAGATATAGATATAGATATAGATATAGATATAGATATAGATATAGATATAGATATAGATATAGATATAGAGAATCTAACCAACCGGACATTATATGAACCTGAGCTGTGGCTGAGGGATGAAGCCCTATAATAATTCTCCTACATACCAAATTGTCTCTTCCTTTCAACCCTGGAATGTTGAGCATAACTCTTACTGTTATATGTGAACCAGTTTATGGGTTCTCAAAAAACTAGATTCATGTTCTATAAACATAGAACTTATACACAGACAACAACACAACCACATTCACCAGAGAGAAAGAGAGAGAGAGAGAGAGAGAGAGAGAGAGAGAGAGAGAGAGAGAGAGAGAGAGAGAGAGAGTTCCCTGTGTTGATTTCAGAAACTTCTCTTAATTTTGTAACAGCTGATACAAATACCTGGACAAGGCAGTGTAAGACAGTGGGCTTTTGGACCTTTCACCCTGGGATTATTCCTGTGTTTAAGGCTATAAGAGCCAGTTAGCAAAACAAAGGAGTATGCAAACTGCATGGGTGTCCTGATTTAAAGAGAAGAAGCTTACCCAGGGAGGTGTAGCAGTGAAACCTGGCCTGGCAGGGATGGTAAATACAGCAATCTTTGTCATTTGATTCCTGCTTGTCTGGGTCCTACAGCATACCATCAGCAATCAAGGCAAGATTTTCTTACTAGTTCTGACACAAAGAAAGAAAATTCCATTGGAGGTTCTTCTATGCAAATCATCATTTTATGAAGTAAATTGACACTGATTGGGGCAGACATATCACACTGTCATGAAAAGTCTTAGGTTATTAATCATCTTGAATGCCATATTCTGAAGGTTATTAAAGTATTTGAAGGTCATCTATCTATATGAATATACCTGTTTAACCTTAAAAACATGCCTAATTTGACTACAGGTTTGATTATTATAGATGAGTAAGTACTAACCTGTTTTTCTTAATTATACATTATTTTAATTAAACTGTATAGGTGCAATACCTTAAACAAGAGTACAAACATATGTCCAGGACAAGAAAAACAGCTTTACATTTGTGTAAATAATCCAAATCCCATATCAATGTAAAATATTTGAGGTTAATATTCCTTTTTGAGTTTTACTCCCCCTATATGATGACAAACATCCATAGAACATCAAGTAACCAAAAAATACCATCCTCACCTCTTAGGAATATGAATGTTTTATTGTCTAGACATTTTCCTGTGTTCTGAGGGAGACACTCATACTTTTTTTACAGCAATTTGCCAGGAGTAAAGTGTAACAACCTATTTGTTTTTGTTGCATGGAAGCTATGTGAGTATCACTGATTCTTAGCATGATTGTCATTTTGGGATCCAATTTGTTTGTGTGTGTATTTATTTATCTTTGTGCCTTTGTGCATTGCTACAGTTATTTACTCACCTACTTTCTTGCCATATTTGCACCTGTAGCATGGGGTCAAACTGTTCTAAATGTGAGAGAATGAAGATAATCTTATTTTCATTTCAGGAAATAGAAAAGAATAATGTAAAGGCCATTAATGCTATTGTCTTCATTTTGGAAATAAGAAAATTGGAGCATAGGAAGTATGTTTGAATACACACCAATGTAATTGAATGGCATAATTAAGTCTTCATTGTCATGTGCATATTACTATGAGCATTTAGTTGTTTGATAAACTTGAAAAAACAAGTATAATTTCAAAAAGGAGCCATGCAGTTTTTGGAGAAAATCAGTGAGGCTATAACGTTATTCCATTGGTGGGTGTGTTTATTTTAGCATGTGGAAAGTGTACAAGAGTGTGACAGAATGGTAGTTCATAAATGTTGCCTGGAACCCTGCTGGAATTCTATATTCTGGTATTGTGGGCCAAGAACCAGAGCACATCTTAGATGTAGTGCTATCATTAGCTATTTTAGTTTTCCAAGATAAGTATCTCATAAAACTTAATGACAGCATTTGTGGAAATTGATGCTTCTAACTAAGTCATAGCCAAACCTCTGGAAGTTGTCATAAAGCTATTAATATTACCTTATTCCAGATTACCTAATATCTGTGAAGAAAGTCTGTGTAGAATTGGTTCAAAGACTTTTGTTGATGTATGTCATCTTCCCTTAGGAGTAAAACTATGAATTAAGAAGATAAAAAGATTCACAATTATTCAACAAAACGTGAGATTTCCATTGTTAGCATTCCTTCAGGAAGGTGTTAAACCATTTGTTTCATTAGACTGAGGGATAGTTGGATACCAGTTCATTCCTAATGAAGAAGCTGTCCAACATCAACTATCTGATATCCTCTTAAACCTTGGATCCACAATGACATGTAATCATTTATTAATTTTACTATTGAAATCTGTGATTAAATAATCCCTGGTCCATGGTGTTTGCCACAAGTTTATGGCACTTAAGTAAAGACAACATGTGGTTGTTCAGTATGGCAGACTATATCATCCTCTAGTTATGCAATTATTTAATTATTAACATAGGACATTAGATGATAGATGATAAGTGGATTTTTACCCATTGTTGGAGATAATGATGGCAAGTCATTTCATTATTTAATTATTTAAATCAATGATGGTATCATTTTCTTATCTCCCCATGGGTGAATTATGAAATATTATCTCATTACTCATTCATCTTATTGTTCAAATCTGTGATTAAATAATCAATCATCTCTTGAGTTTTGCTAGGTCTTATGGACATCACGTGTTAAATACCATCAGAAAATTTAATTATTTAATTATTAAAATCTGTCATAATTTATTCAGTGATCACAGAAGTTTGGAGCCTCCTTGTGGAAGTCAAAAGAGCCAGAAGACCATCACATCATCTGATGATATACTGATTTAACTATAAAACTGGCCATTAAATAATCTAAGATCAATGGAGTTTGGGTCTACCTTGTTTGATCAAGTATGCCAGATCATGTAATTATGTAACTAAATTATTCCAAATGATGATGATATTATGGACCATTAGTCGGGTTTTTAGTCAGATTGTGGGAGTTGATGATATGCAAGGTTATCTAAATTTTATTTGATTGTTTAAATAAATCATTATTCCAGGAAGAGTTCATCCTGACTCCACTCTATGGGATTTAAGTATGCAACACCATCTCACTACTCAGTTATTTTATCATTATATATTAATTACTTAAAACGATGATGATGTTGTCCTTCATGACTGAAGTCTGGCCAGTCTTTCTTGGAAGTTAATTGTGTGTCATTATTTAATTATTTATGTATTACTTCTTTGACATCATTTAGTTTGGTTCCATCTTATGGGCATTAAGTATGTAGGACCATCCAATTATTTAGTTATTTATTTCTTATAAGATGATGGGGTCATCAGTTAGGGGTTTAGCTACTGTGTGAAGAACACAGCAAATGATTGGAGCCAAGAGCAGCACCCAGAGCTTGAGGGACACTGTGTGTTCCAGTGATCACTGATTACATAATAATAGATTATAATGTTTAAATGATTGAGTAATTTTAAAAATTCGATGGTTTTGCAGCATCATTGATTCCTGAGTGAATGCAGCAGAACCGAGCCATGAAGGACACAGTCATCACCGATTTTAAAAATTCAATAATGTAATAATCAGATGATCAGAAGATCTTATCTAATAAACTCTGTCAGGCATGTGTCATGACACTCCACCAGGACACTGCAGTCATGACGAGGCTAATGTGGTGGCTGAGTCCACAGCAGCAGGGGCTGTGGCAGCAGTGATGGAAGTGCCTTCACCTGCAGAGCCAAGAGAGAGCAGGTCCTCACTCTCTGTGATGTCATCCCCAACAATGCTGTATTGGCAACCATTATGATGCTGCCTGTGCCTCTGGTGCTCCTGCTTGTCTTTCTCATAGTAGAGGGCCATGAGGGCCAGGATGAGCATGAAGAGCTGGAGGTGCCCCTTGAGATTGTCACACTCAATTGCCTTGATCATATCATAATACTTCCTCTAGGTGAGACTCTCGCCATTCTCAACTTGACCTCCCATTTGAGGAATGTTCCCTCCCAAGAGAAAGAGAGACAGAGAGAGAGAGAGAGAGAGAGAGAGAGAGAGAGAGAAGAGAGAGAGAGAGACTGACTATTTGTGTATATGTGTTATGCCTTTCATGTCTAGGAGCTCATAGCTCCCAACATATCTCCACCCTGTATACCCCAAAAGGGGCCTTTGTAATCTTACAGTTGATGTCTCAGGAATCTGTGTAGAGTGGGAGAATGGGAAGACAGTAGATAATGTAGTCACCAGGAGGCCAGAGCAGAGACCTTCACCTATCAGTCATCTTAGAAGATATCAACAGTGTGAAGGAGGGCCTCTGTAGTCTGTCGATGTTTATATGAGACTGACTCTCTTTTTTGTATTAAAAAGCATTTCTCTACAAAATATGGTATATCATATGGGTCTAGCTGTCCTGGATACCATGGGTGGGAGTGTATATTGGAGCCAGGGAGGGAGATACAGATATTGGGTGAGATAGCTATGACAGTGGACAGATACAAGGCAAGAGGGAATTGTGTGTGCAGGATCACGTGTTTTGGTTTGGGATGGTGTTTATATCCACAGGCTGATGTGTTGTTCCATTCTGTCTATGGACACTTGTTTCTTTTATTGGTTTCTGATGACTTGGAGATAAAGACAACTAGAGGGCATCCTGTTGGGACTCCTGGAATTTTGTGAGAAGTATCTGTACAGGACAAGAGAGGATATATGATATATATGATATATATGATATATATGATGTATATGATGTATATGATGTATATGATGCATATGATGTATATGATGTATATGATGTATATGATATATATGATATATATGATATATATTATATATATGATATGATATATATGATATATATATATATATATATATATATATATATATATCATAGAGGACATCCTGTTGGGACACCTGGAAATTTGTGAGAAGTCCCTTTAAAGGACAAGGGAAGATATAGGCAAAATATCTACGTCTGTCCATGTGATTGGTTGTTAAGCACTTCCCTTATTCTACAGATTGGCATGATGCTTCTGTAGGCTTCATTAAGGGTGGTGTGTAGGCTAGCCAGTAAGCCTAACTGTGTTCTCTCTTTTGGGGTCTTCTGAGGGATGGCAGGGTCCAAAAACAAATTGTTTCAAGGCAGTGAAGAAGATGATCCTATGAGTCTGTGACCCCCCATTTCTCCTCCACACCCGTTGGAATTCAGCCCTTGTTCAGTACAAGTGTTCCATTTTGCGACTGCCTTAGTTGTTTGTTGGCTATTTTGGAGTATGTTACAAAAGCATCTTGCAAGTATGTCTGCTTTTGTTTGTTGTTTTTTTGGAAAGGGCTGAGGGAGTGTGCAACAATATCCTGAGTAAGTTGCCATTCTGAGTGCCCTACTGCCATCAAACAGAAGGTATTTGCAGAATATGCCACCATATTCTGGTATTTCTTTGTCATGCTGCAGGCTGCCTAGGGAAGAGCTCTCAGTGCTGGATCCACAGGACCTAAGCAGGTTTCCTGCATTCTCCTTGGCACAGGAGAGCACTTGCAGGAAACAGGTTCCTGGTGCCCCAATTTGGGCACCATGGGCTTAGTTTGCCATGCCCAGGTAAGTCAGTCTACTGGGTCCAGAGTGCCTACATCACTCAGGATCCTGGGGCAAGTCTACAAGGATACTGCTTCCTGGCCTACTTCTGGCCTCCTGTGTGAAATTGCACATTTCACTGCCTGCAGCTTGTGCACAGCACCACATGGCCCCCATTTGTTCTTCAACATCCCCAGCAGCATCCACTCCAGCAAATGCTTAGTGGCATATTCTCGCCAATGACCATGCTATTAAGTAGACAATCATGTCTAGTTTCAGATTAAACTCTTAAATCCCTGCTTTTTGACAAAGTTTCATAGAAAAATAGCAATAACAACATGTGTCCACAATTTCATCATGCCACAGATCTCAGTTTCCTACCCAAGGTCATAATCCTGAATCATTTGCTACAGAATTAACAAAGTGCAGAGCTGTATTTTGCCCTTGTTTACATCTTTTTTCTCCACCAATAAACCTTTGGTAGACATCTCCATGTTCTCATGCTGCAACCTTACTTAACACACACACTTTATTACTATTTTATGAAGTGTGATCTCATATATCAGTCTGTATCAAAGACTCCTTCCACGGTCTCTTTTGATTTCCCCTATCCCATAGCAGAGATTTTAATACACTAGCAAACCAGTGCTAATCAAACTACTATGAACTATTTGTATTGTTATTATTATTATGATTACTTTCTTATTTTATCATCATTATTTCCAATATAGTACTTTAGTTTTGTGAGTAGGCATAATATTCATAAAATACAAAGACATCAAACTCACATTAATTTCCTTTCTTTTGCCTCAAACATTCTATTTAAAGATTTTATATTTATTTTCTGATTGTGAATTTTGCTAGAATTTACATATATGCATGACAAGAGTGCCTGGTGCTCAGCAAGAGAAGAGAGAAAATATATTCCTTGCAAATATTGCTATCGACACTTGTAAACCATCATGTGCAGGTAGGCAACCAAACTTGTGTTCTCCACCAAGAGCAGCCCTTGCTCTTAAACATGGTGCAATCTCTCCAGACCTTATTAATGTTTTAAGATGAGTCATATTATTTGCATCAAACTCCAAATTTTCATCTCAAATCACAGTTTTCTGTTCACACTTATAATGGCTCCCCACTTTATTGTACCTCTTTTCTTGCTATCATCTATTTTTCACCCAATTTAATCTTCCCCCTCCCTCATGTTCCTCCCTTTTTTCTCTCTCCTTGTTCTCCTAACTCTTTCTCCTCTCCCGCTATTCTACCAATTTATTCAGGATACTGTATCCCTTTGGCATATTTGAGGGAACATATATGTCCCTGTTAGGGTCCTCCTTCTTCCACAGTTTCTCTGTTGGTGTGGATTGTTGGCTTGTGATCCTTTGCTCTATGTCTAAATTGTGTATATATAAGAATACATCCAAGTTCATCTTTTTGTGACTTAGTTACCTTACTCGGAAAGATTTCTTCTGGTTCCATGCATTTGGCTACTGATTTCAAATTTCTTTGTTTAATTTCCCCTCCACTAAGTAGTATACCATTGTGTAAATGTAACACAATTAATTCATCCAATCTTACAGGTTCTGGCTTTTACAAATAATGCTGCTATTAACATAGGTTAACAGATGCTTTTGTTGCTTAGATGTTTACTTTTGGGTATATGCCTAAGAGTGAAATTTCCTTAAAAATGGTGTAAGACAAAAACAGTACTCTGGTTCTGGTTTTTGCTGGTTTCTGAGTTGGTCAACTTGCCAGCTTTCCCTCAACCTAAATTGAGGGAAAGCTCTGTAGAATTACCCTGCATAGCTTACTCTATGTAGTAATCAGCTGTTAGAGAAAAATGGGGTTTAGTATAAATAGCACATTCACATTCTCACTATTGGTAACCTGGAAATTTCCTAATTCATATAAACATTTAAAATGTTTGGAACGCTTGAAAATCAGAATTTTGATTTTCATGTCATTCCATAGAAGGCTGACTTCGTATCAATATGATAGTTGGAAGCCTGTTAAAATCTGGATTGTGATAATACTCCAAGTGAATGTGACCAAGTAAAATGGAACTGCCAAAAATTAAAGCAGTTCAGTTATGTGAAGATAGAGATGTTTATTATTTAATCTGAAATTACAAAGAATATTGACACAGATATTTCTTCCTATTTCACAGAATTTAAACACCATTCTTGACAGCATGGATAACTATGTGTCTGCTAATGTACAGCATCAGGAAACACAGCCTCCTGCCTTATGACACTTCACATCTGCTGGCAAAACTAGAATCTTAATAATGATACTGGGATTTGAAAAAACCATGTAAGTAATGGAGATGTTGTTTTCTTAATCAAAATATATTTTAAATACAGTTAGACCTACATTTGAGGATATACTTTCTCTACCCTCAACTCTCTTGGTGGAGGGCATAGAGAAGTTAACAAAAAATCAATATGTTAGTATTTGATCAAAATAAAGGAAAGAATGTCATAAAGAAGAAAGACATGTAAGAAAGTAAAATTAGAAATAAAAATATGTTGCCTGATCTTGACCACTTTTCTTATCACTCCTCCCTATCTTCAAATAGATTCTGGGAGGTCATCTCATTGTTAAGCTTGGGTGTCTGCATATGTTTCCAAATGTTGCTACGTGAATGTTCTAGGATGACATAAAATTAAATTATCAACCTCATTATCAGGAATGGACATCAAAAGCAGCCTCTCGAGTGTTTTTCAGATCCTTAGTTGTGGTCATCCTTGTAAGACTCTGAACATTTTTCTAGAATCAGTTTTCTCCTCACATGTATAATGGCTCCCTCTATTATGATATCTCTTTTCTTGTTCTCATCTATTCCTCCTCTTACACATTAATGTTGGTCACACATGTTCTCCTTTTCTCCCCTTCTCTCTGCTAACTTTCTTTTTACTCACTTCCCCCTCATGCTCCTGATATGCTCGGAAGTTGATGACCCTTTCTTCTCTCTGTTGGCGACCTTGTATATTTCCATTAGTTTCCTCCTTTTATCCTAGTTTCTCTAGTGGTGTGAATTATAGGCTGGTGATACTTTGCTCTGTATCTAAACTCCACATAGGAAGGGGTGTAGCTTGTGGTTTTCCGCTAGCCCGCCTGCCGCCAGTCTGGCGTGCCAGCCACAAATAACACTCCGAGACTCTGTATTTGATACAATGCTGTTGGCCAGTTACCATTATTGTTTATGGGCTAGCTCTGTCTTAATTATTAACCCATTTCTACTTATCTAAGTATTTCCACGTGGTCATCTTATCAGGGAGCCCACGTGGGCATCTTCTTTCTCCATGCTCTACATCCTGACTCCTCCTAACTACTTCCTTTTTTCTCCTACTAGTCTCCTAGCCCTGCCTATTTAGTTTCCTATTGGCCAACAGGGCTTTATTAATTAACCAGTATGAGAAACATATTTACAGAATAACATCTCCCATCATCTCCTCTTTTCTGTCTAAAATAAAAAGAAGGGTTTTAACCTTGACATACCAAAATATATCATATAACAGTTCTCAACTAAGAATCACAGTTAACAATATTTAGTCCATTAACATTTTGTAAGACTTAAAGAAGATATCATCTATCCTATCTTTGTGATAACCAAGCCCACTTAAATGAAAACAAACATTTATGAACAATATTTGGGAATTTGGGCATAGTTCTTTCAAAACTACTTCCTGCTGGTTGGGGCACTTTCATGGGGGTTCTAAGAAGATGGACAAATATTGGCTGCAGATATTGCTACAGGGGGTCTTGCTTGATGAAAACACATTAGTCTGAAAAGAATCCACAGCTTTTCATTTTCTGTGGAAACAAAAATAGAAATTCTTTTCCCCAGTAACTTGTCGTTAAGCTTAAATTTTGGAGTCAAAGCATTTTTAAAATATATAAATTAAATTAATCCAGCATTATTTCTTTTATCAGTAGTTGTTATTTTCTCAACAGTTAAATAATATAAGACAACAGAATTGCGTATAGTTTCCAAGATTTCTCTGTGCTTTCCATCTTTATGTGGCTTTTTTATTACTCTATTTCTTCTACTTCTACTTTTACATATTTTGAGACAGGGTTTCTCTGTGTAACTTTTGTCTGTCCTGGAATTCACTGCATACCAGGTTTACTTTGAAATCACAGAGATCTGCTTGCCTCTGTCTCCCCTGTGCTGGGATTAATGGCGTGAGCCAACACACCCCTCCATTCTATGTCTTTTTTTCTTTTTTAAACCATTGTATCCTGTTTCTTTTTCTCTCCCAAGCCAATGTATTTTTTAAAACACAGTGTAAACCTTCATGGCAGCTCTCGTACACACCAATGAATTGTTAGCAGAGTTCTTTAAAAACAAGGCGGTTTTTTGCCGCTTATGCTAATTTTGGAAACCTCCCTTAAAGGAGCCACGCAAATCTCTGTCTACAGCAAAACAAATCCAACCGAGAAAATGCTGCTACCAAGAAGTCTTGCTAGACTCTGTTCCTTTGTTTCTAAAACATTTCTTAACCTTTTATTAGTTTTAAGTGAAAGTTCTTATAGCCAGGTTGGACGCCATCTGTAGCTTGTATGTTTTCCGCCAACCCGCCCGCCGCCAGTCTGTTGTGCCAGCCCCAAATAACAATCTGAGATTTTGTATTTGATACAATCCTGTTGGTCAGTTACCATTATTATTTATGAGCTAGATCTGTCTTAATTATTAACCCATTTCTACTTATCTAAGTATTTCCACGTGGTCATCTTATCGGGGAGCCACGGACAGTATCATCCTTCCTCTCCTGTCTACATGCTGACTCCTCCTAACTACTTCCTCTTTACTCCTCCTAGTCTCCTAGCCCCACCTATCTAGTTTCCTATTGGCCAACAGGGCTTTATTACTTAACCAGTATGAGAAACATATTTACAGAATAACATCTCCCATCAGTCATCTCATTATTTATTTAGTTATTTTATTATTCAAATCTATGATTAAATTATTATTTATCACTGGAGTTTGACCCACTTGTGTTGGAGCCAAGTATGAGACACCATCAAATTATTTAATTACTTAATTATAAAATCTCTCATTACATTGTAAGTAAACATAGGGATGTGGAGCCAGAGCACTTTTAGAGAGAGCTTATGGGGGAAAATTATTAGAGAAATCTTTTGAGGAGAAATTTAAAGAAAGCTTTAGAGTAAAAACTTTTGGAAAGAAAATTTGTTGAAGAATGAAAGGCAATGAGAGGACCATGTATGTGAGCTGGGTTATTTCCTTATTTCCATCAGATGAGAAATTTTAACAATCCCCTAACTTGCCTATGTGCGCCTGAAAGCATCATGAATACCTTCAAAAATATTTCTACAGATGAGTGTCTCAGGTAAATTCAAGTCCATCTCACATGAAATCAGAGATAAATTATCACATTGCCTTTGGAAATTTGTGTCATTTAGTATTTTTGAGTTTAAAAAGGTTGACTCATTTTTATAGGTGTGGATCTGTGTATAAGCATGTGTACTTGAAAGCAGGTGCCTGCAGAGTTAAGAAGAGGGCGTCAGATTCCCTGAAGATTGAGGTATATCCTAAACAATTGATAAAGTGCTATAGTAACCAATATATGTTATTATTTTTCCAGTTATGTTTTGCTCTTTTGTACCTGGGACATTTTGTTTTTAAAACTTTATTTTCCATCCACCCAGTTAGTTATGCATATTCCTATTTTGTTACCACTATGCCTGCTTTTAATCTTTAGGCCTTTTGCTAATGATCTCTGGGCATTTCTGCAGGGGCAGATTTCTCTTTAAATCTATAATGGCTACCTCTATTATGGTATTGCTTTTCTTCTCCTCTATTCTTATCCTTTCTCAATCATCCTGTTGCCTCATGACAACCGTTCAGCTCCTCTCCTCCCTTTCTCTTTCTCCTAACTCCCTCTTCCTTCCATCCATTTTCCCAGTTTGCTTAGGAGATCTTGTCACTTTCACTTCCTCCAAAGGACCATGTATCTCTGTCTTTGGTTCCTCCCTGTGTCCTAATTTTTATAGTAGTAGGAACTGTAAGTTTGTAATACTTTGAACTATTTCTAAAATCCATTTATGAGTGGTTGCATATCATGTTTGTCTTTTTCTGACTGGCTTACCTCACAAAACATGGTTTCTCCTATTTCCATTTATTTCCCTGGAACTTTCAAGATTCCATTGTCTTTTTCTGCTGAATAGTATGCCATTGTGCCATTCATCAGTTGAGGGAAATCTAAGTTGCTTCCAGGTTCTGGCAATTACAAATAATGCCGCTATAAACATACTTGAACAGATGTCCTTGTTGTATTAATGTATATCATTTGGGTACATGCCTAAGGGTGAAAATACTGGATCTTAAAATAGACCACTTCTCATTTTCATGAGAAATTGACATACTGATATGCCAATTGGCTGTAAATTTTTCACTCCCACCAGAAGTTGAGGAATGTGACCCTTTTTCAACACCCTCTCCAGAAAAGTGACAGGAGTAAGATGGTATCTTGGAGGTGTTTTGATTTACATTTCACTAATGGATAAGGATGATGTCTTTCAACCATTTTATATTTCTCCCTTGAAAATTCTCTATTTCATTCCATGCCCTACGATTAATTGGATTGTTTGTTGTTTGGGCAACTAGCTTCTTGAATTCTATGTATATTTTTGAATTAAGCCCTCTGTCAGAAGTGGAGATAGTGAATATCTTTTTCCATGCTCTGGGCTGTGGTTGTGTCTGTTTGAATGTCTTCTTTGCCTTAAAGAAGCTTCTGAGATTCGAACTTGTCAATCTCAGTGTCTGTGCTACTAGTGTTATGTCCAGGAAGCAGTCTCCTCTGTCAATTTTTTTCAAGGGTGCCTCCCAATTTTTCTTCTAAGTGGTTCAGTGTGGCTGGGTTTATGTTGAGTCTTTGATCCATTTGGTTGGTATTTGTGAAAACCTTCCATCCATTTTATTCAATAGCATGCCATTCTTCCTTGAGGTGGCAGTATAATCACAAGAGGAACATTGTGTAGCACACTGTATAAATAGGATGAATGAAAAGTATGGATTAATAAATCCCATAAAACAACTAGGATCATTATTTGTAGTTCAATATAGAGAAAGAAAAGCATTTAAAGTTGCAACATACATGTCAGTAATTTTTTGTGATTAGTCAACATAGGATATCATACATGTATCTAGCCTTTTCCATGTATTAACACAGAATAAGGCATGTCTTGAGTGGAATCAAAAGAGTACTCTTATCAAAATTGCAGGTTAACCCAGATTATAATCAATGAATGGCTTAGTAGAGGCATTTTCACTTATAGAGAGATGTGTCTAATTTTCTGTAATGTCAGATAAGAACATTGACTAAGAATGTGCCCAGTGAAAAATGAGAAAATTAAAGTCTATAGTCTAATCAAGGTTAGAAATCACAGAAAGATCACATAGAAGGATTCGTGTTGCTTTTTTAACTATGTGAGTAATTTTGTGCTGCATAGGGCAAAGGAGCATGGTTGGTCTTTTCTACATTCTGGATACATAGATCTGCAGAATGTAAATTATGCCAAACTAATAATCAATACATTACAAAAACATAGTGGCAATGGTTCTTATATGTTTGCTTTCTCAGCTATAATATCTTCTTGTGTGCTTGGAGAGATAGAAATAAGTATAACTCTCCCAAGTTTTTTTTTCTTAGTATGGTGTGATTAAGGTATATAATGTGTGCTATAGAAGGGTGCAGTTTGTTTCAAATACTCGGAGATATATTTGTTTGTGCCTTTTTATGAGATCATACCTGATAGCAGGTAACACCATTTTGAATTTTCACTGCTTCTATCAAATTCCCCAAAGAAGGGAGAAGCTGAAACATTGTGCTTACTTTGGATGTTTTGGTATTACTTATACATGTTCTGTACAATCATTAAAGGCTGCGTACATAGGAGGTGACTCTTTTAACCAGGTTATGGCCAAATCCATGCCATTATTCTTAAAGCTTTGAGGTTTTCTACATATGTTCATTACTTGTTGAGCTGGATGCAGCCAGTTGGGGGAATCAAAGGCAATACCTTAAAGGAAGAGTTTCTTTACAGGAGTCAAGAGTAACCTATTTGCTCTGGTTTTTGTTGCTTGGAACCTCTGTGAGCCTGGGTGTTTGTTATCATTGCTGTCGTTTTTGTGTCCAATGTGTTTGTTATTTGCTGTCTTTTGTATTTTTTTCTTTCTTTGTGTGTGCCTTTATTTACTGGAATTAATACGCACTCACCTACTATCCCCTAAAGTTTGCACTTAGACCATAATATCAAGTTGTCCTAAACATAATAAAATATAGGGAAATTTGTTTTAATTTAAAAAAGAAATTGATTACAGCAGTGTCACTAGAACAGATTTCTTCCCATTGTAGTCACATGGAAATTGGAGCAGATGAAATATGTCTAAGTATTCATCTACATAATTGCATTATGATGTGATTTTTTGTGACTATTATGTTATTTGAAGTTATTTGAGCCATGTAGTTGCTTGTTAAGAGAAGAGAAAATACTTATAAGTCACATAGAGTCTTTTAGTTTGGGAAGAAAAAATGAATATGAATGTGAGTTTATGAGTTTGTTGGGTACTAGAATGTGACCAAGGGTATATCATAATTGCTGCCTGGTAAACTTGGTTGAATTCTCAATTGCCATATCGTGGCCTCAAGGAAAAAGAGTACCTGAGCTTCTGTGTTACCATTGAATAATTTACTCTCCCAACATAATTGTCCGGTACAACCTCTAGTGAAACCATATGTGGAATTTGTCTATTCAAAGTAGAGCAGGTCCAAGGCCCTGGAAGCTTTCCAGTAGTTAATACCTTTAACTATGTAAAGTGTAGCTAATTTCTGGGTAAATAGTCTGTGAAAAAAGAACTCTCAAAGATTTCTCTTGATTAATGATCTTCTTCCTAAGAAGTACATCCATAGAGTCACATATACTTTTCAAAGCGTGAGTATACAAGTGTTTCTTTCTTTCAGCAAGGTTTTATTTTACCTCTTAAAGTACAATGAGGGAAAATGGGAAGGGTGTTTACCTCTTATTAGGCAGCTGCCAAACTTCATCTACTGGCCTCAAAAATCATGGATACACAATGTTAATGGCAGCTTAGTAGACTGTACTTATTGTGGCTACCATTATATGTGCTGTTAAAATGGCAGCTTAACGTCCAGGACCACTGTCTTTGTCAATATATTTCTACTGCACATTGAGAGCACTTTGGATCTGGCTGTTGTCCCACTGTCAATGAATTTTGTCCTGAGATTTATAGACTTCCTGACAACTAAGGATGAGGTTCTCTTCAGGTTTCTGTATATATGTAAACTCAGGAATGAGGTGATGCCAATAGTACTGGTTGAGTGCCCCATTTTAATGTAAATGAAAATGTTGTCCTACCTTAATATCAATACCATTCTAGTGAATCAAGCTGGGAGAAACCTTTCTGGTGACGTTTGTCAATGTTTGTGCCTTGCCAACTTGGAGTTTTGTGGTTGGAAGATGATTGGCTAAGCTGAAAAGCACAGGACACTGAGAGTGAATGTAGAGTGAAGACAACTTGGTTTGCTTGATAATATACTAACTTTAAGCAGAATTGTCTTAATTATGCTTACCTTACATTTCTTTGAATGTCTTGTAATGGCGTGAATTTAAGACATTTTACCTTATCTGAACTGTATGGGAAATTCCATGCAGTTTTAAGTTCTATGGACCCCCCAAGGCATTGCAGTTTCCTAAGTCATAGTTACATCTATAAATATTGAAACTAAAGTACACTTTTTCATTGGATCCTGTGTTTACCATGGAAACAAAAAAGTAATGGCTAGGATTCTAGGTGAGGTACTGCAAAAAGCAGAAAACTTATTATTGCTCACTCCCTGTCTTCCTGTCTGAAAAGTGATACTGTTTTGTGGCTAAAGCAATCAATCCAGGTGTCTTATCCCAAAGGCACATCATGCCCTGATCATTCTAGACTCTTTGTGTAGAGTTCATGGTGAACTGTTCTTCCAATTAATTCTCAGTTTTGTTTTATTTTTGAGGGCAAAATATTCTTATTTCATTTCTGGTTCTTTGCAGTAAACAAAAACTCCCATTTACATCTGCATTTATACCCACATGTGATAAATTTTCAAGTATGACAACTAAAACATTAAATAAAATATGTGAATGTAGATGTTAATCCTACTCAAACATCTAAAAGAAATGGAGAAATGTTGGGAGTTGTACAAACTTTATTGCTCAGAAAAAAATAAAAATTTATTGCCCAACATTCTTTCTTCTTTTTAATATTAAATAATAAAATTATAAGGTTCTTAATTATGTGCTTACTAGGACACCTGTATTCCTTCCCTTGAGCATTTATGGCCACATTTATCATGAATTGTTTCATAAAATGGTAAATACATAAAAATATAAACCACTGGCTCAATCAATGTGAACTATTTGAATATCTGTCCATCCTTCAATTTGTCCATCCTTTGTTTTCCGTTCTTTGTTCTTTTCCTATTTCCTCCTATTAATATTAACATCTGATTTTTTATAGCTTCTTGTAGAGAGCTGCAAAGTGCCGAGCCTTAAAGATGGCACTAGCTTCCGCCTTCCACCTCCCTGAGGGTGAGCACTCTCTGGCGTAAAGCCCTTATTTGGTTAAGTCTGTTCAGCCTGTCTGCTTCCACATTAGAGCAGCCTATCAGCAAGGTCCACTCACTGGGGTTGGTTAGTGCAAGGGGATTTAAGCCTGTGCAGGGGTCCGCCAAGGTCCCAGGGTTCAGAAGAAGCATGTTCAAGGATTCTGATTAAAACTGCCTGAAGAAGATCTTCCTGGATTCGCATCTCTCTTGCTGGTCACAGTTGGGCGCATAGAGCTTCCTTGCATTTTTCTTCTTTATGTCCTTTCATTTTTAAATTTAGATCAATAAAAGTTGAGATTTTAAAGACATTAACTGATATTTTTATGTCATAAAATATTTATTCAAGTAATCTTCATGCTAATTATTAATATATTTTTGATGGTGCTCCTTAGCTTGGTATGAAGAAAACACATTTGGTGTTGTTAGTTGACATTTAGCAACAAAGAGCAAATAATCAGTATTTTCTCTATGTGAAAATTAGCCATAGCAGGGACTTTCATGATAGGATCAAATCATGGTAGACCCAGTGAAATGGGAAGAGTTTCATTTGGCCAGATATCCATGCCTTTTTGGGTTACCTAGTTTTCAATCACACTCACTTTCCTCATTCACTTGTTTTAGGTATCTTCTAAGATTACAGCTAGATGAATACCTATGCCTCAGCATCCTGAAGATGACCTTGTCTAAGCTCTTTTAATTACCACTCTCTACAAAGCTTCCTGAGGACACTTTCTGTGAGATAAAAAAAAGGCCCTATGATATGTGGGAAGCCATGAGTTCCTAGACATACCCAAATTTACACAGAAACAGAAAAGGTCTCTCCTCTCACTTACCTCCTCTCTTTCTCTCATTGCAGGGTATATTCCCCAAATGGGAGATTCAATCTGAAAGAGGCCAGCTTCCCACCAATAGAAGTGCCACAATCTGACCAAATCAAGTGTGGAGTGTATCAGTCACAGGAGTTGCCTGCAGCTCTTTCTTCACACCCTTGCCTTCCCAGGCTACATCTATGAGAAGGTCAAGGGGAAGCATGAGATGAACCTGCAGAATCATAGTGGTTTCCAAGGCTGCATCGCTGGGAATACTATACCAGAGTGTGAAAAAGCTGTTGTCTTTTGGCACTGCAGGTGAAGTCACCTCTTCCAATGCTGCCACATCCTCTGCTGCTGTAGTCCCAGCAAACACAGCAGCATCATTATAACTGTAGAGACACGGTGGAGTGTCATGAGGTCAGCCCAACAGTGTCCATTAGACAAAATACTCCAATTATATAATATTAAATTATTGAATTTTTAAAATCGATGATAACTGCATCCTTCGTGGGTCAGGTCTGGTGCATCATATCAGGAATTAATGATGTGACACCATCCAGTGTGATATATTTTGCTATGTTAAGGTTAAAAATCTTTTATCTTAGACAGAAAAGAGGAGATGATGGGATAAGTTATTCTGTAAATATGTTTCTCATACTGGTTAATGAATAAAGCACTGTGGGCCAATTGAAAAGCATTGGCAGGGCTAGAAGACAAGGAGGAAGGAGGAAGTGGTTGGGAGGAGTCAATATGGGGAGCCAGGAGAGCTAGCATGCCAGCCACTCTGGCCAGTAAGATGAGCCACGTGAAAATACTTAGAATAGTAGAAATGGGTTAATCATTAAGACAGAGGTAGCCAGTAAGAAACTATTAACTGGCCAACAGCCTTATATCAATACGGAGTCTCAGCATGTTATTTGGGGCTAGCATGGCGGCGGGACCAGGCAACCAGCAGGAAAAAATATGCTCGTAACCCATAATTTAATAGTTATATAAGTATAACATCAATTGATGAGATGGTCAGGCACATATGACTTCCAAAAGAAGGCTCCATACTCCAGTGATCACTGAATAAACTATTATAGATTTTAATAATTAAATTATTAAAAATATTAAAAATTGGATAGTGTTTTATATATGGCTCCTACAAAATTGGGCCAATCTCATTGATTATTTAATCATTGATTTGAACAATAAAATGAATTAATAACAAAATGTTTCATAATTCACCACTGGGAAGATACTGAAATAATATCATCATTGATTTAAATAATTAAATAATGAAATGGCATGCCAAAATTATCTACAACAAGGTGGAACCAGACTCCACTCTTCCTCAAGTAGATAAAGACAGAGTTGAATATTTAAATAAACAGAGTCTGGCACCATTGACTCTCACAAGATGGCTTTAAACTTCAGTGATCACAGATTACATAATGAACCATTTTAATAATTAATGATTAAATATTTATGTAGTTGTACTCTCTTGCATCATCAATTCCTCAGAGGATGTGCCAGACCTGAAGAAAGACACTGTCATCACTGATTTTTTAAGTATAATAATTCAATAATCAAATTATCAAACTGTCTTGCTTGATGAAATCTGTCTTGATGTCATATTCAATAATCACTGAGTCTCTGCTGTTGTGATGTAGGAGCTGTGATGAGTCCCCATCTGCGGAGTTAATAGTGGCTACAATACAATGATGGTGACAGGAGGAGCTTCACCAACACAGCTGAGAGAGAGCACCTCATTCTTCTCTGTGACATCATACCTGGTGAGGCTTCTGTGATGGCACTGGCACCTCTTGTGCAGCTGCTTCTAGTAGATCTTTATGGAGGTGACAATGTGGAGGAAGAGCATGGAAGCAAACACCCTTACAGACATGCTCAGCTTGGTGGAGTACTTGTACATTTTCTCAGTGGGTACCATTGTGTCTTCTGGACACGATCTCTCAGCTTCCCTCACACTCTGGGCACCGAATATAGCAGCGGCTTCTGCTGTGTCCATGGCTGCCACTTCCAAACCCCTAATCTAACTCCTGCCAATAACCACACTCTAATTGCAATAAAGGATATCATCATCATTTAAATATGAAACAAGTCAGTAATTTTTAGCATTCACTAGGTCACACCAAACTAAAGTCGCCATTCATGAAGTAAGGATCTCTTTAAACAATTACTCAGACAATTAAAAAATTAAGTGATGTCACATAATTAACTGCCAAGGAAGTTTGGCCAGATTCAAGTCATAAAAAAGCCATCATCATAGATTTAAACAATTATTATTTCATTAAATAATGAACTTTCAAATAAGGTGATGATGTCCCATACATAATTCCCCAAAAGGAACGCAAGCTTGACTCTTTGTGAAATAGAGAATGTTTTATTTAAACAATCATAGAAATATTTAGCTGGTCTTTCATATTAACTCCCACAAGGTGGTGCTAAACTCCCTATCATTGATGGCACAATTGTCGATTCATATAACAAAATAATCAAAAAATGAGATGATGACAGATCATCATACTCCTACAAAGTGGTTTCAAACTTGATGCATGTTTGATGTGGTTATCATCGATTCAAATAATTTTATTACATAATTAAATAACTTGATGGTATTGCATACTTGACTCCCACAAGATAGCCTAAAATTTCACTGATCTTTGATTATCTGAAGCCCTATTTTAATTGTTAAGTAATTATATAATCAGAGGATGAAATGGTCTGGCACGCTTGACTTTCAAGGGTTGTTTCTTACTTGACTGTTCCAAACTCAAGTGATCATTGATTATTTAATCATAGATTTAAATAATAACCCGAAAGTGACTAAATGTCATTGTGTATTCAGGGTATTAAAGGACATCTTATAGTTTATGTTTGTTGGATGTCTCTTTAGAGACGAACTACCTCTGTCCAATTATCCTCTGTCCAATTATTATTTGTTGAATAAATGGGAGTCTTTTTGTAATCTTAATCCAGTTTTACATTTTAGGGAAGATGACGTTCATCAACAAAAGTCTTGAACTGTTTCTCCACAGACTGATATTAGTTAATTTTGAATTGGGTAATATTAATAGCTGCAGGCCAACTTCTGGGGATTTGTCCATTTCCTGGTTAGAAGAATCAAACTCCATATATGCTGCCATCAAAGTTGTATGGGATACTTACCTTAGGATAGAAAATATCCATGGTCAACACTAAAACTAACCTTCATTTGGCTTATTGGGCCATGATGTAGGAATAGAGAATTCCAGCAGAGTTGCTAGGCAACAGTTATGACATTATGTCACATTCTCCTACACATTCCACATGCTAAAATAACCCCACCCACTCATGGACTCACATTATATTCTCACTGATTTTCTCCCAATAATGAAAGCCTCTTTATTGAGACATACTTATTTTAAATTCTCCTACCAAACAACTACTTTTCTATAATGATCTACACATGAAAGTGAAATCCTTTTATGTCATTCAATGAGATTAATGAGTAGTTAAAAATATTTTCAATGCTCCAATTTTCATATTTCAAGAATGAAGACAATAACATTCTTGTGACTCTGGGTTAGTCAATTTCTATTTACTTAAACTAAAATAAGCTTCTCTTCATTCTTTTATATTTAAGGCAACTTAACCATATACTATAGGTGAAAAGATGGGGAGAAAGAAGGTGAGTAAATAATTGTAACAATGAACAAAGACACACAAAGAGAAATAAATAAACGCAAGTGATGGGAGATGTTATTCTGTAAATATGTTTCTTGCATTGATTAATGAAAAAGAACTGTTGGCCAATTGGAAAGCAAAATAGGCAGGGTTAGGAGACAAGGAGGATTCCGGAAGTGGTAAGGAGATCCAAGATGGTGGAACTACAGGTTAGACGCTAGCCCCTCTTTCTGGTAAGGTGAGACCATGTGGAAATACTTAGATTAATAGAAGAGTGTTAATATTTAAGACAGTGCTAGCCATTAAGAAACTAGTAACTGGCCAACAGAATTATATCTAATACAGGGTGTTTGACTGTTATTTGGGGTTGGTGCAGCAGTGGCTCCAGGCTGCTGGAAAAATTACTCATAACATTATGGCATCCAACGTGGACTGAAGAACTTCACTTAAAACTTAAGAAAAGCTTAAAAAGGATTTTAGAAACAAAATAACAGAGACAAGCAAGACTTCTTGGTAGCAGCATTATTCTTGGTTGGACTTTGTTTTCCTAGAAACAAGCAGAAATTTGTGCGGCTCCTTTAATGGAGGTTTCATGACTCAGCATAAGAGGTAGAAAAACCAGAAGGGTTTTAAAGAGCTCTGCTATCAACTTACTGTTGTGTATGAGAGGTGGCAATGGCAGTGACCACATCTCCAAGCCAGCAACATGCTGTAGGATAGCAGCATAGACCAAGGCAGTGAGCAGCTCTCACTTCTGGCAGTGAAAGTGCCCGCTGCCATCTTGTATAGACCATGGATAATACAACTGTGGCTTTCCTTTTAACAACAATGTTGTTATTTACCAGAAAATTAATGGCAAGAAAAAGATAAGGATTTACAGTAAAGATGGATTCAGATTAAGAAAAACATCTAAAGATTACACTGTGTTTTAAAATATACATAGGCTTGGGAGAGAGAAAAGAACAAAATGGTTTTAAAAAGACAGGGTGTGGCTGGGTGTGGTGGCACACACCTTTAATCCCAGCATTTGGGAGACAGAGGCAAGCAGATCTCTGTGATTTCAAAGTAAACCTTGTATATAGAGTTAATTCCAGGACAGATAAAGGTTACTCAGAGAAATCCTCTCTCAAAATATGAAAAAAATAGAAGTAGAAGACATAGAGTAATAAAAATGCCACATAAAGATGTAAAGCACAGAGAAACTTTGGATATTATAAGCTGTCCTGATATATTTAAATCGTTTGACTGCTGAGGAAATAACACCTGTTAAGACAAATACTGTTGGATTAATCCAATTTACATATTTTAGAAATGCTTTGACTTCAAAATTTAAGTCTAAGAACAGGTTACTGGAGAAAAGGATTTCTATTTTTGTTTCCACAGAGAATGAAAAGCTGTGTATTCCTTCTGGACTAATCTGGTTTGATCAAGCAAGAACCCCTGAAACACTCCCAGGTGATGCAAATTTAAAAACAGCTTGGACAAGGCAGTCTTGCAGACCACAGCCACGATTTCTGTGTCTCCTTAGGAAGCACATTACAGTTCCCCCTACCAGCACAAAATTGTTTGGAAAGAATGACGCCCAAATTCCCCAATATTGTCTTTAAATGTTTGTTTTCATTCATATGGGGTTGGTTATAAATGGTTAATGATCACAACTAATATTTATAAAGGTAAAAAAAGGATTATGGTATTGATATAAATACTTTGTTTTGGAATGGATTTTCATTTATTGAAACAAACTTAAGGTCAATTTTGTGATATGTATATTTCTCCTCTTGTTTACGTATTGTGTTTATATAACACATTTAGAAATGTAATGTATAATTTAACACAGATTATAGATAATTACTTATGATAGTGAAAACATAGAGGTAAGTTAGGATTTCTAGATATAGAGAGATATATTTGAGATGAATAGGCATTCTTCAAACTTTTCAAAGACCTATAGTATATGGCATTTACAATGGTTTAAGGTTTTTCTAGACAGTGAGATATAACTGCTCCTGGCAACACCACATGCATCAGAATGAAGATTGACATCAAAGAAACTCGTTATGGAGTTTGCTTTCTATATGACAAGACTAGACATATGGGCAAGATATTGCTCTTGTATGGACTGTTTGACTTTATGCTGTATAAACTGGACATGCAGAGCCCACACGAAACTGCTGAAATAAGATGGACAGTGCTTCAGGATTCCTGCTTCATATAAGAGTGTGCCAGACAGTCTGCAGGACACAGAGAAAAGTGACTGAAAAACTACCAAAACAGGTGAACAGTTTAAGGTATCCTGCTTTGCTGAAGAGTCTGCCATACACACTATGGCCTATGGGCTGAAGATGGAAATTCACAGAAGAACTTTAGGTGACTGACAAGGTGAGTTGTCTCTGTCATTTCTAGAGTTTATATATTATCCTTCTGTAGTCTTTGAAAGAGTTGAAGATGGATAGTTATGGTTATAGATTTCTTTAGTTAGGATTAAAGATAAGTTACATATAGTACTTTAGACTCATAAAGATAAGATAGATGATGAAATATTTTCTTAAATATTACTAAGTGTTAATGGACAAAATATTGTTAACTGTGATTCTTATTTGATAAATGTTGTGTGATATATTTTGCTATGTTGAGGTTAATACCCTTTTTTTATTTTTGGACAGAAAAGAGGAGATGATGGGAGATGTCATTCTGTAAATATGTTTCTTGTATTGATTAATTAATGAAGCACTGTTGGCCAATAGGAAAGCAAGATAGGCAGGGCTATGAGACAAGGATGAAAGAGGAAGAAGTAAGAAAGAGTAAAAATGGAAAGACAGGAGAGAGCAGAACTCCGGCCCCTCTCCGGTAAGATGAGACCACGTGGAAGTACTTAGATTAATAGAAATGGATTAATATTTAAGAGAGAGCTAGCCGATAAGAAATTGGTAGCTGTCCAACAGCATTATATAAAATACAGAATCTCCGTGTATTATTGGGGGCTGGTGTGATGTAGGGACCAGACAGCAAGGGAAAACAACTCGTTACATGGTATTGGCACAAAAATAGACAGTTAGACCAATAGAATCTAATTAAAAATCTTGATATTAATCTACACACCTATGGACACCTGAATTTTGACAAAACAGCTTAAAGTATGCAATGGGAGGAGCAAAGAATCTTCAGCAAATGGTGCTGGCACAACTGGATGATGATGTGTAGAAGACTGCATATTCACCTATGTCTATCGCCATGCAGAAAACTCAAGTCCAAATGGATCAAAGACTTCAATATAAATCCAGCCACACTAAGCTGGATTTATAAAAGAAAGTGGGAGGTATCCTTGAATAAATTGCTACAAGAGATTGTTTCCTTAACATAACTCCAGTAGCACAGACCCTGAGATTGAAAATTTATAAATGGGACCTCCTCAAGCTGAGAAGCTTCTGTAAAGCAAAGAACACAGTTGATGAGACCAAACAGCAGCCAATACCAGGAAAAAAGATCTTCACTGTCCTATCTGACAGAAGGCTGATCTCCAAAATATACAAAGATATC
This sequence comes from Cricetiscus sungorus, assembly GCA_030556225.1. Classification (NCBI taxonomy): domain Eukaryota; kingdom Metazoa; phylum Chordata; class Mammalia; order Rodentia; family Cricetidae; genus Cricetiscus; species Cricetiscus sungorus. The sequence goes on from JANBXA010000424.1 coordinate 1,537,239, forward strand.
AAGAAATTAATCATCAAAATAATAAAGCACTATTAAAAATGGGATACAGAACTGAAGAGAGAACTCTCAGGAGAAGAAATCAAAAAGGCTGAAAGACACTTAAGAAAGTGCTCAACATCTTTACCTATCAGGGAAATGCAAATCAAAACAACTCTGATATACCATATTACTCCTGCCAGAATGGCTAAGATTAGAAACACCAATGACAACTTGTGCTTGAGAGGATGGGGAGAAAGGAGAACAATCCTCCAATGTTGGTGGGAGTGCAAACTTGGACAGCTATTTTGCAAATCAGTATGGTGATTACCCAGGAAAATGGGAATCAGTCTACCACAGGACCCAGTAATCCCCCTCTTAGGCACATACCAAATCGATCTACATCCATGCAACAAAGAAATGTGTTCAACTAAGTAGCAGCATTGTTTGAAATACAAAGAATCTGGAAGCAACCTAGATGCTCCTCAACTGAAGAATGGGTAAAGAAGATGTGGCACATATACACAATGGATACTACTCTGTGGGGAAAAAACAAAGGATGGAATTTTGAAAATTGATGGAAAATTGATTTAACTTGAAGAAGCTATCCTGAGTTAAGTAACCAAGATGCAAAAAGAGGAATACGGTATGTACTCGCTTATATATAAATTTGAGACATTGAGTGAAATATCACCAGCCTATAATTCACACCACCAGAGAAACTAGGTACTAGGATGATTCTGAGAGATTCATACATGGTCCTTCAGAGAATGACAAAGGGACAAGATCTCCAGAGCATATTGTGAGTGTCAGGGCAGTGAGTAGAGAGGGACCTAGGAGAAAGTCAAGGGGAGGAGAAGAAAGCATGTTGGACTGGGGTGATTGAGTCAGGGAAGGAATAGATGCAAGGAGAGAGAGAGAGAGAGAGAGAGAGAGAGAGAGAGAGAGAGAGAGAGAGAGAGAGAGAGAGAGAGAGACTATAAAAGATGGAGCCATTATAGGTTTGAAGACAAAAGTGACCTGACTCTGGAAAAATATGCAGAGACCTACACGACTGATCACAACTAACAATTTGAGCAAGAGTGGAAAGGCTACCATAAATTCCCTTCCCTGATAATGAGTTTGATGATTAACTTATCCACAGTCACTAAGCCATCATATAGTAGCTGATGGAAGCAGTCACCTACACCCAAACCTTGAGCCAAACTGGAATACAGATGTGGAGAGGGATAACCTCACCAGGCTACAGAAACCCATAGCGACAGCTAACCTGAACAAGGATAAGGTAATGGGACCCCAGACTGATAGCTGGGAACCCAGCATTGTACCAACTCAGACCCCATGAATATGGGCCTCAGTTAGATGGCCTTGGAAGTCTAAGGAACCTCTTGACAGTGGAATCAGTATGTGTCCCTAGTACACAAAAGGACTTTGGAGCACATTCCTGATGGAGGGTGAGCGAGAGGAAGGGATGAAGGGAGGGAGTGGGAAATGTGGTCCATATGTAAAATAAGAAAAAAAAAACCACTGGAAACTGTGACAGATATACAACTCAAAATTATTTTTCAAGCTCAGAGCATTTCTCTGATAAAAAGAAAATGTTTAATACATCTTTGGGCAATGTAAATAATAAAGGTGAATAACCCTATTTGAGTTACAAATGAAATTTGTCTTTAAATTAAAAAAAAACTTAAACAATAATGTGAATACTTAACTCAGCAAGATGGAGCTTGAATGGACTCTTCATGGAATAGAGGATCATTTATTTAGATAATTATACAAATATTTAGATATTCTTGCATATTAACCCCTATTATCAATTTAAATTATGTAATTATTAAATTAGATGATATGGCATACTTGATCCCACAAGGTGGCACCAAATATTAGGTATTTTGGATGACATAATCATTGTTTTATATAACTAAACAATCAAACAACAAGAAATATCACATTGTCCACCTCCACAATGTGGCTCCTAACCAGACTTATGAATGATGTTGTTATCATTGATTCAAATAATTTATTGCATAATTAAATATTTAGATGGTCTTGCATACTTGACTCCCACAATGCAGTGCAAAAATCCAATGAAAATCAACTATCTAACGTCTTATTTTAATAATTAAATAATTACATAATCATTGGATGAGACTGTCTGCTGTACTCAACACCCACACGTTGTCTCTTACTTGGCTATCACAAGATTGTGCCAAACTACACAGATGATCAAATATTTAATCAGATTAGACTAATAAGATATGCAAATGATTAAATGTCATTGTGGACCCAGGGTTTAAGATGATATCAGATAGGTGATATTATTACCTATGATAGGAGCATTTGCCTCATTAGAGATGAACTGCTATACAATTATCCCTCAGCCTAGTCTAACAAATGGATCAACACCTTCCTGAAGGAAGATATCAATGAAAAAATGACCTTTTCTTGAATAATTGTGAGTCTTTTTATCTTCTTAATCTACAGTTGTATTTTTTTTGAAGATAAATAGAACTTACTTTATTCTCAATTATGTGAGTATGCGTGTCTGTGTGGGAGTGTGGGTTGATATTGGTGCCAGAAGTGTTGGGTCCCTGGATCACTTCAGTTGTGTTTCACCTGAATTGTCTCCTGAGACAAGTCGTAATTTTCTGGGGAGCATCCAGCATAGGGCCCGGACCTAAGAGGGCCACATAGCAGTATTTTTCTGTTCCTGCTGGAAGTTTATCCACAGCTGTACTTCTTAGGGAAGATGACATTTATCTACAAGAGTCTTTGAACTGCAATTCCTGGTATAAGGTAATCTTAAATTGGGTAATATTAATAGCTGTAGCCCAACTTCCAGGAATTTGGCTATGACTTGGTTAGGAAAATCAATTTCAACAAATGCTGTCATTAAAAGTTGCTACAACAGCCCCAGTAGAGACAGTGTAGCAATGCTGAGAGAAATCTCAACAGCTATCTGTCCAGAGGTTCGCACCACACGTGGTTATGCCTCCTGGGGAAAAGTGGTTCAGGTCCCTGCAGGTGCTTGTATGGCTGGCTGTTTGGAAAGGGTGCTAGATGTGTTTTGTGCTATGATAACAATATTGCCTCTTATTCATGGATATTTTAGCCTGTAGCTCCACTAGTAATTCAGAAATGCCTAGAGAACACTTAGACATAGTTTCAGGAACTAAAAGAGATACAGATCAGCAGTCAATAGTTGGGTATTGCCCTTTGTGCCTTCAGATACAGATTCTAAGGCGCCAGTTGTGACTTCAGATGTCAGCCAGGGCCTGATAAATCAATTAGGGCTAAGGCTGTAAGAATTTTCCTGCAATGTGACCCTGCCTGTAATTAGCCCACTAGCAGCAAAGCTGTTATGGGATTCATTACAATACTCTAATTTGGGATCTTAGGGCCCTTAAATCAATACTATTAGAAATTTACTATCCAGAGACAAAGATTATTCTCTAAACTCAACAAATCAAATCACTGATATGCTGACCACAAACAGGCCAAAATAAACAGAGGTTCCCGGCTACACACTTGCTTAGATGTATTTACGACCTCATGTTTCAAAGTAATTGTTGACGCCTTTATAGTATGTCTGTAAATCTTTAAACTGTGGCTAAAGATCTGTTCCTTAAACTTTCTGTATAAAAACCCAATATTTTGAAGTAAACTTTGCAGCAGTTCGCAAACCTCCTCAGGTGTGTTTGTGTCTGTCTGTCAAGCCGAAGCCATTCCTGACCTGGTCATCCGAGTCCTGGTCTCCACACAGAACTGCAACCCACTGAGCAGTCTGTGGCAAAAAGTTTTGTAAGATACCTATCTTGGGAGACTAAAATATCCAATCTAAGAAGCTCTCTGATTCTGGTCCTGTGACACTAGAATATAGAATTCCAGGAGTGTTGCCAGGCAGCATTCATGATCCAACATTCAGTCACATTCTAGTACATCTCCCACTTGCAAAAAGTTCACCCATGAATGAACTAACCTTATTGCCTTCCTGATATTGTCCCAAAAATTCAAGACTCTATTCTGAGTTCTACTTATTTTCAAGTCCATGAAACAACTACATGTCTATAGAGATATACATGAAAATGAAAGCATCATTATGCCATTCAACTGCATTGATGAGTATTTAATCATATTTCCCATGCTCCAATTTTCTTATTTCCAGGATAAAGATAATACCATTATTGGCCTCTACCTTAATTCATTTCTATTTACTTAAATGAAAATAAGTATCTGTTTATTCTCTTAACTTTACAATAGCTTGGTCAAATGATGTAGGTATAATTTGGGAGAAATAGGTGAGTGAATAATTGTAGCAATGCACCAATGCACAAGAGAAGTAAACACACACACACACACACACACACACACACACACACACACTAACACACACACACAACACATTGGACACAAAAATGACAGTAATGCTTAGAAACACCCATGATCACATTGACTCCTTGCAACAAGATCAAATAGCTTTCTCTGGACTCCTGGAAAATTACTATAAACAAATCAGGAACATCTCTAAAAGATATCTTTGCCCAGGCAAAAGGAAGAAGTCTAGAGAATAAATCATCCACATTCCTAAGACATGGGATGGGTGGATTTTAGTTATTTGATGGGTTATGGGAGTTTGCCATTATTTATGGGGAATATAAGGTAAAAAGGAATATTAACTTTAAATATTTTGCATTGGTATGAGCTATACTATAGTGATACAAATGTAAATTTGTTTTTTACTAGATGTATGTTTCTATTCTTGTTGAAACTATTGCACTTATGCAGCTTATTTAAAAATGAATATATAATGAAAAATGCAGGTTAGTAGTTACTCATCTGTAATAATCAAACCTGTAGTCATATCAGGCATTTTTTCATGGTTAAATATGTATATTTAGATGGGTAGATGACCTTCAAACAATTCACAGACCTCCAGAATATAGCATTCAAGATGTTTAATAACCTTAGAATTTTCATGACATGAGACATATCTGCTCCAATCAGCACCAACATAATCCATAAAAGGATGATGGGCACAGAAGAATCTCCATATGGAGTTGACTTTCATGTGTCAAAACTGGTCATTTGGGCTATATCTCTGAAGGTGTGGGTGACCTTCAGAATGCCATAGCTGGGCACATAGAGGGCAAAAGTCATCCCTCATGCAAAAGTCCATGAGTTGGTCCTGAGGCTCCTCCTTTATGGTCTATATTTGTGTTCGGTTCCTGTAGACTTCACTTAGTGTATCTTTCATGCATGCCTGTGAGTCATCCTGTGATCTCATTCACAGGACTGGAAGATGAGTGGAAGCCAGGGATGGAGGGAGATACAGACAGAGGAGGAGGTAGATGTTTAGGAAGACAGATAGATACATGGTTAAACAATGTTAGATAAAACAATTTAGTTATTTTTGTGTGGGATGGTATTTCTGCAGGTTGTCCATTTCTGTCTATGCATACTTGTATCTGTTCATAGTGTCGAGGTGCTGGAGGGAAAGATGAAGTTACCCTGGGTTTTCTGTGAGAATACATGGAAATTGTTCAGAAAACCCTGAGGATAATGGGAATGTATATGTGTTATAGGCCTCCTGGTAAGATGAGCTGGTATTGCTTATTTTCCCTCGATGTGTTCCCTCTGTTCAGTCAAATCTCTTCAGAGATCCCTGAATACCCTGCATGTTAGACTTGGCTACAGATAGACACACATCCACACTTGATACTGAAATTCTTATATCTGAGGAAAAAGTGAGGACTTTTGAGAAATAGGAATTTCTTGAGTGGGGCCTGATAGGTACAGAAGGTGGAGGGATTTTGATTGAGAGCCATTGTGGTGGTTGAGATACACATTTTATAAATTATGAAAGCCACTGAAAATCAAAATTTCAAAGCAACCATGCTTTTTTCTTTAGCTTCTATGTGGTTGTGGTACATACCTTTAGCCCCAGATCTCAAGATTAAGATGGATCTCTGTTAGTTCAAGGTTACAGTGACTCTAAGATATTAATCCAGAAATAGCTCTCATAAATTTGATCTCTGCACCTTTGATCTCATGCCTCTAATCCAATATCTAGTTATGTGTTCATAGCTGGGATATGGACAAGTGGAGAAAGAAATATATGGAGGAGGATATGGAATCTGAGAACCTCTTTCTTCTGAGGATCCCAGGAGACTGGACTGCCATTTCATCTGAGCAGAAATAAGATCTAGTGCCTTCAATATTTTGTTTCTCTGATATGCACCTTGAAAGTTGAACCCATATATCTGTCATGGGGATCATTTTTGGTTCCACATATGATACAGATGGAGATAGCTCAGATTGGGTACATGGTAATGCCTATTTAGATGGTTAGAGTGTGGGCCTGGGACCAGGGCCTTGTATAAAAGGGAGCAATTGAGTTGGAATGTTTAAACTTTCCAGGAGCTGTTAACTCCAAATCATGGATATCCAATATCCCAGGACACACAGTGGCCACTGCTACAAATAACGTGGGGCAGCATCTGACTGAACACAGATGGAGGGACACTATGTGCATGAAGGCCAAGATTTCCTGAAGCTTTACTTATTTCTTATCAGAATATGAGACCTATGGGACCACTGTCCTAAAAAGCTGGATGCCTCCCAAGTGCACACATCTCCCTGCCCTTTGCCTTGTGTCCAACCAGGACTAGCCTTCTACCAAGTGGAAAGTCAGTGCTGGGTTTAGTTGAATGAACCTACCCCTCTGGTTTCTGCCACCCTTCCCTTGTGCCCTGTGCTTTGGGACACCACAATCCTGCTGCCCTACCAGACCTTGGTCAGCTTAGAAGGCCTCTTCATGCCAGTTGCTTTGAACAGAAAGGTTGGTTTGACCTAGGGTGCGGGATGCCAGCATACACCCGTCCGGCCTGGGAGCTGGGGTAGTAGAGTTAAGGAGATGGCTGTCAGATCTCTGAATGAAGTGGGAGGTTGCCTTGAAAATAACCTGGCTTGGCAATGAGGACAACACTCAGCCCCTGGTCTTCAGGTCCCTGAGTTTGGTATTAGACTCATTCATTATGGTCCAAATTGGCATAAGGTTTCTGTAGGCTTCCTTCAAGTCTGGTACAGGCGTGTCTCCCTGTGCCCTCACAAATGGAATTCACAGAACTGGCAGGTTCTAAAGAAGAGTGTCCCAAGTCAGTGCAGTGGAGAGCCCCATGAAGTCAGTGAGCCCCATTTTGCCACTCCTCTTTGCATTATCCACATCCTTTGTGATTCATCCCTTGCATCAGATCTAGGACCCATCTACTGCCTGTTTTGGCAAAGTGGTTGGTGGCTATTTTGGAACATAATACAAGCTTGTTCGGTATTATGTTGCTTTGTAAAGTGCTGAGGTACACTACATATGATCTTGGATGTTGGCATTCTCAGTGCACTACTGCTGTCAAGTAGAATGGTTTTGTTTCTGTCTATGATATCACATCTGGACAAGGCTATGGGCTGCTCAGGAACAGGCTACCTGTGCTAGCTCAACAGTACATAAGTGCAACTTCTGCAGTATCTTTGACCCACGGGAGCCTGTGAAGATCAGGGTCCTGGTGACCCAGTCTGGGTGACTTCAACTTGCATTGCTGGGGCACAGAAAAATCCTTTTCCTGGGCCCTTGTTCTTCCTTTTTGGGTGGGATCAAGAAAAATATCTGCTGGGATTCTACATCCTGGGATGTTTCTGGCTTTATATGGGGACACTTACCGCGAGCATATTGTACACTGCACAAGGCCACCCAGGGAAATACCATGGTTTTGCTGAAGCTTTCTCAGCAGCAACCACAGCTCAATTCTGGAAAACACGTACACTGGACAGCATCGATCACCTATTCTCAGTGTCTCAGCATCTGATATTGTGGTTAACCAGATATTGTGGTTAAATATCTGCCATACTATCAGCTCCTTTGTTACCAACCTTTTTTTATTTTTTCATCTGCCTGCCTGCCTGCCTCCTATCTGACTTTCCTTTTTTTGGCATTGCATTCTTTTGAGCTATGCTGCAGAGGTAATTCAGCAACTGAGACCTGTTGAAAAAGTTTCTGGTCATGAGCTCCATTCCCAGAACCCTACAAGTTGTCTGGTAGGCACCAACCTCATTATCCTACACAGGCTGGTTTTGTATTCCTTATGGGTAAGGGTCACAAGAGCCAGTTTGGTGGATCAATGTGAATCCAAATAGAAATTGCAAGAGTTCCATGTGAACTGAATGGTAAACAAATGAGACCTCACAGTCCTATAGTCACCATCTCTGCAAGGCCAGGTGTCACTGATGCCATCTCCACTGACAGGTTTTCTCTCTGTGAAGCAGGCAAATGTTGAAGAGCCAATTGTCTTAATCTGCCTTGTCCAGGTATCATCTCAGCTATTACAATACTTAGAGAAGTTTCTAAAATCAACACAGGAACTATCTTGATCCCTAGAACATCTCTCTCTCTCTCTCTCTCTCTCTCTCTCTCTCTCTCTCTCTCTCTCTCTCTCTCTCTCTTTCTCTTTCTCTGTGTGTGTATGTGTGTGTGTGTGTGTGTGTGTGTGTGTGTCTTACGATGTTACACGGGTCATTAGGGGCATTAGACCTTAAAGGAGCATGGACTGCTAAGACAGAAGGAGCTCTGATCCTACCCAGTTGAAAGTGGGATCACTTAAATTCAAGTACTGTAGAGATATCTAAAGTCAATCATGTGCGCATTCACAGAAAAATTCTTCACTTAACTTTCTTTTCAATAGAAAGGCAATTGGTTAAACAGGGCCACTTATTGGGCATTCTATAAGAAAAATGCTTCCAATTAATTGCTTCTCAAATATACCCAGGAAGCCATATCTTATCTTCTGAATTTTTGGCAAGAGTTGGCTCCCCAAGCTTGAGTCTCTGGAAACATGCTTGGGTTGAAGCTTATACAGGTTTCTCATTCCCAAATAAAGAGCAACACACCTCTAGTAGGAATGTTCAGAGCCTATACAAATAAAATAGAGGGATGCATTTAAACTTGTAATATTTCCAGAACATGGTCCAGATGATTCAGAAACAAACCTTTAACACTGGATCAGAAGTTAGAGTCACACACATCTCAGTATGCTGCAGCAACACTAAGACATGAACAGTGTTGCAAAATCCTCATCTATTATTTTAACACCAGTTACAACACTGATGCGCAGTGCATTCACTTTTACCTAGTGGTATTGGCACTGTTGATACAAAAGCTTAGAAACCATCATACAGGCTTATTTAGGAAGTTGCTACAGGAAAAAATAAAAGATGAAAGAGCAAATAAACAAACCGGAAATCTCACCCCCCCAACTCCTTTTCTCTTGTTCAGTCTAATGTTGAGAGGTAACCAGAGGAAACCTCACCATGTAGAAGATACTTTCAGATATTTAGTCTTAGGGGATAGAGTATCCAACACAAAAACTCCTTGGCCAAGTTACAGTGCACAGCCAATGACATAAGGTAAGTTGTTTTTTGTTTCCAATAGCTGCTGGGCTGATGCAGGCAGGTGAGGGTGGGGCCCGGGGTGGGGCTGGCCTGATCGAGTGGGCGAGGCCTAAGGAAGTAGGCGGGGCTAGGGATTAGGTGTGGTCCTCGTCTGCTGGGTGTGGTCAATGTTGCCAAGGTCCTGGTCAGGGCTTCAGTGTCCCTCATTTCCAGGACAGGGTGGCAATGGCATCGTCGCACAGCTGCCTTCGTGCATATGTGATAGTTGTTGTTCTTTTGATACAGCTGCTGTGATGCAGCTGCTAGGGCCTAAGAAACACAAACACAAGATTGAGTGCCCATGTGGAGTTTATTGAGAGAGGGGAGAGGAAAGAGGGGGGTAGCTGGTGGCCAACTGAAAGCGGGGAGAGAGAGAGAAGCGAGAGAGAGGGAGATGAGAGGGACAAGAGAGAGCAAGAGAGAGAGGTGCGCTTGGCGCGCTTGCTTTAAAAGGGGAGCTTGTGCAGGCGTAACCCAGTCTCCGCCCAGCCAGGTAAGGCCTGACATAGTGATTACGCATCCCGCCCATTAGAGGCGGGGCCCACAGACTGCCGAGCCTCAACAATAGTGGCATGCATATGTGTTCGTGTGAGCATGAAGGCTGTATGCATGCATACATGCATACATACATACATGCTTCCATGTGAACATGTGTGGACATACACACGTGCAGGCGTGTGGATCGGTGTGGCTGTGCATGAATGTGTACAGGTGTGCACACGGATGTTCACTCATACAGACATATATGCATGCATATACAGGCACACATGCACGAGCATATACTCACACATGTAGACATACACGCATGCATTGTAAGGATGGCAAAATTTAGCCTAACCCTCCCCGACAAAAAAACACATGGAATTAAAAATACATAAGAAAAACCTTTTAAGTACACATTTAAATTAGGAGCAGTAGAACTAGGGCAGAAGCAAAGAGTGCTCACTGTTATTGTCAAATACCTGTGTTCATATCCCAGTACCTGAGTCTAGTGGTTTATAACAGCTTTTAACTCCAACTCCATGTAATCCAGTGATCTTTTATGGCTTCTGCACGCAGTTACATGCATTGTATACATTCATGCAGACACAATTCCCATAATGAAAGCAACTACTGGTATTAAAAATTTATTAAAGAATAAACTCAACAAAATATCAAGATACAATCATGCCAGATTAGGAAGGGTATTGGTAATAAAACCAATTTCAGGGTCCAGATTAGAGGACCTGAGTAACATGTCTGAGTTTCATGGAGGAGAGGATAGGTACCAAAAGTTTTCTTCTGGTCTACACACACACACACACACACACACACACACACACACACACACACACACACATGCATTGTAGGAATGTAAAAACATCCAACAGGCTGAAAAAGTGTTGAATGATTAAAGGTCAGTAACACTGTGCACCAGAAATACTCTATGGTCAAGAAAAGAATAATCTGTCAGGAAAGAGAAAAACCCATCCCAACATTATTATACATGACAGCCACAATGTAAATATTTTTTTTTCACTAGAAAATATTGGAAAATAATTTCCTTAGGGTAAGGCTTGAAGAGTAGGAAGATGATTAGGACACATGAGGTATTTTATTTATCATTTTGTAGAATAAATAAAAACATATTTGCTGCAGGGGTCTTTTGTTTGCTTTTCCAGAATTGGTTTCACTGTGAATCCCAGGCTGTCCTGGAGATCATTGTGCAGACCCAAATAGCCTCAAATAGGAAGAATTCCTTCTCCCTCCTGTGTGCTGGGATTAAAAGGCCTGTGTCATCAAACGAATAGTTACTGTCGTTTATAACTTTTTATAACATGAATATTTCATAATTAACAAGGGAAATAATAGCACACAGAAAAGTATGTGCTACAAAATAATAATAATAATAGTAATAGTAATAGTAATAATAATAATAATTATTGATTTATTGGATTCTCTCTCCCCCTAGTCAACCTGGCCCTGTTTTCTCAAACACCCCCAATCTCTCCTATTTGTGCCTTTGTGCCCTGAGGTTTCTCCCCAGGACCTGACTGTCCACACAAGTCCATTCCAGGGCCTGTGTCTTCTTCTTAGGGAACCTTTCCAGGTCACAGGCCTCTCTAATGCTCAGGATTTTCCATGCCCTGGAGTCAATCTTCTCTGCTTTCCACAGGTAATGTTCCTTTTTTCTCTGCTTTCCACAGGTAATGTTCCTTTTTCACCTGGATCTGTCTTTCAGATGATCACCCTATACTGACATCTCAAATGCTACCAAAGGTTGGATGGCTAAGCCATGCATTCATTAAGTGACTCCATAAAAATTATGCATGCAGAAGCCATGAGGAACTGCAACTCACAGCTGCAAGCTGAAACCAATTATTTGACTCAGCAGGTCCCTGCTACATTATGTAGGATTTTGATAAAGTGCTTCAGAGCAGTGGCTGGGAGTGTATTATAGAGAGTACTGGTGGAAAGGAGTTGGAGGCATTTAGACACCTCCAAATGTGTATGCTTTTAGAGCAGGAAAGATTGAGTGTCTAGTTGAGAGATTAAGTATCTAGTTGAAAGAAGTGAGAAAATCAATCCAAAACAAGAACATAAAGAAAATCCTCTCGTAGGTCTGGAGTTCTGAACTACTTGATTGGGGTGAAGTGTGTGGTCAAAGAATCCAGGGAGCAACAGGAATTCTGTACTGCATCTGGGGAGTTGGCAGGAGCACAAGAGCAAAGCTTCCCTGTTCACATAAAAGTCCTGGTGAGTGGAAAGAAAAATGGAAACCCAGAGTTTCACATGAAATGCTTCAGTAATACTGAAATAATGAATCCATATTTGTCACAGCCCATGCAGTGGTCTCGCCAGCAATAACGCACACAGACAACAGGATCCTTCTGCAGCAAGCTTTATTGCATCCAAGCGATGAAAGGAGGAAGACCCCAAGCCCCAGAGTGTTTATATAAGCTGTTTTTATAAGCCCTAGCCGCACCAGGATGGTATGAGGTGACATATTGCCCTCTGGTTGGCTGCTCATTCATCACCCTATGTGACGCCCTGGGCTGGGCAGAGACTTGGCGTGTTCTTGCAATCAGCACATGTGCTCCAGAACTTGTTTACTGACTGCGGGGACAGATGGCAGTGCCATCTTGTAATGACGACTGCAGTATCTCAGCTCCCTACACATATTTAATCTAAGCACAGCAGTCCTGGGTGCCCCTATAGAATAGGAAACAAGCGATCAGATCATGGATCTAAAAGTAGATACTTTTTCATCTGCCCAACACTGAGGGTGAGCCTCTAATGGCAGCTTTTTAAGGACAGAGTCTGAACTGAGGTAAATTCAGAGGAGGGCTTGCTTTAGATATCCAGAATCTATGCCTGAGGTCTCCAGAGTGGCAGCTAAAGGAAAACTTCTTCACCTACACCCCCTACAGAGTCCACCAACACCTAACTCCCCCAGCCCACATTTTTCTTTGACAACAGGAAGAAGCCAGAGTCAGATCAATGCCCCCACACACAGGGAATCAGGGTTGTTTACATAGAAGCCCTGCTGGCTTCTATGGGTATACAAATGGTGGGATAATTTGCTTGACCTAGGCAACCTGGCCCTGTTCCTATTCCCAAACTCCAAACACTCCTCTTCCTGCGCTGGTGGTTTCTGCTCAGCACCTGACCATCACTCCTCAAAAGTCATCTACAGGGCCTGTGTCTTTTTCTTAGGGAACCTTTACAGGTAACAGGCTTCTCTAATGCTCAGGGTACTTCCATGACCTGGAGTGGATCTTTTCTGCTTTCCACAGGTAACCTTCCCTTCTCTCCCAGATCTGTCTTTCAGAGATGATCACTCTATACTGACATCTGAAAGGCTGCCAAAGGTTGGATTAATTATTCATTAAGTGACTCCATAAAGACTGCATTCATCAGCTAGAAGGAGCTTGGAAAATGGAAACTCCATGACTACAGTTTCAATGGCCTCAACTGAAGATCCTGTTTCTAAATTGCTCCCTTCCTTTTTACAAGCAAGCAACTCCTTTCTATTTCTGCCCCCAATTGGTTATCGTCTACCACTTCTTTCACTCCCTTTCCCAATAAACTCCTGCAGGTTTGTTGTGTTTTTTTTTTGGATCCTGTTTCATCATTCAAAGCTGCATCAAAATGACAAGAAAAATAAATAATAATAAATACTAATCTGCACAAGAACTAACTGTAAGTAGCGAAACTGTTGGGCTATTAAGATACTTCGGGATAAGAGCATTTTTTTCTTCCTCCAGAGGACTGGAGTTCTATTTCTAGCCCCCAAACTTGGTGTATCAAAACCACCTGTAAATACAGCTCCTAGAGATGATGGTTTCTCCTGATCTCCAAGGACAATTAAATATGTATACATTATCCAGGGTAATAAACACACACACACACACACACACACACACACACACACACACACAAATAAATTTTCAATTTATTTGCTTTCCTGATGATTAAAAAGGAATTTCCCAATTAAGTAGCATCAGTAAAGTTCCAGAGGTAAAGTGGTAAGCATCTTTGTCTAGACTGGAGGTCACTGCCACATTTCCTCTGTGATGCCTAGTTTAAAAACAAGGCCATCTGTGGGGTCTGGTAGATCCCGCTTGAAATTTATGTAAATCCAGGACTCAGAATGCTAATGTGGTGAGACAGCCAGAGTTTTAGGCCAGTCTAAGTAACAGAGAAAAACTGTCTCAAAAAAAAAAATAGAAATAAAATAAAAACACATGATAGCCACAGAGACACACACTTGCACCCAGCACTTAGGATGTAAAGGTAGAGGCAGGAGAATCAGACCTGCAAGGTACACTTTTAATAATAGACAGCTCAAGATCAGTGTTCACTACATGAAATCTCATGTACAGATGGAAAGCACAGACAGACAAGCACAAAAACTGCCAACCAAATCAGAATAAATAAAAACCTTATTATCATTGATACCTATACTTAGACACCAGAGTTTAGCATGTTGTAACCTAAGTATTTTGAAAATGTAAAGATATTTCAATTGGGGGTCCTGGTAATTATCCCAGACAATAAGCATCAGACAATAAACGTCTGCTTATCTTAGTTCCTGGGGCAGGCCCATCTCAGTTCCGGGCACTCGGTTTATCTCAGTACCTGGAATGAGTGGAAGAGACAACCTGTTAAGCAGGTTCTTGTATACCAAGATAAGGCTCAATTAGAGTTCTAAGGTGTAAGCAATTCTGCAAGAGAATGTAACTCAAGGTCGGCTCCCACGGCAAAGTCCTGCATAATAGGTATGAACTTAATTCCTAAACTGACTGCAGCAGTTGTTGTGTCAGGAGTTCATTTGGTCAGCTTGGTTTCCTTTTGATAACAGTGAGAGAGATGCAAGCTGAAACCAATTATTTGCCTCAGCAGCTCATTGCTACCATAGGTAGTACTTAAATAAAGTGCTTTAGAGCAGTGGCTTGGAGTGTGTTCAAGAGAGTACTGGTGGAAAGGAATTGGAGGCAGGTAGGCACATCCAAAGGTGTATCCTTTTTAGAGCAGGAGAGATTGAGTGTCTAGTTGAGAGATCGGGTGTCTCATTGAAAGAAGTGAGAAAATCAATCTGAAACCACAACATATAGGAAAACCTCTCTCAGATCTGGATGGCTGGACTACTTGATTGGGGTGAAATATGAGGTCAAAGAATCCAGGGAGCAACAGGAATTCTGTATTTGATCTGGGGGGGGGGTTCAGGAGCACAAGAACAAAGCCTTCCTGTTCACTTAAAAGTCCTTGTGATTGGAAAGGAAAAGGGAAATCCACAGTTTTCAAAGCAATGCTTCAATAATACTGAAATAATCAATCCATATTTAATCTGAGCACAACAGTCCTGCTTGGTCCCAGAGAATAGGAAGCATGGGATCAAATGGTGGATGTAAAAGTGGGTGCTTTTTCATGTGCCTCACCCCCCAGGTCGAGCCTCTAATGGAAGCCTTTTAAGGGCAGAGTCTGAACTGAGGTGAATTCAGAGGAGGGCTTGCTGTAGATACCCTGCGTTTGGGGAATGGAATGGTGCTACCTGAAATTCACTGTTATGGCTGAAGCCTCACTCAACCCTCCTTCTCCACATCCACAAGGAACAGATGCCTGAGGTCTCCAGACTGGCAGCTAAGGGAAAACATCTCCACACAGACCTCCTGCTGAGTCCCCCAATACCTGACTCCCCCACCTCACATTGTCCCTTGACAACAGGAAGAAGCCAGACTCAGACAAGTGCCCCCACACCCATGGAGTCAGGGTTGTTTAGGTGGAAGCCTGATGGCTTCTATGTGTATACAATTGGTCAGATTATTTCGTTGCCCTGTTCCAAATCCCACTTTCAAGTGGCAGTGTATCTCCTTCTCACTTGGTCCTATCACTTGGGCTGTAAGAACCAAAAAGAGAATGTCCTGGACTCGCTAGAGGGGACACTTCTTGTGAATCTAAGATTTCTGCTCAGATCATCTCCTGAAGAAGTCTCATAAGAAGATATTTTTTATGTAGTACCTTTGGTTCTGCATACATGAAAAGAAGGTAGAGAACACTGAGGTGGACCCTCTCTCATTCCCATTTTCCATCACTATCTCACTCCCCCCTCTATCTCTCACTCCCTTTCAATCTCTCTGTCTCTCACTTCTCTCTCTCTCATGTTGCAGATCTAATCAGAAGGGCAGTGATTGCATCCTCCTGAGCTGGAACCATTCTGCCAGTTTTTATTACCATCTGTGTAAGTTGTTCCCAAACAAAATACTCATTTATCACTTTTCTTGGGCCTATTGAACATATTAACATACCATCTCCACATGAATCAATTTTATTTCTTAAGACTAAAGTCAAGTATGATGTCTAACATGTTCACAAACTTGTTTACATGATATGGGGTTTCTTTTCCATGATGTCTTCCCTATTAGCTGATATCAAGATGATAAAAAAGAATTTAAAGTATGCACAGGGTTACAGATATGGATGAACGAAATGATTAAACATGTGGTGCAATGAGTTTCTGAGAAGATATTGTAGTTCCTCCTGCAGGAATTCTCAAGGGTGTAACCTTCTTGTGAAAAACCATGAATACTCATAAACTCACACACTGATAGCACATAATTAAAATTAAATGTAATCTCTAAACAGATTTACCTATGTGAATATTTTCTCTTATGAGCACTTAATCCTGTAACCCATGTGTTGAGGGACTTAAAGCCTTCAAAGTTTTCTACAACATGAATTGCTTCATGTAAAAGAAAGCAAGCATGAAGGATTGGGCTTAGAGAAAACAATACATCTCAATGAGGTTTTTATGTAAATAAAGACAAGTGTTATGATGAAACAGTGTTTCCTTATCAGTGAATTCCCAGGACATTTGTGCACATGTGTCTGCATGTGAGAAGATAACAGAGAAATTGTAGTGCTTAAACTGATTTTTCACACTTATTATATATATTTTTCTCCTGAATCCTGTGTAACAATGTCTGTAGGCTGAAGATCATACCACATCCTTTCTAGTAAGATTCCTTTCCATAAGAGTTTTCTTAGGCTTTCTCATTGACAAAGGTTGCTTTGATCCCAGTATGGTGCTTTCCAGGGCAATGTCCTTTCTGTCCTCTTAAATAGTCCTCGTTAAATTTAGTGAATGTATGCCCTCAGAAGGTAGCTTTTTTTGTTGTTGTTGTGTATTTTTCTTTGGAACAAGCAGCTTAAATACCTAATTTGAGGATACCAATTATTTTTAAGGTCATATTTAATAAATAGAACTCATTAATCTGTAACACTGGACATTGATTTAAAATATAATCAACCTCTACATCACAAAAGATCTCAATGACAACAAGATAAAAATGTATTACGCAGTATTGCACAGAAAATCTCTGTCTCACAAAGACACCAACAATAACACCAAAAATAACCATCGGTTTTAGGTTCTCTCCTCTTTGAGCATTAGCCGGAAATGAACGCAATTTGCTATTACAGAGATTTTTCTTTATTTATTTTTTAAATATGTGGGCAATGTCCTTCTGTCCTTTTGAGTACCCCTTCTTGAACTAAGTGACTATATGACCACAGTGGGGTTTTGGTACCAGGTTTCTTAAACACTATATTTGTGGATACCAATCATTTTTATGGATATATTTAATAAACAGAACTCATTAATTTGTAACACTGTTCATTAAATTAAAATACAATTCTCTTAACCATACAAGAATACCCCCATTTGTATAAAGTGATCTATACTAAGGGGTGTCACTGTTTGAAAAAAATATCAGTAGTTGTAGGGATAGAAGCAGATCAGCTTGAATGTCCTTTTGAGATAATTTTGTTAAGAGTCAGTTTATTTCACTTCTAAACAGTCATGGGTAACTAGGTAACATTGCTCAAAATTTCAGTTTATGTGGATGAGTTTTCTTTGTTTTTTTTTTCTTTTTCTCTTCCTCCCTGTGTTCTTTCTCAAATATTGAATACCTCTCATTCACAGCATGTTTGTTGTAGGTATAGAAGCTATGTTTTGTCAATATGTGATATGTTTTTCATAATCATATTGAGATTCTATCTGTTTCCTGTTTGCTGAATCTTTGGAATCAGGTATCCTTTTATAAGCTGTCAGGAATGTAGTTTGTATTGTATTTGATTCATGTTGCAAATTTGTCTTATACAGATTATGCTCACTATGCACCAAGTTCTCATTGATCACTTGTTTCTTTTCTCTTAATGTACTGACTTTTTTTCTTCTTGTTTCCATTCTCGAAATCACATTAACTGTTTTGCCTAAAAGGTACTATGGGTTGTGGCATGTGGCTTGGACCATATTGTTCTTGTGGATGACCTGAGTTCAGATCCCAAAACCCAAAATTCTAGGCTCAACACAACATCAACTACAGATGCAGGTCATCTGACAACCTGTATTATGGTATGTAATAAGAACACATGGGAGATCTCTCTCACATACAATCTAAACAATCTGAATATACAAAAATTGAGAATGACCTTTTTTTCAAAATCCTTGTTACTGAAATGACAATGAGAGTAAAACCAGTCACTTTGAGTGCATGATTCTAATAATATATTGTTTTTTTTAAATTTCCTATAAAATATTTTTTTTTATTTTACATACCAACCACAGTTTCCCTCTACCCCCCCCCCCATCTTCATCACGAACATCTCTGCCTTTTCCCAATTTCAATAGTCAGAGAGTGTAAGACCCTCATTCCAGAGTCAACAAAGTCTGGCATTCAAAGCTGAGGAAGAACCAAGCTACTTTATCCTTTATCAAGACTAAGCAAAGTTTCCCCAATAGGGAGTGGGCTCAAGAAACACAGTTCAAGCAACTGGGATGGGTCCTGGTTTCACTGCCAGGGGCCCATTAACAGATCAAGTCCTAAGTGTCAACCACCATCATAGGGTCTAGTTTGTTGCCATGATGGTTCCCAGTGGTCAGTCCATACTCTGTGAGTGCCTACTACTGATAGTAAATATGGCATGGTTTTGTTGGAGTGGGCTTTACCCTGTTAGATGAAACATATCAGTGTAGGGTCGCGCATTGAGGTTTCTTATTCTCAGAATGCTACCCAGTGTGTCAGACAACACCCTGTTGCCTCTGAGTCATGCTGTAAGGTCTCTAACCTCGAGTACAGCAGCAGCCTGAGTGATGACATGCCACTGTCATAACTAAACCCCTGAAATTTTATATGTGACCCCTTAATTAAATGTTTTGTTGAAAGTTTTTCCCTGGTCTATGGTGTCTCTTAAGAACAATGGAAACCTAGTAAAGACAGAAGTAGGTTCGAAAACCTGGGGTATTTCTGTGATATGCTGTCCCTATTGTACAATTTATTTCTAATGTGTTCTCAGTAGTGTTGTTCTTGTAGCTTGCCTCTCCCTTTATGTCTATTTATTGAGATTTCTTTCACAGGGCAATATGCTGCTTAAATGGCCAAGAAATGGTGCATGTGTACCTCCTATTCCATTTATTTCTAATGTGACTGGGTGAATGCACGAGAATTATATGACTATATTGTCAAAGAAGTTTACATTTACAATGTGAATATTATACTTCTTTGTCATATATGTATGTGTTATTTTGGGACTCAGTTACCTATTATGATGTGTAAATCCACTTCACTCAGGAAGAGTGGGCTTTGCTAAATCCTTCTTAGAAGTGCCTCTACACAGATGTGATGCTGGACACCTACAGGAACTTCAATGATACAGGTATACAGAATTTTCTTTCATGTTTTAAAATAAGGAACTAAATGTTCCTTGGTTAATGATACTTTTCTGTAATTTTGATTGATAAAAGGGAATATTGGGTGAATGAGGCATAATTCTAAGATTCATTGATGTTATTCACTTAAATTTTGTACAATTTACAGTTTACATATTATTTACAATAATACATCATACATTTTCTGTTATTTCAGGTTACAATTGGGATGACCATACTATGGAAGATCATTGTCAAACTTCTAGAAGACATAGAAGGTAAAGTTTTCGTGGGCAAATTTATGTAAATTTGGCTCTGAAGATATTTTAATGTGTACTGGAAATTTTATTGAAGAGCCACACTTTAAAAATTGAAAAAAATAAGAAGATCAACAGTGAAAATAAGCACAGCTTAAAGTATAGTGATGGTTCTCATTTTCTCACAAAACCATGTACCTTGGTGAAAGGTAGAGCTTCTGTGTTTGCAAGGCATTCATGAAAAAAGAGAAGGAAACAATGCCTTAACTGATACCACCCATTGAATTATAGCACCCAGAGATCTATGGTGTAGTTATGTCAATCTTTTTAGTTTCATACTATTCAGATATTTTAACCGGTATGCATGTTGCAGAGGTGATAAGTATATATCCAAGACTTTCTAAGAAAATGTCTATAGTTAATCAGGCATTACATATACATTTGTGACCTTTCTATGTATATTGAAAGGGTCAGTTTATGAGTGTCAAAAAGGTTGTGGAGAAACCTTAATCCCTATTACACAGGTCTGAGATGAAAAGAAAGTCAAAGTGTTTGAATGCAATGTGGAAACCTTTTCTTTGTTATTCTTACTTTGATAAGTATATCATATGTTGAGTCAGGTAGTTGTGGCCCATGCCTTTAATTCCAGCATTCATGAAAAAGAAGAAAATGGATCCCTTAAGTATGTGACGAGCCTGGTCTACAAAGTGTGTTCCAGTCTAGCCAGGTCTACAAAGAGACATTCTATATCAGGAAACCTAGAAAATAAAAGAATATATGCTACTCTAAATGAAAGACAATAGAATTTAGAATACAAAGTAGAAATGTACCTCTCTATCTTAGCAGAGTAAGAAGAAATGAAAGATACTTAGTAGTCCTCATTTTGAGGATATTTGTTGAGTGTGAAACAAGTTTAAAATTTGTCAGTATTCCAACATCATCTGAAAGATATCAACAAACAACACTGAATTAAGTCTCTTTGACCATTGGCATGTTTGAATGCTTCAATTTGTAGTGGTATATTTGGCCAAAGTAGTATAATTTATACTATAGAAAACTGATAAATGCAATATATTTGGCAAAGTTCTGAGTTAGTCCAGTTCTTTTCAATTATGTGAGAAATCTTATGTAAATAGATTTCATAAATGTGGGCCATGAAATAAAGGCTCTTCCTCTGAATCACAGATATCTTCAATGAAAACAAAACAATACCTCATGAGGGAAGCATTATGAATGTAAATCTCCAAATCTGGTTCTTGTTTAAAATTAGGACAAATTATAAATATATTTTATACATGTACTAAGTTACTTTAGTATCATGCATGTGGTAAAGTTTTTCATATGCTAATTCTCTTTGCAGGAATGAAAGAAGCCATAAGGGATCAAACCCTGTGAATATATGCAATGAATTTGTGAAAACATTTGTATGTTACAGGAATCTTCAAAGGCTTGAAAAAATTCATACTGGAGAAAAACCATATAGAAGTCTTCAATATGGTGAAGTCTTTGCATATCACAGCTTCCTCCAACTCCATGAAAGAACAAAAAGGGCAGAGAAAACCTGTGAATCTAGTCAATAATGTAAAACGTTTGCAAGACATACTATGCATAAAAGACCTATCAGAGCACATACTGGAGAGAAAACACAAGACTATAATCAATGTGGTAAAGTCTCTTCAATATGCAATCATCTCATAAAACATAAAAGAACACATACTGGAAAGAGATCATATGAATATAATCAATGTAGTAAAGCTTTTGCAACACATGTTGAGATTAAAAGTCATATCACATACTGGAGAGAAACCTTATGGATGTAATCAATGTGGAAAAGCATTTCCAAGTAATGTACAGCTTAACAGACATAGAAGAACACATATTCGAGAGAAACACTATATATATTATCAATGTGGTAAAGGTTTTTCCCAAAAAAAAAAAACAAACAATCTGGTATGTCATAAAAAAACACATACGGGAGAGAGACCCTATGAATGTAATCATTGTTGTAAAGCATTTGCAAGTAGTGGTCATCTTAAAAGACATATAATAACACATACAGGAGAGAAACCCTATGTATGTAATCAATGTGGTAGAGCGTTTTCACATGTCAGTATACTCCAATCTCATCATAGAATACATACTGGACAGAAACCCTATGGATGTAATCCATGTGGTAAAGCTTTTTCATGACACAGCCGTCTTGTTTGTCATAAAAGAACATGAACTGCAGAGAGGCCCTGTGAATGTAATCAATGTAGTGAAGATTTTGCAACACATAATGGGCTTAAAAGTCATATAAGAATATATACTACAGAGAAAAATTATGGATGTAATAAATATGGTACAGTTTTCACAACACAGCAATCTGGTACATCATATAAAAACACATATTGGAGAGAAATCCTAAGAATATTATCAATGTAATACAACTTTCACAACACATGATGTGCTTAAAAGTCATATAGGAACATGTAATGGACAGAAACATTTTGAATGTCATCAGTATGGTAAAGGCTTTGCGTATCCAAGCATTCTCTTCAGTCATAAAATAATGAATACTTGAAAGACACTGAATGGATCCCATGTGGTAAAACCTCTCTATGTATGATTAGTCTTTATTATCTCAAAAAATCATACTACATCGAAGCCCTATACATGTAAGCATTGTGGTAAAGTTGTGTAGTTTGCTTATCACAGTAATCTTTGTGGGTGTAAGAAAACTCTTATGGAAAGGAATCTTACTAGAAAGGATGAGATATGATCTTTAGCCAATACACATTGTATTACATAGAATTCTGAAGAGAAAAATATCTAACAAGAGTGTACAATCAGTTCAAGCATTACAGTGTCTCTGTTTTGTTCTCACATGCAAATTCATGTGGACAAAAGTCCTAGGAATTCACTGATAAGGGAACACTGTTTCATCATAACACTTGTTTTTATTTTTATAAAAACATCACTCAGATGAATTGTTTTCTCTAAGCCCAATCCTTCATGCTTGCTTGTTTTACATGAAGCAATTCATATTGTAGGAAAACTTAGAAGACTTTAAGACACTCAACATGGGTTGCAGCAATGAGTGCTCATGAGAGAAAATATTCACATATGGAAATCTATTTAGAGATTTGATTTAATTTTAATTATGTGATATCAGTGTGTGAGTTTGTGACTGTTCATGATTTTTCACAAGAACGTTACACCCTTCAGAATTCCTATACGAGGAACTACAGTATGTTCTCCGATAACTGACATAGGTCATGGCAATGAACTTTTCATAATTTTGTTCATTTGTATCTCCAAATCTTGTGCATATTTTAAATCCTTTTTATCATCTTAATATCATGTAATAGGGAAGAATTTATGGAAAAACCCACATCATGTGAACAATTTTGTGAACATGTTATACATCATACTTGACTTTACTCTTGATAAATAAAATTGACTAATGTGTAGATGGGGTGTTAATAAGTTCATTACACCCAAGACAAATGACAAATTAGTATATTATTGGGAAACAACATACACAGATGATAATAAAGAACTGTGGAGGGGTTCCAGCTCAGGAGGATACAGTCCCTGTTTTTCTGATTTGATCTTAAACATGGGATAGAGAAGTGAGAGATAGAGAGATGGAAAGGAAGTAACAAGTACAGGGAGGGGAAGTGAGATAGAGACAGGGAGAATGGCAGTCACAGAGGGTGCACCCCAGGGTTCTCCACCTTCTGCTCTTGTACAGAACCAAAGGAACTGCATAAGAAATAACTCCTGACTTCTTCATGAGATGATATTAGCAGAAATCCTGGATTCACAAGAACCATCCACTCTAAATGGTGGGCCCATTAGAGGCTCTGATTGGTTCTTACATCCTAAGTGACAAGAACAGGTGAGCAGATAATACACAGCCACTTGAGAGTGGGATTTGGAACAGGGAAACCAAGTAATCCCACCATTTTTGTACACATAGAAGCCAGCAGGGTTTCCATCTGTACAACCCTGAGTCCCTGGGTGTGGGGGCATAGGTCTGAGTCTCGCTTCTTCCTGCTGACAAGGGACAATGCGGGCTAGAGAAGTTAGGTGTTGTTGGACTCTGGAGGAGGTGTGGGTTTAGAAGTTTTCCCTTAATTGCCAGTCTGGAGACCTCAGGCATCTGGTCCTTGTGTAGGTTGAGGAGGATTGATTGAAGCTTCAGCCACAATAGTGATCTGATGGTATCACCATTCTATTCCCCAACCTCCAGGTATCTAAAACAAGCCCTCCTCTGAATTCACCTCAATTCAGACTCTGCCCTTTAAAAGATGATATTGGTCAGATACAAAAGCATCTACTTTTAGATCCATTATCTGATCCCTTATTTTCTATTCTTGGGGACAACTCAGGACTGTTGTGATCAGATTAAATATGGATTCATTATTTCAGTATTATTGAAGCATTGCATCGAAAACCCTGGGTTTCCATTTCTCCTTTCGAATCTCCAGGACATTTAAGTGAACAGCCAGGCTTTGCTCTTCTGCTCCTGCCAACACCAAAAAAGTACAGAATTCCTGTTGCTCCATTGATTAATTGACCTCATTTTATTTCACCCCAATCAAGTAGTCTAGCTCTCCAGATTGGAGAGAGGTTTTGCCTTGTGTTGTGGTTTCTGATTTGTTTTCTCACTCCTTACAACAAAACACTCAAACTCTCCTGCTCTAAAAAGCATACACCTTTGGATATGCCTTCCTGCCTCCAATTACTTTCCACCCATCCTCTCTGGAATACATTCCCAGACACTATTCTGCAACACTTTATCAAAGTCCTCCATAATGTAGAAGTAAGCTGCCGAGTCACATGAGTGTTTTCAGCGTGGCTCTCTCTCACTGATAGCAAAAGAAAACCCACCTGACTGAACAACACAACAACCTCCCGACACAGCAACTGCTGCTGTCAGTTTAGGAATTAAGTTCATACCAATTTTGCAGCCACTGTGGCGTTTGACTTGGAGTCTTTACAAATTAGAAAAGCGATGGTTAATTTTCTTCTTTAGATGCAGCAGTTTGTTAGCCTCTAATCATTCTGTAAGTCTCAGGCATTATAGTAGTCTGACTCTGTCACCTGAGAGAATGCGCTGAAGAATTTTCTCTGGTCAGTCCAGGGTTCTATGAATTCTAAGGCCACTTTGAAAGACAGACCTAGCCCACTTACACTCCCTGCCACATCTCTTTCAGGCTCTTGGCTCTCTTGCTGCTATTTCTGCTCTTTGCCCTCTCATCTCTTTGTTCTCCGTTCTCCCTCTTTTCTCCTGTCTTCTCTCTGTGACTGTTTATCTCTTTTTCCTGTGTGATTCCCTTTCTTTTCCCTTTCTAATAAAACTTCTCACTCAAGCTCTGGCTTCCTGGTATGGTTGTATGTTGCAACAGGTTCCTCCCCGCCGGCCTCCCTTTCCTGCCGCCAGTCTGCCAGTCTGGGCCCACAGCCGCACCTGCCCCAAAAAACACTCAGAGACTCTGTATTTGATACAATCCTGTTGGTCAATTACCATTATTGTTAATGGGCTAGCTCTGCCTTAATTATTAACCCATTTCTACTTATCTAAGTATTTCCATGTGGTCGTCTTATCGGGGAGCCGAGGCACGCGTCCTGCTTCTTCCCCGGGCTACATGTCGACTCCGCCTTCTACTTCCTCTTTCCTCCTCCTAGTCTCCTAGCCCCGCCTATCTAGTTTTCTATTGGCCACAGTGCTTTATTAACCAGTATGAGAAACATATACAGAATAACATCTCCCATCATCTCTTTTCTGTCTAAAGTAAAAGAAGGGGTTTAACCTTAACATAGCAAAATATACCATTCAACAGTTATCAAATAAGAATCACAGTTAACAATATTTAGTCCATTAACATTTTGTAAGACTTAAAGAAAATATCATCTATCCTATCTTTGTGAGTCTAAAGTCCTATATGTAACTTATCTTTAATCCTAACTAAGGAAAACTATAAGTATAACTATCTGTCTTCAACTCCTTCAAAGACCACAGAAGGATAATATATAAACTCTAGAAATGACAGAGACAATGCATTGCCTGGTCAGTCACCCGAAGTTCTTCTGTAATGTTCCATCTTCAGCCCATAGGCCATAGTGTGTGTCCAGACTCCTCAACAAAGCAGGAAACTTTAAACTGTCCACCTGTAAATGCAGCTTGTCAGTCACTTTTCTCTGTGTCCTGTAGACTATCTGGCTGTCAGGCAGCCTCTTCCATGACGCAGGAATCTGTAGCAATGTCCATCTTGCATCAGTAGTCACCTTTTTGTGGGTCCTGCATGTCCAGTTTCTACAACATAAAGTCAAACAGTCCAGAAGAGCAGTACCTTGCCCAAATGGCTAGTCTTGCCATATTAGAATCAAACTCCATAATGTTTTTCTTCGATGTCCATCTTCCTTTCTGATGCAGATGGCGTTACCAGGAGCAGTTGTGCCTCATTGTCAAGAAAATCCCTAAACCATTTTAAATGCCATATTTTGTAGGTCTTTGAAAGGTTGAAGAATGCCTATCCATCTCAAATACATCTCTGTATATCTAGAAATCCTAACTAATTTAACTCCAAGTTTTAATTATCATAGGCAACTCTCAATTATACATTACATTTTCCAATGAGCTATATAAACAAAATACCTAAACAAGAGGAGAAATATACATATCATAAAATTGACCTTAAATTGTATCAATAAAAGAAAATCCATTTCAAAGCAAAGTATTCATATCTATACCATAATTACCTTTTTTACCTTTAAAAAGATTGTTTGTGGTTATAGCCATTTACAACCAAGTCCATTTAAATTAAAACAAACATTTATAAACAATATTTGGGAATTTGGGCGTCGTTCTTTTCAAACTACTTCCTGCTGGTACAGGGCCCTGTCATGGGGGTCCAAAGAAGATGCAGAAATCTTGGCAGTAGTCTGCAAGGCTTTGTCTCAACTGCTTTGAATGTTGGATCATCTGGGACATGTTTCAGGGGGTCTGGCTTGATCAAACCACACATATATACAGAATAACATCTCCCATCAGTTGTACTCCACCATGCTCACCCTCGCCTGCCATGGAATCACCCATGGCCCCCATGCATGACCACCTTTCAGGTTTATCCTAATATTGAAACAAGAGGAAAACATTGCAATGAAATATGCACCCTAGCCATATGCAGGATAACTTAGCAGACATCACTGAATTTAAAGATTGAAGGCTAAGCTGCAATGTGGGGCCATGTATTTCTCTTATTTGTTTTTGTCAAAACCAAATTTTGAGTAGAGGAACTAAATGGGGATTCAACTCTTTGCCAAACTGATATTCAAAGTGCTTACCTGAATTTTAAATTTTCTTTTAGTTCTTGTGTTGATCCAATTGCTTGTCTGGAACTCCTGCCTATACTTACTGTCTTAGTTTCTGTGGTAGCTGAGATTGCTGGATCTTGATTACAGGTAGCAACCACCCAATTTTAAACTGAACTTTTAGAGAAAGGATGACACTTGTCATATACATGTCAGGGTTATGGAATGATTTTTTCTTCAACACTTTAGAAGATTTCCCTGTGTTGTGTGTGTATGAATGTTACATATGGTTCATGTCTGTTTAAAGGTGCCCTTTCATCTTTTTGTTCAGTAGGAAAATACTCCGCAAACAGAAATATCTTTACAATTTCAAAATATTTAGATTACAACTTGCTAAACTCTGGTGTCTCAGTGTAGGTATCAAAGATAAAACGGTTTTTATTTATTCTGATTTGGTTTGCAGCTTTTATGCTGGGATCTTTACCACTATACACAGATTTCATGTAGTAAGCACTGATCTTGAGCTCTCTATTAGCAAATGAGGACCTTCCAGGCCTGATTCTCCTGCCTTTACATCTATATCCTAAGTGCTCATTTGGAAGTATGTCTCTGTGCCACTCATTTTTTTTTATTGATATTTTTTAGAGTCTTTCTATTTTGCTTAGACTGGCCTCAAACTCTGGCTGTCTCCCCACATTAGTCTTCTGAGTCCTTCAGTTCCAGCAAGTTCAAGCTGGATCTTGCAGACCCCACTGATGGTCATGATTTTCAACTAGGCATCACAGAGGAAGTATGGAAGTAACCTCCAGTCTAGACAGGGATGATTAACACTTGCCATCTGGAACTTTGCTGAGGCTTCATAATTGGGATTTTCCTTTTTAATCATCAGGAAAGCAAATGACTTTTAAAGAAGAATTTAGCAGCCAGGCATTGCTGGCACTCACCTTGAATCCCAGCACTTGGGAGGCAGTTGGATCTCTATCAGTTTGAGGCCAGCCTGGTCTGCACAGAGAGAATTCCTGGACAGGTTCCAAAGCCACAAAAAAAAAACCCTGTGTCAAAAAACATAAACAACATCAACAACAACAACAACAACAAAAATAAACAAAGAAACAAAAAGAGAATTTAGCCAAGTAATGATGTTTCAAGCCTTTAAACTCAGCACTCTGGTTACAGATGAAAGTGGATCATTGAGTTGAAGAGCATCAAAGGCTACAAAGAAAATACCAAAGTGTGTGTGTTTGTGTGTGTGTTAACATGAATTATGAGTACATGTGTGCATACATATTAAAGTGTGTGTGGAGATCAGTAGAGATCATCATCTCTAGGAGCTGGAGCTGTATTTACAGGTAGTTTTGAGACACTAGGTTTTGAGGTTAGAAAGATAACTTCAGTCCTCTGGAGGAAAAAGAAGTTCTCTTAACCTGAAGTATATTGCTATCCCCAGAGATTCACTACTTACAGTTAGTTCTTATGCAGACTATTGTTATTGTTATTATTATTATTATTATTATTATTATTATTATTATTATTAATTGTTCTTGTCATTTTTTGCTGCACATTTAAGTTGCAATTCCTCATGTCTTCTGCATGCACAATATTTATGGAGTTACTTATTGAATGCATGGCATGGCCATCCAACCTTTGGCAGCCTTTGAGATGGCAGTGTAGAGTGATCCTCTCTGAAAGACAGATCCAGGATGGAAAGGAACCTTACCTGTGGAAAAAAGAGAAGATTGACTCCAGGGCATGGAAGAATCCTAAGCATTAGAGAGGCCTGTGACCTGGAAAAATTTCCAAAGAAGACACAGGCCCTGGAATGGACTTGTGTGGAGTGACAGTCAGGTCCTGGGGAGAAAGAGGAGTGATTGGGGGTGTTTGGGAACAGAGCCAGGTTGACTAGGGGGAAGGGAGAATCCAATAAATCAATTATAATTATTATGTAGAATATACTTTTCTGTGTGTTATTATTTCCCTTGTTAGTTACAAAATATTCATGTTATAAAAAGTTATAAAGCACATGAGCTGTTAGTGTGGTTACACTGTCCTCGTAATTCCAGCATGCAAGAGGCAGAGGGCATTCTTTCTACTTGAGTATAGTTGGGTCTACAAAATGATCTCCATGACAGCCTTGGATTCACAATGAAACCAATTCTGGAAAAGCAAACGAAAGACCCCTGCAGCAAATATGTTTTAATTTATTCTACAAAATGATGAATAAAATACCTAATGTATCCTAATTGTCTTCCTACTCTTCAAGCCTTGCCCTAAGAAAATACTTTTGCAAGTTTTTCTAGTGTAAAAAAATGTTTCCAATGTGTCTGTCATGTACAACAATGTTGGGATGGGTTTTTCTCTTTTCTGACTGGTTATTCTTTTCTCCACAAAGGAGTATTTCTGGTGCACAGTGTTATTGAACTTTAATGAGCACCATTCAAGGCTTTCTCAGCCTGTTGGGCTTATTCACATTCCCACAGTGTGTGTGTGTGTGTGTGTGTGTGTGTGTGTGTGTGTGTGTGTGTGTGTGTGTGTGTGTGTGTGTGTGTGTGTGTGTAGAACAGAAGAAAACTTTTGGTGCTTATTCTCTCCACCATGGACCTCAGACATTTTACTTAGGTTCTCTAGACTGGATACTGAAATTGGCTTTATTCCCATTCCCATTCCTAATCTGGCATGATTGTATCTTGATACTTTGTTTAGTTTACAGATTAATAAATTTTTAATACAAATATTTGCTTTCATTATGTGAATTTTGTCTCTATGAATGTATACAATGCATGTGACTGCCTGTAGATGCCATAAAAGATCACTGGATTACATGAAACTGGAGTTACAGGCTGTTATAATTCACTAGACATGGGTACTGATGGGTACTGGGAAATGAACACAGGTATTTGACAACAGCAGTGAGCACTCTTTGCCTCTGCCCTAGCTCTACTGCTCCTAATTTAAATGTGTAATTAAGTTTTGTTGTGTATTTTTAATTCCATATATTTTTGGGGGGGTTAGGCTAAATCTTTCCATCATTACAAGGCATGCATGGATATCTATATGTGTGACTTCATGCATGTACATGTGTACATGTGTGTCCATGCATGTATGTCTGTATGTGTGAGCATGCATGTGCACACATGTACACATGCATGCATGGCCACACCGATTTGCACACCTGCACGGGTGTATGTCTATACAAGTGTTCACAAGCAGGCAGGTATGTATGTATTCATGTATGCACGCACACAGCCCTCAAGCTCACACACACGCATATGCATACACGCCACTACCACGTATGCATGGGGGCAGCTGTGCCTGCACACACGAACACACATAATCATACGTGAAACCTCACCCCAACCCACAGCATACACGTGAACATAAGACTATCCTGTACAAGCAGGGAATCCCATGCAGGAACAAACACTTTCCATTGCTCCTGTCAATCACGGAGGGGGGGGCGCTTCTGGTGTGCCTGTCACTCACGGGGTTACAGGAGGGAACTTCCTGTTCATCCTGGCACTTCCAGTACCGCCTGTCACTCAAGGAGCTGGGGCAGTCGGATCCTGTCACAAGTGGCCAGGGTGGGCACTTTCGGTATTGCCTGTCCCTCACAGGGCCAGGGCGGGCACTACCTTCTCCTGCTGTTAGTGCTCGCTCATCCCGGAGGTCCCGCCCCAGCAGGTGTGATTGGCATGAATTCTCACCCGTCCTCCTAATCGGAAGTCCCGCCCTATGATGCTAATTGATCGACATGTAGCTGCACCATGATTCAAAGCTTGAGGAGAAGTCCTGCCCTCTCTGCACTGATGGACAGTTCCATGATGAGGACACAGGATTTCCAGGAAGTCCCACCCCATACTCACTGAATGACTTGGGAGGCAGGAAGTCCACCCCCCCCCTTGGGTAGTGATTGATAGACCCCAGGACTAAAGACATAACCATTTTCCCGAAAGTCCTGCTCTGCTGCTCTGACTGACATTTCATTTGCCTTAAATGAAAATTCACAGGAAGTCCCTCCCCGGGGCCCTGACTGATGCTTGCGACAGGAAGTCCCACCCCTGGCGTCGTGATTGACGCCTCAGGCAGGAAGTCTTGCCCCGGGGCCCTGATTGACACCTAGGCAGGGAGTCCCAGCCCCTGGTCTTGACAGGCAACCCTGACCTTTTCTGGGACGTTTGACCCTGGCATGAGACCCTGGGGCCATAATTGAAACAGAATGGGCGGGGCCAAGAGGGACCCTGTTGGGCTGGACAGGCTGGGGCTGGTCAGGGTAGGGCTGGGGTCAAGCTGGGCAGGGGCCAAGGTGGGGCGGCGCTGGGATGCAGGGGCGGGGGTTGGGGGGGTTAGAGGGTGAGGTGGAATGGAGCTGGCCACACAGGTCCTGTAGGAGTTCACAGGTGAGGACAGCCGGCAGGCTTTGCCGTGGTTTCTCCTAGCACATGTGAACAAATGTAAACACATATGTAGTTCCTGTTTGTGCAGATTTCTGAAATGTCTAGGTCTAGAGTAGGACGTGCCAGTCTTGCTATGTCTTTAAGCACACTCTAACCCTGGAGGAAGTGCTCCTGTCACTCAAGCCTCACTAGCCAATCAGGGACACTGACCTAACCAGCCAGTCTCATGTCTGGAAGGAAACTTCCTGGAGCCATGCTGCAGGCTTGATTTCATATCAGAATAGGTGACACTCTGATTCATTCCTGCTCTGTGAGTGCTGCTGTGGGGAATTGTGAGGAGAGAATGGATGAGCACAGAAGCTGCAGCATGGTGAATGAGGGGATGGAGATGGTGGGATGGGGAGTCATGAAAGTTTGTTTGGCAGGTTCTCCAGGAAGATGCTGGGCTAGAATGTGCTGCTATGTTCAGTGTTCTGTTTGGCCCATTGTGGTCCTAGCACGTTCCCTGACCAGAGTGCGGCCTATTAGTACTTCACCTAGTGGGCTGCTTCTGAGGAAAGGATTTTGATCATGGAACATTGTATAGAAACTTTTTGTAGTCAGGTTCATTATGCTATTGGTACACAGGGATGGCAATTTACAAAACAAGAAGAGGTTCAGTTAGTCCAGTGCCTTCTAGAAGTTTTGCCCTTCACATATAACATTTAGGGTTCTGATCAATGCAGAGTAACTATCATTTTGTTGCAACTAAAATAGCTTTTCTTCTGTTTTTGAAACAAACTAAATAAGGAGATTTTATTTTACATATTGATCCCAGTTCCCTCTCCACCTTATCCTTCCATCCCCCCAGCGACCTCCCATTTTAGACCCCCATACATTCCTCAGGAGGCTGAGGTCTTCCAGAAGGGATCATCAAAATCTGTTCAGTCATTTGAGTTTTGGCCCAGGCGCTCCCCCTTGGCTCTAGACTAAGAGAGTATCTACATTTGGAGTTAATTTTGTGAATGCTCTAAATGACATTCTTTGTTTTCTTTGTATGTGTATGTATGTATATAATTTTTGAAAACAGATTTTCTCTTTGTAGCTTTGCAACCTGACTTAGAATTTTCTCTGTAGTGCAGGTAGTCCCAAACTCATAGAAATCTGCCTATCTCTGCCTCCCAAGTGCTAGGTTAACGGCAAGTGCCAATGAAGACATGTATGAATGGTATTTTTGTGTTGGACCACACTCCAACATTGAGCTGTGTTGTGGAAGAGTGGAAACGTTGATATAATGATTTACCAATTCTTGGTGGAAAGTTTTTGAGAATAAAATAGAGCTCATCCTTTGAAACACGGAAGATGCTGGGAACAGAATGCAATTGTTTCTGGCCAGGGCCTTTGTGGAGGGGTTGCTTCATATCCCAAGAACACAACACTTCCCACCACACAAAGATGTGGTTATTGGGCCCATGACCACTGAGGGCTTAATCATTAATGTTATTGGGATTCCCTGTGTTCCCCCTGTACTGTACTTGCACTATTTGAGTATCCTTGTCCTGAATTTGGCCTATTGAAAGGTAAATCCTGTTTACATCCTAGAAGCCCACTACTTCCTTCCATTTCCTCATGGAAGCAGTGTACAAGACACTATTCCTCATAAGAAGTTTACTTAGAATAAGACACAGCTTCAGCAAACCTCCCTGACCAAGCTTTCATCTTGTCTTTGTTCTGCCTTACCTACTTTTCTTATCTTCTGGCAATTCTTCCTCAGGAACTTTTAGTAAAGTGTGACCTTCTGTTTTATGTTACTCCTGTACTATGAATTAATTATGGTGTTATTTTTTCTGTTGAAGGCTTATATTGCCTTACTGGCCCAACTTGCAATATCCTGTCACTGTTTAAATTTATCAAATTTTCTGTTGGCATCAGACATTGAAAGAACATAAAGATGGCAACATATGTGGAATTCAAAATCTGTTTTAGGAGCCAGGTTGTGGTGGTCCACACCTTTAATCACAGCACTCAGGAGGCACAGGCAAGTGCATCGATGTGACTTCAAGGCCAGTGTGGTCTACAGAGGTATACATAGAATAACTAAAGTTATTTATTGCACAGAGAAACTCTGTCTCAAAAAACCCAACAATAAGAAAAAATGTGACCATCTGTTGTAGGTTCGTAGGTTCTCTTCTCAATGAGCATTGGATGGAAATGAACGCAATTTGTCATTACAAAGACTTTTTTCATTTATTTCTTAACTCTCTGGGCAGTGTCCTTCTCGTCCTCTTGATTACCACTTCTTAAATCGAGTGACTGTATGCCCTAAGTGGGTTTTTGGGGAACACATATTTTAAACATTTTTATTTGTGAATACCAATCATTTTTATGGATATATTTAATAATCAGAACTCATTATTTTGTAACATTGTTCATTAAATTAAAATATAATTCTCTTTACCATAGGAAAATACCCCCATTTGTATAAAGTGATCTATACTATGGGGTGTCTCTGTTTGGAACAAATATCAGTAGTTGGATGGTCAGAAGCAAAACAGTTTAGTTTTCCTTTTGAGTTAATTATGTTAGAGTCTGTTTATTTAAGTTCTGAAAACATAGAATCATGGTTAGCTATGTAACATTGTTCAAGATCTTTTTTACCTGGATGAAAAGCTAGGATGTGCTACTGTCACTCAGTCCATACTAGGCAATCAGGGCTCTAGATGACCTGCCAGTCACAAGTGGTGCAGGGCCCTTCCTGCCCCTGGCTTCAGGCTTGGCTTCTAAGAGAATCTAGTGCCAGGGGTTAGGTGTGTTGTGCTTTGAGCAAGCTCAAGCTGGAAAAGGGCATCAAAGTGTGTGAGGGGTTGCAGTTGTCAGATGGGGAATTCCAGATGATGAGGTGCTAGATCCACTGTGATGGGTATTCCCTGAATCTGAGTGCAGAGCTGCAGCCATATTCCTAAATCCCTGAGCTTCCTTGAAGGCCTTGAAATGCCATTGGCCCAGAGCCTGGCCTCTGAATAACTTCGATCTATTGGCAGCCACTGCCCTGAGCATTGGGGGTTATGGAGCTCTTTGTAGAAACTTCTTTGTTGTCAACATTAGCATGCATTTGGTGCACCCATGGAAAGTAGTTCAGCAAACCTGAAGAAGCCTTGTTGCTTCAGTATCTTCAAGATGGTCAGCACTTTGCATTGAAGCTTTATATGTAAGATTCATTTATTGCTAATTTTGTGGGGGTTGTAAAAGGCATCTCTTGTGTTGGGTAGCATTTCACTACTAAGCTGTGATGTAAAAGATGAAATTGGTAATGGGAAGTATTTACAAACGCTTAGTAGATAGCAAGTCTCTCAAAGGAGAATTTTCCTGAGGGAGGACAGCTTTTAAATCACCCAAAGATAAGGTTTTGTTAATCAGTGCTGTTAGAAATTAGGATGCTAAAACAGGCATTAGCTTACCAAATTTGTCCATGCATTTGGCTCCAAACCGTTACAAATGAGCCACCCCTTATTTACAATAAGTCTCTATGCCAAACCCCATTTCAAAGACCAGACCTGTTGGAAGCTGCTCAAGGATGCATTACAGGGTCACAAGCAAAATTAAGGCCTTGTATGCCATATAGTTCCAGTTATCATTTTCAGAAAAGCTTAGTTCAGCCAGATGGGTGATAGGACCTTAGGTGACTATTTGAAACATAAAACACTATTGTGTTGTGGACTGGTCTGATCAATCAATGCACTCCTATATGCCATCAAGCAAAGAGTAGGAACATTCTTGGGAGAGCTTGTAAAAACCAAGGATCTAGTCCTTGGGTGCTTCTCCTAAAGGCCTGGTTTTAAAAAAAATACAGAGCCTTGTCTAATACCAGAAATTTCCTTGGGAGAGCAGGAAATGATATGTAACAAAGATTTTATGGAGGGATTGCTTCAGATCTGCAGGGTAAAATTCATCCCACTACACGGAACTTTGACTATTGGTCCCAGGGCCACTTCGGGCTTACTCTGTAATGATCCTGAATTACCCTGTGTTCCCCTAGTGCAGCATTGTTTGATTAGCCTCCTACCTGAGTTTGTCCCTTTGAATGACTGTTACTCCTGACTTCATATTATTCTCCTCTTGCTTTAATTTCTCCTGGAAGTAGTGTACAACATCGTGTTCTCCTTAAGA
This sequence comes from Cricetiscus sungorus, assembly GCA_030556225.1. NCBI lineage: Eukaryota > Metazoa > Chordata > Mammalia > Rodentia > Cricetidae > Cricetiscus > Cricetiscus sungorus. Next base: position 1,572,977 of record JANBXA010000424.1, read on the forward strand.
AGTATATTTGGCATGGCACATAACTTGTACAAGATCTCCCCATCCCAGTTTGTTTGTTTGTTTGTTTTCTTTTTCTACTTTCTACATCCCCTATCTTTCTGATTCTCAACAACTTCACCTCAAGATTTGTTCAGCAAAGAAGTTCCTGTTGTCTCAGGTGTCTGGTGTACTTGAGAAACAATTCTGGAGCTGGGCAGTAGTGGTTCATGCATTTTATCCCAGCACTCGGGAGGTAGAGAATTGTTGATCTCTATGAGTTCCAAGCATGGTCTACAAGAGCTAGTCACAGGACAGGCTAAAAATTTGCAGAGAAACTAGGTTTCAAACATCCTACTCCTAAAAAATAAAATAAAAAAAAATACATCTGGGAACATTATTGCTTTGGAAGTCTGACATCTGTTAAAGTAGCTGGACATTCTTTCTCCTGTCTCTGTTTAAATTGTTCAAAGTGTAAATGGGAGCATGAACCTAAAAGACAATTAGAAATGACAGTATCTATTAAATGTAATTTGTGTCTTGGTTGGATCACCTTTGAGTATTTGACAGAGATGGATGTATGTTTTCATTATATGTATTTTTCTTTACTAATCTGAGTGCAAGAAATGATATCTTCCTGGGAAGACATGTTAATGATAGAACAGTAGCATTTCTATCCTGTTATAAATATGTTTTTGAGACCAGCTCTCTAATGTTGAATCAGGTAGCTGTGATTGCAATCAGTTCCTTGCAGGGCAGTGACCTTGCTGTCATGTGTAGGACACCTTCAAAAGTATTCAATGATTGCACCTTCTCAAGAATTTATAATTGTCCATATCCATCACGTATTTGACTGTGTGATGGTTGCATGGGAGAAAGATTCCCATGTTCAGCATTGCCTCTGCCTTCAGACGAGAATGATTGGCACAGTTTAGATGCAGAAGGATTCTAGGTATGTAATCTGCTGCTAGAGTCACCATTATGAAAATTGACCTGACTTTGTTAGGGAGAGTGATTTTGTAGTTTCTCAGCATATTTTAATTCATGGCATGAGCGTGGAAACAGACCCGACTATGTAGGTGTAGTTTTCGTAGGCTGTCTTGAGTCAAAAATTATTGAACATACAATGAGGTAACTCTCCTCTGCAAATATCTAAATACTGCCTGACACAGCTATGTCAGCTCAGAGTTCATAGGAGCAGGTCACTGACTGTATGTGGCAGATCACATTGCTCAGCAAACAACATCTGCAAATGGAAAGCATCTATTTATCTCTCATTGATGGTGGTGATATTTTGTTTGCGATTTAACAAATAAGGATTGCCTGAAGATCAGTTTGCAAAGCTGAGTCAATCATGAGCTATTCTCCTGTGTAAGTGCTAAGCCACTTGTTAGACACACAGCTAACCTAGCAGATAGCCACACACCTAAGTAACTAGTTATCCACACACCAAAATGACTAGGTAGCCACAGACTAAGTCACTAGTTAAGCACACACAATAAGTCCCTACTCAGCCACACACACTAAGTCATTAGTTAGCCATAGAGTCAGGAGATCAACTACTCAAGGTAATCACTGACCAGGCAGTGTGGTGCCCAGCATTCACCATAGCACTAAGAAGTCAGAGGCAGATGGATATTTGTGACTTGTAGGATACCATTGGCTATGAGAGAGAGACTGACAGACAGAGAGTAGGAAAAAGAGAGAGAGAGGGAGAGAGAGAATCAGTTTGAAAGAAAAATATCTCACACAAATGTGATCCCAGTGCTTGGGATCAAACACCTTTAACCTCAGCACTAAGGGATGGATATAGTAGTGACATTGCTGGAAAGAGAGATGAATACAAGGAGGGAGGGCATGTAGTGAGTGGTTTCAATCTGAGCACTGAGTCTGATGGTTCATAGAGACAGCAGTCAGTATGAAAAGGCAGTATGAGGACAGGATCTCTTCTTTGGTCTGTGCCTGTAGAGATAAGATAGCTGGGTAGAGCAAAGTATTTTCTAGCATAGGCTTGCCTCATGCTGTGTAATTAAGAATTGCTGTCAACATAAAATCCTGCTTCTCCTGCCCAAGACTGGGAAGACAGTACTGCACCTCCTTCTTCTCTGGAACTTGTTTGGTCAGTGAGAAGAAAAAATAGAGCAGTTAGTGAGTGATCACCAAGCTCTCTTTTTGTTGGTGGGGATGTATTAGTGAAGAGTGATCAGTGCAAGGAATGAGTTCCTGAATAACTTTGATACTGGTGGAGTCAAAGTGCAGAAAGGGAAAGGCAAGATGGAGGCTCCTTAAACAATAGTTGACATGAGCAGTGTGGAATTAGGTAATCAATTATACATGATGCATAATTGTCCTGATTGGCGATTTCTTGGGGTTCACAGATATGGGTAATCAAGTATCTGGATAGAAGACAGGCCTTATTGTATAAACAATTGCTATAGTTATAGTACTTGAGACAAAACAGATCTAGGTAAACTGTTTGGCCCGCTTAAAGAACACACCTTTTTTTTTTATATGTACAGTCTGATTAAAAAAGGTTTGATATCTTCTTGATGTGTTCTAGTAGAAATCCATAGTCTGAGGAGCACATAGCCATAAAGCTCCTTCCAACTTTACAAAATAATTTTTTGAGTCATAACTATATCATATCCATGTACTCTTTCCTGCTGCCAAGTTCTAACATGACTCCTCATTGTTTTGTAATATATGGCCTGTTTTACTTAAACAGCACTTAGACCAGTTACTGGTTGAATGTGACATAGCTGCAGTATTTTCCAGATATGAGGCCAAGAATTGCTGGCACTGCACATAGAGCGTATAATGGATTGTGCATACAAAGGATCCTGTGCATTGCATGAGGAGCATGATGTGTTGGAGGAGACCAGAAGAATATTTACTAAAATATCAAATTTCTTGACTAGGCCCCTCTTAGCTGGGCTGGTAAGACAGAGCTGCAAGGACTTTGCTGTGTCATTTGATCTCTGATCACCTGGTAGGGGGTTTGCTAATATTCTAGGCCTAGCTGGGACGTTTCAGCCAGTGAGGTACTCTGAGAATGCTTAGCAATAGGAGTTTTGGTAGCAGTATCTTGCATTTTCTTTCCAAGTTTCTCTTTTTCTGCTCTAGGGAAGTTCAAGGGAGAACATAAGCCATACCATGGTGAGTGTAGGGTGCTAAGAGTAGGTCTGCTGAGGTGTCGTTTCTGCTGGTATTTGCAGGGCCCATGAGACAGACTGTGGTTTTCTTGGTCAATGTGTCTGAGCCTCCCTTTACATCTATTTCTTGGAAATTGAGAGAGTCTGTAGCCCTGCCATGGGAGGATGGGCTGCTTGTTACATCACTGTCCAGTGTGCACACACAGGCATTGCTTTCAGTGTGCACTGTCAGCAGATAGTGGAAAACTAAAAGTCTGTTTTTTTTAAATTCTGAATATTCTATTCCACTTTCAGGTTTGTCTTATAAATATTATAGAAAGTGGTAGAACAACGGTGATGTGGATTTTCTCTCAGCAATACAAGATTAAAATGGTTTAAACTATCTTCTAGTACCCGTCACAATAGTGTGATTCAATGAAGTATAATTCCAGAGGACAATAGGAGTTTCTAGTCTGCAGAGATTTCTCAGGTGTGTATGGTTTGCAGCAGGGAATTAGGGCAGGATCCTCATCTTGGGCCATAATCCATGGGGCAGGAAGCAGATTTTCATTTATTTTTTCATATTGTTTGGTCATGGGCATCAGTGGAGTTTGGTTTACCTGAAGCCATAAAGAGTCATAATGGGCTGCAGACTCATAGCAGGAGATCACCTCCTTTTGCAGAGAGAGTTCTAGAGCATGTACTTTCTGTCTTTGTGAGAAATATCATTAGCTGGAGGGTTAAAACAGTTGAAGGGTCACTTTTAGTTGATTTAATTTGAATTTTGAAGGCTGTGTTGATATAAAGAGTTTACCAATTCTTGGGGAATAGTCAGTCACTCACAATAGAATTTAGCTGAGTGACTGCTCCCCCTAGGAAAATAAAATGGAGTTGATAATGATGCTAACCGGGCATGTTAAAGAGTAGGATGCTAAAATAGACACTTATTCCCAGGGTAGTCTAGACATTTGGATCCAAACCATGGCAATGGAGAATTCACTGGTTTACAAACAGCCCCAAAGTTCACTGAGTAGTGTTGCACCTGCACAGCCACAGTACAGAGATTGGCGGAGGTGTCAGGATTGAAATCCTTAACAGACCACCATGAGAAGTTGAGAAGAAGCTGTTGCCACTCTTTATTACAGAGAGTAATGGGCTTATATACCCAAGCCAGGGGATGGGCTAAACATAGGAGGAAGTAATGCACCCCATACACCTGGAGTCAAAGTACACCTGCACTGCTCATCTCAAAGTTTTGAAAACAGACTTGCTTGTTCAATCTTGTTTGCATGGAAATTCTACATCTGAGTGGGGAGGAAGAGAGCTGGAATGGACAAGTACTTAAATTTCCCAACAGAGTAGGGCTTTTACAAACTGTTAGAAGGAGCATTACTGGGTCACAATGAACATTAGGTCCTGGTGTGCCACAGACATCCAGTGTACTTCTGGAGAAAATAATGGCTCTGTCGTATTGGCATTATGAGCCCAGGGGACAACTGTTTAAAAAGGAAAACAGTGACATGTTGTGGGCTATTCTGAGCAAGCAAAACTTGCAAATTAGGTCCTCACATATGCAGAAGTAACATAGGTCTCTCTAAAACCCAGGAAACTGTTTGGCAGAGCCAATAACAGCCTGAGGGGAGGGTGGCTAGTGTTAGGTGTTCTCCATTAGGCTTTAAGCTATGAGAATAAAACAGAACTCCCCATTTAAAAGAAGCAATATGCTTGGGAAAGAATGTATTTCCTGGGGCCAGGGTCTTTGTGGAGTGGTTGTGTCAGATCCTGAGAACAAACCACTTCCCACCAAATGGAGCTGTGGTCTTGGGCCATGGACAGTGTGGGCTTAGACAGTAATGTTCCTGGGATTTCGTTTTTCTCCTTGTAATGCACTGTTTGAGTAGCCTTCTCCTGAATTTGTCCCCTTGACACACATATATGGATATTGTAGGATGCAGTGACCTATGATGATGTGCACATCCATTTCACTCAGGAAAAGTGTTCTTTGCTATATCCTTCTCAGAAATGTCTCTACACAGATGTGATGCTGGAAACCTACAGGAACCTCACTGATACAGGGAAGTCTGAATTTTCCTTCATCTTTTAAAATAAAGGATCAAATGTTTCTTAGTTATTGATACTATTCTGTAATTTGGATTGAAAAAAGGGAAACTTGGGTGACTGAGGCATGGTCTAAGTTTCATTGAAGTTATTACATTAAATTTTGTAAAATTTGCAATAATACATCATCTTTCATTTCAGGCTACAATTGGGATGATCATAATATTGAAGATCATTGTCAAACTTCTAGAAGACATAGAAGGTAAATTTTCATGTGTAAATGTATGCAAATTTGGCTCTGAAGATATTTTCATGTATTCTGGAAATTTTATTTAATAGACACACATAAAGATTAAAAAAATTAAGAAGATCAACAGTGAAAATAACCTCAGCTTAAAGGATAGTGATTGTTCTCATTTTCTCACAAACTATGTACCTCAGTGAAAAGTAGCTCATCTTTGTTTGCAAGGCATTCACGTAAAAAGAGAAGGAAACAATGCCTAAAAGGATACCACTCTTTGAATGATAGCACCCAGAAATCTATGCTGTAGATAAGCCAGGCTGTATAGTTTCATACTATTCAGATATTTTAAACAGTATACATGTTGCATAGGTGATAAGTATATGTCCAAGCTCTGATAAGAAAAAAATTCTATATTTAATCAGGAATTGCTAATACATTTGTGACTTTCCTATGTACATTGACAGGGTCAGTTTATGAGTGTCAGGAAGGTTATTGTAGAGAAGGTTTAATCCATATAACACATTTCTATGAGGAAAGGAAAGTCAAAGTGTGTGAATGCAATGTGGAAACCTTTTCTTTGTTATTCTTAATGTAATAAGTATATCATATGTTCAGTCAGGTAGTTGTGGCCCGTGCCTTTAATTCCAGCATTAATGAGGAAGTGCAAGTTGGATCCCTTAAGTTTGTGACCACCCAGTTTACAAAGTGTGTTCCTGGCTTGCCAGGTCTACACAGAGATATTCTGTATCAGAACAACTAGAAAAATAATATATGTGACTCTAAAGGCAAGCCATTATAATTTAGAATATGGAAAGAAGCAACGTACCTCTCTCTCTTAGGACAGCAAGAAGAAATGAAAGATAATTAGTAGTCACCAAATTGAGGATATTTGTTGAGTGTGAAACAAGTTTAAAATTTATCAGTGTTCCAACATTATCTAAAAATTATCAACAAACTCACACGCAGTAAATCTTTATGACCATTGGAATGTGTGAATGCTTCCATTTTTACTGGTATATTTGGCCCATGTAGTATGATTTATACTCTGGAAAAACTGATATATGAAATATATATGGCAAAGCTCTGAGTTGGCTCAGTTCTTTTCAGATATGTGGGAAATCTCATGTAAATTGATGCCATAAATATGGGCCATGAAATAAAGGCTCTTCCTCTGAATCTCATGCATCTTCAATTAAAACAAAACAAAACCTCATGAGGGAAGCATTATGAATGTAAAACTTCAGATCTGATTGTTATTTACAATTAGACAAAATTATAAATTTATTTTATATATGTACTAAGATTCTTTAGTATCATGTATGTAAAAAGATTTATATATGCTAATTATCTTTGAAGCAAAGAAAGAAACCATAAGGGAGTGAATCCTGTGAATGTACACAATGAATGTTTGAAAAACTTTGTATGTTACAGGCATCTTCAAAGAGTTGAAAAAATTCATAGTGGAAAGAATCCATATAGAAGTCTTCAGTATGGTGATGTCTTTGCATGTCACAGTTTCCTCCAATTCCATGAAAGACCATGCATGGAAGAAAAAACCCATGAATGTAGTCAATGCAGTAAAAAGTTTGCAAGACATACTGTGTTTAAAAGATTTATTAGAACACATACAGGAGAGAAAACACATGACTATAATCAATGTGGTAAAGTCGTTTCACTATACAATCATCTCAATAAACATAAAAGAACACATACTGGAGAGAGACCCTATGAATGTAATCAATATAATAAGGCTTTTGCAACACATGTTGAGCTTAAAAGTCATCTAAGAACACATAATGGAGAGAAACACTATAAATGTAATCAATGTGTTAGAGCATTTTTACGTGTCAGTACTCTCCATTCTTATCATAGACCACATACTGGAGAGAAACCCTATGTATGTAATCAATGTGGTAGAGCTTTTTCACAAGTCAGTCCTCTCCAATCTCATCATAGAACACATATTGGAGAGAAACCCTATGGATGTAATCAATGTGGTAAAGCCTTTTCAGAACACAGCAATCTGGTACATCACAAAGGAACAAATACTCGAGAAAGAACTTAAGAATGTAGTTAATGTAGTAAAGCTTTTGGAACACATGATGTGCTTAAAAGTCATATGAGAACACATACTGGAGAGAATCTTTATGAATGCCATTAATGTGGTAAAGCCTTTGTACATCCTAGCACTCTATTAAGTCATAAAAGAATGTATACTTGAAAAACACTGAATGCATCCCATGTGGTAAAGCCTCTCCATGTATCATTAGTCTTTATAATCGCAATAAAATCATAGTGCATAGAAACCCTATACATGTAAGCATTGTGGTAAAGTTGTGCACTTTGATTATCACAATAATATTTGTGGGCCTAAGAAAACTCTTGTGGAAAGGAATCTTACTAGAAAGGATGTGGTATGATATTCAGCCAACAAATATTGCATTTTGTAGGATTCTGGAGAGAAAAATATATGACAAGTGTGAACAATCAGTTCAAGCATTACAATGTCTCTGTTTTGTTCTCACATGCAAACTCATACAAAAAAATGTTCTAAGAGTTCACAGATAAGGGATCCCTGTTTCATCATAACACATTTTTATTTACATAAATGACTCATTCTAAGTCTAATCCTTCATGTTTGCTTTATTTTACATGAAGCAATTCATATTCCAGGAAAATTTTGCACATGGGTTACAAGAATGACTGCTCATAAGAGAAAATATTTACTTATGGGAATCTGTTTAGAGATTTGATGTAATTTTAATTATATGATGTCAGTGTGTGAGTTTGTGATTGTTCATGGTTTTTCACAACAAGGTTACTCCCTTGAGAATTTCTGTAGGAGTAACTACAGTATGTTCTCAGAAAACTAACATAGGTCATAGCAATGAACATTTTATAATTTTGTTCATCTATATCTCTAACCCTAAATATATTTTAAATCATTTTTATTATCTTGATCTCAGGTAATAAGAAGAAATAATGGAAGAGAAAACCCACATCATGTACACAATTTTGTGAATAATTTAGACATTGTTCGTGACTTTAGCCTTAATAAATAAAATTGATTCATGTGGAGATGGTGTGCTACTTGGTTCACTATACCCAAGACAAATGATAAATGAGTATATTATTGGGGAACAACTTACACAGATGATAAGAAAGAACTGTGGAGAGGTTCCAGCTCAGAATAATGCAAAACCTGCTCTTCTGATTTTATCTGCAACATGGGAAAGAGAAGTGACAGACAGAGAGATGGAAAGGGAGTGACAAATAGATGGAAGGGGAATGAGAGAATTACTGAGATATTGAGAACGAGAAAGGTCCAACCCAGTGTTCTCTATCTCCTCTTCTTGTACGCAGAACCAAAGACCCTGTCTAAGGATTAACTTCTGACTTCTTCAGAAACCCTGGATTCACAAGAACACCTCTCTAAATGGCGTGTCCACTAAAAGCTCTGATTGTGTCCTACAGACTAAGTGACAGGAACAGGATTTCGATCAGGGCAAGCAAATGATTCCACCATTTGTATACCCATAGAAGCCAGCAGGGCTTCTAAGTTAACAACCCTGATTCCCTGAGTGTGGGAGCATTGATCTGAGTCTGGCTTCTTCCTGTTGTCAAAGAAGAATGTGAGCTGGGGGAGTTAGGTGTTGGTGGACTCTGTAGGGGGAGTAGGTGAAGTTTTCCTTTAGCTGCCAATCTGGAGACCTCAGGCATCGGTTCTGGATATCTAAAGCAAGCCATCCTCTGAATTTACCTCAGTTCAGACTCTGTCCTTAAAAAGCTGCCATTAGAGGCTCCACCTGGGTGTTGGGCAGATGCAAAAGCATGTACGTTTAGATCCCTTGTTTCCTAATCTCTTGGGCCACCCAGGACTGCTGTGCTTAGATTAAATATGGATTCATTATTTCAGTATTACTGAAGCATTTCATGTGAAACTCTGGGTTTCCATTTTTCTTTCCACTCACGAGGACTTTTAAGTGAACAGGGAAGCTTTGCTCTTGTGCTATTGCCAACTCGCCAGATGCAGTACAGAATTCCTGTTGCTCCCTGGATTCTTTGACCTTACATTTCACTCCAATCAAGTAGTTCAGAACTCCAGATCTAAGAGAGGCTTTTCTTTATGTTCTGGTTTTAGATTGATTTTCTCACTTCTTTCAACTAGATACTTAATCTCTCAACTAGACACTCAATCTTTCCTGCTCTAAAAGCATACACATTTGGAGGTGTCTAAATGCCTCCAACTCCTTTCCACCAGTACTCTCTATAATACACTCCCAGCCACTGCTCTGAAGCACTTTATCAAAATCCTACATAATGTAGCAGGGACCTGCTGAGTCAAATAATTGGTTTCAGCTTGCAGCTGTGAGTTGCAGTTCCTCATGGCCTCTGCATGCCTAATTTTTATGGAGTCACTTAATGAATGCATGGCTTAGCCATCCAACCTTTGGTAGCATTTGAGATGTCAGTGTAGAGTGATCATCTGAAAGACAGATCCAGGTGAAAAAGGAACATTACCTGTGGAAAGCAGAGAAGATTGACTCCAGGGCATGGAAAAATCCTGAGCATTAGAGAGGCCTGTGACCTGGAAATGTTCCCTAAGAAGAAGACACAGGCCCTGGAATGGACTTGTGTGGACAGTCAGGTCCTGGGGAGAAACCTCAGGGCATGAAGGCACAAAGAGGAGAGATTGGGGGTGTTTGAGAAGAACAGGGCCAGGTTGACTAGGGGAAGAGAGAATCCAATAAATCAAATATTATTATTATTATTATTATTATTATTATTATTATTATTATTTTGTAGCACATACTTTTCTGTGTGCTATTATTTCCCTTGTTAATTATGAAATATTCATGTTATAAAAATTTATAAAGGACACTAACTATTAGTGTGATGACACAGGCCTTTTAATCCCAGCACACAGGAGGGAGAAGGAATTCTTCCTATTTGAGGCTATTTGGGTCTGTACAATGATCTCCAGGACAGCCTGGGATTCACAGTGAAACCAATTCTGGAAAAGCAAACAAAAGACCCCTGCAGCAAATATGTTTTTATGTATTCTACAAAATGATAAATAAAATACCTCATGTGTCCTAATCACCTAACCACCTCTGCACCCTGATTGACAGCCCGGACCTCTTCAAGGACCTCCCAGGCTGGCAGGAGTCCTTGGGGCCAGTGTTGAAACGGAATGGGTGGGTACAGGTTTGGTGGGCGGGGTCAGGAGGGGTGGGGTTGGGCGGCACCATCTGGGGCTGATTGTGCTGGGGCTGCAGCAATGCTGTGGCTGGGGGCAAGCAGGGCCTGGCTGGGTGGGGCAGGTTGTGTGTGTCCTGTAGTATTTAGGTGGTGAAGAGGCAAGGCAGGCATGGCCGTGGTTTCTTCATGCACGAGTGAACAGGCATGAACACATATGTAGGTACTGCCAGAGGATTGATTGCTGCTCTGTGAGTGCTGCTGTGAGGAATTGTGAGGGAAGCATGGATGAGCACAGAAGCTGCAGCATGGTGAGTGAGTGGATGGGGATGGTAGGATGGGGAGTCATGAAAGTCTGTTTGACAGGCCCTCCAGGAGGAGGCTGGGCTGGAATGTGCTTCCAAGTTCAGTGTTCTGTTTGGCCTATTGTGGTCCTAGCAACTCCCTGACCAGGTGCAGACTATTAATACTTCACCTAGTGGACTGCTTCTGATCATCGAGCATTTTTGTAGTTAGCTCAATTATGCTTTTGGTGCAGGGATGGCAATTTCCAAAAAGAAAAAAAGAGGTTCAGTTATTCCAGTGCCTTCTAGAAGTTCTGTTCTTAACAAATAACATTTAGGAATCAGATCCATGTGGAGTTATTATCATTTGAGTTTTGGCCCAGGCACTCTCCCTTGTCTCTAGACTAAAGAAGTATCTACATTTCGAGTTAATTTTGTGCATGCTCTAAATGACATTCTTTAATTCTTTTCTCTAATTTCTATCTATCTATCTACCTACCTATCTATCTATCTATCTATCTATCTATCTATCTATCTATTATATACATTTATGTAAGTGTATGTATGTATGTAATTTTTGGAAACAGATTTTCTCCGTGTAGCTTTGCAACCTGACTTAGAATTTTCTCTGTAATGCAGTCTAACCCCAATCTCATAGATATCTGCCTATCTCTGCCTCCCAAGTGCTAGGCTAAAGGCAAGTTCCAATAAAGACATGTATAAATGGTATTCTTATATTGGAAAACACACCACCATTGAGCTGTTTTGTGGAAGAGTGGAATCGTTGATATATTCATATTTACCATTTCTTGGTGGATAGTTATTGAGAATGAAATAGAGCTCATCTTTGAAACAAGGTAGTTGCTTGGGAGCAAATGCAATTGATTGTATCCAGTGCCTTTGTGGATATATTCTATATATGATCACATTGTAATTTCCAATGTTAGGTTGACTTCAGATAAATGAAGATATGTTGATATTTTTTTCATTTTTTTGTAACTGAAACTTCTCCAGGAATATTTGACCATATTGGAAATAAATGCTATAAAATTAAAAATTGACCCATGTATTTTAGGATGTATGCTTGCAAGGTAGGCAAAGAAGGCACTAAAACATGGCCATATGAAATTCTTCCTATTCTTGATTTATGAAAATCATTCTATTTATACACTGCTTGGAAGTCTCTGCTTTTACTAATGTTCACTATGAGGAAACACATTCTTCCACCATATTCTACAACTAGGCAAACTTCAAGCTTATATCCATATCAAACTAGAGTGAATCCATCCAAATTGTATTAATAAATAACTTAATTTTACTGGAGGCATCCACAAATATTAGAAGTCATATAGGGAAAGAAAAGAAAATAGACAAAAGAGCGGAGGAACAGAAGAGATGTGGAAAAATCCTCCAATCATTAGGTATATGAAAAACTTTAGCAAAAGGCCTAAAGATTAAAAGCAGGCAGAGTAGTAACAAAATAGTATTATCTATTACTAAGTGGGTGGAAGGAAAATAAAGATTTAAAAACCAAAAGTCACAGGGACAAGTATCAAAATATAACTGGAAAAATGATAACTTATATTGATTGCTATAGAGATTTGGCATTTGTTTAGGATGTACCTCAGTCTCTAGGGAATCTGATCTGCTCTTCTCAACTGTGCAGACATGTCTATTCAAGTACACTTACCTGAACAGATATTCACACACATAAAAATGACTCAACATATTTTAACACAAAAATCAAAATGATGCAAATCCCCAATGAGATGTAATAATTTATTTCCATTTTCTGTTGTGACCGACTTGGATTTACCTAAGTCATTCATATGTAGAAATATTATTGAAGGAATTCATCATGGGTTCAGGAATACAACAGGCCATATAGGGGACTGCTAGAAATTTCTCATCTGAGGAAAAAAAGGAAGTAAACCAGCTCAGATATATTGTCCTCTCATTGCCTTTTATTGTTCAAGAAATGTTCTTCCCAAAAGTACTTTTTCTAAAGCTCTCTTTAAGATTTCTCCTCAAAATGTTCTCTCTAATAATGTTCCCCCTATCAGCTCTCTCTAAAAGTGCTCTGACTCCAAGCACCTGTGATCACTGACAATGTAATGAAAGATTTTATAATAAAGTAATTAAATATTTTGATGGTGTCTCATACTTAACACACACGAGTGGGTCAAACTCCAGTGATCATTAATTATTTAATTATAGATTTTAATGACAAAATAAGTAAATGAATAATGACATGACACCCTGCAATTAACACCAACAAAATGGAGCCAGAGTCCATTGTTCCTTGAGTAGATCATAGATTTGAGTAATTACATAATCAGATAGTGAGATGATCTGGCATACTTGACTCTCAAAAGGTGGCTCCAAACTTCATTGATCACAGACTAGGAAATGGATGATATAAATGATAAAATGATTAAATAATTGTACAGTTTCATACCATTAATTCCCGGAATGACATGCCAGACATGACTCGCGAAGGATGCCTACATCAGCAACTTTAAATATTCAATAAATTAATAATGAGATGATCAGACGATCTTGCCTAATGAACTCTGTTCAGCTAATGTCATCATGTGTCACCAGTATCTGCAGTCCTCACAAGGCAGCGTCAGAAACTGATACCCTTGTAGTGGTGGCTCCAACCCCTCCTCACTACTTCCTTCCTGTGAGGACAGAAAATCCCAGAGGATTCCAGATAATTCTAGAGGATTCCAGAGAATTCCAGAAAATTCCAGAGAATTCTAGAAAACTCCAGATAATTCCAGAGAATTCCAGAGTATACCAGAGAATTCCAGAAAATTCCAGAGAATACCAGAGAATTCCAGAATATTCTGGAGAAAATTCCAGAAGACATAGAGTGTTGCGAGGACTTGCTCCATCACCTCCTCACTACTTCATTCCTGTGAGAACAGAAAATTCCAGAGGATTCCATAAAATTCCAGAGAATTCCAGAGAACTCCAGAAAATTCCAGATAATTCCAGTGTATTCCAGAAAATTTCAGATAATTGCAGATAATTCGAGAGAATTCCAGAGAATCACAGTAGACACAGAGTGTCATGGGGGGATCCCTCCATCCCCTCCTCATATCCTTCCTTCCTGTGAGAACAGAAAATTCCAGAGGATTCTAGAAAATTCCAGAGAATTCCAGAAAATTCCCGAAATTTCCAGAGAATTACAGAGAACACAGTGTTGAAAGGACACTCACCTCCTTTGGTGAGGACAGAAAATTCCAGAGGATTCCCGAAAATTATATGAATATATAAATATGAATATAAATATGAATATATACACGAATGTAAATACGAACATATATTTATATATACATATATGTATGAATGTATATGTGAACATATCACAAATGTACAAATCAATATATGAATATATACATATATGAATAAATACATTAATATATATGAATATAAATATGAATTAATACATTAATATATAGGAACATATACATAAATAAATGTATGAATGTAGAGAGGTGTGAAGTGCCGCACCTTAAAGATGGTGCTGGCTTCCGCCTTCCACATCCCTGAGGGTGAGGGCTCTCTGGCGTAAACATGCCCTTATTTGGTTAAGTCTGTTCAGCCTGTCTGCTTCAGCGTTAGAGTAGCCAATCTGCAGGGTCCAGGTAGCTCACTGGGGTTGGTTAGCGCAAGGGTATTTAAGCCTGCACAGGGGGCCCTGGGGCTCACGAGTCAGAGGAAACATGTTTCAAGAATCTTGAAATAAACTGCATGAAGAAGATCTTCCCAGAGTCATGTCTTCCTTGCTGGCAGGGGTACATATGAATACATATATGAATGTGTACATGAATAGAAATGAATATAAATATGAAAGTGTACATGAATATACACATATGATTATACACATGAATATACATGAAAACACATGAATATAAATATGATAATATACATGAATACACATATACACATGAATATACATGAGCAATACATGGATATATATGAGTATGTGCGTGAATATAAATATAAATATATATTAATACATACATGAATATATATGAATAGGTACATGAATATATATACACGAATATAAATATGAATATATACATGAATGTATATGAATATACACATGAATATATACATAAATAAATGCATGAATACATAAATGGATTATACAAGAATAATATGAATATAAACATGAATATGTATAAATATAAAATTATGTATGTGAATGTATACATGAATAAATACATGAATACATACATGATTGTATAATGAATATATATATATATATATATGAATATATATATATATGTGCATCAGGCTGTTCCGTGGACACCACACTTGTCCTGAAATTAATTTATTATTAATTTTTAATGACACCGCCATTTCTCAGATATGAAAGGTTTAACTCTCTTCATTTGGTGCAGCTTGAACTGAGATTCATAATAAATATTTAGGGTCCAAAATAATAGCACAGTGGGAAAACAATAATCATGTAAGCACGTTCGGTGTTACCCTGGGCATAACAAAAATATCAGCGATGCCTTGGTACATAGAAAAATTTATTCATTTTTTCATTCTCTCAAATGACGGAGACTTATAGCAACTTTTATTTTGCAAAAAATCATTTTTTTTTCAAACGAGGGGATTTCTAGCAACATTTTTTTTGTCAAAAATTTATTTATTTATTTATTTAAAGGAGGAAAATTTCTAGTACCTTTTTTTGTTCGTAGGCAAAAATGTATTTATTTATTTTAATTGAGGAAAATTTCCAGCAACATTATTTTATTGCTAAAATTTATTTATTTTTTCAAAGGAGGGAAAATTGTAGCAACTTTTTTTTGGCAATAATTCATGTATTTACTTTGCTCAACGAGGGAGATTTCTAGCATCATTTTTTGTTTTTCAAATATTTATTTTTCATTTGTTTATTTATTTCAAACGAGGGAAATATCCAGCAACTTTTTTTTTTGGTAAATGTTTATTTATTTATCTATTTATTTCTTTTTTCAAATGAGGAATATTTCTAAGAACATTTTATTTTTTTGCAAAAATTTATTTTTTTTTAAACAAGGCAAATTTCTATCAACGTCTTTTTTTGCAAAAATGTATTTATTTTTTTCAAATAAGGCAAATTTCTAGCAACATTTTTTTGGCAAAAAAATATTTGTTTAATGTTCTCAAACTAAGGAAATTTCTAGTTTCCATTTCTGTTGTGGTCCCCCTTAAAAAATAAATTTATCTTAAAATAATTGGGTCAATCATAATTTTGGGGCAGCTCTTCCAAGCTGGTTAAAAACCACATGAAGAATTAGCTGTGTCATAATTTATCAAAATCTTGCAGCCATTGTATTCTGTAACGTTAAATATCTGTATTTGGAGGTAAAAATATGATTATTATTTCCCCTTTGCTCTACCATCTCCATCACTTAATGCGTAAATATGATAACACATTAATGTATACTGATTTAATTCTTATTTTCCGCCTTTCAACTTTAATGTACATATGTGATTACAATGTTTCTTCTTTTCTATCTTTCTGCATTCTGAAACATTCTATCCTTTACTTTTTACCTACTACACATTTTCCATTTGTAATTTTATTTCTATATATCTTTCTTCATCGTGCCCTTATTCTTTGTCTTTGTTCAAATATTACTATTTGTTCTCATTTTCATTTTTTATCTTTTAAAACTGTCCATCAAAGAGCAGAATGTGGATTTTATGAAGTTTGCCAGACATAGTTACTTCAAGCTAACTGTATCCCGATTATTAACATATGGTTTTTGGGAACCTGTAGCATGGTGTAAATATTAGGAATATATATTATTTTTGTGTATATATATATTAATTAGACATATATATATATTAGGAATATTGTATATACTGATTTTAATTAGACATACACATATATTTTTAAAAAATATATTAATTATGCATATATATTAGGAAAATTATATAAATATATTTTAATTAGGCATATATATATTTAATTAGACATATATATTTTTATTAGGCATATATATTTAGGAATATTATATATATTAATTAGATAAATATATATATTAATTAGGCACATATATATTTTTAAAGGAATATTATATACATATTAATTAAGCATATATATTTAGGAATATTTATATATATTTTAATTAGGCATATATATATTTTTAAGGAATATTTATATATATATTAATTAGGCATATATATATATATATTTTAAGGAATAGTATATATAATTTTTAATTAGGCCTGCGGAGGGGTGTGGTCCGGAGTGGGGTCAGGGTGGGTTCACAGGGCCCGGCCTGACCTGGGGTGACATCATGACGATGCCATTGCCACCCTGCCCCGAAATGAGGGACACTGAAGCCCTGACCAGGAACTTGGGAACACTGACCACGCCCATCAGACAGGGACCACACCTAATCCCTGACCCTCCTACTTCCTTAGGCCTCACCCACTCAATCAGGCCAGCCCCATCCCGGGCCGCCCTCACCTGCCTGCATCCACCCATCAGCTTTTGGAAACAGAAAACAACTTACCCTGTGTCATTGGCTGCACATTGTAAGCTGACCAAGGAATTTTTGTGTTGGATACTCTATCCCCTCAGACTAAATATCTGAAAGTATCTTCTACATGGTGAGGTTTTCACTGTTTAACTCTCATCAGGAGACTGAACCAGAGAAAAGGAGTTGGGGGATGAGATTTCCGGTTTGTTTGTTTGCTCTTTCATCTTTTATCTTCTCCATAACTACTTCCCAAATAAGCCTATATGATGCTTTCTAAACTTTTGTATCAATAGTGCCAATACCACTAGGTAAAAGTGAATGCACTGTGCATCACTGTTGTAACTGGTGATAAGATAATAGCTGAGGTTTCTGCAACACTGTCCATGTCTCGATGTTGCTGCAGCATACTGAGATGTGTGTGACTCAAAATCCTGATACAGTGTTAAAGGTTTTGTTTCTGAATCATCTGGACCATGTTCTGCAAATATTACAAGTTTCAATGCATCCCTCTATTTTATTTGTATAGGCTCTGAACATCCCTACTAGAGGTGTGTTGCACTTTATTTGGGAATGAGAAACCTGTATAATCTTCAACACAAATATGTTTCCAGAAACTCAAGCTTGGAGACCCAACTCTTGCCAAAACTTCAGAAGATATGATATGGCTGCCTGGGTATATTTGAGAAGCAATTAATTGGAAGCATTTTCCTTATAGAGTGTCCAATGAGTGACCCTGTTTAACAAGCAATCAATTGCCTTTCTATTGAAAAGAAAGTTAAGTGAAGAATTTTTCTGTGAATGCACACATGATTGACTTTAGATATCTCTACAGTACTTGAATTTAAGTGATCCCACTTTCAACTGGTTAGGATCAGGGCACCTTCTGTCTTAGCAGTCCATGCTCCTTTAAGGTCTAATGCCCCTAATGACCCGTGTAACATCGTAAGACACACACACACACACACACACACACACACACACACACACACAGAAAGAGAGAGAGAGAGAGAGAGAGAGAGAGAGAGAGAGAGAGAGAGAGAGAGAGATGTTCTAGGGATCAAGATAGTTCCTGTGTTGATTTTAGAAACTTCTCTAAGTATTGTCATAGCTGAGATGATACCTGGACAAGGCAGATTAAGACAATTGGCTCTTCAACATTTGCCTGCTTCACAGAGAGAAAACCTGTCAGTGGAGATGGCATCAGTGACACCTGGCCTTGCAGAGATGGTGACTATAGGACTGTGAGGTCTCATTTGTTTACCATTCAGTTCACATGGAACTCTTGCAATTTCTATTTGGATTCACATTGATCCACCAAACTGGCTCTTGTGACCCTTACCCATAAGGAATACAAAACCAGCCTGTGTAGGATAATGAGGTTGGTGCCTACCAGACAACTTGTAGGGTTCTGGGGATGGAGCTCATGACCAGAAACTTTTTCAACAGGTCTCAGTTGCTGAATTACCTCTGCAGCATAGCTCAAAAGAATGCAAGGCCAAATAAAAGAAAAGCCAGATAGGAGGCAGGCAGGCAGGCTGATGAAAAAAATTAAAAAAAAGGATGGTAACAAATGAGTTGATATTATGGCAGATATTTAACCACAATATCTGCCTGGTGCTGAGACACTGAGAACAGGTGATCGATGCTGTCAAGTGTACGTGTTTTCCAGAATTGAGCTGTGGTTGCTGCTGAGAAAGCATCAGCAAAACCATGGTATTTCCTTGGGTGGCCTTGTGCAGTGTACAATATGCTCGCGGTAAGTGTCCCCATATAAAGCCAGAAACATCCCAGGATGTAGAATCCCAGCAGATATTTTTCTTGATCCCACCCAAAAAGGAAGAACAAGGGCCCAGGAAAAGGATTTTTCTGTGCCCCAGCAATGCAAGTTGAAGTCACCCAGCCTGGGTCACCAGGACCCTGATCTTCACAGGCTCGCTCCCCTGGGTCAAAGATACTGCAGAAGTTGCACTTATGTCCTGTTGAGCTAGCACAGATAGCCTGTTCCTGAGCCCGTAGCCTAGTCCAGATGTGATATCATAGACAGAAACAAAACCATTCTACTTGACAGCAGTAGTGCACTGAAAATGCCAACATCCAAGATCATATGTAGAGTACCTCAGCACTTTCCAAAGCAACATAATACCGAACAAGCTTGTATTATGTTCCAAAATAGCCACCAACCACTTTTCCAAAACAGGCTGTAGATGCGTCCTAGGTCTGATGCAAGGAATGAATCCCAAAGGATGTGGATAATTCAAAGTGGAAGGGCAAATTGGGGCTCATTGACATCATGGGGTTATCCACTTCACTGCCTCAGGACACTCTTATTTGGAACCTGCCAGTTCAGTGAATGCCATTTGTGAGGGCATAGGAAGGCATGCAGGCATGCCTTCACAAGACCCAAAGGAAGCCTACAGGAAACTTATGCCAATGTGGACCATAATCAAAGAAACTATGACCAAATTCAGGGTGTCTGGGGACCAGGAGCTGAGTGTTGTCATCACTGCCAAGCCAGGGTATTTGGAAGGTGACCTCCCACTTCATACAAAGATCTAGTAGCTATCACTTTCATTCTAGATACCCAGGTGACTACCTCAGCTACCAGGCAGGACTTGTGTATGCTGACATTCTGCACCATGGGTCAAACCAAACTTTCTGTTCAACCAGCCAATAAGGGGCCTTCCAGGTTGACCAAGGGCTGGTAAGGAAGCAGGATTGTAAGTGTCCCAAAACTCAGGGCACAAGGGAAGGGCAATAGAAAATAGAGGAGTTAGATTCAGTCAACTAAGCCCAGTACTGACTTTCCACCTGGCAGAAGCCTGGTCTGAGCTGGACAGGGCATAGGGCAGGGAGATGTGTCCACTTGTGTGGTATCCAGCTTTTCAGTACAGTGGTCCCATGGGTTTTGTATTCTGATAAGAAAGGAGTAAGGCTTTAGGAAACCTTCGCCTTCATGCACATAGTGACCCCCATCTGGGTTCAGTTGGATGCTGCCCCATGTTATTTGTAGCAGTGGCCAATGCGTAGCTTGTGATATTGTATATCCATGAATTCTGGTTAATGGCTCCTGGAAAGTATAAACATTCCAACCCAATTTCCCCCTTAAATACTAGACCTTGGGCCTTGGCCCATATCCTAACCATCTAAATAGAGGTTACAATGTAACCAATCTGAGTTATCTTCAGCTGTATCATATGTGGAACCTCAAGAAATATAGCAAAAATGACTTGTTTTGACCAATTAATATAAACTACATATGGAGATTCTTCTATGCCCATCATCCCTTTATGAATTATGTTGGTGTTGATTGGAGCAGACATGTCTCACTGTCATGAAAATTCTAAGGTTATTAAACATCTTCAATTCCATATTCTGGAGGTCTTTGAATTGTTTGAAGGTCAGCTATCCATCTAAATATACCTGCTTAACCATGAAAAATGCCTGATATGACTACATGTTTGTTTATTACAGATGAGTAACTACTAATGTGCATTTTAGTTATACATTCATTTTTAAATAAACTACATAAGTGGAATAACTTCAACAAGAGTAGAAATATACAATCATTAAAAAGTAATTACATTTGTATCACTATACAATATTTAAATATTTTACACTATACAATATTTAAATATTTTACAATGGTATAACCCATACCATTGTAAAATATTTAAAGTTAATATTACTTTTAACCTGATATTCCACATAAACGATGGCAAACATTCATAACACATCAAATAACTAAAAACCACCCATCCACCATCTTAGGAACATGAATGTTTTATTCTCTAGACTTCTTTCTTTATTCTGTGGGTAAAGGTATCTTTTGGAGATGCTCCAAAACAAGATGCTTACTTGTTAACAGTAATTTTCCATGAGTCCTGAGAAAGCTATTTGTTCTTAGTTTATGGAATCTCTGTGATCATGTGTGTTTCTTAGCATGACTGTCATTTTTTTGTCCAATGTGTTGTGTCTTGTGTGTGTGTGTGTGTGTGTTTATTTCTCTCGATGACTTTGTGCATTGCTACACTTATTCACTCACCTATTCACTACCAATATTTGCACCTGCACCATTTTGTCAAGCTCTTCTAAAGTTAAGAGTATAAACAGAAGCAAATTTTCATTTCAGTAAATAGAAATGTATTAAGGTAGAGGTCAATAATGGTATTGTCATTATCCTGGAAATAAGAAATTTGGAGCATAGGAAATATGATTAAATACTCATCAATGCAGTTGAATGGCCTAATGATGTTTTCATTTTCATGTGTATATCACTATAGGCAGGTAGTTTTTTAATAGACTTGAAAATAAGTATAACTCAGAATAGAGCCTTGATTTTTTGGAACAAAATCTGTGAGGCAATAAGGTTAGTCCATTAGTGGGTGAGCATTTTAGCAAGTGGGAGATGTAGTAGAATGTTACAGAATCTTGGGTAATGAATGTTGCCCTGCAATACTACTGGAATTCTATATTCTAGTATCACAGGCCAAGAATCAGAGAGAAACTTAGATTGGATATTTTAGTCTCCCAAGATATGTATCTCATAAAACTTTTAAGGACAGCATTTGTGGTAATTGATTTTCCTAACCAAGTCATAGCCAGACTCTGGAAGTTGGTCTACAGCTACTAAAATTACCCAAATTAAGATATCAGGGCATGCAGTCTGTGAAGAAACAGTCCAAAGGCTTTTGTAGATGAATGTCATTTCCTTAAGAAGTACAACTGTGGATTAAAAAGATAAAAAGACTCACAATTATTCAACAAAAGGTGAATTTTTCAATGTTAACGTCCTTCAATTTGTTGATCCATTTGTTAGACTAGACTGAGGGATAATTGGACAGCAGTTCATCTCTAATGGGCAGTTGCCCAACTTCACCTATCTGATATTCTCTTAAGCCTGGACACAAAATGACACTTAATCATTTACATATCTTACTACTCTAATCTGATTAAATAATCAGATTGGCACAATTTTTGGTAGCCAAGAAAGAGACTACTTGTGGATGTTGAGTACAGCAGTCTCATCCACTGATGATGTAATTATGTAATTATTAAAATAGGACATTAGGTAATTGATGATCAGTAGATGTTTGCACCACATTGTTGCAGTCAAGTATGCAGGCCCATCTAATTATTTAATTATGTAATTAAATTATTTAAATCATTGATGACAAACTTGGCCATGAGTGGTTTGGAGACCCCTTTTGGAAGTAGATGATGTGATAAAACTAGTTGTTTGATTATTTAGCTTTATAAAACAATGATTATGTCATCCACAATACCGGATATTTGGTGCCACCTTGTGGGATCAAGTATGTCAGATCATCTAATTTCATGATTAGATTATTTAGATTGATGATAGGGGTTAATATGCAAGATCATCTAGATATTTGTATAATTATTTAAATAAGTGATTTTCTAGTCCATGAAGAGTCCAGTTAAGCTCCATCTAGCTGAGTTAATTATGCAATATCCTCACATGTTTTGATTAATTGTATTTTTTTATTTTAAAAACAATTTTATTTTACTTCCAATCGTGTTATTCACCTCTATCATTCACATTGCTCAGAGATTTATTAAACACTATCTTTTTATCAGAGAAACGCTCTGAGCTTGAGAAGTAATTGTGACTTATATATCTGTCACCATTTTCCAGTCTTTTCTTTTTTCTTATTTTACATATGGATCACTGTTCCCTCTGTCCCTCCCTCTCTTCCACACTCCCATGCACCCCTGACCACTCTCCCCTTCCCTCCCCCCATACCCCGCATGTAGTGTGATGCAGCCAGGAGGACTCAACTAAATCTGTGTAATCATTTGGAGTAGGAACTAAGCCCTCCCTACTGCCTCTAGGTTAAGGGAGTATCCCTCCATCAGAGATGTGCTCCCAATGTTCATGTGTGCAAGAGGGATACATCCTACTTCCACTGTCAGAGATCTCTTAGACTGCATAGGCCTTCTAAATGAGACCCATATTCATTGGGTCTGATTGAGTCAAATGCTGGGTTCCCAGCTTTCACTCTGGTGTCCCCTTCGCTTCTCCTTGTTCAGGTCAGCTGTCACTGTGGGTTTCTGTAGTTTGTTCAGGTCCTCCTTCTCTGCATCTGTATTCCAGTTTGGCACACTGTTTAGCTGTAGGTGTCTGCTTCTGCTTCCATCAGCTTCTATATGAGGGCTCTGAAATTGTGGATATGTTAATCATAAAACTCATTATCAGGGAAGGGAATTTATGGTACAATTCTGAAATCATGAATATACAATATTGCAGGCTACACAGTGGCCACTGCTACAAATAACGTGGGGCAGCATCCAACTGAACACAGATGGAGGGGGACTATGTGCATGAAGGCCAAGGTTTCCTAAAGACTTACTCCTTTCTTGTCAGAATACAAAACCCATGGGGCCACTGTTCTGAAAAGCTAGACACTTCACAAGTGGAAACATCTCCCTGCCCTATGCCCTGTCCAGCCCAGAACAGGCTTCTGCCAGGTGCAAAGTTAGTTCTGGGCATAGTTGAGTGAATCTAACTCCTCTGTTTTTTGTCCCCCTTCCACTGTGCCCTGTGCTTTGGGACACCACAATTCTGCTTCCTGACCAGCCTTCGGTCAGCCTGGAACGTCCCTTATTGGCTGGTTAAACAGAAAGTTTGGTTTGTCCTAGGGTGCAGGATTCCAGCATACACAAGGCCTGCCTGGTAGATGAGGTAGTCACCTGGATCTCTAGAGTCAAAGTGATACCTACTAGATCTCTGGATGAAGTGGGAGGTCACCTTCCAAATAACCTGGCTTGGCAGTGAGGACAGCCTCTGATCCCCAGGCACCCTGAGTTTGGTCCTAGTTTCTTTGATTATGGTCCATATTGGCAAAAGGTTCCTGTAGGCTTCCTTCGGGTGTTGTGCAGGCTTGCCTGTGAGCCTCCCTATGCCCTCACAAATGGTATACAGTGAACTGGCAGGTTCCAAAGAAGAGTGTCCCAGGGCAGTGATTTTGCCACTCCACATTGCATTATCCTCATCCTTTGGGATTTATCCTATGTATCAGAACTAGGACCCATGTACAGCCTGTTTTGGCAAAGTGGTTGGAGCATAATACAAGCTTGTATTTTGGAGCATAATACAAGCTTGATTGGGATTTTGTTGGTTTGGAAAGTACTGCGGGACTCTAGAGATGATCTTGGTATTTGGCATTCTCAGACCACTATTGCTTTCAAGTAGATTGGTTTTGTTTCCTTCTAGCATATCATGACTGGTAAAGGCTACAGGCTGCCCAGAGACAGGCTACCTGTGCTAGCTCCATAGGACATAAGTGCATCTCCTGCAGTATCTTTGACCCAGGAGAGCCTGTGAGGATCAGGGTCCTGGGGACCCATGCTTGGTGCCTTCAACTTGCATTGCTGGGGAAGAAGAAAAACTGTCTCCTTGGTCCTTGGCTTGCCTATTGTGGCGGGGCCAAGGGAAATCTCTGCTGGGATTCTACATCCTGGAATGTTTCTTTTTCATATGGGGACTTTTCCAGCCACCATATCATATACTGCATAAGGCCACCAGGGGAATTACAATGGTTTTGCTGAAGTATTGTCAGCAGCACCCACAGCTCAGCTCAATTCTGGAAAACACTTACACTGCACAGCATCTCTCACCTATTCTCAGGGTCTCAGCACCGGGCAGATATTGTGGTTAAATACCTGAACACTATTAACTCCTTTATTGCCATCCTTTGCCCTTTTCATCTGCCAGGCCTCCTATCTGGGTTTCTTTTTCTTTTTCTTTTTCTTTTTGTTTTCCTTAGGCATTGCATTCTTCCTGAGCTGTGCTACAGAGTTAATTCATCAACTGAGACCTGTATAAAAATATTTTCTGGTCCTGAGCTGCATCCCTAGAAACCAATAAGGTGTCTGGTATGCACCAACCTCATTATGATATGCAAGCTGATTTTGTATTCCATATGGGTAAGGGTCACATGAGCCTATTTGGTGGCCTAGTGTGAATCCAAATAGAAATGGCAAGAGTTTCATGTGAACGGAAAGGTCACCAAAAGAGACCTTGCAGTCCTAAAGTTGCCATCCCTTCCAGGTTAGGTGTCACTGCTGCCACCTCCCCTGACAGGCTTCTTCTCTGTGAAGCAGGGCACTCATGCACTTTGCATAGTCCTTTGATTTCCTAATTAGCTCATATTGCCTTAAACACAAGGAGAAATCTGACTGTAAAATGCCAAAAAGCCAATTGTCTGCTATTGAGGTTTAATAAGGGTCAGGATAAACAAATAGGCTGAATAGATGTTTATTAAGGGAGAAAAAACTCACAACCCAGACAGTTGAACACAGCAGTTAAAACTGGATGCTTCTCTCACCGTGTCCCGCCAGAAAGAGCTTTCTCTGCCTCCTTCTGAGACCAAGACCCAATGGTCACTTCTGCCCCTGTCTCCACCCCTCAATGGGTGTAGTCAGTGCCACAGAAGCAGACACAGTGAATATCCCACTACAATTCCCATTTTAGTCTAAAGAAAAGATTTAAGCTTGATACAAAACTATATACAAAACAGTGAATAAAAAGTATGCTCTAAGAAAAGGAAAATCGAGAACAAAACCACAAACATACCTAGTCCTAGGGTGAAGGCAACAGGTAGTTTACAGCAGAGTTGTCCTATATCTAACTAGGAAGAGAGAATAATACTTAAGATAGTTTAATCTACAACCTAATCAAGACCTGAGAAGGAAAATAACGATACTAGGGTAGACAGGAAGCGCGGATGGGCAACTTCCAAAAGGTGCAGGGAGGACAGAAACAGCAAGCTACCTGTACAGTCACCCAAGGACTCACATCAACGTTGGTACAGCCAGTTTTGGCTAAGGCCAGGAGTATTTGACAGACCACAACAAAAGCAGGGAGGTAGAAAGTCTGTCTTACCCTTACTTGGCAAGGTTCAGCAGTCTTCTATGTTTGTCTCCTGCAAGCATGTAGGACCGCATATCTAAATCAGTGGTCAAGGTTGAGGCAGTCCCTTGCCCAAGAGGCCATTAGCTGAAGCGAGGATGAACTCCAGAAGGAGCAACAACAGTGTCCAACAAAGTTTCAGGAAAATGCACAGTGCTGTCAGGAGAGTCAACAGAGTACAAATATAAAAACATTTAAATGCCATGTTCTGCAGGTCTATGAAGTGATTGAAGATTAAGCATCTATGTCTGACTAATCTCATAGGCAAAGAAAACATGGGTGAGGATAATCTGTAATACTCAGGAACTTGGCTAACAAACCTGAATAAAACATCCTTGAGTAAAGCAAGGATAAATACCTAAGCAATGTAACTATATATATGCACATGTAAATTCCTAAAGTAGAGGTAGAGTAAAAATGTCTAAACAGGAGGTAGAGCTCTGAAGGTCAGAAAGACAAATATCCCAAATTGTATCAAAATATAAAATGTCTTGAACACAAGCAAAAGTATAATACATAGAATATGGCAAGTATAATGTGCATAAAACATCATAAATGGAAAGATTTCACACAAATATAACAAATATAAGATGCAATTCTTCCCGGAAGGGAGTACACTTAATTTTACATAGGTTACCACAAATAAGAATATATAACAATGTAAGATGTAATACTAATGTATCACTCTTACTAAATAATTCACAAGAAAGTAGACTAATCTACCTATATCCATTCTGAACGATACCTTTGCCAGCCATACCCTATTCCTGTCTAAAAGAGATAACCAAGTCTAAGTATCACCTTCCAAACCCAACCCCAATAACTAAGACCAACCCTATGAAGATGAATATTATTCCTAAATTCCAAGAGTGGGGAAAGGGGGCGTCGTTATCTTAAGATTATTCCTGCTGAAATGGGATGATGATTTCTCCATGGGAGCCTGTTGGAAGAAAATTTTAAGCAACCAAATTTCTCAACAGAACAGGCATTGTGTGGCAGAAAATGCCTGACTGGAATTCTACTTGAAACTCTGGCCAGGTTGTAATAAGAAGGTGCACCAATTACAGCTAGCTAGTCATGAGTTGTCTCAAGAAAAGCAGTCTCAAACGTGTTTAGGGTGAAGTTTGTAGTTCAGATGCATCAGGTTGAGTCAAGTGGAAATGTCCAATTGGTGCCCATCTCCTTTCCAGAGTGTTCAAGATTGCAGTTGAGAACAGTTATAGTCCTTGTGGAAAACTTAAATATCAATATCAAGGTAAAATTTTTAATTTTTACGGTATGCATTAGGGAAAGGCAACAATAAGCATTAAAATGCAAATGAGAAAATTAGGATATCAGAGAGAAAATTGAGAATAAGTGAATGAGTCCTTAGATTTTGTTTTCTTCTGCCTTACACCAATTGGCTTATTGATATAAGGCAGAAACTGTGAATTTAATCTTAACAACATGCTTGAATTTAGAGAAGGAAAGTCAAATCCAACTCCAAAGCCAGCATTGGTTTACATGAATCGGGACTACAGAAATATTAGATAGTTAAAGAGAAATAGATTTCAGTATAAAAACAGTTTACTAGACTTAAATATTTTTTAATATAAATCATATTCCTCTTCATTAAGTGATTCTTTCTGGAGAGCTGTCCTCTCTTCTGTAGGTACCTACATGTTCATTGTCTCTTGACTATTTGAAGATAGGTGTTCTCTGTTTTCCTGTTTAAGTTGTCTCTGTAATTTCTAGAGTTTATATATTATCCTTCTGTGGTCTTTGAAGGAGTTGAAGACAGATAGTTATGGTTATAGTTCCTTAGTTAGGATTAAAGATAAATTACATATAGGACTTTAGACTCACAAAGATAGGATAGATGATATTTTCTTTAAGTCTTACAAAATGTTAATGAACTAAATATTGTTTACTGTGATTCTTATTTGATAAGTGTTGTATGTTATATTTTGCTATGTTAAGGTTAAACCCCTCCTTTTATTTTAGACAGAAAAGAGGAGATGATGGTAGATGTTATTCTGTAAATATGTTTCTCATACTGGTTAATTAATAAAGCCCTGTTGGCTAATAGAAAACTAGATAGGCAGGTTAGGAGACAAGGAGGAGGAAAAAGGAAGTGGTAAGGAGGAGTCAAGATGTAGACCAGGGAGGAAGGAAGACACTGCCCGATATGATGACCATGTGGAAATACTTAGATAAGTAGAAATGGGTTAATAATTAAGACATAGCTAGCCCATTAACAATGACAGTCATTGGCCAATAGGATTGTTTCAAATACAAAGTCTCAGAGTGTTATTTGGGGCTGGTGTGGCTGTGGGCTCAAACCGGTGTCAGGCAGCCGGCGGGAAAAACCTGCCCATAACAGGATCGCATTCTCCAGTTATAGAAGAACTTATCTCCCCTCTTTAGTTAGCTCCCTGGGTGACAGGGGATCACTATTTCCTTTAAGGATATCGCTTAAAGGTTTTAAATTGCCAGTAGATGCTTTTAAAAAGTATGTAACCATTGAATATTTCCCAGTAATTTTTGAAAAGCATTTAATGATCACAAGCTATCTTTAATTTTTAATATTTGAGGTCTATTTTCTTTAGGGTGTAACATAAGTCCCAAATACTTTTGAAAACTTTTTCTACTAGGACCTGTAAACCTCTCTTTAGCTGACAAGGTCTCATTTGTATTTTCACTGACACCTTTCTAGGCAGGGAGCCTGACAGAACTGCTGTTCCCTGAGGCTTTTTCTCAATAGATTTTTGCCAATCTTACATTAACCTCCATTCTTTTTATTTCTCCTTTAACCATCAAAATTTAGGAAGATTTCTGTATTCTCTACTCTGCTAAACGTTTTTTAATCATCTATACAGATTTCTCTGGCTCTCAGGCCATTTTGGCTTTGGCCATTTCCTGTGGACTGCTGTGAATCTGATGTCTCTTTTTGCCATATCTCAAGCAATTTAAATGATATTTTTTGTTAGGATTTACACATTCATAATCACACTCCATACATGCATTTGTGTGGCCACACCAACATACAGAACATACATACATACATACATACGTACATACATACATACATACATACATACATACATATATACATACATTCATACATCTTTTAGCCCTCTTTTTTCTAGGTGAAGATTAGTTTGTTGAAATAAAACATCCTTAACTGAAATCTCTTGTAATGTGGCTACTATCTATATTCTTTACAAGAAACTAAATTTGCTCTTTCTCGGATGGAGTACTTTAAGTCCCTAATGAACTTTTTCCTCCTTGACAAGGATTAACCCATTATTATTGAACAGAAAGAGGGGGGAAACTCACCAGGAATTGCGTGCTCATGAGCAGTGAGGACGGCTTCCTACTCGCCTTGCTGCATCTCTCATGTCTAGCCTACAGGTCCAGCTCTCTTCTCGGTGCGCACAACCGATGTATCTTCTTCAGGGATGGGGAGTCCATTCCGGTAAAAGCCCTCCCTCAGGCCCCACCATGGGCGCCACTTGCCCCACCCATGGGGGGGCTTGTTATTCGTGGGTCGAGGTGGGCTAGAACCTGAAAATAATGGGAGAGAAAGAAGGAAGGAGACCAAGCAGTGCAATTGTCAAGGTCTAACTTTATTGATGTAAAAAGGAGTTTTTAAAGCAAAGCTGGGAGGAAATGGGAGGGGTAGCAGGCAGGGAGGAAATGGGAAGGGGTAACTTCTGCTAACTCCGGGGTCCTGGTAATTATCCCAGACAATAAACATCAGATAATAAACCTCTGCTTATCTTAGTTCCTGGTCCAGGCCCATCTCAGTTCCGGGTACTCGGTTTATATCAGTACCTGGAATGAGTGGAACAGACCACCTGTTAAGCAGGTTCCTGTATACCAAGATAAGGCTCAATTAGAGTTCTATGGTGTAAGCAATTCTACAAGAGAATGTAACTCAAGGTCAGCTCCCAACAGCCCCCCAGATTGAGAGCTGGGAGTTCAGCATGAGAAGGACTCAGACCCCCTGAATATGGGTCTGAGCTAGAAGGACTAACATGGTTTTCTTAATTATACATTATTTTTAAATAAGCTGCATAAGTGCAATAACTTAAAAAAGACTAGAAACATATATTCAGTATAACAAAAACAACTTTACATTTGTATCAATATACCAAAGCCCATATCAATGTAAAATAATTGAGGTTAATATTCCTTTTTGCATTATATTCTCCCTATATGATGACAAACATCTATAGAACCAAAAAGTCAGTTAACCAAAATATGCCCTTATAACCTATTGGGTGTAGTGTGTGTATATTTTCCGCCAGCCTGTATGAGAAACATATTTATAAAATAACATCTCCCATTAATTGGGTATATGAATATTTTATGTTCTAGACATCTTCCTTCTTTCTGAGGGCAAAGGCATCTTTGGGAGACAATCATATTTTTTACAGTAATTCTCCAGGAGTCCCGTGTAAGCTATTTGCTTTTGTTGTATGGACGCTATGTGTGCATCACTGTTTCTTAGCATGATTGACATTTTTGTAATCAATGTGTTTGTGTGTGTATTTATTTATATTTGTGCCTTTCTGCACTGCTACAATTATTCACTCACCTACTTTCTCCCCATATTTGCATCTATAACATGAGGTCAAGCTGTTCTAAAAGTAAAAGAGCAAACAGAAGCTTAATTTCATTTCAGTAAATAGAAAAAGGTAGAGGCTATTGATGCTATTGTCTCCATTCTGGAAATAAGAAAATTGGAGCATATTAAATATGTTTAAATACTCATCAATGTAGTTGAATGGCATAAGGACACCTTCACTGTCATGTGTATATCACTATGAGCATGTGGTGGTTTAATAGAATTTAAAATAAGTATAACCCAAAATGAGTCTTTCAATTTGGAGACTCTCTTTGGGAGCAAACCAATGAGGCTATAAGGTTAGTCTATTAGTGGGTACGCTTATTTTAGCATGTGGGAGGTTCACAAGAATGAGACAGAATGTTGGATCATAAATGTTGCCTGGCCAACCTGCTGGAATTCTATATTCTGGTATCATGGATGAATAACCAGAGAGAAGCTTAGATGTAAGCTTAGAATCTTAGATTATCACTGCCTATTTTAGTGTTCCAAGATAAGTATCTCATAAAACATTTAATGATGGCATTTGTATAAATTGATTCTCCTAACCAAGTCATAGCCAAACCCCTGGAAGTTGGCATATAGCTATTAATATTACCCAATCCCAGATTACCTAATATCAGGGAATATAGTTTGTGGAGAATCGGTTCAAAGACTGTTGACAAATATCATCTTCTCTTAGGAGTAAAACTATGGATCAAGAAGATAAAAAGAATCACAATTATTAAACAAAAGGTGAGTTTTTTTCATTGTTAGCATTCCTTCAGGAAGGTGTTAATCCATTTGTTACATCAGACTGAGGGATAGTTGGATAGCAATTCATCTCTAATGAGGAAGCGGCCCAACATCAACTCTCTGATATCCTCTTAATCCCTGCACCCACAATGACATGTAATCATTTACACATTTTACTACTGAAATCTGTGATTAAATAATCGCTGGTCCATGGTGTTTGGCACAAGTTTATGGGAGACAAGTAAGAGACAACTTGTGGTTATTCAGTATGGCAACTATATTATCCTCTAATTATGTAATTATTTAATTATTAAAATAGGACATTTGATAATAAATGATAAGTGGATTTTTACACTTTGTTGGAGATTATCGTGGCAAGTTATTTCATTATTTAATTATTTAAATCAATGATGGTATCATTTTCTTATCTCCCCATGGATGAATCATGAGATATTATCTCATCACTCATTCATGTTTTTTGTTCAAATCTATGGTTAAATAATCAATTATCTCTTGAGTTGTGCTAAGTCTTGTAGAAGTCAAGTATAAAATACCATCAAATAATTTAATTTTTAATCATTTATTTATTAAAGTCTGTCATTAATTATTCAGTGGTCATTGGAGTTTGAGCCTCTTTATGAGAGTCAAATATGCCAGACCATAATATCATCTGATTTTATACTGATTTACCCTCAAAACTGGTCATTAAATAATCAAAGATCCAAGGAGTTTAGTTCTATCTTGTTTGATCAAGTACAGCAGATAATGTAATTATGTAACTAAATTATTCAAAATGATGATAACATTATGGACCATTAGTGTGGTTTGGAGTCAGATTTTGGGAGTTGCTGATGTGACATCATATTTTTACTTGGTTACTTTGTCATTTAAATAGATCATTCCATCAGCCAGATAATTCAAGTTTGGTGCTACCTTGTTGAAGTTTATGTTTAAGGTTATCTAATTATTTATTTATTTGATTGTTTAATTAAATCATTATTCCATTAAGGGTTCAGTCTGACCCCACTGTGTGGACTTTATGCAACACCATCTCATTATTCAATTATTTTATAATTTTATATTAATTACTTAAAATGATGATAATGTTGTTCATTATGACTGGAGTCTGGCCAGTCTTCCCTGGAAGTTAATTGTGTGTCATTTAATTATCAATGTGTTACTTCTTTGACAATCATTTACTTTGGTTCCATCTTATCGGCATTAAATATGCAGGACCATCTAATTATTTCCTTATTTGATTTCTTCTATGATGATGTGGTTATTAGTTAGGGATTTGGCTGCTGTGTGAAGTACACAGCAGATAATTGGAGCCAGCAGCTGTACCCAGAGCTTGGGGGACACTGTGAGATCCAGTGATTACTGATTACATAATAATGGATTTTAATGATTAAATGATTAAGTAATAAAAAACTGGATGGTTTTGCATCATCAATTCCTGAGAAGATGCACCAGAGCCGAGCCACGAAGGACACAGCCATCACCGATTTTAAAAATTCAATAATTTAATAATCATATGATCAGAAGATCTTGTCTAATGAATTCTGTCCAGCTAATGTCATGACACTCTACCAAGTCACTGCAGTCATGATGAGGCTACTGTGGTGGCCAGGTCCAAAACAGCAGGGGATGTGGCAGCAGGGATGGAGGTGCCTTCACCTGAAGAGCCAAGAGAGAGCAGCTCCTCACTCTCTGTGTTGTCATACCCAGCAATGCTGCCTTGGAAAACCCTATGATGCTGCCTGTGCCTCTGGTGCTGCTGTTTGTTCTTCTCATAGTAGAGGTCAGTGAAGGCAGAGATGTGGATGAAGAGCTGCAAGGTACCCCTTGAGATTGCCACACTCCAAACTTGTCTTGGTCATATCACGATGCTTCCTCCAGGTGGGACTCTGGCAATTTCTTGACTTTACCCCCCATTTGGGGAATATGTCCTCCCCTGAGTAAGAGAAAGAGAGAGAGATAGTGAGTGAGTGAGAGAGAGAGAGAGAGAGAGAGAGAGAGAGAGAGAGGGAGAGAGAGAGACTATTTTTGTATCTGTGTCATGCCTTTCTTGTCTAGGAACTCATAGCTCCCCACATATCTCCACCAAATACACAGTTGTCCACTTGCAATCTTACATTTGATGTCTCAGGAAGCTGTGTAGAGTGGGAGAATGGGAAGACAGTAGATAAGGTCATCACCAGGAGTCCATGGCAGTGGTCTTTACCTAGCAGTCATCTTAGAAGATATCAACAGTGTCAAGGAGAACCTCTGTAGTCTGTCTGTGTTTATACGAGATTGGCTCTCTTCTGTGTATTAAAAAGAATTTCCCTACACAATATGGTATATCATCTGGGTATTGCTGTCCTGGAGACCATGGGTGGGAGTGTAGATAGGAGCCATTGAGGGGGACACAGATATTAGAAGGTACATATGAAGGTGGACAGACAGAAGGCAAGAGGGACCTGTGTGTGCAGTTTCAGGGGCTTGGTGTGGGATGGTGTTTTACCCACAGGTTCATGTGTTGTCCCATTCTATCTGTGGGTACTTGTTTCTTTTATATGTGTCTGGTGTCCTGGAAGTAAATGATGAAGGCACCTAGAGGGCATCCTGCGGGGACACCTGGAATGTTGTCAGAAGTCCCTGTAAAGGACAACAGAGGATATATGCCCAATAGCTACATCCAAGAGATTGGTTGTTAAGCATGTCCTTTATGCTACAGAACACTTGAAGTTTCTGTAGGCTTCACTAATGGTGGTATGTAAGGTATCCAGTAACCCTACCTGTGTTCCTTCTTGGGGTCTTCTGAGGGACAACAGGTTCCAAAAACAAATTGTTTCAGGGCAGTAAAAAAGATGTCCCATCTCTCCTCCACACCCCTTGGAATTGAGCCCTTGCAGCAGTTCAAGGTGATGAGAATTTCTGGCACCCTTGAATCCCAAAAAGTAGCTCCAAACTCCACTGATCACAGATTATGTAAGAAATAATTTACATAATAAAATGACAAAATATTTGGATATTTCAGACATGACTCATGAAGGACGCAATCCTCATTGATTTAAATTTTTAATAAATGTGATAATGGGGTGATCAGATGATCTTGCCTAATGAACTCTGTTTGGTTAATGTCATCATGTATCACCAAGTTTTTGAAGCCCTGACAAGGCCACTTCATCAGCTGGCATACTTGTAGTGGCGGCTGCTGTTTCACTTGCTGAGCCGAGAGAAAAGCTCGTTGCACTCTGTGACATCATCCCTGGCAATGCATCTGTGATGGTGATGGGCCTCTGGTGCTGCCACTTGTTCTTCTCATAGTAGAGTAAGGTTAAAGAAGGAATTTGGAGGAATAGCTGCTAGCACCCAATCTGACTGCCACACAAAGCTTGGTGGAATTGCTGCAGTTCTTCTCATTGGACAGCATCACATATTCTGGACTCTATCTCCCATTGAACTTGGAGCTCTGGGAACTGCTGCATATTCTCAGGCATCTGCTTTAAAAACTGCCATAGCCAAACAAACACCAAACTCCTGGCTTTAACCAATAAATGACATAATTGCATTTATATATTGAATAGGTCAATAATAGAATGCTCTTGCCTAGTTGACCACCAGAAGTTGGCAACAAACTCGAGTGATCATTGATGAATTAATTGCATATATAATGAGCAAATACTGTGATAATTAATTAGGTGATATCACATAATTGACTCTCAGGGAGTAATGGCCAGACTCCAGTCAGGAAGGAGGATATCATTGACATTAAATATTAGATTAAGCAATTAAATATTCTGATTAAGAAGCACACTTAACTCCCCCAATGTGAAGACACATTGGACTACTCCTGGAATACATAATGATTTCTTTATGTAATAAAATATATAAACACATAAGTAAATATTTAGAATGTCTTGCATATTAACTCCCACGAGGTGATAAACTTAAAGTCAATGTATGATTTAACACTGATCACCCATTTAAATAATCAAATAATGATGATGTCTCATCAATCACTCCCTCAATGTGACCTCAAAGCTGACTCATGCTCGTTAATGTCATAGTCTATTTAAATAATTTAAACACATAATTAAATACATAGATGGTCCCACATATTTGACACACACAAGGTGGCACAAAACTCCAGTGATCATTGATTATCTAATGACCTGATTTAATAATTATATAATTAGAGGATGAGACAGTCTGGTAAGATTTGTCTCTTTCTAGACTCTCACAAAATTGTGCCAAAGTCTAGTGATCACTTATTATTTAATCATAGAATTGAATAATAAAATGAAGAAATGGTTAAAATTACATAGTGTATGAAGAGTTTCATAGAATATCATATAATTAATGTTGGTCAGTAGCTTCATTAAAAATGGACTTCTGTCCAATAATTCATCAGTCTGGTCTAAAGAATGGATAAAAATCATGAAGAAGGAAGCCAATGATAGAAAACTCACCTTTTGTGAGTAACTGTGAGCCTTTTATATTTTCTTTATAAATGCATATGCTTCTGTTCGATAACTGTGAGCCTTTTTTATTTTCTTGAACTGCAGGTACACTTCTTAGGGAAGATGGCATTCATCAGCAAAAGTTTTTGAACTGTTTTCCACAGACTATATTCTCTGATATTAGATAATCTTGAATAGTGTAATATTAATAGCTCCAGGCCAACTTCCACAGATTTGGACACATAAGTTGTCATTAAAGTTTTATGGAACAATTAAATTGGGAGACTAAAATATCCAATGTTAAGACAGCATCTAAGCTGCTCTGTGATCTATGGCCCATGATATGAGAATAGAGAATTCCTCAATCATTCCCAGGCAACAGTTATGATGTGACTGTCACATTCTGGTAACATTTCCACAAACTTAAACAATCCCAACTATTCACGAGCTTGTGTTATAACCTCACTTATTGTCTTTCAAAAACTCAAGACTCTCTTTTGAGTTATGCTTATTTTAGATTATCCTACCAAACAATTACATGACTATAGTATTTTATACATGACACTGAAAGAATCATTATACCATTCAATTACATTGAAGAGTATTTAATCATAATTCCTGTGATGCAATTTTTATATTTTCAGAATGTAGACAATACTATTCTTGTGCCTCTGGTTTAATCTATTTTTATTTACTGAAATGAAAGTAAGCTTCTCTCTATCTTCTTTAGAAAAACTTGACCACATGGTATAGTTGCAAATATGGTGAGAAAGTAGGTGAGTGAATGATTGTTGCAATGCAAAAAGACACACAGATAAAAATAAATATACTCGCACACACACATACACACACACACATACACACACACACACACACACACACACACACACACACACACTACAACAAACACATTGAACAGAAAATGACAGTCATGATAAGAAACAACCATGCCCACAGAGAAACAAGAACAAATAACATACTCTGGACTGAAAGATATTGTAAATATGAGAAGAGAAAGTTTTTAATTTTTATGTGAAACTACTTTTCACCAAGTAATTATAAATGATTTATGAAATAAAAATATATTTTATTTCTTAGGAAAAGAAGATTAATAACTGAAATAATTACTGAGTTTGACAATGGTTTATTGTAGCTATTCTTTTTTCTGCCAGGTACCTGGTCCTGCTGCTGTGCCAGCCCCCAATAACACACAAAGACTCTGTATTTGATACCATCCTGTTGGCTAGTTACTAATTCCTTACCGCCTAGCTCTGTCTTAATGTTTTACCCATTTTTATTAATCTAAGTATTTCCACGTGGCACATATTACAAGCCAGAGCGGCTGGCTGGTGTTCTACCTCTATGGGCTCTCCATGTTGAATCCTCCTTCCTACTTCCTCTTTCCTCCTTGTATTTTAGCCCCACCTTATTGTGGTTTAATAAGGGTCAGGATAAACAAATAGGCTGAATAGATGTTTATTAAGGGAGAAAAAACTCACAACACAGAAAGATAAACACAGCAGTTAAAACTGGATGCTCCTCTCTCCGTGTCCTTCCAGAAAGAGAGCGTTCATTGCCTCCTTCCGAGACAAAGCTCCACAAGTCGCTTCCACCCCTGGCTCCACCCCTCAATGGGTGTAGTCAGTGCCACAGAAGCAGACACAGTGAATATCCCACTACAATTCCCATTTTAGTCTAAAGAAAAGATTTAAGCTTGATACAAAACTATATACAAAACAGTGAATAAAAAGCGTGCTCTAAGAAAAGGAAAATCGAGAACAAAACCACAAACATACCTAGTCCTAGGGTGAAGGCAACAGGTAGTTTACAATAGAGTTGTCCTAAGGTGAAAAGCTTAAGTCTAGTACCTAATATATCTAACTAGGAAGAGAGAATAATACTTAAGATAGTTTAATCTACAACCTCATCAAGACCTGAGAAGGAAAATAACGATACTAGGGTAGACAGGAAGCGCAGATGGGCAACTTCCAAAAGGTGCAGGGAGGACAGAAACAGCAAGCTACCTGTACAGTCACCCAAGGACTCACATCAACATTGGTACAGCCAGTTTTGGCTAAGGCCAGGAGTATTTGACAGACCACAACAAAAGCCGGGAGGTAGAAAGTCTGTCTTACCCTTACTTGGCAAGGTTCAGCAGTCTTCTATGTTTGTCTGCTGCAAGCATGTAGGACCGCATATCTAAATCAGTGGTCAAGGTTGAGGCAGCTCCTTGCCCAAGAGGCCATTAGCCGAAGCGAGGATGAACTTCAGAAGGAGCAACAACAGTGTCCAACATACTTTTGGGAAAGGGCACGGTGCTGTCAGGAGCAACAGTGTCTCACGTCAACAGAGTACGAATATAAAAACATTTAAATGCCATGTTCTGCAGGTCTATGAATTGATTGAAGATTAATCATCTATGTCTGACTAATCCCATAGGCAAAGAAAACATGGGTGAGGATAATCTGTAATATTCAGGAACTCGGCTAACAAAACCTGAATAAAACTTCCTTGAGTAAAGCAAGGATAAATACCCAAACAATATGACTATATATATATATATATATATATATATATATATATATATATATATATATATAATCTGCACATGTAAATTCCTAAAGTAGAGAGTAGAGGTAGAGTAAAAGTGTCTAAACAAGAGGTAGAGCTCTAAAGAGCAGCAAGAAAAATATTCCAAATTGTATCAAATACAAAATGTCTTGAACACAAGCAAAAGTATACATACATAGACTATGGCAAGTACAATGTGCATAAAACATAAATGGAAAGATTTCACACAATATAACAAATATAAGATACAATTCTTCCAGGAAGGAAATAAACTTAATTTTACATAGGTTACCACAAATAAAAATAGATTAACAATGTAAGCTGTAATACTAATGTCTCACTCTTTCTAAATAATTCACAAGAAAATAGGCTAATCTACCTATATCCATTCTGAACGATACCTTTGCCAACCATACCCTATTCCTGTCTAAAAGAGATAACCAAGTCTAAGTATCACCTTCCAAACCCAACCCCAAGTAACTAAGACCAACCCTATGAAGATGAATATTATTCCTAAATTCTAAGAGTGGGGAAAGGGGGCGTCGTTATCTTAAGATTACTTCTTGCTGAAATGGGATGATGATTTCTCCATGGGATCCTGTTAGAAGAATATTTTAAACAACCAAATTTCTCAACAGAACTGGCTATAGCATATGTAGGTAGTCATTGTGTGGCAGAAAATGCTTGACTGGAATTCTACTCGAAACTCTGGCCAGGTTGTAATAAGAAGGTGCACCAATACAGTAGCTAGTCATGAGTTGTCTCGAGAAAAGCAGTCTCAAACTGGTTTAGGGTGAAGTTTGTAGTCCAGATGCATCAGGTTGAGTCATGTGGAGATGTCCAATTGGGGACCCATCTCCTTTCCAGAGTGTTCAAAGGTTGCTGTTGAGAACTGTTATAGTCCTTGTGGAAAACTTAAATATCAATATCAAGGTAAAATTTTTTAATTTTTACAGTATGCATTAGGGAAAGGCAACAATAAGCATTAAAATGCAAATGAGAAAATTAGGATATCAGAGAGAAAATTGGGAATAAGTGAATGAGTCCTTAGATTTTGTTTTCTTCTGCCTTACACCAATTGGCTTCTTGATATAAGGC
The DNA here is from genome assembly GCA_030556225.1 of Cricetiscus sungorus. NCBI lineage: Eukaryota > Metazoa > Chordata > Mammalia > Rodentia > Cricetidae > Cricetiscus > Cricetiscus sungorus. The sequence continues at coordinate 1,612,765 of JANBXA010000424.1, forward strand.
AGAAACTGTGAATTTAATCTTAACAACATGCTTGAATTTAGAGAAGGAAAGCCAAATCCAACTCCAAAGCCAGCATTGGTTTACATGAATCGGGACTACAGAAATATTAGATAGTAAAGAGAAATAGATTTCAGTATAGAAACAGTTTACTAGACTTATATATTTTTACCTTAAATCAGATTCCTCTTCATTAAGTGATTCTTTCTGGAGAGCTGTCCTCTCTTCTGTAGGTACCTACATGTTTAGTGTCTCTTAGTTGTTTGAAGATAGGTGTTCTCTGTTTTCCTGTAAGGACAAGAACAGAATACTTCCCTTACCTTTGAGAAGTCTTCACACATCTCATGGGACCTTATTTATTGGATGACTTGTCATTTCTCTTCATTAAGATGTTATTCTTGATCAACTCGGATCTTGATTAACTCAGATGGTATCCATAGCTTTTCTTCTCCTGTAGATACAAATGCAAAACCACTTACTTGTAATTCTGCTGTCCTGGAGCTTTGATACTTTTAGTTGTAGATCTCAACTTGCTGTAGTTACACTCGGAGGTGTAGCAGTAAAAAGAGTCTGGCAGCAGAAGATCCTTCCGATTTGGGTTCTACCCGGAATTGCACCACCAAAGAATGTCCGCCAAATAGCTTCAGGCAGGAGAGGATTCTTTTGATCCCGGTCCCTGTAGAATAGCTTTTAACAAACTAAGGCAAGCAAAATTTTGTTAAACGAAGGAGTGAAACGAGCCTTTTACAAATTTTTGTGACCACAGGGATAACAGGATCTGGAAGCAACTGCAGTGTGTATATTTTTTGCCAGTCCACCAGCTGCAGCTGCTGCTGGTGCAGGAGCCCACAAGCACACAATCAGAGCAGGAGGACTCAGGGTCTAGTGCAGCAACAGAAAAGGCAGGGCTAATGCTGCAGGGCTCTGTGTGAATGCAATCTGAGGAAATGGGCAGAAGATGAGTAGTAGTCTCAGGGCCACGATGGAGATAAAAGGATTTCTAGGGCAAGGTGTATCTGCCTGATTAGGCAAGAGACCTGCACATTCGGGGAAGGTGGGGGAACAGTTCTGCGGTGCCTGGGTAAAACCCAGGTGCCGTGAAAATCCTGATCCTGCTTCTGACACCAGATATTGCGGTTTAATAAGGGACAGGATAAACAAATAGGCCGAATAGATGTTTATTAAGGGAGAAACAACTCACAACACAGACAGATGAACACAGCAGTTAAAACTGGATGCTCCTCTCTCCGTGTCCCACCAGAAAGAGAGCGTTCTCCACCTCCTTCCAAGACCAAGCCCACAGGTCACTACTGCCCTGGCTCCACCCCTCAATGGGTGTGGTCAGTGCCATAGAAGCAGACACAGTGAATATCCCTCTACACCACCTATCTTGCTTTCGCATTGGCCACATTGCTTTATTCATTAACCAGTATAAGAAACATATTTACAGAGTAACATCTCCCATCAGTTTATTAACAGGATTAGATTTATCTACCATGGTCTTAGTATAGAGTGTTAGAAAATATATTTGATCTTCTGAAAATGCAAGATTTATGGAAAATGAATAGATTTTGGAACTTTTTCAACACTTGTTATTTGTAAATTCAAATGCTCTTACTTTGGAAATTTACAAATATATGTTGAAATACTTGCTAAATATAGAAAGATTCTTGTATTTAAGATAACTGTCCATTTTATGAGATTACAAATTTTACTGAGGTAATATTACATACTGCAGCACAGAATTTTTGTTGTTTGTGAAACTGTATTTGGCTCTTCTGGCAAGAACTAGCATTACAATCAGAACTTGCTACTGACTCCTACAGTGGACAGAGAATAGAGTATACAACCATATGACACAAAGATGAACATCACCACACTGACTACTCATCCCTCTCTCCCTCCCTCCCAATGTGCCACCTTCCCTTTTCCTTCCATTCCATCTTCCTTCCTGCCTCTTTCTTTCTTTCTTTCTTTCTTTCTTTCTTTCTTTCTTTCTTTCTTTCTTTCTTTCCTGTTTCCAACTTTTCTTTCTGTGCCTTCTTAACTTCCCCCTTCATCTTCTCCTTCTGTTATCTCCTCTTATATTCTCATTGTCCAAGACAAAGTCAATATGCAAGATGCTTAGTGGCATGTTATTGCCAATGACCAAGCTCTTAAGCAGACAATCATGTCTCATTACTGATTAAATTTCTAAATCCCTGCTTTGTTGACAAAGTTTCTTGAAATAAATACTAATAACCACATGCTGTCCACAATTTCATCATAATACAGATTTCAGTTTCTGCCCCAAATTCCTAATCCTGACATCATTTAACACACAGAGTTCCTGTACTTAAGTGCAGAATTGTATGTTGCCCTTATTGGCATCTTTTGTTCTCCACCAATGAAACCTTGTTTGACATTCCTATAGCCTCATGCTGCAAACTTAGTTAACACATGCAGTTTATTACTGTTTTTGAAGTGTGATCCCATATATCAGTTTTGTATGAAAGAGACCTTTCTCATTTCCTTTTGCTTTCTGCATTCTCATAACTGGTATTTTAATCCACTAGCAACCCAGTGCTAATCAACCATTATGAACTATTTGTATTGTTATTATTATTGTCCTTATTATATTATTTTATTATTACTTTCAATATATTACTTTAGTTTTGTGAGTAGACATAACATTCATGAAATACATCATATATGCCACAAAGGCCTCAAACCCACATTAATTTCCCTTTCTCTGCCTCAAACATTCCTTTTAACATTTTGTGTATTTATTTTCTGTGTCTGTATTTTGATACATATTTGAATGACCTGAGTGCCTGGTGCTCAGCAGGGCAAGAGAAATCATCAGATTTCTTGTGAATGGAGCTATAGACTGATGTAAACCATGATTTGTAGGTAGGGAACCATACTTGCATCCCCCAGCAAGGACATCTTTTGCTCTTAATCATGATGAAATATCTCCAGAACCTTATTAATATTTTTAAAAGGAGTCATCTTATTTGAGTCAAACTCCAATTTTTATCCCAATTCAGTATTCCCATAATATTTCTAATGGCTCCCTCTATTATGATATCTCTTTTCTTGCTTTCCTCTATTTCTCCCCCTACTTAATCTTCCTCCTCCCTCAAGTTCTCTCCTCCTTTTCTGTTTTTGTTCTCCTAACTATTTCTCTACTCTATTGATTCTCCCAATTTTCTCAGTATATTGGGTTCTTTTGCATCTTTTCGAGATCATGTAAGTTGTTCTATGTCCTGGCTTTTAGAAATAATTCTGCTATTAACATAGATGAACAAATGGTTTTGTTTCTTAGATGTGCATATTTTAGGTATATGCCTAAGAGTGAAATTGCATAAATGATGGCATAAAAAAACAGTACCATGTTTCTGGTATTTGTGATTGTTGTGTTGGTCATCCTTCTAGCCTTCCCTCACCTTCAGTTAAGTGAAAGAGCTCTAGAATCCCCCTAGGTTGCTTACTGTTTGTGGTAATCAAGTGGTATAGGAATGATGGGGATTAGTATATATAGCACATTCACATCCTCACTATTCGTAACCTGGGAATTTCCTAAGCCATGGTAACATTTACAATGTTTGAAACTCTTGAAAATCATTAGACTTTTGATTTCCATGTCATTCCAATGAAGGTTGACTTCATATGGTATATGATAGTTGGAAGACTTTGAAAATTTGGATTGTAATATTGCTCCAAATGAATATGACCAAGTTAAAAAGAACTGTCAATAAATTAAATAGTTCTGTTATTTCATGATAGATGTTTGCTAGTTATTATGAAATCACTAATAATATTGGACTCAGGAAGCTCCTCCTCTTTCACAGAAATTAAAAACCATAATTGACTTCATGGGAGACTAAGTTTCTGCTAATGTACAACATAAAGAAACACAGCCTCCTGCTTTTTGACATTTCACAACTACTGGCAAAACAAGAAGCCTAATAATCACACAATGATACAGGGATTCAAAAATACTGTGTACGTAATGGAGATGTTGTTTTCAAAAAACATGTTTGAAATTTTTTAGACATCCATTTGATGAGATCCATCTTCCATCCTCAACTATCTTGGTAGAGGGCATGGAGACGAAAAAGAAGAAAGTAGTACATGATCAAAATAAAGGAAAGAAAGTAAAAAAGAAGAAAGAGATGTAAGAAAGTAAAAATAGAAATGAAAATATGTAGCCTGTTATTTACCCCTTGTCTTATCTCTTCTTTTCACTCCTCCTTATTTGCAAATAGATTCCAGGAGTTCGGTCCACTATTAACCATTGGGTTTCTGGTTCTGTTTCCAACAGTTACTATATGAAGGCTCTAAGATAAGTTAGTTATCAATCTCATTATAATAAAGGAACATTTAAAGTAGCTTCTCCCCTGTTCCTCAGATTGTTAGTATTGATCATTCTTGTAGGTCTCTGCACATGTCTCTACAATCAGTTTTTTCTTAACATCTATAAATGTTCCCCCTATTATAATATCTCTTTTCTTTCTTTATTTAGCAACATATATTTATATATATTGCTATATATATATACATATATATGTATATATATATACATATATATACATATATACATATATATACATATATATTCAACATATATTTATAAAGTTCCAATGTAAGAGCATTTGAATTTACAATTAACAAGTGTTGAAAAATTTCCAAAATCTATTCATTTCCCATATTTCTTGCATTTTCAGAAGATCAAATATATTTTCTAACACACTATACTATGACCACGGTAGATAAATCTAATCCTATTAATAAACTGATGGGAGATGTTACTCTGTAAATATGTTTCTTATACTGGTTAATGAATAAAGCAATGTGGCAAATGTGAAAGCAAGATAGGCGGGTCTAGGAGACAAGGAAGAAAGAGGAAGTAGGAAGGATTAGTCAATATGGAGAACCTGGAAAGTAGAACGCCAGCCAGCTGCTCTGGCCGGTAAGATGTGCCATGTAAAAATACTTGGATTAATAAAAATGCGTTAATCATTAAGACAGAGCTAGCCAATAGGAATTAGTAATTGGCCAATGGTATTTTTATCAAATACACAATTTATCAAATACAGAGGTATAAATATGAATGCTTTGTTTCATTTATTAACACAATTTAAGGTCAATCTTGTGATATGTATATTACTCCTCTTGTTTAGGTATTGTGTTTATATAGCTCACTTAGAAAGGTAATGTATAATTTAGTACAGTTTATAGAGTGTTACCTATGATAGTCAGAAGTTATAGTTAAGTTAGTTAGGATTTCTAGATGTGTAGAGATGTATTTGAGATGAATAGGCATTCTTCAAACCTTTCAAAGACCTACATAATATGGCATTTAAAATGGTTTAGGGTTTTTCTTGACAATGAGACATAACTGCTCCTGGCAATACCACCTGCATCAGAAAGGAAGATTGACCTTAAAGGAACACGTTATGGAGTTTATCTCTAATATGGCAAGACTGGCCATTTGGGCAAGATACTGTTCTTGTCTGGACAGGTTTGACTATATGCTGTATAAACTGGATGTGCAGGACCCACAGAAAATTGACTGCTGAAACAAGATGAACATTGCTACAGGATTCCTCCTTCATGGAAGGGTCTGCCAGACAGTCTACAAGACACAGAGAAAAGTGACTGACAAACTGTCAATATAGTCGGACAGTTTTCTGCTTTGCTGAGGAGTCTGCCAGACACAATAAGGCCTATGGGCTGAAGATGGAACATTACAGAAGAACTTTGGGTGACTGACCAGGCAGTGAGTTGTCTCTGTCATTTCTAGAGTTTATATATTATCCTTCTGTGGTCTTTGAAGCAGTTGAAGACAGATAGTTATAGTTATAGTTTTCCTTAGTTAGGTTTAAAGATAAGTTACATATAGGACTTTAGATTCACAAAGATAGGATAGATATTTTCTTTAAGTCTTACAAAATGTTAATGAACTAAATATTGTTAACTGTGATTCTTATTTGATAACTGTTGTATGGTATATTTTGCTATGTCAAGATTAAAACCCTTCTTTTTATTTTAGACAGAAAAGAGGAGATGTTGGGAGATGTTATTCTGTAAATATGGTTCTCATACTGGTTAATTAATAAAGCCCTGTGGGCCAATAGGAAACTAGATAGGCGAGCTAGGAGACTAGGAAGAGGAAAGAGGAAGTAGTTAGGAGGAGGCAGGATGCAGAGCATGGAGAAAGAACCTGCCGTCAGTGGCTCCCCAATAAGACGACCACGTGGAAATACTCACATTAGTAAAAATGGGTTAATAATTAAGACAGAGCTAGCCCATAAACAATAATGGTAACTGGCCAACAGGATTGTATCAAATACAGAGTCTCTGTGTGTTATTGGGCTGGCATGCCAGACTGGCAGCAGGTGGGCTGGTGGAAAACATACAAAATACAGAGTAGTCCTCTAGATCAGAATTTTTTTGCAACAGGTCTCAGTCACTAAAAACACCTGTACACTAGACAGAGGAGAAAACCATGTCTACAAGAAAATTTAAAAAAGCCAGACGGAAGACTTGTAAAGGATGGCAGTGATGGTACTATGGATGGCAGAAATCTGTCCTCAATTACTATGTGCCCCTGAGACACTGAATATAGGCTAGAGATACTGGGCACTGTGTGTGCTTTCCAAAAGTTATGTGTGGGTGCTGCTGGGGAAGTTCATGAAAAAGATGAATGGGGTCAAGGGATACTGTGCTCAAGCTCCAGGCAGTGGGGTGGCAAACCCCCATATCAGGCCAGATGTAGCCCAGGATGTAGTATCCTTGTAGACATGTCCCCTGATACTGCCTGATATGACCACTCTAGACAAAGATGACTGAGTTCCCTGTTCACAGCAAGCCAAGCCCACGGTGTGCATTTTGGGGCCCCTGAACCCTGCTTGCAAAGACAATGCAAAAGACCTGTTTATGTCCTGTGATATCAAGAACTGATAGCACCTCCCTAGACAGGAGCCTGCAGCCATGACAGAAATGCCAGAATATGCTGGCTTGTTCTACAAATACATTGTTTGATGGCAGTAGTGCCTTTAGAATGGCAGCTTCCACAGTGTATGCGCCTACCCCTGCCTGCAAGGAAGACGCAACTCCTGGAATATCTTCTTTATGCATTTTTAATCAGGATCCTTGAACATGCTTCTATGAACCACGAGAGACCCCGGGGGACCCCTGCACAGGCTTAAATACCCTTGCGCTAACCAACCCCAATGAGAGACATGGACCCTGCAGATAGGCTACTCTAACGCGGAAGCAGACAGGCTGAAAAGACTTAACCAAATAAGGGCTTGTTTATGCCAGAGAGCTCTCACCCTTGGGGAGGTGGAAGGCAGAAGCCAGTGCCATCTTTAATGTGCAGCACTTTGCAGCTCTCTACAATTCCCCCTTTTTGTTTTAATAATGCAACAGACAAGGGTAGTGGTCTGGTCTCCAGTAAAGCAATGGACATTTTCATGACCCCGAATCCTGGTAGTCAGCCAAGTCAGTACCATACCCATCTGGTGTCTTTTTCCTGGAGGTGGGGCCTCAGACACCAACCCACATGCAACCAAATTTGCCCTTCTCGGAGTTGCTCACTTACAAAGCTAATTCGGAGTTCAGTGCTAAGCCATACAACCTGAGCGGGAAGGATCAACACTTGTTCATGATTGTGAGCCATACTTGGGGAGAATGTCCTGCCTCAATGGCTATAAATGCCTGGACAACCATAGCTGCATACCGCTTCTGAGCAAACCTCATCTTGCAAAGGCACCACAGTCCCACAAAGGAGATAAGCAACAAGAGGACAGCCATGTCTCCCATTCCCACCCACTCTTTCAGATGATCTATGGCAACGGGAAACAGGATGACAATCCAGCAGCCAGTCCCACATCCACACATGTTGAATTTACTGCAACGATGGCCACTCACAGCTGTGCCATCAGGTCATCGAAGTCAGCAGACCAATTTCCTAAATGATCGCTAGACAACTGTCGTGACAAATTAGCAGCACATGTAAAGTTCTCACACTGATTGCTGGTAACACACAAACCTGGATACTTCATTTTTTTTTTTTCCATTTTCATGGCATTGTCTTCTAAGATGCTGTAATTTACCACATTTAAAACAAGCACCAGAACTTCCTTTTTTGCTCTGGGTCAGTGGAACCACGGCTGCTGCAAGGCCAGTGTTGGTCAATGGCTCTCCTATCTCCCTGCAGACCTTCATCCACACTTCAAGTCCTTTACTTTTATACAGGGTAATAGCGGCCCTACATTCTTTTGTGCATTGTTTATAGACAAGTTGTTTAATCAGTGGCATAGCAGTATCGGGATCACCAAAAACTCTCCTTGCAGTCTCCACCAAATGGGCCACAAAATCTGAAAATGGTTCCATGGGGCCTTGTAGTATCTTAGTGAGGTTACCATTCACCTCTCCCTTATTGGATAATGACTTCCATGCTTTTATGGCAATCCAATTTACTTGTTAAAAAACTTTTATTGGATATTCTGTCTGTTGGTTGGCAAAGCGTCCCTGTCCAAGCAGCATGTCCCTGTCTCATGCTGCGTTTCTGGCTGACAGGTTAGCTGCAGCCTGTTCATTGGCATACTCTATTAAAAAGGCTTTCCAATCCAGATACTGCCTGGGGCTTAGACATGCTCAAGCCAGTGCACCCCAGTCACTAGGAGTATTGCTAAACTTATTTAGGGCTTCAACTTGAGCTACAGTAAAAGAAGCTGAAATCCCATATGTTCTCATGGACTCAGCCAAAGCCTTGATGACCTTAAAGTCTAACTCATATCTACTGCCTTGGGCATCCTGGAAAACTGGATAGGCCAGGCTTAAGTCATTTTGTATGGCTCTCCAGACCTCAGGGCAAAAGGAACATCCTGTACCTGGGCCCCACCCTTCCTCACTCTGATCAGGAGAAGGCGCCAAAGGTATTGTTCTAGGAGGGTCCCTCCCCTCCCCACATCACCATTTCTCCTCTCCCTTCCCCGTCTGCCCCTTAAGGGATTGTTTCTGAACCTTTTCTATGAGGGCTTGCACATCTTCCTCAGAATCTGTTTCATCCGTACCTGACTCTCCTGTGCTCTCAACCTCTTCTGATCTTTCTTCTTGGAATGTTTCAAATGCAGCTTTCCTTTTTTTCCATCGCCTCTTTACAGTACCTCTTGTCTTCATTACAGCTATGCACTAACTTCCAAACTTGTTGGACTCTGGACTTTATTGTCCCTTGTTCCCAAGCAATGTCAACATTCCTGCCTAACTTGTCCAAGGTCTCCCAAAACTGCAAACCAAGGTGCAATGGCATCGCACTCACTCAGGAATCTTTCTAGTGTGCTTTTCTTTATTTTACATTATTTTAACAAAAGTAGCTCCTTAAGAGCCAGAAAAATTGGATGAGACTGAGAAGTCCCCATTTTGAAAATTTTACTTTTGGTTTGTTACAACTGCTCACTCAATGCCTGAGACTTTATTGCTGCTTAATTCTGCGATCTTTAGCTTGGTCCCAACTTACCTGGGACTTTTTATTGCTCCTTACCAGAGACCTTATTGCCTCTTTACTGAGGGCCTTAATTTGGTCCAAACCCAGAACTTCATTGCTCTTTACTGAGGGCCTTAAATTTGGTGCCCACTTACCTTGGGAACTTGCCAGCACTGTCCTGACTGGAAGAAGTTCTGATCTGAAAAATTCCCGGTACTAGCCACCATCTGTACACACCTACCCTGACCAGCAAGGAAGACGCGGCTCCGGGAAGATCTTTTTCATGCAGTTTTAATCAGTATCCTTGAAACATGTTTCCTCTGACCCGTGAGAGACTGAGGGACCCCTGCACAGGCTTAAATTCCCTTGAGCTAACCAACCCCAGTGAGCCACATGGACCCTGCATATAGGCTACTCTAACGTGGAAGCAGACAGGCTGAACAGACTTAACCAAATAAGGGCTGATTTATGCCAGAGAGTGCTCACCTGTGGGGAGGTGGAAGGCAGGAGCCAGCACCATCTTTAAGGCATGGCACTTCGCGGCTCTCTATACATCACCATTGTTTTTATTTGCATTTCCATGATAGCTAAGAATGCTGAGCACTTTCATATGTAAATTTAGCCATTTTGGGTTCTTTTATTAGGAATTCTCTATTCAGTTCTGTCCGCCATTATTTCATAGCATTATTTGTTGTTTTGGTGACTAGTTTCTTGATTTCTTTGTATATCATGGAGATGAGCCCTCAGTCACATGTAGGGTTGGTGAAGATATTTCCCACTCTGTGGGCTGTCTTTTGTCCTTGGCAACTATGTCCTTTGCCTTACAGAAGCCTCTCAGTTTCACGAAGTCACATTTATTTATTGTCGATCTCAGTTCATCTCTGCTACTGGTGTTATTTTATGGAAGTGGCGTTCTGTACCAAGGCGCCTGCTGCTTTCTGTTCTAAGAGCTTTGGTATGGCTTGATTTCTGTTGAGGTCTTTGATCTATTTGGACTTAAGTTTGTGCATGGAAATAGCCATGGGTCTATCTGCAGTCTTCTACAAACCATCATGCTATTCTATCAGTACACTGTTGAAAAAGCTTCCCTTCTTACAACTGCCAATGCCAAACTAAATTAAGAGAAGATTAAGGCAATTCCTCTAAAATCAGAAAGAAGACAAGGCTGCCCACTCTCTCCATATCTTCTAAACAATATATGTGAGATTAGCATGATGCAAGATTTACTCAAAAAAATTAATAGCCCTAATATATACAGACAATAAAGGGCTTAGACAGAAATCAGATAAATGCCACCTTTACAAGAGCCACATACAGCATAGCATAGTTTGAGGTAATGCTTACCAAACAAGTGAAACACCTATATAGCGAGAAAATTGTGTCTTTAATGAGAGAAATTAAATAAAATGGAAAAATCTCTCATGCCCTTGGATAAATAGTAAAAATGACAATGTTACCAAAATCAAACTACAGATTCAATGCAATCCCCATCAAAATCTAAGCACAATTCTTCACAGACCTTGAAATGATAATACTCAGATATATATGGAAACACAAAAGACACAGGATAGCCAAAACAACCCTTTACAATAAAGAAACATCAGGAGGCATCACCATCCCTTAATTCAAACTCTACTATAGAGCTATAGTTTTGAAAATATCTTGTTATTGGCTCAAAAATAGAGAGGTAGACCAAAGTAATCAAATCAAAAATCCTGATATTGACCCGCACACCTATGATCACCTGATTTTTGACAAAACAGCAAAAATTAAACCTTCGAAGGAGGACATGTGGTACGAGGATTACTGAGTCAATAGATGAATAGATGAGAGCAAGAAAAGGAAATACCTTAATGAAGGAACAATTACAGGTTTGAAGAGAAAGATGACAGTAGAGTAATATCCAGAGACCTAAAAGATGATCCCATCTAACAATCTTAGCAATAGTGAAAAGGCTAACTTAAATGCTCTTCCCTGATAATGAGGTTATTGACACACATATGCCATCATAGAGTCCACATCTTGTAGCTGAGGGAGAAAGAAAAAGACAGACACACCTAAATCCTGAACCAAAATCCTGGAATCCAGTCTCAGAGAGTCCGGAGTGATAAGTATAGGGGTGAAGACCAGGGTACAGTAACCCACAGAGATAGCTGACCTAAAAAATGAGGCCATGGTCTCCCAGTATGATAGCAGAAAAAACAAAACAAAACAAAACAAAACAAAAAAAACCAGCATTATACAGACTAAGATTCCCTGAAATCAGGGTTTAGTTAGATGGCTTGGCCTGGCTAAGTGACCTCTGACAGTGGAACCAGAATGAATCCCTAGTGCATGAAAGGACTAGGAGGGAGGACCTAGACTCTACTCCAAATGACTTGACAGATTTTGGTGAACCCTCCAGGAAATCATCATCATCCATGTGGAGTGGGATGGGAATGGGATGGGAGAGGGTGTAAGGGGGATGGGAAAGAACCAGGATGAGAGAATAGGAAATGTTATTCTATATATATATGTGTTTATATATATATATATATATATATACATATATATATCAATTTACTTTATATTTCATTAATATATTGCATTTGCTAAGTTATAAGATGGATATTAGTTTTGTGTTTAAGCCACAAGATATGAGGACAATATTAACTGATTCAAATATAATGATTGTTTCTTTGAGATTTCAAAAAAAAAATTTGCCACGTATATCCTATTCTGGTTAATAGACTACTTGTTAGCAGAGTCATCACAAAATAAGTGTGTATTCTAAATTTTCAAGAGACTACATGGATGTTTTCATCAGCCCTATTTCTGACATTAGATTGATATAAAAAATAAATTACTAACTCTAAAATCTAGGTACCAAAATACTAAAAACCAAATGCAAATGGGGTATATATCACGGCATCTAATTTTCTACAGAAGAAGTTCAAATGCCTGATAGACACTTAAGGAATTGCACAAAATATTACACTGTAAATAAATCAAATGAAAATATATCTGATATTCCATTGTACACCTACCACAACGGTTAATTACTAAAACACTGTTGAAAGATTATGCTGGAAAGGATTAGACTAGGAGGGACACTTCTCTACAGCTGGTGGTAGGGCAAAGTTTTACAGCCACATTGGAAATCAATACATCAGTTTGACAGAAAATTCAGAATCAATCTACCTCAAGACTCAGCATTAGTACTCTTGGGCCATATAGACAAATTGTTACATAATCATTCTTCAAGAATATTTGTTCAACTTTTATTCATAGAAAAATTACCTGTAACTGCCATAATATGGAAACACACTAGATGGCCCGCAACTGAAGAAGGGATAAATAAAATGGTGAACATTCACACAATGGAGTAATACTTGTAATACTCTATTAGCGGTAATACAGTAATAGCTGTAAACATTGAGGATCTCTGAGTTCCAGCCCTGGTGTTCTCTCATACTGTAGGACAGAGACTATACAGCAAGCAGCTAAGGCTGGCTAAAATGATCTGAGTTTGAAATAAAATGCATCAAAACACACATGTTCTGCTTATGGGTCTTTTTTCTTTAAATAAGTTGTTCCTCTAAAGTTCTGTTCAAAGTTTTTCTCCAAAAGTTCTCTCCACAAATTCTCTCATTAAAAGCTCTCTCTTAATCTTATCTTCAGAAGTTCATTTTGATTTCATGCGTTTTCCAGTGTATGTACTAACACAGAGAAAATTAGCAATTATCGGGCAATAGAAAATGATAACTGATGTGCATATCTCTCAGAGTCTGGAAAAAAGATAAGGTTTTGACAAATTTGTAAATATCTGGATAAGTCTAAGTGTTTGAATTCCTTAGTACAGAGTTTACTTCTTAGAGGAGTAAGTCTACCAATTCCTGTGTGCGGAGATTTACTTTTTTGGTGTGGAAATCCACCAACAATGGTCTTTAAACAGCTTGTGTACACTCTGTACTCTGGGATATTATGTAACCTTGATGTGTATTATTGTCAGCTGATATGCCAATGTTCATGCATTTTTTCCATGGCATGGTTAGGAGAATAAAAAAGAATGTACATGACTCTAGTGTTAGATATTAAAATATGCAAACATAAGCCTGCATTTTATTTTTTCCTTTCTTTGGGTTTAATGATTCAGCCACTGGGTATGTAAGGAAACAATTATGATCTAAAATTCATAATCTAATAACCCTATCCATGCTAAAATTATCCCAATCGTCACTCATGACTCCACATTATTACCTCATTTCTTCTTTAATAAATACAAAGTCCCATCTGTCATTTTTAACTATTTGTATTTCTTCTACACCATAGATAAATGCTACATCTACTGTAAAACTAACATTCAATTGAAAGCATCACCATATTATCCAAGAGTTGATGAGCACTTGAGTCTATTGTAGATACTGCAGCTATCTTGTCATGAGAATGAATACAGCACCACTGTTGTGCCTATGACTTACTCAAAAGATTGCCACTAAAATGAAAATAGTTTATTTTCATCTCAATGTTTAAGGGGAACTTGAACTCATGGACAAGATAGAAATAAGTAAACAAATATGTAACTCTATAAATCACCAACTATACATACTCAGACATGTACAGATAAACAAACAGACATACATGAACACACACATACATTCACTGACATACACATCCCCCAAACACAAATGCAACAGTTTCCCAACTACAGGAAATAAGAGCAAATAGTTTTCTCTTAATTGTCCAAAAGGAAGTGTCTCCATCCTAAGAAATGACTCTACAGAGGGAACCTCATTATTACTTAGATTCTTGTTGATGTCATTGGGAAATTCACACATCTTTATTACCTGGCATCAACCTATTCTCAATCAGTGCCAAGCAGAATCCATGGAGATACTTTTGGCCGTCAACTGGTATCTATGATGTCCTCATTTTGTGAGTTCACACAATGAGGTAGCTATGTATTCCCACTTTCAGATCACCTATTTTACAAATTGCTTTCAGACAAGGGCCTTATCTACTTACAAATACGCAAACAAGTATAAATAACTATCTTGACTAAAATAGATTGTACTCATCTGTAATACGTGGGTTATAACCTGTGTTCACTTGGAGAGGAGTTGTAATAAAAGCAGTGTCAAGAAACAATTCCCTCTGAGATGTCTAATGTACCTTTTGAACTCTGTTTCTCCTCTTGTATCAAACACATATTATGTCCAAACTTGAAATTGCATGGTAGTTATGAAGCTAACATCTATGATAGAAAACAATTATGACATATGCTAACAAGTCTTTCATTTGTGATCAATAAAGCATGTTCTCATTGAAGGCTGCATTGACTTGGAAAAGAATGTCTGAGAGGCTATCTCAACTTTGACCCTGAAAGTTAGACAGGGCTTTTGAACAAGGAGGGATGGAACTTAATAATTAAAACTGCCTCAGAATTTAATCTGTGCATGTTTGATAGAAACCACGAAGTATCTAAACTCTGAACATCCCAATCTCTTACTATTTCACTGGTCTTTCATCTTAGAACAGTAGTCTCTGCTTCTGCTAATTTTCTGTGTAGTTGTGTGTGTGTGTGTGTGTGTGTGTGTATGTGTGTTTTATTTGTAAAAATAATCTTATATTACATGCCAATTACCATTCACTCTCTCTCCTCCTTCCCATTCCCCTCTCTTTTGCTAATTTTGACCTCTGAAAACAGTTTTCTGCTTCTTGAAGCTAAAAATCCACTGTCAAAAACATATACCAAATTTTCTTATTATGCAAAAATGCTCACACTACCCTACATTAATTATGTGCATATAAATTGCTTGCAGAAACATTGTCTGATATGTAGTTTGTCCAAGACCTCAATCTGTATCTATGTTAATGAACAGCACTTAAGAATTTAAAAGAGAATTAGTGAAAAAGAAACACAAACCAAGAAAAAGGAAACAAGGAAAGAATGAACAATAAAAGAAAATAGGGTGAAAACAAATGAATACAGAACTGAAAACAAATAATAATGAATAATATAGGATACAGGATGGGCTGTGTGTTGACAGATAAGACAGAGAAATAAGGAAATAAAGATAATAGAAAGGATGGACATATAACCTACTAGCCAGTATTTAATTATTGCTGTGTGTTATTATAAATTTGCATTATATATGTAAAAGCCATAAATGATAAAAGAATGTATGAATGTGCACTGAACAGATTAAGGTGTTGTATAATCAAGTGAGAGTGATTTTATTGTATTAAGATTTAATCAGAAAATAAAAAGACAGAATAGTAATTTCTAAGGATTAATTCTCTTCCATAAGGAAGACTCTCCCAATGTCACCAAGAGTTTCTCATAGAAATTTGTATGTGATTATGGCCTGCGTGGTTTTCAATCAATATACTTGGGAATATCTATTGTCAAATTTTCCAATTCTCATTTAGCCTGTAATAGTAGTAATGTTTTGTTAATAAGGACAGACTAAGCAGGGGTAAATAGAAGGAATTGGAGTCCTCAAAGAGCTGTGAGGGATAGTTAAATTATTATACTGTAATATCAAGAATAAAACAAAATTAGACTTTGAGAGGAAGAATAGTGTGACCTAAAGTCAGAGACAGCAGTACCTTGAACATGCTTTATCCAAGGAAATGAGAAAAACTATTTAAGATAACAAACAACTAGAAACACTGAGTGGAACTGTGTGGTATTGGAATTTGTCTCTTTTGTGGTAAGGAGGAAGTAGTTAAGAATAGAGGCCAAGCAAACACCCCACTTATACAAACAACATATGTAAACTTGTGAGATTCTACAATATTGCTTTCCTTCTAAACCTTGCTATCGATGGAACAGGGAGAATATGTTTATTCTTCTTCATTGTTCAATAGTTGTCAATCCAAGCATGTCTCAAGAAACTGAAATGATATTCAGGCCTTAAATATCCTTGGACATCCAAGACAAATGAAGCCCTTCCCTATCTTAATGAATGCAGACTCCACTCATTCAAACACAAAGAAGAAAATCGAAGTAGATGGTTTGGTGCACAACATGACAATGTTTCCCAGCAGCAATTCAACTAAACATACAAGCTGATTTTAATATAGGCTCCATCTCTTTGACTTGTGCTGGAAACCCCCTCATTTACCTGCCAAACCAGATGCCCTTGTGGAAAAACACTAACAATAACTATTATGTTCATTGATTTTTACACTAGGATGAGTCCAGTGGATATTATTTGGATTAGTGAGTGTATGGGATTGTCATTTGTTATCTCTTAGACACTCCACTACTGTGTATGCCACCATCTCAGTGCTCACAGACAATATATACTGAAAGATGAAGAGAACCCCATTCTTAGTCGTCAGAGAGTCCAGAAAATTAAGAAAACTATTGTCACCAAGCCAGAGTCAGATCCCAATGCATCTCAATATGCAATTGGAATGTGTTGACATGAATAGTGGTAAATTACCCTTGGTTATCACCCAGACCCCATATTGAAAAGTTTCACACAATGTGATAGATCTTCCCAGAAATTCACACTGTTGTCTACAGTACATGATGGAGTATGGGCAGCAACTAAATTAGACAAAAAAGAAAACAAACTTGTCCCACATCATCTCTGGCTCAACCAAAGCAACAGCTTAAAATATTGCCCAAAGTGGTAACAATGGAATACTTACCCAATAGTGGATATATCTGAGTACATTAATTTATTAGCTCATAAATTTATTTTTTCCCTAGGAAAGAGAATACCCAACAATAAAAATTTTAAACACCTTTCACACTGAATGTATTCTAGGAAATTAGATTTTATTGACTTGGGGAATAGTACTAGATACAAGCCAAATTTTAAGGATGTTGGCAAGGCCTGATTAAGAATATCACCTTTCACCTATGTTCATAGTAAAGGTTTTCTGAACATTTATCTTAGGGGTATAAACTACCAAACAATACCACTAAATCTCAGTAGCTAGATACTTTTTGTCCCCATCATATGGAAGCAAAGTATGCCTTGAATGATGTAATGCTACAATTATGATGTCACACAACAATTATGATCTCACATCACATCATACAGTAATGTAGTTCTTCATTCTAAGTCATCCCCACAGGGTCAGTACTCTTTTGTATATCCTCATTTAATTTCATACAATGACAAACAACTCTGAGGTGTAATTACTTTTACTATTTTAACTTTTCCTATTCCACAGCTATGTAGTATCTTTGCTCTAAAGAACACGTGTAATTGAAAGGATATTAATACAAAACCATGAGATGTGTGGCACTCACATAAACAAACACAGTGGGCACACACATGAACACAGACACACACACACACACACACACACACGTGTGTATATCTGTGTGTGAATGTGTGAGTATATATATATATATATATAAATATATGTATATATTTACATGTATGTACAAATACAGACACATATATATGTACATATATATGTAATATTCATATATACATTCAGATGTCATATATATATGCAGAATGAACAAAACACCAATGCTGTGCCCCTGAAATACTCAGCCCCTTGTCATTCATTTGAAAACTACTTCTATTTATCCTGCTTTCTTTAGAGAATCTTGAGTGGTAGAAGTATGTGAGTAAATGATGATTCCAGTGAAAAACACGCACTCACACTCACTCATGATCGAACTCACACACACACACACACACACACACACACACACACACACATTGATATGTACTCACACACTATGAACAATGCTCTTAACACTAGTACTCACAGATATTCAATGACAAAGCTTACTGCAAGGGTTAGTGTTCTCATGATTCCTGGTGAATTTTCCATTAACATGGGAAATGCATTTCATTCCTTGAGAAGAATCTTGTGTACAACAATAATCCAGGGATTGACAGTGTTGCTAACAACTCTTGTCCAAACATTTTGAACTGTTGTGAATTCTGTCCATGATCGAGCTATGCCACATAATTTACTGAATATCTATATTCAACATGGTTTTCAGCCAATGATCCCATGTACTCTAATGGAAGAATAAAAAACTTGGTGACAATCAGAGATATATCTCCTATGTGATACCTGACTATAATGTTTGTTAACCTTGGATAATTTTCAGTGTTGAGAAATTACTTTTTTCCACTGTAGACCTATTTTATCCTCCTTAATACATGGATAGGGGCAAAGTTCAATATTGATGCTGACTTCTGCAACACTTATAAATTTCTCTTTAATAGCTATTCCTGGTTTTGAGGCTAACCTTAATATGTAGGAAACAAATAGAGAGACCATGCTGCCTCACAGTTCTATGTGATTTCTGAAGCCAAGACTATAT
The DNA here is from genome assembly GCA_030556225.1 of Cricetiscus sungorus. NCBI lineage: Eukaryota > Metazoa > Chordata > Mammalia > Rodentia > Cricetidae > Cricetiscus > Cricetiscus sungorus. Next base: position 1,631,535 of record JANBXA010000424.1, read on the forward strand.
AGTCCCTATTGCAGTTTAATAAGGATTAAGATAAACAAATAGGCTGAATAGATGTTTATTCAGGGAGAAATAACTCACAACATAGACAGATGAACACCAGTGGTTTGAACTGGATGCTATTTTCTTCACATACTGCCAGCAAGATAGCGTTCCCAGGCTCCTCCTCAACCTAATTCTATGGGTCACTTCTGCCCCTGGCTCCACCCCCCAATGGGTGTGATCAGTGCCACATAAGCAGACAAAGTGAATATCCCACTACAAGTCCCTATTATACCAATTATTCTATATATGATCACAATGTATTTTCCAATGTTAGGTTGTCTTTAGATAAATGAAGATATGTTGATGTTTTTTATATTCTTTGTAACTGAAAGTTCACTAAAAATATTTGACCATATTCGAAATAAATGCCATAAAATTAAAAATTAATTCATGTATTTTAGGCTATATGCTTGAAAGTTAGGCAAAGAAGGCACTAAAACATGGGCGTTTGAAATTCTTCCTATTCTTGATTTATGAACATCACTCTGTTTATACCCTGCTTGGAAGTCTATGATTTTACTAATGTTCACTATGTGGAAACACATTCTTCCACCATATTCTAAAACTAGTTAAGCTTCAAGCTTATATCCACAACAAACTACTGTGAATCCATCCAACTTGTATTAATAAATAACTTAATTTTACTGGAGGGACCCAGAAAGATTAGAAGTAATGCAGGGAAAGAAAAACATAGACAACAGAGAGGGAAAAGAAAAGAGATGTGGACAAATCCTCCATTCATTAGGTGTATGAAACACTTTAGCAAAAGGCCTAAATATGAAAAGCAGGCAGAGTGGTAACAAAATGGGCATATTCATAACCAAGTGGGTGGAAGAAAAATAAAGATATAAAAACCAAAAGGCCCAGGGAAAATAAGATCAATATATAATTGGAAAAATAATAACATATATTGATTTCTACAGCACTTTAGCATTTGTTTAGGACATATCTCAATCTCCAGGGAATCTGATCCACTCTTCTCAACTCTGCAGACACCTGTGCTCAAGTACACATACCTATACAGATATCCACACATATATAAATGAGTCAACATTTTAAAACTTAAATGTAATAAATGACATAAATTCCCAAGTCAGATATAATAATTTATTTCCTTTTTCAGGTGTGACAGACTTACATTTACCTAAGACACTCATCTGTAAAAATGTTTTTGAAGGTATTCATCATGGGTGCAGGTGTCCAACAGGCTGGCAAGGGGACTGTTAGAAATTTCTCATCTGAGGAAAAGAAGGAAATAAACCAGCTCAAACAAAGTGTCCTCTCATGCCCTTTTATTCTTCAAGAAATGTTCTTTCAAAAGTTCTAATTCTAAAGCTATTTTGAAGATTTCTCCTCAAAAGTTTTCTCTAATAATGGTCACCCATAAGCTCTCTCAAAAGTTCTCTAGCTCCAAACTCCCATGATCACTGACAATGTAATGAGAAATTTTATAATTTAGAAGATAAATAATTTGATAGTGTCTCATACTTACTCCCACAAGAGTTTGTCAAACTCCAGTGATCATTAATAACTTAATCATAGACAAAATAAGTAAACAAATTATGAGATGACACCTGCAATAAACACCAACAAAGTTGAGCCAGACTCTGTTTTTAATGATAGGTTTGAATAGTTAAATAATCAGGTGGTGAGAATTTTCAGCACCCTTGAACCCCAAAATTTAGCTTCAAATTCCAGTGATCACAGATTAGGTAATGCATGATTTAAATAAAAATGTGATAAAATAATTGGATGTTTTCACACCATCAATTCCCAGAAGGATAGTCTGGACATGACTCATGAAAGACGTCATACTCATGATTTTAAATATTCAATAAATTTAATATTGAGATGATCAGATGATGGTGCCTAATGTACTCTGTTTGACTAATGTCATCGTGTGGCGCCAAGTTTCTGCAGTCCTGACAAGGCCGCTTCAGGAGCCGGTATCCTTGCAGTGGCTGCTGCTGCTTAACATGCTGAGCTGAAAGAGAAGCTAGTTGTACTCAGTGACGTCATCCCTGGCAATGCACCTGTGATGGTGACGGGCTTCTTGTGCTGCCACTTGTTCTTCTCATAGTAGGGTAAGGCAAAGTGAGAATTTGGAGGAAGAGCAGCTAGCACCCAATCTGACTGCCACACAAAGCTTTGTGGAATTGTTGCACTTCTCGTTGGATAGCATGACAAATTTGGACTCTATCTCCCAGTGACATTGGAGCTCTGGGCACTGTTGCATATACTCGGGCATCTGCTGTAAAAATTGCCATAGCCAAACACTAACCTCCTCCCATCTCTGCATAAATAGATGACATCATTGCATTTAAATATTAAATAAGTTAATAATTGGATGGTCTTGTCTAGTTGACCAACACAAGATGGCACCAAATGCAAGTGATCACCAAACTCCATAAAGTAACAGTGTATTTAACAAGTAAATACTTAGATAAATAATTAGGTAATATCACATAATTGACTCTCAGGGAGTACTGGCCAGACTCCAGCCAGGAAAGAGGACATCGTTAATATAAAATATTAAATTAAGCAATTAAATACTGTGATTAAGAAGCACACTTAACTCCCCCAAAGTGAAGACACACTGGACAATTCCTGGAATACATAATGATGTCTTTATGTAATAAAATAAATAAACACGTAAATAAATATTTAGATGGTCTTGCATATTAACTCCCACGAGCAGCCAAACTTAAAGTCCATGGATGGCTTAACACCACCGATTTAAATAACTCAATAATCAAATAATGATATGATGTCACATCATCCACTCCCCCAATGTGACTCCAAATCTGACTCATGCTTGATAATGTCATAGTCTATTTAAATAATTTAAGAACATAATTAAATACATAGATAGTCCCACATACTTGACACCCACAAGGTGGCACAAAACTCCAGTGATCATGGATTATCTAATTACCTGAGGATGAGACAGTCTGGCAAGATGTGTCTCCTTCTAGACTCTAAAAAGATTGTGCCAAAGTCCAGTGATCACTGATTATTTAATCATAGATTTGAATAATAAAATGAAAAAAATGTTTAAAATGATATTGTGTATCAAGAGTTTCATAAGATATCACATAATTAATGTTGGACAACAGCCTCATTAAAAAAGTTCTTCTGTCCAGTTATGCCTCAGTCTAGTCTAACGAATTGATAAAAATCATGCTGAAGGAAGCCAATGATGGAAAACTCACCTTTTGTTGAATAACTGTGAGCCTTTTTTATTTTCTTGATCTGTAGGTACACTTCTTAGGATAGATGGCAATCATCAACAAAAGTCTTTGAACTGTTTTTCCACAGACTATATTCCCTGATATTAGATAATCTTGAATAGTGTAATATTAATAACTCCAGGCCAACTTCCACAGATTTGGACACATAGGTTGTCATTAAAGTTTTATGGAACAATTAAATTGGGAGACTAAAATATCCAATGTTAAGACAGCATCTCAGCTGCTCTGTGATCTAAGGCCCATAATATAAGAATAGGGAATTCCTCCATCGTTGCCAGGCAACAGTTATGATGTGACTGTCACATTCTGGTAACATTTCCACAAACTTAAACAATCCCAACTATTCACAAGCTTCTGTTACAACCTCACTTATTGTCTTTCAAAAACTCAAGACTCTCTTTTGAGTTATGCTTATTATAGATTATCCTACCAAACAATTACATGACTATAGTATTTTACACATGACAGTGAAAAAATCATTATACTATTCAATTACATTGAAGAGTATTTAATCATAATTCCTGTGCTCCAATTTTCATATTGTCAGAATGGAGACAATAAAATATTTGTACCTCTGGGTTAATCCATTTTTATTTACTGAAATGAAAGTAAGCTTCTCTCTATCTTCTTTAGAAAAACTTGACCACATGGTATAGTTGCAAATATGGTGAGAAAGTAGGTGAGTGAAAGATTGTTGCAATGCTAAAAGACCCACAGATAAAAATAAATATACTCTCTCACACACACACACACACACACAAACATACACACACACACACACACACACACACACACACACACACACACACACACACACTACAAAAAACAGATTGAACAGAAAATGACAGTCATGATAAGAAACAACCATGCCCACAGAGAAACAAGAACAAATAACTTACTCTGGACTGAAGTGTATTGTAAATATGAAAAGAGAGAGTTTTTAATTTTTATGTGAAACTACTTTTCACCAAGTAATTATAAATGATTTATGAAATCAAAATGTATTTTATTTCTTAGGAAAAGAAGATTAATAACTGAAATAATTACTGAGTTTCACAATGGTTTGTTGTAGCTAGTTTTTTTTTTCCCACCAGGTGCCTGTTCCTTCTGTCACGCCAGCACCCAATAACACACAGACTCTGTATTAGATTCCATCCTGTTGGCCAGTTACTAATTCCTTACTGCTTAGCTCTGTCTTAATGATTAACCCATTTTTAATTAATCTAAGTATTTCCCCATGGTTCATCTTACCGTCCAGAGCGGCTGGTTGGTGCTTTATTTATTAACCAGTATGATAAACATATTTACAGAATAACATGTCCCAACATCTCCTCTTTTCTATATGAAATAAAGAAGGCTTTTAACCTTAACATAGCAAAATATTCCATACAACAGTTATCAAATAAGAATCACAGTTAACAATATTTAGTCCATTAACATTAAATAGACTTAAATAAAATATTCTATCATCAATCATATGTTTATGAGTCCAAAGTTTTATATGTAATTTAACCTTAATCCTAACTAATGAAAAGTATAACCATAACTATCTGTCTTCAGACTCCTCAACAAGGCAGGAAAATTTAAATTGTCCACCTGTATTGGCAGTTTGTCAGCCATTTTTCTTTGTGTCCTGTAGACTGTCTGCTTCTTCCATGAAGCAGGAATCCTGTAGCATTGTCCATCTTGCATCAGCAGTCACCATTTGTGGGTCCTCCATGTCTAGCTTCTACAGCATAAAATCAAACAGTCCAGAAGATCAGTACCTTGTCCAAATGGCCAGACTTGCCATATTAGAAGTAAACTCCATAATGTGTTTCTTCGATGTCCATCTTTCTTTCTGATTTACATGGTGTTACCAGGAGCAGTTGTTCCTCACTGTCAAGAAAAAACCTAAATCATTTTAAATGCCATATTCTGTAGGTCTTTTAAAGATTTGAAGAATGCCTATCCATTTCAAATACATCTCTCCATATCTAGAAATCCTAACTAACTTAACTTCAAGTTTTAGGTAACACTCTATAATCTGTACTAAATTATACATTACATTTTCCAATGAGCTATATAAACACAATAACTAAACAAGAGGAGAAAAATACGTATCACAAAATTGACCTTAAAATTTGTATCAATAAATGAAAATCCATTCCAAAACAAAGTATTCATATCTATACCATAATTCCCTTTTTACCTTAAAAAAATTGCTTGTGGTTATAGCCATTTATAATCAAGCCCATTTAAATGAAAACAATCATTTATAAACAATATTTGGGAATTTGGGCTTCGTTCTTTCCAAACTACTTTCTTCTGGTAGAGGGCGCTCTCATGGAGGATCCTAAGAAGATGCAGAAATATTGGCTGTAGTCTGCAAGCCTGGCTTGTCCCAACTGTTTTGAATGTTGGATCACCTAGGGTGCTGTTTCAGGGGGTCTGGCTTGATCAAACCACATTAGTCTGGAAGGTATCCACAGCTTTTCATTTTCTGTGGAAACAAAAATAGAAATCCTTTTCCCCAGTAACTTGTCCTTGGACATAAATTTTGGAGTCAAAGCATTTTTAAGATATATAAATTGAATTAATCCAGCAGCATTTCTTTTATCAGTAGTTGTTATTTTTTCAGCAATCAAATAATTTAAAGACAACAGAATCGCGTATAGTATCCAAAATTTCTGTGTGCTTTTCATCTTTACATATTTTTTTATTACTCTATTTCTTCTACTTCTATTTTTACATATTTTGAGACAGGGTTTCTCTGTGTGACTTTTATCTGTCCTGGAATTCCCTCTGTATACCAGGTTTACTTTGAAATCACAGAGATCTTTTTGCCTCTGCCTCCCAAGTGCTGGAATTAATGGCGTGTGCCACCACACCCATCCATCCTACTTTCTTTTTTCTTTTTTAAACCATTGTATCATGTTTCTTTTTCTCTCCCAAGCAAGCATATTTTTTAAAAACACAGTGTACGTAGCTGCTGAATAGGAAATGTTAAAAGAGTAGATGTAATTTCAACTCAGAGTTGTTTGTCCATGTATGAAATAAAATGAGGATATTCTATAAAGTATTGAGCATGTGGAGATGTTTTGGAATGAAGAACTGTATTACCCTGTAATGTGAGGTCATAATTGTTGTGAGACATCATAATTGTTGCTTTAAATCATTCGTGGAGACAAAATGTATCTAACTACTGAGATGTGGTGGTATCATTGGGTAGTTTATGCTCCTAATATAAGTGTTCTGAAAACCTTTAATATGAACTAATGTGGAAGGTGACTTTTCTCAATCAAGCCTTGGCAATATTCTTGGAATGTGTCTTGTATCTGGTAATATAACCCAACTTAATACAATCTAATCTCTTAGAATCCATTCAAAGAAAATTTGTTTAAAATTTATATTTTTAAATATTCTCTTTTCTAAGAAGAAAATCTCTATGCTAATAAATAAAAACAGTCAGATTTACCAACCTGGGGTAAGTTTTCCATTGTTACCTCTTTGGGCAATGCTTTAAGCTGTTTCTTTTGCTAAGCCAGAGATGACGTGGGACATGTACTGTCATGTACTGTAGAAAGCTAGATCGACAGTGTGACTTCCTAGTAAGTTATATCACATTGTCTGTCACTTTTCAATATGGGGTCTGGGTGATAGTCAAGGGTAATTTATCACTACCCATGTCAACACATTACAATTGCATATTGGGTTGCATTGGCATTTGACTGTGGCTCAATGCCAAGGATTTTCTTAAATTTCTGGACTATCTGTCATCCAAGAGTGGGATTCTCTTCATCTTTCAGTACATATTGCCTCTGAGCATAGAGGTTGTGACATATACACTACTGGAATGTCTCCGTCATCACAAATGAAAATCCCATACAATCACCAATCCAAATAATAGCCAATGCACTCGACCTATTATAACAATCACTGACTATAATAATTATTGTTAGTGTATTACCATGAGAGAGCCTTTGGTCTGGCAGGTAAATAAGAGGTATTCAAGCAGAAGTCCCAGTGATGGAAACTAGGTTTAAATAGCTTGTATATCTAGCTGGAATGTGCCATGATACATTGTCATGTTGATGGACACATCCATCTCCTTGTGTTTGGATAGAATGTTCTATAGGTGTGTTTAACCCAATTGGAACATAACTTCTGTTAGTTCCTTTGTTTCTATGTTAAAATTCAGTCTGGTGGTTTTGTCTAATGCTAAAAGAGCCTTGTTGAAATCTACCACTATGAGGATGTGAGGTTTTATGTGTGTTTTGAATTTTAGTAGTGTTTTTTTATTTTTATGAGTGTTATAGTCTTTGTATTTGGGGCAAAGATGTTCAGAACTGAGATTTGTACTGATATATGTTTCCTAGGAAAATATGAAATGACATTCTCCATCGCTTTTAATTGATCTTGGTTAGGAGTCGACTTTTGAGATATTAAGATAGTTACACCTGTTTGCTTCTTGTGTCCATTTGATGGGAAGATCTTTTCCCAATACTTTATCCTGATGTAATGTCTGTCTTTGAAGCTTAGATCTGTTTCTTGTATGCAACAGAATAAAAAATTCTGTTTGTATCCATTCTGTTGGCCTGTACCTTTTTAAATGAGGATTTAAAACAATTAATTTTGAGGGAAAGCAAGGACCATAGATTGATAACTATCGTTTGTTTTAGATTTTTTTAGCAGAGTATATTTGCCCTACTTTTTTTAGGAGGAGGTCATTCTGGTAAAGTAGGATTATCTTTTGCCTGTGTCTTTGTGAGTGTAGTTAACTTTTTTGGTTGGAGTTTTTTTTTTTACAAATCTTTCTGTAGGGTGGGATTTGTGTGTGTGTGTGTGTGTGTGTGTGTGTGTGTGTATATATATATATATATATATATATATATATATATATATATATATGAAAGTCTTGCTTAGTCATTGAATATCTAGTTTTCTCCATCTATAATAATTGAGAGTTTCACTAGGTATAGTAGCTTAGGCTTGCATTCGTGAGCTCTTAGTATTTGTAGAACATCTATACAGAACCTTCTGACCTTGAGAGTTTCTACACTGAAGTCAGGTGTAATTTCATAGGTCTGCTTTTATATGTTATCTGGCCTTTTTCCATTGATGCCATTAAAATTCTTTCCTTATTCTGTATATTAGTCATTTTGATTATTATGTGACAACGCGAATTTTTAGTTCGATCTATGTGATGATTGCTATGATTCTTGTACTTTTATAGGCATGCCCTTCTTCAGAATTGGAAACTTTTCTTCAATGATTTGTTGAATATGTTTTCTTCATCTTTGAGCTGGGCATCTTTTCCTCTATGCCTATTATTCTTAGGTTTGGCATTTTAATTGTGTCACATATTTTCTGGATGTTTAGGATTCAAGACTATTTTTGGTTGATGAATCAAATTTGGTTTTGACAAACTCAATATGGAGCTTCTTATATGCCCATCATTCTTTTATGTAGAAAATTGGTGCTGATTGGAGCAGACTTGTCTCACTGTCATGAAAATACTTAGGTTATTAAACATCCTAAATGCCATATTCTATAGGTATTCAAAGTGTTTGTAGATCATCTCCCAATCTAAATATATCTGTTCAACCATGAAAACTTACCTAGTATGACTACGTTTGATTATTATAGATGACTAACTAGTAAACTGTATTTTTAAAAATACATTCATTTTAAAATTAGCTGCATAACTGCAATACCTTAAACAAGAGTAGAAATATATATGCAGTACAACAAAAACAACTTTGCACTTGTATCAATTTACCAAAGCCCATATCAATGTAAAATATTTAAGGTTAAAATTACTTTTTCTTAATTCCCCATAAATCATGAAAGACCTCCATAGTGCTTAAACATCCAAAAATACCTATCCTAACTCTTAGGATTATGAATCTTTTATTTCCTAGACTTATTCCTGTTGTCTGTGGACAAGGGCATCTTTAGGAGACCATCCTGATTTTTTTACAGTAACTGTCTAGGAGTTGAGAGTAAGCTATTCTTGTTGGCTGTTGCTTAGCGTGACTGTCATTTTTGGGTACAATGTGTGTGTATTTATTTCACTTTGTGCCTTTCTTCATTGCTAAAATTATTCAGTCACCTACTTTCTCTCCATACTTGCACCTATACCAGGTTTTCTACCTGTTCTAAAGGTAAGTAAATGAATAGAAACTTATTTTATTTCAGTAAATATAAAAGGATTGAGATAGAGGCCATTAACGGTATTGTCTCCATTCTGGAAATATGAAAATTGGAGCATAGTAAATATAATTAAATAGTGATCAACATAGTTGAATGGAAAAATGATGCTCATTTTCATGTGTATATCACTATAGGAACTTAGGGGGGCTATAAGGTTAGTTCATTACTGGATGTGCTTATATTAGCATGTGAGAGGTGTGTGAGAATATGACAGAATGTGGGATCATAAATGTTGCCTGACAACACTGCGAGAATTCTACATTCTGGTATCATGGACAGAGAATCACGGAGCACCTTAGATGTATTGTTATAATTAATGACAACATTTGTGGAACTGGATTCTTGCAATCAAGTCATCTCCAAATCCCTGGAAGGTAACCTACAGCTATTACCCAATTCCAGATTACCTAATATCAGGGAACATAGTCTGTGGAGAAACAGTTCAAAGACATTTGTTGATGAATATCATCTTCCCTAAGAAGTAAAACTATGGATTAAGAAAATAAAAAGACTCAAAATTATTTTTTAAAAAGGTGAGTTTTTCATTGTTAGCTTCCTTTAGGAAGGTGTTAATCCATTGGCTATACTAGACTGAGGGAAAATTTGATGGCAAATTTGATGCCTCTAATGAGGCAGCTGACCAACATCAAGTATTTGATACTGTCTCAAACCCTAGATACACAATGACATTTAATCATTGCACATTTTACTACTCTGTGAAAAAATAATCAATTATCCGTGGAGTTTGGTACAATCTTCTGGAAGTCAAATAAGAGACAACTTGTGGGTGTCGAGTAGACTCATCCTCGGATTATGTCAATTTTATTATTAAAATAGGACACTAGATAATCTATGATCAGCCGATTTTGGACCACGTTATGGGAGTCAAGCATGTAAGATCATCTTGTTATTTAATTATGTAATTGCATTATTTAAATCAATGATGACATCATCATTCATTAGTGTGGTTTGGAGCCACCTTGGGGAAGTGGATGATGTGATATCATCATGTTATTTGATTATTTGGTTATATAAAACAATGGTTATGTCACCCTTGATACATGGAGTTTGTTGCCACCTTGTGGAATCAAGTATGACAAATCATCTAATTACATATTTAAATTATTTAAATTGATGATAGGAGTTAATATGCAAGATCATCTATACCTGTATAATTACTTAATAAATCATCCTTGATTCCATGAAGAGCCCAGTCAAGATCCATCTTGGGAAGTTAAGTATGCAATATCATCACATTTTCTGATATATTGTTGAAATCGATGGTGATGTCATCCTTAATGACTGGAGTCTGGCCATTCTTCCCTGAGAATTAAATGCTACATCACCTATTTATTAGTGTGAGGTTATCAATTCCTGACACATATAATTATTTCAATGATGATGTCATCATTGATTAAGGTTAGAGTGCTGTTATCTGTCATGGTTGAGCTTAGGAATTTTGAATTTGCAGCCATTGACACCACAGACTCTGAGTGCCATGTGCATCACCCAGAGGGCTAGGGATCCAGAAGACTGAGTCCAGAAGATTCCATGGTTCCAACTGATAAGGAGTACAAGGACTCCACCAAGTTATGGATAGTGGTTGAGATGTTTGCCTCCCTGCTCTTCCTCCAAACCCTCACATTTGTTGGGCTCTACTATGAGAAGGAGAAGCAATGGCAGAAAAGGCCTCACAAGTGATGATGTCCCAGAAAATGGATGAGCAGCTCTCTCTCAGCTCTGCTAGTGACAACCCTGTTGTTGCCATTTTGGCAGCTGACACCAACATTGTTGGCAGTACTGCTACCCCAGGTATGGTCCTATCATCACAGTTCCTGTTGTAACAGAGCAGAGACTCACTGTCCTCAGATGATGTCAGCCCAACAAAGTTCATCAGGCAAGGCAGTCTGATTATCTGATTATTAAATTATTGAATTTTATAAAGTCATGATGAAAGCATCATTCATCAGGTCTGGCATTAACTCCCAGGAATTTATGATGCAAAATATTTAAATATTTACTTTTTAAATTTTCAAATGCTTCATTACGTAAGCTGTGAAGTTTGGTGCCACCTTGTGGGAGTCAACGGTGACAGACCATCTAACCATCTGATTATTTCTTTATTCAAATCTGTCCTATCTACTCGGGGAAGAGTAGAGTCTGGATCCACCCTTTTAGAGTTAATTGTGGTATGTCGTTTCATTATTTAGTTATTTAAATAAATGATTATATCATTTTGTTATCTCCCCAGAGGTGAATTATGAGACATTATCTCATTATTCATTTAGTTTATTGTTCAAATCTATGATTAAATAATCAAGGATCTCTTGAGTTTTGCCCTAACTTGTAGGAGTCAAGTGTAAAACACCATCAAATTATTTAATTATTTAATTATTAAAATGTATCATTATTTACTCAGTGATCACTGGAGTTTGGAGCCTCCTTGTGGGAGTCAAATTTGACAGACCACCACATCATCAGATTTTATACATATTTAACTATAAAATTTGGTCATTACATAATCGGAGATCACTGGAGTTTTGTTCTACCTTGTGGAACAAGTATGCCAGATCATCTAGTTATGTAATTAAATTATTTAAACCAACAATGGTGTTATGGACCATAAGTCATCTTTCAAATCAGATTGTGGGTGATCTTATTTGATTATTTATTCATTTATATAGATCATTACATCATTCATGATACCTCGAGTTTGGTGTCACCTTGTGGGTATTAATATGGAAGGCCATCTATTAATTTCTTTATTTAATTAATAAATCATTATTACAGGAAGAGTTCAGTCTGACTCCATCATGTGTGATTAAAGTATGCAACACTATATCATTGTTCCATTATTTCATAATTACATATTAATTATTTAAATCGATGACGATATCATCCTATATGCCAGAGTCTGACCAGTCCTCCTTGGGAGTTAATTGTGTGACATCATTTAATTATCTAAGTATTACTTCCTTGACATTCTCTGGTGTTTGATTTTATTTTATGGAACTTCAGTATGCAGGACTATCCAATTATTCACTTATTTGCTTACTTAAATGATGACGGGATCATCGATGAGTGGTTTGACTGCTATGCGATGGACTCAAAAGATGATTGGTTCCAGTAGCAGCGCTCAGAGCATGAAGGACATTGGGAGATGCAGTGATTACTGATTACATTATAACAGATTTTAATAATTAAATTATTTTAATGAATAATTTAAATAATTTTTAAAAACTGGGAAGTTATGCATGATAAATTTTCGAGAGGATGCACCAGAACTGACCCATGAAGGAGACAGTCATCACAATTTTTAAATACTCAATAATTTAATAATGAGATGATCAGAGGATCTTCTATAATGAATGCTGTTGGGCTCCACCAAGTCACTGTAGTCAACATGAGACTGTTGTGGTGTCCTGGGTTGTGTCAACAGTGATCAAGTACCTTCACATGCAGAACCAAGAGAGAACAGTTCCTTACATTCTGTGATGTCATCCCCAACAATGTTGACTTGGCAACTGCTATGATGCTGCCTGTGACTTTGGTGCTGTTGCTGGTCCTCATAGTAGAGGGCATTGAAGGCCAGGATGTGGAAGAAGAGCTGCAGGGCATCCCTTGTGACTACCACACTCCACACTTGGCTTGGTAAGATTGTGACACTTCCTCTAGGTGGCACAATGGCCTCTTCCAGACTCAATATCCCATGTGGAGAATATGCCCTTCTGAAAAGAGAGAGAGGAGAGAGAGAGGAGGGAGAGTAGAAAAGAGGAGAGAGAGAGACAGAGACAGATTGTTTTTCTGTTACATGCCTGGCCTGTTTAAGAGCTCATAGCTCCACATATATCTCCACCCAATATCCCTCCAGGGGGCCCCTTGTAATCTTATAGCAGAGGTCCTCAGGAAGCTTTGTGGAGAGAGAGAATTGGAACAAATTTGACAAGGTTGTCTGCAGGAGGCCAGGGCAATGATCTTCATCTAGTAGTCATCTTAGAAGATATCAACAATGTGAAGGTGGATTTTTGTAGTCTTTTGGTGTTCATAAGAGACAGGTTATCTGTTGTGTACTGAAAAGCATTTCCCTACAAAATATGGTGTATCATCTGGGTCAAGACAGGCCTAGATGACCTAGATGCCATGGAGTGTATATAGGTGCCAGGGATGGAGACACAGATAATGGAGGAGGTAGATATGAAGGTGGCCAGATACGAGGCAAGAGGGTCCTGTGTGTGCAGTTTCAGTTGTTTTGTGTGGGTCGGTGTTTTTACATGCAGGTTAATGTCCCATTCTGTCTATTGAAACTTGTTTCTTTTAAATGTGGCTGGTGCCCTGGGGAAAAAAATGAAGGCACTTTGAGGTCTTCCAGTGGGGACATTTAGAATTAATTTTGTGAGAAATCTCTGTGGAGGACAAAGGAGGATATATTCTGTAAACATGCTGTTCTTTCAGCTGAGAGTTGTGTATTTTCCTTTGCCTTTCCCCAAACAAGTTGACACTCTTGTGCTTATGGCAGGACAAAGAATGGTGGATTTCTACATGAGATACAGAAAGTTTCATGTATGACAGGGTCTTGAGGATTTTGGACAAAGGAAAGAAAGGTTTCCTAAGTATTGTCAGGTATAAGATGCAGAGTGGAAGGCTGTGGACAGTAGATGGATTGTAACAGATCTGAAAATATCAATAATCATTGCCTGGTGATGGCTAGAAGATGGTGAGGTTGAGAACTCTGAGACAGCCCCTGGTAGGCAACTAGGCAGCCTGTTTCCTGGGACAAGGTCATGGGTGTTTTAAGTTCCTTGGTGGTTCCTGCTGCAGATGATGTGAGGTAGCATTGCACATGAACACTGATGGAGGAGTATCATATGAAATCAGGCCAAGAGTTCTCTTTCTGATCTGTACATCATGAAACTGGATAACTCATTAGGGCACACATCTGCCTGAAATTTGGATTTTGTCTATCCCATACAAGCCTTCTGCCAGGATAAAGCCAGTGCTGCACTTAATGCCCCATTGATGTGGGTTTCCCTCCCCCTTCTGTCACATGTACACCTTGCTATTTGCCCTGTAAGCTTGGATACCACAATGCTGCTTCCCTACCAGCCCTGTGTCAGTCTGGGAGTCTATTTCTTTGCTGACAGGCTTGACTGGGAAGTTTGGTTTTTCCAGTGTACAATGATCTAGCAGACTAAACGGCAGCTTGGTAGCTGAGGCAATTATAGATGGTCATGGTTAATTAGATAGCTTCTTGATCTCAGATATTTGTGGGTAGAGTACTTAAGAATAACTTGGCTATGCAACTAGGGGGCATCACTATGGTCCCTGTATCTATGTCCTTGAGCTTGGTTGTTAGGCCCCTCCCTTATGCTACAGAATGCCATGCAGTTTCTGTGGGTTTCAGTAAGAGTGGTGGGCAGGCTTGCCAGTAAACCTACCAGAGTTATATCTTGGGGTCTTCTGATGGATGACTGGGTGCAAAAACAAATTGTTTCATGTTACTGAAATAGATAATCCTGCGTGTTCCATTTAACCCATCTTTCCACCTCACCCTGTACATCCACTTGCCTTGGTATTCATCACTTGCAACACTTCAAGTGTTCCATTTTCTGGATAGACTTGGTTGTTTTATGGCTATTATGGGGTATGATGCTAAATAATTGTCAGTTTTTTGTTTGCTTGCAGTAGTTTTGGAAAGGGGTAAGGGAGGGCCCACCAATGTCCTTTGGAAGCTGCCATTCTGGGTGCACGACTGCCATCAAATAGAAGGTATTTTCAGGATGCCATCATGTTCTGGTATTTCTCTGTCATGGTTGCAGTCTGCAGAAAACAGCTCTCAGTGCTGGAACCACGGGACCTGAGCAGGTTTCCTATATTCTCCTTGGCACAAGAAAGTACCTGTTGTAAGCAGGGTCCAGGTGACTAATTTGGGGCATCATAGGCTTAGAATGATGTGCCCAGGAAACTTAGGCTCCTGTGTCCAGACTGGCCACATCAGGCAGGATAAGGGGATGAATCTAAAGGGATCCTGCATCCCGTCTTTCATCTGGCCTGATATATGTAATTGGTATTCCCACTGCCTGTAGCATGTGCACATTACCACCTGACCTCCATCTTTTTACTGAACATCCCTAGGAGCACCCACACCTAACATTTGGGAAGCACACACAGTGCCCAGTATCTCTGGCCTATATTCAGGATATCCAAGGCCATATTATCATTTTGGATAGATTTCTTCCATCCATAACTCCTTGACTGACATCCTTTCTTCTCAGTTTCCTAGTCTTCTGTCTGGCTTTAATTGATTCTTCTAACCAAGTCATAGCCAAATCCCTGGAAGTTTTCCTACAGCTATTAATATTACCCAATTCCAGTTTGCCTAATATCAGGGAAAAAAGTCCGTGGAGAAGCAGTTCAAAGACTTTTGTTGATAAATATCATCTTCCCTAAGGAGTAAAACTATGGATTAAGAAGATAAAAAGATTCACAATTATTCAACAAAAGGTGAGATTTCTATTGTCACCATTCCTTCAGGAAGGTTTTAATCCATTTGTTACATTAGACTGAGGGATGGATAGCAATTCACCTCTAATGAAGAAGCTGCCCAACATCAACTATCTGATATCCTTTTAATCCCTAGAACCACAATGACATGGAATTATTTACTAATTTTGCTACTGAAAGCTGTGATTAAATAATCGCTGGTCCATGTTGTTTGCCACAAGTTTATGGGAGTCAAGTAAATACAACTTGTGGTTGTTCAGTATGAGAGACTATATCATCCTCTAATTATGTAATTATTTAATTATTAAAACTGAACATTAGATGATATATGATAATTGGATTTTTACCCCTTGTTGGAGATAATTGTGGCAAGTCATTTCATTATTTAATTATTTAAATCAATGATGGTATCATTTTCTTATCTCCCCATGGGTGAATCATGAGATATTATCTCATTACTCATTCATTTTATTGTTCAAATCCATGATTAAATAATCAGTCATATCTTGAGTTTTGTTAAATCTTGTAGAAGTCAAGTACAAAATATCAAATAATTTTATAACATTTAGTTATTAAAATCATCATCATTTTTCAGTAATCACTGGAGTTTGACCCTCCTTGTGGTGTCAAATGTGCCAGACCATCACATCATCTGATATTATACTGATTTACTTATAAAATTGGTCATTAAATTATCAAAGATCACTGGAGTTTGATTCTACCTTGTTTGATAAATTTTGCCAGATGTTGTAATAATGTAACTAAATTATTCAAAACAATGATGACATATGGACAATTATTCAGGTTTGGAGTTAGATTGTGGGAGTTGATGATATGACATCATATCATTACTGGGTTACTTAGTCATTTAAATAGATCATTACATCAGCCATGATACTTCATATTTAGTGTCACCTTGGTGAAATTTATGTGCAAGGTTATCAAATTATTTATTTATTTGATTGTTTAAATAAATCATTATTCCAGGAAGAGTTCAGTCTGACTCCACTATGTGGGCTTTAAGAATTCAACACCATCTCATTATTCAATTATTTTATAATTATATAGTAATTACTTGAAGTGATGATGGTGCTATTATTCATCACTGGAGTCTGGCCAGTCTTTCCTGGAAGTTACTTGTGTGTCACTCTTTGACAATCACTAGTATTTGGTTGATCTTAAGGGCATTAAGTGTGCAGGACCATTCAACTATTTACTTATATGATTACTTAAATGATGATGTGGTCATCAGTTAGGCGTTTGGCTGCTGTGATCAACACAGCAGATGTTTGGAGCCAGGAACAGCACCCAGAGCTAGAGGGACACTATGAGATCCAGTGATTACTGATTACATAATAATAGATTTCAATAATTAATGGATTAAGTAATTTAAAAAACTGGATGGTTTCGCATCATCAGTTCCTGAAAGTATGCACCAGAACCGAGCCATAGAGGACACAGCCATCACTAATTTTAAATATTCAATAATTTAATAATCAGATGATCAGAAGATCATGTCTAGTGAACTCTGTTGGGTGGATTTCATGACAATCCAACAATTAATTGCAGTCATGGTGAGGCTTCTGTGGTGGCCAGGTCCACAGCAGCAGGGGCTGTGGCAGCAGTGATGGAGGTGCCTTTACCTTAAGAGGCAAGAGAGAGTAGCTCCTCACTCTCTGTGATGTCATCCCCAGCAATGCTGCCTTGACAACCACTATGATCCTTCCTGTGCCTGTGGTGCTGCTGCTTATCCTTCTCATAGTAGAGAGCATTGAAGCAGAGATGTGGATGAAAAGTTGCAAGGTGCCTCTTGAGATTACCACACTTCACACTTGTCTTGGTCTTATGATGATGCTTCCTCCAGGTGTAACTCTGGCCATTTCTAGACTTGACCTCCCATTTGGGGAATATACCCTCCCATTAGTGAGAGAGAGAGAGAGAGAGAGAGAGAGAGAGAGAGAGAGAGAGAGAGACTATTTGTGTATCTGTGCCATGCATTTCATGTCTAGGAGCTCATAGCTCCCCACATATCTCCACCCAATACACCCACAGAGGGCCCTTTGTAATCTTCCAGTTGATGTCTCAAAAAGCTGTGTAGAGTGGGAAAATGGGAAGGCATTAAATAAGGTAGTCACCAGGAGGCCAGGGCAGCCGTCTTTACCTAGCAGTCATCTTAGAAGATATCAACAGTCTGAAGGAGAATCTCTGTAGTCTGTCTGTGTTCATATGAGACTGGCTGTCTTTTATGTATTGAAAAGAATTTCCCTACACAATACAGTATATCATCTGGGTATTGCTGTCCTGGATACCATAGATGAGATTGTATATAGGAGCCAGGGAGGGAGACACAGACATTGGAGAAGATACCTATGAAGGTGGACAGACACAAGGCAAGGGGGACCTGTGTGTTCAGTTTCAGGGGTTTGGTGTGGGATGGTGTTTTACCCCCAGGTTGATGTGTTGTCCCATTCTGTCTGTGGGCACTTGTTTCTTTTATAGGTGTCTGGTGTCCTGGAGGTTAACGATGAAGGCACCTAGAGGGCATCCTGTGGGGACACCTAGAATGTTGTGAGAAGACCCTGTACAGGAGGGAGGATATATGCTATAGACACCATGTCATGACAACAGAAAATTGTGTATTTACTCTAGGTGTGTAGCTTGCCTTTCCCCATACCACTTGAATCTCTTGTGTCTATGACAGTAAATGCATAGGTATATTTCTATATAAGCTCCAGAAATTTCTATATATGAGTGTGTCTTGTGGACTTTGGAGAAGGGAACGAAGTTTCCTAAGAAGTGTCTTGTGGAAAGTGTGGATTGGTACGCTGTGAATATGAAGCAGCATTTAACAGACCTGAAAATATCTAACAATGAGTGTCTGGTGATTCCTAGGATATGGTTCCATAGGGGACCCTGATCTAGCCTTGGTAGGCAAGGAGCCAGGTGGGATGGAATGTTTATTCTTTTAATGTGTCCTTGTGTCCACATCTAGGGAAATGGGCAGCCTGTTTTCTGGGACAATGTCAAGGTTGTTCCATGGCAACTGATGTTTCCTGCTTCATATTATGTGGCGGTAACATTCCACCTGAAAACTGATGGAGGTTACCATGGGAATGAAGACCAAAATTTCAGCTTTGCCACCTGTACATCACGAAACTAGTTCTCTCATGAGTGCACACATCTGCCTTCAGTTTAGCTTTTCTCATCCCAGAGAAGCCTTCTGCCAGGTGGGAAGATAGTGCTAAGCTTAGGGCCTCAATGCATTTGATTGTCCTCACACATATATCACCTGCACACCTTCCTATTTGCGTCTACTCTTGGATACCACAAATCTGCTTCCCCACCTGCCCTGTGTCATTCTGTTAGTTTATTTATTGGCTGTAAGACTTGACTATAATTTGTTTTTTTCCCATTGTGCAATGATCTAGCTGATGAAAGACCAGCCTGGCAGCTGAGGTGATTATTGATGGCCATGGTTAAGTAGATAGATTATGAATCTCAGATGTTTGTGGGGCATGGCCTTCAGAATAATTTCGATCGCCAGATAGGGTCATCACTCAGGCCCAATACTTATGCTCAAGAGATTGGTTAAGTGCCTCTTTTATGCTACAGATTGGCATGAGGATTCTGTAGGCTTCACAAAGGGTGGTATGCAGGCTTGCCATTCAGCCTAACAGTGTTCTCTCTCAGGGTCTTCTGAGGGATGGCAGGGTCCAAAAACAAATTGTTTCAGGGCAGTTAAGAAGATGACCCTGTGAGTTCTGTGACTCCCATCATTCCTCCATATCCTGTCTCTCCACAAGCCTTGGAATTCAGCCCTTGCAGCAATCCAAGTTTCCATTTCTGGATTGCCTTGGTCCTTTGTTGGCTATTTTGGAGTATTATGCAAAAGAAATTTGGAAGTTTGTCTGTTTTTGTTTGTTTATTTTTTTTTTGGAAAGAGCTGAGGGAGTGTACAACAATGTCCTAAGTAAGTTGCCATTCTGGGTGCACTAATGCCATCAAACAGAATGTATTTACAGAACATGAAATCATATCTTGGTATTTCGTTGGCATGGCTGCAGGCTACCTAAGTGAGAGCTATCAGTGCTGGACCTAAGGAACTAAGCAGGTTTTCTGCATTCTCCTTGGCACAGGAGAGAACTTGGAAGACATGACTTAGCTTGCTGTGCCCAGGTAAGTCAGTCTCCTTGTTCCAGAGTGCCCATATCAGTCAGGATCAATGGGCAAGTCTACAAGAATAGTGCATCCTTGGCTACATATGGCCTGAAGTGTGTAATTGCTCATCCCACTGCTTGAAGCTTGTGCACAGTACCACCTGCCCCCCATTTGTTCCTGAACATCCTCAGTAGCACCCACACCAACGTTTTGGAAAGCACACAGTGCCCAGTATCTCTAGCATACATTCTGTGTCGCAGGGCCAGATTGTCATTTTCTTCCATTCATAAATCCTTGATTGCCATCCTTTCTCCTCATTTTAAAAGTCTTGTGTCTGGATTTCCATTAGTTTCTCTTACACATGTTTCTTTTTAGTTCTAGGATACAGGTTTATTTCAGTGATTGAGAACACTTACAAAAAGTTTCTGATCCAGAGAATAGCACCTTAACTATTGAAGTGGTCTGGAAGGCACTAGCCTCATGATCATATTCAACCTGGCAAAGAGTTCAAGGCAGGGAATTTGAGTTGATGCATGCAGAGTAGAGTGTGGACTGAAGAGTATCCAAATGATCCCAGGCAGATCTGTAGGTACCATGCAGACCAATTCAGGATTCCTTGTCCCTAAGTCCTCAATAGGCTTCCTCTCTGATGCAGGTAACTCATGCTTTTGGCATGTCCTGGGTTTTGCTAACTACCTCACCTTGCACATCTGGAAGAACAGCCAAGATCAAAGGTTGAAAGCCTGTAGTGCTGCATTTCTCTGTCCAGATAGCATCTCAGTATCTTATTGGAATACCATTGGTTTAATGTTGGAATTCAACAACAACACAAATTGTAGTAACACAACAAACTCAAGCAAATTGAAAATTACTTAATTGTACCATTCCTGGGTCAAGGAAGAATTAAAGAAAGAAACTTTTTTAAGTATTGTAACAGCTGAGATGCTAAAATCAATTAAGTAGAAATTAGGGAAAAAAAAAGAATCAAAGTAACAGAGTTGTTTTAGTTTTGAGAAAATCGACAATATAGACAAAATTTATCCAGGCTAATAAAAAAGCAGTGAAAGAACATGCAAATCAACAAAGAAGAAATGAAAAGGGGAACATAACAATGGACACTGGGGAAATCCAAAAATTTTCAGGTCATTCTTTGAAAACCTATAATCCAAAACATTTGAAAATTCAAAGGAATTGGACAAATTTTCAGATAGCTATCACTTACCAAAATTAAATGAGAACAGATAAACAATTTAAATATACCTATAACTTCTAGTGAAATAGACGCAGTCATCAAAGCCTCCCAACCAAAAAAGCCCCAATAAAGCTTCAATGCATACTTCTACCAGAAATTCAAAGAAGAGCTAATACCAATATTTCCTCCAACTATTCCACAAAATAGAATCAGAAGGGGCATAACCAATTTCTTTTGATGAGGCTACAATTACATTGATATAGAAGAAACACAAAGACACAAATAAGAAAGAAAACTGGAGAACAATATTGCTCATGAACATTGATCCAAAAATACTCAAAAAAAAATGGCAAATAGAATCTGCTAATGCTTAGAGAAATCACCCACCATGACAAAGTAGGGTTCATCCCACAGATGTAGGGATAGTTCATCTATAGGAATCTATCAATGTGATCCATTGAAAATGCAAACTCATATTGTCATGTCACTAGATCCAGAAAAGTCCTTTAACAAAATAAAGAGTATTTTCATAATAAAAGATTTGGGGATATCAGGGATTACAGAGACATACCTAAATATAATAACAGCAACAAACAGTAGACCAACAGACAACATCAAGTGAAACTGCATCATTTTCTCTGAGTATGAAGCTGATTCAACTAGGAATTCCTCTTTCTCAGTCCTCCAATCATATCCTTTTATTTTCATCCACACTTGTCTGCATAATTTCTGCCTACATACCATTTTATGGCATGTGCACCTAGCAAACATCTTGTAACAAGGTGAAAATAAGTTGTTATATATATATATCAGGTGTGGTATAGGTTCTAATCTTAGAATCATCTCATTATGACAATTCAACAAATTAAGTCAACATCTAAAAGGACAAAAAAGTTGACTTCCTATCAGCACCCAATATATAAATTAGATGCATTTAAAATGGACCTTATCTAGTTTCAAAAGTGATGAGTCGTCATTCAACAATGAAAGGATGCCTTAATGAAATAATTGTAATGTTATTACCTAATTTTAGCCATTCTGTTAGAACTAAGATAGTACCTCACAGTTGTTTTTATTTGCATTTCCATTATGGCTAAAGAATGCTGGGCACTTTCATATGTACGTTTCAGCTGTTTTGGATTCTTTTATTGGGAATTATCTATTCAGTTCTGTACCCCAATTTTTCATAGCATCATTTGGTGTTTTGGTGAATAGTTTCCTGATTTCTTTGTATATTTTGAAGATGAGCTGTCTGTTACATGTGGGCTTGGTGAATATATTTTTCCACTCTATGAGCTGCGTTTTGGTCATGGCAAGTATGTCCTTGCCTTACAGAAGCCTCTCAGTATCAGGAGGTCACATTAATTAATTGTCAATCTCAGTCCATCTCTGCTACTGGTGTTATGTTCTGGAAGTGGTCTCTTGTACCATGGTACCTGATACTTTCTCTTCTAAGAGGTTTAGTATGGCTTGATTTCTGTTGAGGTGTTTGATCCATTTGGATTTAAGTTTTCTGCATGGAAATATCCATGGGTCTATCTGCAGTCTTCTACCATCACCCAGTTATGTCAGTAATCTTTGTTTAAAAATCTTTCCTTTTTGAACTGCCAATGTCAAAGTGAATCTGAAGATTAAGGCAATTCCTCTAAAATAAGGAAGAAGACAAGACTGCCCATCCTCTCCATATCTTTGAAATATTATACGAAATATCATATGCTAGATTAACAAGATGCAAGATTAACTCAAAAAATTAGTAGCCCTATTATATACAGATAATAATGTACTTAGACAAAAATCAGAGAAATACCACTTTTACAATATCCACAAACAGCATAACATAGTTTGAGGTAATGCTTACCAAATATATATATAGCAAGAACATTTTGTCTTTAATAAATGAAATTAAAGAAGACACCAGAAATTAGAAAGATCTCTCATGCTCTTGGGTAGGTAGGATAAATAGTAAAGTGTCAATGTTACCAAAAGCAAACTAGAGATTCAAGGCAATTCCCATCAAAATCTAAGCACAATTCTTCACAGACCTTGAAATGATAATACTCGTCTATGTATGGAAACACAAAAGACATAAGATAGCCAAAAAAAACCCTGTACAATAAAGGAACATCAGGAGGCATCACCATCCCTTAATTCAAGCTCTACTATAGAGCTATAGTTTTGAAAATATCTTGGTATTGGCTCAAAAATAGATAGGTAGACCAATGGAATCAAATAAAAAATATTGATATTGACCACACACCTATGAACACCTGATTTTTGACAAAACATCAAAAATTTAACTTTTGAAAGAGGACATGTGGTACGAGGATTACTGAGTTGATAGATGAATAGACCACAGCAAGAAAAGGAAATACCTTAATTAAGGAACAATTACAGGTTTGAAGAGAAAACTGACAGTATGGTAATATCCAGAGACCTAAAATGATGACCCAATCTAACAATCATAGCAATAGTGGAAAGAATAACTTAAATGCTTTTCCCTGATAATGAGATTGTGGACAAACATATATGCCATCATAGAGTCCTCATCTTGTAACTGATGGAGAAATAAGCAGACAGCCACAGCTAAACACTGAACCAAAATCCTGGAATTCAGTCCCAGAGAGTGAGGAGTGATAAGTATAGGGGTGAGACCACGGTACAGTAACCCACAGAAATAGCTGACCTGAAAAAGAAGGCCATGGTCTTCCCATATGATAGCAGAGAAAACAGCATTATACCTACTAAGACTCCCTGAAATCAGGGCTGAGTAGATGGCTTGGACTGTCTAAGTGACCTCTGACAGTGGAACCAAAATGTATCCCTAGTGCATGAAAGAACTTTGGGAGCACATTCCCCATGGAGGGATACTCCCTTACCCTAGAGGTCGGAGGGAGGACCTAGACTCTACTCCAAATAACTTGACATATTTTGGTGAACCGTCCAGGAATGCATCATCATCCATGTGGAGTGGGGTGGGAATGGGATGGGAGAAGCTGTAAGGGGGATGGGAGAGAACCATGATAAGAGAATAGAAATTGTTATTATATATATCATTAAAATATTGCATTTGCTAAGATATAAGACAGATATTATTTTTGTGTTTAAGCCACAGGATATAAGGAAAATATTGACTGATTCAAATATAATGATTGTTTCTTTGAGATTTCAAAAAATTTACATGCCACATATATCCTGTTCTGGTTAATAGACTACTTGTTGGCAGAGTCAACACAAGTGAGTTTTCTAAATTTTCAAGAGACTACATGTATGTTTTCATCAACTCTATAGAGGACTGATATCAAATATAAATTAGTAACTCTAAAATCTAGGCACCAAAATACTAAAACCAACTGCAAATGGGGTACATATCACAACATCTAATTTTGTACAGAAGAAATTCAAATGCCTGATAGACACTTAAGGAATTGCACAACATAGTAGACAGCATATAATTCAAAGGAAAATATATCTGAGAAACTATTGTACACCTATCTCAATGGTTAACGACAAAAACACTGCTGAGAAATTATGCTAGAAAAGATTAGACTAAGAGAGACACTTCTCCACTGTTGTTTGGAGTGCAAAGTTCTACAGCCACATTGGAAATCTATACATCAGTTTCACAGAATCAATCTACCTCAACACTCAGCATTAATACTCTTCAGCCATATACTCAAATGGTTACACAATCATACTTCAAGAATATTTGTTCCAGTTTTATTCATAGAAGTACATGTAACTTCCAGAACATAGAAACACACTAGATGGCCCTCAACTGAAGAATGGATAAATAAAGTAGTGAACATTCACAGAATGGAGTAGTACTTAGATGTAAATATTGAGGATCTCTGAGTTCCAGTCATGGTGTCCCCTCATATCATAGGACAGACACTGGAGAGCAAGCAGGTGAAGCTGACTAAAATGATCTGAGTTTGAAAGAAAATGCATCAAAATACACATATTCTTCTAATATATTTTATTCTTTAAATAAGTTGTTCCTCTAAAGTTTTGTTTAAATGTTTCTCTCCCAAAGTTCTTTCCAGAAATTCTCTCAATAAAAGCTCTTTTTTAATCTTATCTTCAGAAGTTCATTTTGATTCCATGTGTTTTCCAGTGGATGTACTAACACAGACAAAATTAGCAATTCTCACGCAATAGAAAATGATACTTGAAATACATTTCTCTCAGAGTCTGAAAAAAAGATAAGGTTTGGACAAATTTGTAAATATCTGGATAAGTCTAGGTGTTTGAATCCCTCAGTATAGAGAGTTACTTCTGAGAGGAGGAAGTCCACCAATTCCTGAGTACAGAGATGTACTTTTTGTTGTGGAAATCCACCAACAATAGTCTTTGAACAGCTTTTGTACACATGAATACAGAACTGAAATTGAGTATTAAGAAATAATACAGAATATAGAATGGGCAGTGGGTAGACCGGTAAGACAGAGAATAAGGAAGTACAGAAAGTAGAAAGGATGGACAAATAACATACTAGCTAGAATTTAATTATGGTTATGTATTATTATAAATTTGCATAATAGAGGTAAAAGCAATACATGAGAAAAGACTGTATGAATATTCACTGAAAAGAATACAGTGATTTTATAATTAAATGAGGATGATTTTACTGTATTATGATTTAATCTGAAAAAAAGAAGAGAGAATAATAATTTGTAAGGATATTTTCTCCTCCATAGGGAAGATTCTTTCTCCCAATATCATCATGAGTTTCTTGTAGAAATTTTTATGTGATTATGGACTGCATGGCTTTCAATCAATAAACTTGGGCATATTGATTATCACATTTTCCAACTTTCATTTAGTCTATAATTGTAGTAATGTTTTGTTAATGAGGACAGACCAAGCAGGGATGAATAGGAGGAATTTGGGGTCAACAGAGATGTAAGGAATAGTTAAATTATCATATTGTAATATCAAGAATAAAACAAAAATAGACTTTGAGAGGAAAAATGGTGTGACCTCAAGTCAGAATAAACAGTACCTTGAACATGCTGTACCCCAAGAAATGAGAAAAAGACAAATTTCAAACAGCTAGGCACACTGAGTGGAACTGTGTGATGTTATGTGTAGGTTTATCCCGCCGGCCACCTGGTCTGACTCTTTGTTCCTCACAGCCGGCCACCACGCCAGCCACAAATAACACTCTGAGACTCTGTATTTGATACAATTCTGTTGGCCAGGTACTACTCTTGTTTATCGGCTAGCTCTGTCTTAATGACGTCTGGTAGCTTTGCCAGCTTAAAGCAGCAGCCAAGGTTCCAATTGTTACAAAACATATTTCAGGAATGGATATTTTAAGTTTGCTACTGTTTATGGTCTTAACATTAATCAATAAAGTTTTAATGAGCTACTAATCCCATTCTGACAGAGTACTAAACACCATATTATGCCACTATACAATCATAACTGTGTAACTATTAGCTGAAAATTAAGGTGCTTTTCATTGTGCTAAAAATCTGCCAGTTGTATTTGTTAATTCTTTCGGCTAAATCATTTCTAACATGAGTATGCTGCTAATATATCTTAATATTTGTTTTCACAAACTCAAAGGATTCTTTTAAGTTTAAGGGAGCCGAAGTGGGCCCATCCAAACAGGTCAGATTCGCTCCAAATAAATATTCAACCTTTCCCAGTGGCCCAACAGTGCTTTATTTATTAATCAGTATGAGAAATGTATTTACAGAATAACATCTCCCATCAGTGTGATATTGGAATTGATCTCTTTTGTTATAAGGAGTAAGGTGTTAAGAGTAGAAGACAGGCAAACACCCCACTAACACAAGCAACATATATAAACTCGTGAGCTGTTACAATATTGCTTTCCTTCTAAACCTGACCATCAATGGAACTGGGAGACTGTGTTTAATCTTCTTCATTGTTCAATAGTTGTCAAGCCAAACATGTGTCCAGAAACTGAAATGATATTTAGGCCTTAAATATCCTTGAACATCCATGACAAAATAAGTCCTTGCCTGTCTTAATGAATGCAGACTCCACTCTTTCAAACACAAAGAAGAAAATAAAACAAGATGGATGGGTGCATCAACATGACAATGTTTCCCGGCTACATATACAAGTTGATTTTAACCGAGGTTCCATCACTTTGACTTGTGTTTGAACCCCCCTTATTTACATACCAACCCAATGACCCCCTTGTAGCAATACACTAACATTCAGTGATTATTACACTAAGGTGAGTCCATTGTGGATTGGTGAGTATATGGAACTGGCATTTGCAATCATTGAGACGCTCCTTTAGTATGTAAGTCATCACCTCAATCCTCAGACACAATATATACAGAAAGATAAGAGAACCCCACTCTTAGATGACAGATATTCCAGAAAATTAAGGAAACACTTGGCAATGAGCCAGTGTCAGATCCCAATGCTTCTCAATATCCAATTGTGATGTGTTGACATGGATAATATTAAAGTAACATTGGCTATCATCCAGACCCCATATTGAAAATTGACACACTGTGTTACATATTCCCAGTTCTAAGATTCTAGATTACATGACAGAGTATGGACAGCAACTACATTAGACACATAAAATAAAATAAGCTTGTCTCATTTCAGCTCTGGCTTAGCCAAAGAAACAGCTTAAAATACTGCCAAAGTGGTAACAGTAGAAAACTTTCCCAATAGTGGATATATCTAAGTACATTAATTTATTAGCCCAGAGATTTTCTTCTTGGGAAAGAGAATATCCAACAATAAAAATGTTAAACGGGTTTTACACTGAATTAGGTTTAATTGACGTGGAGAATACTACTAGATACAAGCCAAATTCCAAGGATATTGTCAAGGCCTAATTCAGAAAATCACCTTTCACCTATATTCATATTAATGGTTTTCTGAACACTTCTTTCAGGGGCATAAGTTACTGAACGATACCACATCTCAGTATAGCTAGATATCTTTTGTTGCCATCATATGGAAAGAGAGAATGCCATGAATAATGTCATGCAAAAATTATGATGTCACACAAAAAATATGATCTTGCATCACATCACAAAGTAATACAGTTCTCCATTCTAAATCATCCCCACATGGTCAATACTCTATGAAATATCTTCAGTTAATTTCATGCAAGGACAAATAAATCTGAGGTGTAATTACATTAAGTATATTAACTTATTCTATTCCACAGCTATGTAATATCATTGATCTAAAGAACATGTGTAATTGAAAGCATATTTATACAAAATCATGAGATGGGTTGGCACTCACATACGCAAACATAATGGATAAACACAGATACACACACACACACACACACACACACACACACACACCTGTATACCTGTGTGGGAATTTGTGTGAGTGTATATACATATATACATACATATATACATATACATACACATATATGTATACATATGTATATGTATATATATGTATGTATATATATATATATGTGTGTGTATGTAAAAAAACACAAGTATATCCAGATGACATATATGCAGAATGGAAAACACACCAATGTTGTGCCCCTGAATTACTCAGTACATAATCATTCACTCGCAAAGTAGTTCTTTTCATACTGCTTTATTTAAGGAATCTTGAGGCATGAGCATTTTGAATATTAGTGGTAGAAGTAGGTGAGTAAATAATAATTCCACTATAATACACTCACTCACACTCACTCATGCTGAAACACAGACACACACACACACACACACACACACACACACACACATGCATACATGCACATACTCACACATGCTGACATGTACACACACTCTGATGAATTTTCCATTCTCATGGGTAATGCATTTCATTCCTCAAGAAGTATCTTCTGTGAAAACAATAATCCAGGGATTTCCAATGTAGCTAACAACTGTTCTCCAAACATTTTTAACTGTTGTGAATTTTCTCCACGATTGAGCTATGCCACTTATTTTACTGAAAATCTATATTTAATGTGGTTTATATCCAATGATCTCATGTACTCTAATGGAAGAATAGAAAAATTGGTGACAATCAGAGATTTATTTTTTAAGTGATTTCTGACTATAATGTTTGTTAACCTTGGATAATTTTAAGTGTTGAGAAATAATGTCTTTTCCACTGCATATCTATTTTATTCTTCTTAATACTTATATAGGGGCAAAGGTCAGTGTGGAGACTCACCTCTACAGCACTCATGAATTGCTCTATAATGTCGTGCGCAACCTTTGCCGATAAGGAAGACGCGGCAACCGAAGATGTGTCCAGCAGAATCTTTATTGTAGCGCTCTTTACATGCTGATGGAGAAGGACCCCAAGCCCCGAATACGCACGGCTTAAATAGCCTGCAGGGTGACGTATTCATCTGTAATTGGTGCTCCGCAAAATGCCCGAATGATATAGCTTCTCTGATAGGGAGAGCTACCATATAGAAATTACCATACAGTGGCGCATGTGCAGTCAGCATAACTAATGCTGTAAACAAGAACCAGGAAACAGGAAGCCAGCGCCATCTTGTAATGGCGAATGCGGCTCCCGACACTATAATATCTCTTGCTGGTTTTGAGGCTAACCTTAATATGTAGGAAACAAATAGAGAGGCCATGCTGCCTCACAGTTCTATGCGATTTCTGAAGCCAAGACTCTATAGTCCCTATTATATCATGTATTCTATATATGATCACATAGTATTTTCCAATGTTAGGTTCCCTTTGGGTAAATGTGGATATGTTGATGTTTTTATATTCTTTGTAACTGAAACATTTGCAAGAATATTTGACCATTTTGAAATAAATGCCATAAAACTGAAAATTGACCCATGTATTTTAGGATGTATGCTTGCAAGGTAGGCAAAGATGGCATTAAAACATAGCCATATGAAAATTGTCCTACTCTCATTTTATGCATATTATTATATTTATAGCCTGCTTGGAAGTCTCTGCTTTTACTAATGTTCGCTATGAGGAAACACATTCTTCTACCATATACTACAACTAGGCAAACTTCAAGCTTATATCCATAACAAACTATAGTGAATTCTTCCAAATTATATTAATAAATAACTTAATTTTACTGGAGGGATCCAGAAATAGCAGAAGTAATATAGGAAAGGAAAGAAAATAGACAAAATAGAGGGAGAAGAGAAGAGATGTGGAAAAATCCTCCATTCATTAGGTATATGAAAAAATTTAGCAAAAGGCCTAAAGATTAAAAGCATGCAGAGTGGTAACAAGATAAAAATATACATAACTAAGTGGGTGGATGAAAACTAAAGATTTACAAAGCAAAAGGCCCAGGGACAAGTGATCAAAATATAACTGGAGAAATAATAACATATATTGATTTCTATAGCGATTTAGCATTTGTTTAGGAAGTACCTCAATCTCCAGGGAATCTGATCTGCTCTTCTCAACTCTGAAGACATGTCTAATCAAGTACACATACCTATACTGATATCCACACACATAAAAATGAGTCAACAAATTTTAACATAAAAATCAAAATGACACAAATCCTCAAATGAGATGGGATAATTTATTTTCATTTTCAGTTGTGACAGACATGGATTCTACCTAAGACACTCTTCTGTGGATATATGTTTGAAGGTATTCATCGTGGTTTAGGCATACAACAGGTAGGTTAGGGGACTTGTAGAAATTTCTCATCTGAGAAAAAAAGAAAGTAAACCAGCTCAAATACATGGTCCTCTCATTGTCTTTTATTGTTCAAGAAATGTTCTTCCCAAAAGTACTTTTCCATTTTTTCTTTTCTTTCTTTTTCTTTTTTTATGACAGATCACAGTTTTATTTTTAATGACATAAGCAAAAACAATCTCACATTCAAGCTAAAAATCTCAGCTACGCTCATAGGAACTCAGTCTGTCTGTAGCAGGAAGCCCCTGCCTCCCTGACCCTGTCCAGCTTGAGCACGGACAAATGTGCTCACACACTGAGGCTATGCCAGGACACCTCTTCTGGGGCCCTGGGTGCAGGCCTGCTATGGAGCTGAGGTAATTAGCTCAGACTGAATTACAGTGAGACCACTTCCTTACCTTAGGCACAGGTAGAGGCTTCCTGTACAGACGCCACCTAGCTCCATCCCCATCCTCACATGCATTTGGGATTTGAGGTCCAGCTCTTCCCCAGCTCTATACAACCCAGCCTAATCCCTGACAGTAACAGATAGAAGGGACCAGTTACAGCTACCTCACATTGTTTATAAAGAAAGAATTACACTTATACAACATGTCCAGAAGGAGCTCTGCCCCACTAGCAGAGCTGCAGGGGACAGCCGTGAGCCCCTCATTCACACAAACATAACTATACAGCTAATTCTACTATCAAACAGCATGTATACTTTACCATCTCAGTGAACCAAGCTTGAAGGAATTTAAAAGACAATTTAGCTTAAATAAAAAAAATAAAATTTTATTTTGTTAAAAAACTTTTAAATATTTTTTCTTTTAATTTAGACACACACATTAATACTTCTCCCAAAGAGGATGGACATGGCAGGCAGGCTCTGGGGCCTAAGGGTGTGGTTTTTGGGAAAGACTCTTTTAGGAATACAACTAAGGAACCTAAAAGTGTAGTTCATTCATCTACAACTCCAAACACAGGCAGAAGATGCCCTTGCCTGGGGTGTGTTATATAAGGGAGGACCAACAGTGGAAAGTCTTTTCTCCCACAGGCTCTAACCCCTGGGCTGCCAGCCCTTAAGTCAAAATACTATTGAGAATTTAGGAGTCAGAGCTGTGGCTGTCACGCGGTGCCACTTTCAGCATTCAATTAGCTAGGCCTAGGAGGACCCAGGGGACATTAAGTCCAGAATTACCAGCATGCCACCACACACATGATTCAATTCATCCTCCAAATTCAATTCAAGGAGCAACACACATTAACATCAGACAAACACAGTGCAAAGCTTAGAAAATACAATCCCGAAGAGGCAAAGAGGCCTGTGGGGGTGTCGAGCAGGTGAAGAGGCAGCTAGAAGCAGAGTTGGGCAGTCTGCCTGTCCCAGGACTTTCTGGAGCAAACTTCTCCGCTGGCTCTGCCAGGCTAAGTCCTGAGCCAACAACTTTTTGGAGCAGCAAGAAATGAGGAGAGACCCTGAAGGAACCAAGCAGGCAAAGCTCAGGTACATTCTGTTTCCACCAACCCTACACAATGTGTACTAGGGATCCAAGTGGGTACCATGCACCCTCTATCAGAGATGGTGCTCAAGGAAAGGGAGGCCGCCTAGGCACACACTAAACAAGCGCTGGGGCAGCAAGAGGACAATATGTACAGGTGTTTCTTCAGTTCTCCAGCCTCACCAGTGTGACTGTTCAAGTATCAGGCTTCTGCTCCTCCCTGGGGCACCCACCTTCTCTACAACATAAAGGGCCAGTCTGCCACTTCTGCCGTGGTGACGGGCTGTAATTGCTATGGAATTTGAAGGGTCAGAGGCTCTTTCTTCCTAGCAAGTGCTGAGGTCCAGATTCAGGCAATTGATGGGAGAGTGGAGACAAGAGGCAGGCTGCTACTTCTTGCGGGTATGCTGCCTTTGGGCCTGAAGCCGCTATCGAGCCTGGGGTCTTGGATCCCACGCCAATGGAAAACGAAGGGGCCACTGACCTGAAAGGTCCGACTCCAATAAAGCCTTGGACAGGTGTTAAGAAGGCCCCAAAAGAGAGGCTGCTGCCTGCAGTGCCTACTCCAGGGGCAGGGGTAATCTGCTCAAAAGTGGGTGTGGACGTGCCTCCAAACACAGGCATGCTTTCAGGTGTAATTCCCATGTTGAAGGCGAAGGGTGAGCTCTGGTTGGCTGTGCCCAGGGTGTTCAGATTTCCCCTAAAGGAGGTGGTGGTGCCGGTGGTCCCGCTCTGTCCATGTCCAAAGCTGAAAGTTCCAGAGGTGGAGCTGGTGCCTGGAGTAGCACCAAGCCCAAATCCTCCACTGCCAGAAGGAGCTGCTAGGCTATCAAAGGTGAATGGGGATGGAGTAGAGCTCTCAAATAAAGAATGGCTGCTCCCACTTTGGGTGGTCTGCGTGGTGGCACCAAAGCCAGAGTTGGTGGCTGAACCAAAGGATAACACACCAAAGGATAACACAGATGTGGTGTTCCCAAAAGGCTGCTGCATGCTGGCAGGGGCACCAAATGCAGAGTCGGCAGCTTTCAAGCCACCAAAAGCCAGTTGTGCAGCACTGCCAAAGGTGCCTGGTGCTGAAGTTTCTGATGGGGCTGAGGCCACAGAGTTGCCAAAAGTGAAAGAGCTGCCAAAAGTTGGGACAAGTGCTGGCTTGATGCCCCCCAAGTAGTAGCTCCAAATGTGGGCTGTGGGTTGGCTCCAGGGTAAGCTGGGAGTGCAGGCTTGGCACCAGAGCTAAAGGGAATGATGAAGGTAGGGCTGGCGGTGCTGCTGAAGGTCAGTGTGGGCTGGCTAGTGGTATGAGAGGCTGAGGAGCAAGTGGGGAGTGTGATGCCAAAGCTGCCGAAGCCACCAGTGCCACTGCCACTGCTATTGCTAGCCGCTGTCTGGGAAGAGCTGGCAAGGGGCTGGGTAAAGGGGGTGCTTGCTGCAGAAGCTGCTGTGGCAGGGGGCTTGCCAAACTGGAAGATGGAGGACAGGGCTGGGGCAGAACTGGCAGCAGTGACGCGAGACACTCCTCCAAACAGAAGTGGCTGGGAGGCCGAATTCATGGTACTGCTGGCAGTGCTTGCCACAGTGGTCACTCCAAAGCCCAACACAAGCTTTGAGGCAGAAGTTGTGGTGCCAGAGGTCACTGTGGAGGTAGCAGTGTCCAGGCCAGTGAAGAGGGGCTGGTGTGGTTCTAGTGGTGGCTGTAGTAGTTGTCTGTTTCAGGGATTATGGGGCTGACTGGGGCATGGAAGTAACTGGCTCCACACTGTCAAAAACGTGTTTGAAAGTGGGAGTTGTCAAACTGGCTGCTTTGGCGAGGGTGATGCTGGATGAAGTTTTTGTAGTGGTGGCTGAGGAACTAGATGGCAAGGGGCTATCATTTTCACTTTTAGGTGTGGCCATAAAGGTGGGCTTAAACATGGTAGAGCAAGCTGTGCCAGTCCTGGCAAGGGAGGAAGTGGCAGGTGGGCTCAGCATCCCAAACAGCCTGCTGGGCTTTTGCGTGGTGGAGGGAGCCATGGAGGCTGGAATGCTGATAGCCTGCTCAGCCTGAGGGACTCCAGAGGACTTGGTGTCAGTGAATGGTGTTGAAGATGAAGCAGGGGCCAGCCCCAGGAATGGGGCTGTAGGTTTGAAGTCTGAGGAGGTGCTGGCCAATGGCCCTGTCAGTGGTGAGATAAGAGGGGTCAGGTGGCTGGGTGTCTTCAGAGGAGAAGGGGCACTGTATTAGGCTCTGAGGAAGTGGGGCTGGAGATGGAGAGTCCTGCATCTCTTCAAACTCTTCAACAGTGGGTTAGAGCTAGGCACTGGGAGGGAGGCTGATGAGGCAGAAAGCAAGGCTAATGAGAAAGGAGGGTACGGTACGTGGTAGGTGGGTGTTACCACTGGCGCCAGCCTGCTAGCCTGCTGCCCACCTGCCGCCAGTCTGGGCCCACAGCCGTACCAGCCCCAAATAACACTCAGAGACTCTGTATTTGATACAATCCTGTTGGCCAGTTACCATTATTGTTTATGCGCTAGCTCTGTCTTAATTATTAACCCATTTCTACTTATCTAATTATTTCCATGTGGCTCATCTTATCTGGGAGCCGTGGCTGGCGTCCTGCTTCCTCCATGCTCTACATCTTGACCCCTAACTACTTCCTCTTTCCTCCTCCTAGTCTCCTAGTTCCATCTATCTAATTTTCTATTGACCAACAGGGCTTTATTAATTAATATGATGTAGGGAGCTATGATACTGCAGTCGCCATTACAAGATGACGCTGACATCCGGCCCTGCAGTCAGTAAACAAGTTCTGGAGCGCATGTGCCGATTGTGAGAACATGCCAAGTCTCTGCCCAGCCCGGGGCATCACATAGGGTGATGAGTGAGCAGCCAACCAGAGGGCGAAACACCACCTCGTACCATCCTGGTGCGGCAAGGGCTTATAAATACAGCACCACTCTGGGGCTTGGGATCTTCCTCCTTTCATCGCTTGGATGCAATAAAGCTTGCTGCAGAAGGATCCTGTTGTCTGTGTGTGTTCTTGCTGGCGAGATGACTGCGTGGGTTGTGACATCTGGTGCTGAAACCCGGGACACCAGGGACCTGTCATTGTTGGTACCGAGGAGACCCCCGTTCGCAGGAGGATTCAGAACTGCAGCACTCAGGTAAGTTCTGGTGTTCTTGATCAGATTCCCATTCCCCTTTTGGCTTCTGCAATTGTTTTGGCGGCATTGGCAATCTTCCTTTTGGTTTTGTTTTGTTTAAAGGTGGGAACTTGGTCGCTATGGATTTTAGTAAAATCATGTTTGGAAGATGAGAAATGCCGCTCTTCAGCAGCTGGCCAAGAGGTGTTAGAGGAACTTCAAGACAGCATGTCAGAAACAGAACGAGATAAAAGATTAAGAGCTCTTAAAGACAAGGAAAAGAACAAGAATAAAGGCCTATCTACGCGTAGCAAGTCCTTAGATAGAATAGATAAGGGAAAGAATGCCCTGGGAGAGAAAGACGGAAAAGGAAACTTGAGCAGAAATAAAAGGCCTCTTTACCCAACAAGGGAATTGGAGGCTTTGGAGCTCGATGATTCTGAGTCAGAGGAATTGAGCCCCTCTGAGGAATCTGACCTAGAGAAGATGGTTGCCCGTTATGAGGAGGAGCGTTATCACCCAGATGAACGGCCATTGCAATACTTTTAGGGAAACTGGAGGCCTACATTACCTCCACCAACCGCTCCCGTCCTTCCTACTGCCCCCCCCCCCGCCCTACAACCGGAGAAGCTGTCCTGATTCTTTCTTTTCAACGAAGGACAGGCACAAAATTTTTCAAACTTTTCTGGTATTTGAGGATGTAGAAGGAGGCCGTGTCCAAGTCCCTATAGATTATCCCTTAGTCAAAGAATTGGCAGAATCAGTTAATAAATATGTGGTAGATGCTAATTTTACTATCATGCAACTTGAAAGGCTAGGTTCTACAGCTATGACTCCAATGATGTATGCTTCTCCCTTGACTGGGGAAAAAGTGGCCCATGCTATTCAACATTGCTTGGAAGCATGGAATGCCTGGGGAAAACCCAAAATCCTAAAAACTGACAATGGGCCAGCATACACTTCTCAAAAATTTGGACAATTCTGTCATCAAATGGGAGTGACCCATTTAACGGGCCTCCCATATAACCCTCAAGGACAAGGTATCATTGAACGTGCTCACCGTACTCTAAAAACCTACTTAAATAAACAAAAAGGGGGAATTGAAGAGGCTTTGCCCCCTGTACCACGTGTGACTGTTTCCTTGGTGATTTTCACTCTCAATTTTTTGAACCTGGACAAACAGGGACATTCGGTGGTTGATCGCCATTGCCTGGAGCTGGATAGGCCCAAGGAAATGGTCAAATGGAAGGATATGTTGACAGGTCAATGGAAAGGCCCGGATCCTATTTTACTAAGATCCAGGGGAGCTGTTTGTGTTTTTCCACAGGACGAAGACAATCCCTTTTTGCTACCAGAACGTCTGACTCGCAAACTTCTAGCGCCTAAAGATGACTCCCCAAAGGACATGCCTGCAGATGCTCCTGATGATGACTTGGATCCTGCCACTCTGGGTTCCTAAACTGGACCGCTGAATTTGAAAAGATGCTTTGAGAGCTGAGATTTGCCATTCTTCAAGTCAATTCAACGCGAATGGACCTATCGCTGACCGAGGGATTCTCCACTTGGATCTCTTTGATTTTTTCCTATTTTAAGGAATGGGTGGAGATAGGATTGTTTGGTGCAGCCCTATGCTGTGGCCTGCTGTTGTTACTGTGGCTGTTTTGCAAACTCAAAACCCAACAAAAATGAGACAAGGTAATGATCGCACAAGCACTAATTGCCCTGGAACAATGATCATCCCCCATGGTCTGGCTCTCTATGCTGAGGGACAGCCACTAGTCATGATGTTTTGCAACAAGATCTACAGCCCTTGCACTCCCTGGGACCTTTCCCATTGCACGGGATGGGTGTAGATCAAAGTTGTTTCATTTTTCGAGCAAGCCTGTCTGGTAAGTCAAAGACAGAAGATTGCAAATAAGTCTCTCCTCGCCTAAGACAGGACAACCTCACCAAGAAGAGGTTGAACCAATGACGGGTAAGGGCCAAGCATTGCCTTCTACCAGGCTCAGACGTTGGTGCCACTCTTCCAATGCTTAATATGGACTAGGCAAGCTTGAAGCATTGCTGTTAATTAAACAATTAAGGGGGAGATGTAGGGAGCTATGATACTGCAGTCGCCATTACAAGATGGCGCTGACATCCGGCCCTGCAGTCAGTAAACAAGTTCTGGAGCGCATGTGCCGATTGTGAGAACATGCCAAGTCTCTGCCCAGCCTGGGGCATCACATAGGGTGATGAGTGAGCAGCCAACCAGAGGGCAAAACACCACCTCGTACCATCCTGGTGCGGCCAGGGCTTATAAATACAGCACCACTCTGGGGCTTGGGGTCTTCCTCCTTTCATCGCTTGGATGCAATAAAGCTTGCTGCAGAAGGATCCTGTTGTCTGTGTACGTTCTTGCTGGTGAGACGACTGTGCAGGCTGCTAAACATATATATATACAGAATAACATCTCCCATCAGGTGGGCTTTCAGCGGCTGAGGTGGAGGCATCGTCTGTCTTGTCCTCCAAAACCTTGTTAAACCACTGCAGTGAGGCATTCCTCTCCATGTGCAGGTCTTCAGCAGTGATGGAATAACCTAGCTAAGAGGGTGGAGGCAGAGTGAGCTGGTCCCCTCGCAGGGAGCGCAGCAACTTAATTTTGTGTTTGAGTTGCCCAGAGGTTCCAGGTGTGGATGTGGAAGTCCAAGAGTTCTGCTGCTTCCCAATGGCTGTATCTGTAACCTTTTCTCCTGGGGACTTCTGTTACCACGGGAGCTATATAACTGGGATGGTGACATGGCCCCTCCTATCTTGTTTTCTTGGCTGGCCTCTCTGGTGTCTAGGAGTGGGAGGGAGGAAGATGGGCTGGAAAAGGAGGATGAGGTGGGACCATTCCTCTTCCACAGCTGTGTGAGGCCACAGGTGGAGATGTACGAGCTGGTGATGCCATTGCGGCTGGAGCTGGGGATGCCTCCTGTGCATGTACTAGTCAGGGAGCTCACAGAGGAGGTATGGGACCGTTTGTTTAAGTAGTCAACTGAGCTCTGAGATGCCAGAACTCTCTTCAGGGAGCCAGGTTTAGGCACAAATGCAGCAGGGACTCCATTGGCCACAAAGGGCTGGAATGCTGAATGCCCACTCCCACTGCTATCATGGAGCCTTCTCTTGTTTTCCTGGCCATCCAGAGGTAGCTGGTCTTCTTTATCCACTGTCCTTTTCTTCTTTTCTTTGAGGGCACTCAGCACAGTCTGCTTTGCACAAGGATCAGGGACATTACTTGATGGTGAGGACAATGCTGTGTTGATTATCTGCTCTGGCATTGGTGAGCGAAGTAACTTGTGATCTGCAGGGGCAATCCTCACGGTCACTGGACCACACAGCATCCTTGAATTCCATGCAGACAGCACAATCTTCTTGTGTCCACCATTCCAGCACACTGTTGGCAGTGATCCAAGCAAGGAATACTGGGCCCGCTGAACGGGATACCATCTTCGAGGTGTCATAATGAACCGATTGGATAAAGACCCACAATCTCGGTGGGGCAGCCTCTGAGAGGGTTGTAAAAGTGGGTTGTGAAGCGCGGGATATACATAGTGGACTCGCTGGGCCACTGATATCGGCAGTGGGGAACGCTAGGGTGGGCAGTGGCCGGGCCTGTCCCTAGGGTCCTGAGCTAGGGCAGGCTGAGGGGGGCCGGGTTTGCCAAGCTAGCTGCCCAAATGTAAGAGCTCAGCGGGGTCAGGGTCTCCAAGCTGGCTGCAGGGCTCACAGATATGCCATTGACCGCTGACTTAGCCTGAGGCAGCAAAACAGTGAGTGAGAGCAGCGGTTGGCTGTGCGAATCAGGCACAAACGACAACAGGCCCCGTGCACTGTGGGGTTCGCGACTCAGCCTCCACCAGACCATGCTTGCCCCCACGACCAGCCAGGCCAGCGCAGCGGGTGTGGGCACGAGCTAGAGCGCTAGGCCAAGCAACACCAGGCCAAAGTGCTGCAGCTCCCGCTCATCCTCCGCAGCCGCAAATCCGGCCCAGGCCTTCCTGTATACCCAAGGGAGGCTGCCTCTGCTCCACTACCCAACCGCTGCCACTGGAGATGCAGCCACTGGTGAGAAGGGGAAATACTGCAGCTTGGCAGAGGAGATGCAACAGGCTGGTTTAAAAAAAAAAATACTGTTTGGGTAGGCCTTCTGGTGCTCGCTTTTAACCCCAGCACCCAGGAGGCAGAGGCAGGAAGATCTCTGTGAGCTTGAGGCTAGCCTGGTTCATCCAAAACAACTTTTGCTAAAGCTCTCTTTATGATTTCTCCTCAAAAATTCTCTCTAATAATGTTCCCTGCATAAGCTGTCTCTAAATTGCTCTGGCTCCAAACACCTGTCATCACTGACAATATAATGAGAGATTTTATAATAAGGTAATTAAATATTTTGATGGTGTCTCATACTTGACTCACACAATCTCCAGTGATCATTAATTATTTAATCATAGATTTTAATAACAAAATAAGTAAATAAACAATGAGATGACTCCCCACAATTAACACCAACAAAACTGGAGAAAGACTCCATTATTCCTCGAATAGGTGATAGATTTGAATAATTAAATTATCAGATTATGAGATGGTCTGTCACACTTGACCCTCAAAAGGGGGCCCTGAACTGCATTGATCACAGATTAGGTAATGAATGATTTAAATAATAAAATGGTAAAATAATTGGACGGTTTCACACCATCAATTTGTGGAAAGACATGCCAGAAGTGACTCAAGAAGGAAGTCATCATCAGTGATTTTAAATATTCAGCAAATTAATAATGAGATGATCAGACGATCTTGCCTAGTGAACTCTGTTTGGCTAATGCCATCACGTGACACCGAGTGTCTGCAGTCCTGACAAGGCAGCTTCGGAAGGCAGTGGCAGCTGTTGTTTCAACTGCTGAGCTGAGAAACTAGTTGTACACTGTGATTTCATCCCTAGCAACGCATCTGTGATGGTTATGGGCCTCTGGTGCTGCCACTTGTTTATCTCATAGTAGAGCACATTGAGGTTGGGAATGTGCATGAAAACAGCCAGCAACCTCTGCAACTGCCACACTCAGCGCAGTTGAATTGTCCCACTTTTTCTCATTGGACATCAATCATCTTCTGAACTCTATCTCCCAGTGATCATGGAGCTCTGACCACTGCTTCATATTCCCAGGCATCTGTTGTAAAATCTGCAGTAGCCAAACCCTAACCTCCCAGCTCTACCCCAAATCTATGATTTAAATATTAAATAAGTCAATATTTGGATGGCCCTGGCTAGTTGACCCACATAAGTTGACACCAAACTGAAGTGAAAATTGATGAAGTAATGGCCTATTTAACAACTAAATGCTTAGACAATAAATTAGGTGATATTATGTAATTGACTCCCAGGGAGTACTGGCCTGACTCCAATCATGAATGAGGGCATCATTGATATCAATGATTAAATTAAATAATTAAATGATGTGATTAAGTCACACACTTTACTCCCCCAAGTTGAAGACACACTGGACTTTTCGTCATAAGATAAATAAATACATAAATAAATATTTAGAGGTCTTCCATATTAATTCTCACAAGGAGGTGCCAAAATTCAGGTCAATGGATGACTTAATATTTATCACCTTTTTAAATAACTAAATAATCAAATAATGAAATGATGTCACATCATTCTCTCCACCAAGGTGACACCAATCTGACAGTTGATCAATAATGCAATAGTATATTTATATAATTAAAACACATAATTTAATATTTAGATGGTCCTATATAATTGACAGCCACAAGGTTGCAAAAAAGTGTAGTGATTATCGATTATCTAATGAACATTTTTAATAATTATATAATCAGTGGAAGAGATAGTGTGGCAGGATGTGTCTCTTTCTAAACTCTCACAAGATTGGGTCAAAGTCCAGAGATCACTGATTATGTAACCATAGATTTGAATAATAAAATGAATAAATGGTTGAAATGACATTGTGTTTATACAAAATGTTTCATAGGATATCAGATAACTAATGTTGGAAAATGGCCTCATTAGGGATGGTCTCTTGTCCAATTATTCCCCAATATGGTCTAACAAATGGATGAAAACCTTGCTGAAGGAAGACAACAGTAGAAAACTCACCTTTTGTTGGTAACTGTAAGCCTTTTTTTATTTTCCTAATTCATAGATATGCTTCATAGTGAAGATGGCGTCCATGAACAGAAGTCTTTGAACTGTTTTCCACAGACTATATTCCCTGGTATTAGATAATTTGAATTGTGTAATATTAATTGCTCCAGGCCAACTTTCATAGATTAAAGTTTGGATGGGACACTTGCCATTTGGGGCGTGGCTGCCTGTGACTTTCCTCATGTACCCCCTCCTCATTTGAATATCATGCTTGAATATCATGGCTTGGGATTGAAAAAGAAACAGGATACTATGGTTTAAAAAATCTAAAGTATTTAATGCAGATGCAACCTTAAAGTCCCACATTTTTCCCGAATCAGGCCAAGGCGCTTACAAAATTCAAGATTATTTAATAGAAAAATACATTTGCTTCCCACGTTTATCAAGAATCTGTAAATCATTTTTCAAAATTCTCAATTATTTAATAGAACAATAATTTTGTTTCCCACAATTTTCACGAATCTGATGATGACTTATCAAAAACATAAATTGTGCGATCCAAAAAAATTAATGTGCTCATATTTCTCACGAATCTGCGATTGATTTTTCAAAAATGTTGACTTATTTAATGCAGAAATAAATTAAATTGTCAAATGTTTCACTGATCTGTGAATGACTACAATTCCCATGAATCCCTGCACAACTGACATTAGCATTGCACAGGGCAGGTGTGAGAGTTCCCATAAAACACAGGGCAGCACTTCCAGTTGTCACCACGGAGCGCCCACAGACAGGACTACATTTCCCATAATGCAGGGCTGCATCTGAACTACAATTAAACATGGCTGCCAGCAAACTTCCGGTTCTCATTGGGGAGAATCACCGGACAGGACTACATTTCCCATCATACACAGCTTCTTTGCCAGTAGCAATAAACATGGCCGACAGCACACTTCCGGTATCCATAGCGGAGCATCGCAGAAATGGACTACATTTCCCACTACTCCATGCTTCTTCGCCAGGAACCGTAAACACAGTAGAAAGGCCGAAGTCCAGGACTTGGGCAGGTATTCTGGAAACTGGGCGACACCGCTACCCAGCGAGCAGGGCCTGACGGGAACACGTGAATTCCCTTCTGTGCACAACAGTAGCTCCCGTAGCCCTTTCCGGTGAAAAAAAAGTAAAAGTACCCTCAAAAAAGATGGCGGGCGCGGCACTTCTGGTACTGGCAGATGGCGTTCCCAGCCACCGGAGCTGAAAGTAAAGGTATTACATGACCCTTTAGGCCTCGGGAGGAAATGTGTTGTTGTGGATTTCTTGGCCTCGCCCTCTTTCTCCCTAAAATTCGGGGAAGCCCGGCCTCCCTCAGCCACACCCAAATTGTTCGGGTCGACATGGTAAAAAATAGCAGAACGATGGATGGGCGGGTTGATGTCACACGCTGGTGGGCAGGATCCACTGTCGGGAAGAGGGGCGGGGCCAGGTTTTGGCTATGACGTCAGTGGGACAGAGCCAGGCACATGAGGGCGACCAATGGCTGCTGTGATGTCAGAGGAGGAGGGGCTGGGACTGTGTGAGGTCACATCAGCCCAGGCCACGCTCATCCAGGGAAGGAGGGCGGGGCTGGCGGATATGACATCATCACGTGGGGCCCCAGGCGGGCAGAGGGAATAGAGGAGGAGGGGGAAACCCCAACGGGTCCATGGTGAAACCATGGATGGGGAGAACAGAGTTGGGCCTTAGCGTGTATGCAAATGAGAGGGCGGGGCATGAAGATGAAAGGCCTGTTGTGCTGATGCTGGTCACTAATGAGATGCCAATTACATGTTAGGGGAGTTGCAGACATGCAAATGACCCGTGTCACCAGAACTGGAGGGGAAGGTTTCCCATGCAAATTACATGCAAATGAGACCCAAAAAGT
This sequence comes from Cricetiscus sungorus, assembly GCA_030556225.1. NCBI lineage: Eukaryota > Metazoa > Chordata > Mammalia > Rodentia > Cricetidae > Cricetiscus > Cricetiscus sungorus. The sequence continues at coordinate 1,675,143 of JANBXA010000424.1, forward strand.
AAGTGGCTGCTGCTAAACTTACGCTAATTAGGTCTGTATTCTATGCTGGTGCCCAGCTATGCAAATGAGGGCTTCGATCCATAATTATTGCAAGGCCTGTTTGCATATTCCTATAGTATGCAAATGAGGGAGTGAGTGCAGCTCTTTAGTTAACATTTTAAATGCCTTACTCTACAGATCTCTTATTATTAGAAATCTGTCTAGGTAGGTCTGAATAGATAACTTTGTTTCAGTTACTTGTTTTAAGCTTAACCTTTTAGAACCTATATAGGTGACAGAGTGAGGTTTATCCCTGTTATTAATCATTAATACTTAGTTAATTTAGTGAGAGTTTATTTATAAGGATGGCAAGTAACTTGTGTTTCTTAACCTTTTATAATAGGTTAACAGCTTTTATAAAACTAGAACTTTGCATTGTCAGGTATAGCTTTAATAATAATGATTTTAATTTGAAACTCCTTTTATGGAAACATGAATCAGTTATGTGACTCAGTTTATCTAAATAGCTTACGCTTACCAAATATAACAAAAACAAGGACACAATTGCCTTCTGTATCATAAAAAATGAGCATCTCAACTTTTGTTTAGTATATAGAGCTTATGGTTGTGATCTTAAATTTTAGCCCTTTGATTTAATTACAAACATTAACAGTATAATAAAATCACAAATATCCTGGAACTTTATGAATTTAAACATTTAAAAACTGTTTTTTAAAAACAATTAAACATCCTGTAATGTGTTTTTGTAATATCAAAAATTAGCACCCTTTATATCTTTAAACCCATTTTCACCTGAGTGATTTAATTTATGTTAATTTCCAGTGTTATTAATTGTAACCTTTTAACTAGTTTCAATTTTTAACAGATTTAGCCATAAAACAGTATTAATATCATCTACATTAAAAGGACATCTAATCTTCTGATAATCTGAATGTAATGACCAGAGCTCAGAGATAAATTTTGAGTTGAGGGCTGTTACCAATAGACAGAAAGAAAAAAAAAATATGTTTAAACCATTTTTGTTTTAGCGCTATTCTTGTATTAAAATTTAGGTTTAGAACAGGAAACACAGAGATTTTTAAAAAGTACATATAATTTTCTTTAGAGATATAAATGGAACTTTTAAACAATTAAACTGATATGGTCAAAAATTTTAACTCATATTACTAATTTTAAATTTAGTATTTGTAGATATGAGAGCCGACATCAAACAGTTTCTGTCTTCCTCCGACCTTTGTATGACTTTTCTTTGAACATTTTTATCTTTTTACATTACCTATAGTCTCTTATTCTGATTTTCTCAGATGTCCCTATCGTAGACAAATCTCTCCTTTTCTCTTTTTCTTTTGCTATTTTCTTCTTGTCACTGACTCATAGTCAGAGGTGCTTGGCTGAAGCGAACGAATTATTTATTTATTTAAATCCTCTCTGTATCTTCTTACTATGGTGCCTTTCCCTGAGCCTCTCTGCACTCTCTGCTCTCTTTAGTGTTGGCTCCATTTACTGATTATGTGGGGTATACCAGCACTGCTTTTGTTATTTATCATTATTATAATTTTTTAAATCTCTTTTTGACGCTTCTAGACCTGGCTAATAATTTTCATGTTCTACTTTTTATTGCCCAGAGAAGTGGAGTTCTGCTCGTAACACCTGAAGCTCCCTCTGATGTCCTTTCTGCTGCTTTGGTGAGTTGTGTTGACCTATAAATCAGAAGCCTCATTTGACCTGTCTACTAGATCACTGTTATCTTATTTTGTCTTCTTTGCTTCAGACTGATTGTACTAAGTCTGCACATAGCCATCACATCTGTTTACCATTTATTTTGTTAGTTTTATTTTTTTAGTTGACATAAAAATCTTTACCAATGTTGTTCTCCCCAAAACTCCCTCATGCCGCACCTCACCACCCTCACCCCCCGCCCCTGTACCTGCATGTTGCTCCATGGTCCCTCCAGTCACAGTCACTGCCACCTGAGGAGAAGAGGGATGGGCCAGGGGCAGCTTCAATCATTAGCTGCTAGGGATACAGAATTCATCTCCTCTCTGAATGCCCACCAGATGGCCCAATGCACATAGGCCATCAGCGACCCAGCATGTCTTCTGGATGAGCATGGCTTAGGACTTCTGTACCAGGAGGAGTCTGGTGCTGTTTAACCTGATGTTCTGAATTAACACCAGCTTGTAACTTATTGGCCTGGCAGTTGAAGTGGCAAAACAATTTATGTTTTTACACAGAAAAGGAAGGAGCCAGTCCTATGATAACTTTTGTCTGAGGTAGCATCCATAGGGGAGAGAAAATAAAAAAAAAAAATACATCACATAAATAAACATCACATAGGGTCCAGCACAGAGACTTACATACACTGGGTCCTCTCAGATTCAGATGGCCTGACTCCCCCATTTCCACAGAAATGTCAAACACTGTACATATGAGAGGTGGCCTCCACAACAGAATGACTCATTCCTAGACCAAGTCTTCACACTAAGATAGCAGATTGACCTATCCCTCTAATGGATCCCTGTCCAGATGAGAATTTGAGGTGTTACCAAAATTCTCCAGGTGTGATCCCTTTAGTGCATCCACTGAGGTGCTAGTGACCTGCGTAGAGATTCAAATATCCACTGCTGGACCAGAAAAAGAATCATTCAATAGATTAAAAGATGGACATAGAACACACAACCTGGCCAGAAGCTCAATCTTTCAGGGTCAAGGGTCCTGAGAGATTGTGGTAAATCCGGGATGAGCCCACAAACTTTGTACCACCTGGTTTCCTCAACGTCCAATGAAGTCATTCCCAAATGCAAAGCTAAAAGTTTTTAACTGGGAAGAACCAAACAGGCTCGGACCTCACTCAATTGGAAGACTAAGGCACCTAGTTACAATAGTGAAGGGCTTTCAAAAGGGAAAACTTAAAGGGAGGCTTGAGACCACTAGTTTCAGTTCATAGGGTTTTCAAGGTTACAGCATTTCATAGAGTACAAAATTTTTTTTTGCAAGGTCATCATGGATAGGCAATATTGAATAGCACACCTGCAAAGTTAGAGGTTTTTGTTTGTTTGTTTTTTACTTTGTCTCCTGAAAATAGCATATGGGCTCTGTACTCTGAAGTCAGGAAGTTATCTACTAGAAGAAATTCTTGTTCTTTCTAATTTTCCCTTCTTGCCATTAGTCATAATTTTTCATTTTTCCATCACATAATATAAAGTAAAATATAAATTGCTTATGTCTCCAAGCACAGCAGTCTTTCCAATGAGGCACCAAAAGCTTATTTAAGTTGACTAAAAAGATGTTTCTATGCAGGGCTCCTGCTTGCAATACTCTGAGTAGATTCAATCCACAAAGTTATTCAGAGTCCTATCATTGATGCCAGGGAGTTGCATGGATCTCATGAAAACCCACAGGATGGAAAAATTGTCTGCATGTTCCCACTCAGATGTTGGGAGGACCCACCACATGGCTCACATACTGGAGCCTCCATCCTGGGGACAGCAGACCCTCACTTACCAGTGTGATTGCTGAGCTCTCCCAAGCTCTCCATTCAACTTCTTATAGCAGTAATCAAGGAACACAAAAAAAAAAGGTGCCAGCTCTCCTTCAGAAAAATTCCTGAGTATGGCACCAGGAATGTCCCTGTGCCTTTTATGATTGACAGGCCATGAGGAGTGTCTAATTGGCTAGTAAAGACTGAGTGACAGGAGCACATCCTATTGGAGTGCATTGTCCTTAAAGACACAGCACAATGATTCCTGAACTGGCCTTCCAATCCAGACAGAAACATTTTCTAGATCAGCAGAAATATACATTTCTACAGCACTGGCCTTGACTCCAATAGCAAATACTGCTCTCCTTCTGCACTCACCCCTTTCTCCTTAAAACAAGGTGGCTAGCTATCTTTCACAGGCCACTACACAATCATGCGGAGTGGATATTCTCTGTCCTAACTACTAGCAAGAGATTTTGGCACAGAAAAGGAGATGTATCTTTTGTAGTTTCCCATTGAGGTCAGCAACCTGAAAGCACTTATTCTGGTTGTCACTGGGACTTCAGAGAAGCAGAAAAGAAAAGAAAACAGGAAAAAAATCTCAAACAAGAATATAATTGTTTCTCCAATCTCAAAGCTGAATGATTGCTCCAATAAATTAGAAACCTGAAAACAGTCCTGGTCAAGAAGAGAACATTGAATAATGCAGCTATTTTCTCACATGTACCCTGAGGAAGATGTGTTGGGTCACCACAGTGCTATTAGTGGCAACCTTCCTAGCCCAATTTTCTCAGAGTATTCAAATTACATTGAAGACAACACTTTATTATTATTAATTTCTCAAGAATTTCAGGATTAAAACTCCCAAATGCATTGGAGCTGTCACCCAAGCATCTAACAGGAGAAAGATATATCATCTTTGTGATATGGCTCCTTCCATTCTCTCATAGTTTTCTGAAGTGACTGTAACTACCAGATAAAATATATACACAGTTCCCCTGACCTCAGCAAAAAGCCAGAGAACAAACATCTTCTTTTGTGACCTATGTCCTAAAATCTCTCTCAAGTTTTTAATATTCTGGGCACCATTCCCTCTGTTGAATATTCTTAAGTATTTCAGTCTGTGTTGTAACATCTGCCCATTGTGTGGAGGAAGGAGAAGCTGACCTCACACACTGTTGGAAGAGAATGTGGTTGTCTATTTTAAAAAGAGGTAAGTGACATTGAAATTTGTGTCTCTACAGGTGTCTACAAGGTCTCGATCTTGAGTAGATGCCAGGAACAAGGAACTCTGTGATTTGTCTTTAAGCACACTCTAATCCTTGAGTAAGTGCTCTAATTGCTCAAACCTAACTAGCCATCAGCAACACCAGACCAACCTGCCAGTCACAAGCATTTTAGTACATTTCCTGTAGCCATACTCCAGGATTTTACGAATGCTGCAGGATTGGTTTTATAGCAGAACAAGCACCAGTGGATTGATTGCTGTTCTGGGAGTGCTACTGTAGAAAATTGTGAATGGAGTTGGATGAGAGCAGAAGCCACAACACGGTGAGTGAGGGGATGCTATCCAAAGATGGAGAGGATGGGATGGGGATGCCTGGGAGTTGTGTGGCAGGCCCTCCAGGTGGCTTGGTGGGAAACTGTGGCCACATTCAGTGTTCTCTGAGGTTCCGTGTGGTCCTAGCAACTCCCCAGACCAGGTGCTGGACTATGAATACTTCACTCAGTGGAAAGCATTTCATTTCCATCACAGAGCTTTGTGTAGAAACATATTTGTAGTTAGCACCAGAGTTCTGTTGGTGCCCAGGAAGTCAAGTAGCCAATCCAGTGTCTTCTACAACTTCTGCAGTACACATTTAATGTTTAGGTGCAAGATTCATGTTTAGTTAATTGTGTGAATCCTGTAAAAGACATTTACTTTATTTCTGTAAATACTTATATTCATTTGTTTTTTGAATTTTTCAGATAGATTTTTTTCCTTTTTATTTACATATTTATTATATTTTTTATTATTTTACTTATTGATCACAGTTCCCTCTTCCTCCCTCCCGTGTTTCCCTATTCTCCTCCAATCCCATTCCTGTCCCCACTCCACAGGGAGGATGATGCCTTCCAGGAGGAGACAAACATCTGTCAAATCTGTCAAGTCATTTGGAGTAGGGACTAGGCCCTCCCTCCTGCCTCTACACTAAGGGAGTATCCCTCCATTTGAAATGTGATCCCAAAGTCCTTTTGTGCACCAGAGATACATCCTGGTTTCAGGGAGACAATTTTTTTCTAAGTATAGCATTGGAACATGACATAAAAGTTGCTCTGTAGAACAGGCTAGTCCCAATCTCATAGAGATATGCATACTGCTTCCTCCTGAGAGTGACATTATAGGCTTGGGACACTGAACATGTCCATACATAGCACTCTTGTGTTGGATTACATTCAACTACTACACTGTGATGTGGAAGAGTAGAATGGTTCATATAAAAGACTTACCAATTCATAGCAGATAGTGAGACCCACAAAATAGGATTTAGCTTAGGGAGAGCTGTCTGTAAAATAACCCAAATATGAGTACTGTGCTAATAAGGCATGTTAGAGATGAGGATGCTAAAATACACATTTGATCTCAAAGATTGTTCAGGACATTTGGCTCCAAACCATGAAAAAGGAGAAACCCCTGATTCACAAAGATCCCCAGGCTCATCTCCTTATCAAAAAAACAAGGCTTTTAGAAGCTGCTCAGGGAACATTGATTGGTAACAGTGAACATTATGGCCTGGTATGCCAGAAAGGGCCAGTTTTCTAGAGAAAATCATAGTCCTGCCAGATGGGCAAGATCAAACCAAGTGACAACTGTTTGAAAGGGTAGAGGTTGTTGTGAGGGTTCGACTAAGCAAGCAAGACTTTCAGTTTAGGCCCTCAATCATGGAGATGGAACATATCTTCTCAAAACTTAATTGGCAGAAACAGTGACAACCTGGGGGCTTTGCCATAGGACTTTTCCATCAGGCCCTGAGATATGCAGAATAAAATAGGGCTCTTCCTTCAAAATAAGGAAGATGCATATGAGAGAATGCAATTGTCTGGCCAGGGCCTTTGTTTAGGTGCTATTTCAGATCCTGAGAACACAACTATTCCCAACTCATGGGGCTGTGGTTTTTGCTACAATGGTCACTGTTGGTTTATTCAGTACTGTTGTTAACATTCTATGTATTCCCCTTGTGTTACATTGCTTACATAGCCTTTGCCTTCGTTGGTCCCATTGAATGGATACTACTGCTGACTTCCTAGAGGTCTGCCATTTCCTTCCATTTCCCCCTGTTAATAGTAAAGAGGAGGCAATTTTTCATAAGAAGTTTATGTAGTATAAGACATAGGTTAAGCAAGAACTCTCTGCCCCAGGTTTTATCCTTTATTTGTTTTGCCTTTCCTATCTTTCTCATCTTCTGGCACATCTGAGTCAGAACCTGTCATTAAAGTGGGACCTGCTGTTGCATGTCACTGCTATACTATGAAATAATTATGGTACTATCTTTTCTGTTGAAGTCTTTCATTGCCTTACTGGCCCGACTTGCAATTTCCTGAGCCTATTAAATTCTTCAAAGTGTCAGCTTGGATCTGAACCTGGAAGAACTTAAAAATAGAAGCATTTGCAGAATGCAGAATATATTTTATGAGCCAGACAGTGAAATTGAATATCTTTAATTGCAGCATTTAGGTGGCACATGCAGGCAGATTTCTGTGAGTTTGAGACTAGTGTGCTCTACAGACCTAAGGCTATAGCACAGGGAAATCTAAAAACCCTGTCTCAAAAAAAAAGAAAAGAAAAAGAAAAAAAAATCTGTTGTAGGCTCTCTCCTCTTTGAACATTAGGGAGAGATGTTTGCATGCTATCCTTACAGAGATTTTTTTTCTTTTCTTTAGTTACCTCTTTAGTCTATGGAATTATTTCTCATTTGAAAGGCACAATCTAGAACAGTTTTACTCCCAGAATTTTAGATTTAAGTTTCTGAGAAATGCTTTCTCATTGACAAAGGTTGCTTTGATCCCCGTATTTTGCTTTCCAGGTCAATGCCCTTTCTGTCCTCTTAAATACTCCTCGTTAAATTAAGGGAATGTATGCCCTCAGAAGGTAGGTTTTTTGTGTTGTTGTGTATTTTTTTGGAACAAACAGCTTAAATGCCTAATTTGAGGACACCTATTATTTTTAAAGATGTATTTAATAAATAGAACTCATTAATCTGTAACACTGCACATTGATTTAAAATATAATCAACCTCTACATCACAAAAGATCTCAATGACAACAAGATAAAATGTATTACCCCAGTGTTTTAAAATTGTCCATGAGTCATGAAGTTGAATATCCATTGCACTTACAGCATTGATGCTGCCTTCAGAGCAGAGTAGAAAGCATAGTTTATTGCATGCACTGAAAGGATAAACTGGGTAGGATATCATCTGCTGTGTGTGTCACCATCATAAAATAGGCCGTGATTGCTGCAATGTGATGGTTTGAATGTGATTCCAGCTATAATCTCATAGGGAATGGCATTAGTAGAAGTTCGAGCATTCTTGCAGTGACTTTGGCATTTTGTGAAGAAAAGCATCACAGGTGATGGGTTTTTGGGTTTCCTATGCTTTGGATATGTGCAAATATATAAGATGTCTTACTGTGGTCTGCATATCAAGATGTAGCCAGCACCATATTCTACTTCAAATCATGCTCCCTGGTATGATGAAACTGCACTAAAATTCTGAAACCCTGAGCCAATCCAATAAAGTCTTTTCTTTATAAAATTTGTGGGGTATCTCTTCTTTGCTAGTAGAGTGGTGAGTATCCCAACCCTTCTTGTCACTGGGGAGACTAGGGTTAGAATCCCTGACTGGGAGAGTATTGTAGTTGATAGCTTTAGAGCCTATTTCTTTAAATTACTCAAGTATACAGCAGACCAGCTGAATCATCCACACCCATAAACCAGAAAACTACCAAGTTCTTTAAATTTCCATTGCTAGGCAGTCATTGTTGGAATAGCTTATACAGACATCATGCGACATTCCAAAACATCCTCTTTCTACAGAGAGAGATCCAATCTACCAGTCCTGTTTGAGCAGAGAACATTGAATAATGTAGCTGTTTTCCCATTTGCCCACTGAGGTGGTCATGCTGGCTCATCATAGTCCTCATAAATGCACTTTCCTGAGCCTAACTCTCTCTGACTATTCAGATTACCTTGGAGATGACACTTTGTATTATTATTCATTTCTCAACAATTTGACACAAATTTCAGGAATAAAACCCCAATGCAATGGGCCTATCACACAGGCATCTGTCAAAAGAAAGATATATATATCATCTTGTTTGTGATAAGGCACATGCCTTTCTGTCATGGTTGTCCGAGAGGCCTGTGACAACCAGGAAAATAGTTACCTCAGGTCTGCAGACCTCAGCAAGAAGGCACAGAACAAACTTCTCTTATGTCTTAAAAAAATTTCTCTTTATTTTTTAATATTCTGGGAACCCTTCCATCTGTTGAATAAGAGAATAATTTCATTCTACATTGTATAATAGCCTGTGCAAGATCTGCACATTGTGTGGAGATGGAAGGAGATTATCAATTTGTGCACTGCAGGAAGATAGCTGGGCCATCCTTTGAAGATAGAGTAAGCAACATTGAAATTTGTGTCTCGCCAGAAAGTGGTGGCTCTCGTGTTTATTCCCAGCACTCTGAGGCAGAGACAGGTGGACATTTGTGAGTTTGAGGACTGCATTGTCTATAGAGTGGATTCCAGGACAGCAGAAGTCACAAAATGAAAGCTTGCCTCAAAAAAATAAATAAATAAATAAATAAATAAATAAATAAATAAACAAACAAACAAACAAACATAAATTAATGAGAAAACCTTCTAAACAATAACAAGAAGATTATTAATAATACTAAGGGAATGACCAGGCTGGTTTACAAAGAGGGTTCCAAGACAGCAGGTGCCACACAGGGAATCCCTGTCTCAAAAAACAAAAACAAAAAAAAAAAAATTGAAATTCCTCTCTATGTTTATCTCTGAAATATATAGCTCTAGAGTAGAAGCCAGGGCCAGGGGGACTAGGCTGTGTCTTTAAGCACAATGTAACCCTTAAAACACTTGTCACTCAAGTCTAACTAGTCCATGAGGTACACTGGGCCAACCCACCAGTCTCAGGTCTTGGAGGAAATTTCCTGAATCCATGCTGAATGCATGGATTTATATTAGAACAGGTGCCAGAGGATTGATTGCTGCTCTGTGATTGCTGATATGGGGTATTGTGAGGGGAGTGTGGGTGAACACAGAAGTTGCAGTATAGTGAGTGAGGGGATGGGGAGGACATGATGGGGTGTCATGTTAGACAGTGTGGCACACCCTACCAGAGGCTGGGTAGGAACCTGCTTCCACATCAGTGCTCTGTGAGGCCCATTCTGGTAATAGCAGCTCCCCCAACCAGGGTATGGTCTATGAAGACTTGAATCTCTGGGCTGCATCTGAGAAATGGGATTTGAATCAGGGATCTTTGTGTAGAAACATGGTTATAGTCAGGACCATCACACTTTTGGTTCACAGGAATGGCACATTACCAAACAAGGACAGGTTCAGTTTTTCCACTGCCTTCTAGAAATTCTGCCCATCACATCTAACATTTAGAGGTCAGATCCATGAGGAGTTAATTTTTTAATTTTTTGCCTTCAAAATATCTTTTCTCTTCATTAGAAAAAAAATTAAAAGGTCTTATTTTACATATTGATCCCAGTTTCCTTTTCCTGTGATCCTCCCATTCACACCAGCAACCTCCCCATCCCATCCACTGTATATTCCTCAGAGAGGCTGAGGCATTTTAGGAGGGATCACAAAAATCTGTCAAGTCATTTATTTGGGTGTTTGCCCAGGCCTTCACCCATTTCTCCAGGCTAAGGGAGTATACACATTTGTATTTAATTGCTTGCATGCTCTAAATGGCATTATTTTCATATATATATATATATATATATATATATATATATGTATATATATATATATAAATAATTTATTTTTTAAATCATGCTTTCTATCTGTAACTTTGCAGCCTGACCTAGAATTCACTCTATAGAGCAGGCTAGCAACAATCTCATAGAGATATGCCTGCCTCTGCCTTTCAAGTGCAAGGTTGAAGGCAAGGTCCAATAAAGCCAACTTTATTATTGCATTGGATTGTACTCCACCACTGAGCTCTCATGTGGAAGTGTGGAATTATTGATATAAAGGGTTTACCAATTCTTGGTGGTAGTTTGTCACTCAAAATAGAATTTAGCTGAGGGAGTGTTGCCCATAGGAAAATAAAATGAAGATGATTATTATGCTAACAAGGCATGTTAGAGAGTAGGATGCTAAAATAGACACTTATTCCCCAGGATGTTCCAGACATTTGTCTCCAAACCATGGCAATGAAGAATTCACTGATTTACAGACAGCCCCAAAGCCCATTGTGTAGTTCTGCACCTGCACAGCCACAGCACAGTGATTGGCAGATGGTGTCAGGATTGTAATCCTTAAAAGACCACCATGAGAAGTTGAGAAGAAGCTACTGCCACTCTATTACAGAGAGTAATAGGCTTATATACCCAAGCCAGGGATGGGCTAACTATAGGAGGAAGTAATGCACCTTGTACTCCTGAAGTTCAAGTACACCTGCACTGCTCACCTCAAAGTTATGTAAACAACTTTGTTTGTTCAACCTTGTTTGCATGGGAATTCTACATCTAGGTGGGGAGGAAAAGAGCTGTCATTGACAACTACTAAGTTTCCCAACAGAGTAGGGCTTTTATAAGCTGTTAGATGCATTACTGGCTCACAACAAACATTAGGTCCTGGTGTGCCATAGACATTAAGTGTTCTTCTGGAGAAAATCATGTGTCTGTCATGTGGGCATTATGAGCCCAGGGGACAACTGTTTAAAAAGGAAAACAGTGTGTTATGAGTTATTCAGAGCAAGCTAAACTTTCAAACTAGGTCCTCACATATGGAGAAGTAACATAGGTCCTTCTGAAACCCAGGAAAGTGCTTGGCAAAGCCAATAACAGCCTGGGGGTCTAGTGTTAGGTGTTCTCCATCAGGCTTTGAGCTATGAGAATAAAACAGAACTCCCCATTTAAAAGAAGGAATATTCTTGGGAGAAAATGTGTTTGTCTGTAGCCAGTGTCTTTGTGGAGGGGTTGTGTCATATCATGAGTACAAAACCCTTCCCACCAAATGGAGCTGTGGTTATTGGGCCATGGACAGTGTGGGCTTAGTCAGTAATGTTCCTGTGAATCTGTGTGCTCCCCTTGTACTACACTGTTTGTGTAGCCTTGAATTTGTCCCATTGAATGCTTACTCCTGCTAATGTCCTAGAAGTCACCCATTTCCTTACATTTTCCCATGGAAGTAGTATACAAGATGCTATTCCTCATAAGAAGCTTACTTAGAATAAGACTTAGTTTAAGCAATGCTTCCCTGCCCCAGCTTTCATCTTTTCTGTGTTCTTCTTTCCCTATTTTTCTCCTCTTCTGACACTTCTCCTTCAGGACTTGCCAGTAAAGTGTGACCTGCTGTTTCATGTTACACCTGTACTATGAAATAATTGTGCTGTTCTCTTTTATATTGAACTGGCCCAACTTGCAGTATCCTGTTGCTATTTAAATTGATCCTCAAAGTATAAGCTGGAGTCAGACATTGAAAGAACTTACAGATGGCAACATATATGGAATGCAAAATCGGTTTTAGGAGCCAGGTTGTGGTGTTCCACACCATTTAATCCTAGGACTCAGGAGGCACAGACAAGTAGATAAGTGTGAGATGAAGACCAGCATGGTCTAATGAGATATTCCTAAGGCACCTATGGCTCAAAAAATACTAACAATAACAACAAAAATATCCATCTGTTATAGGTTCTCTCCTCTTTGAGTATTAGCCAGAAATGAAAGCATTTTGTCATTGCAGAAATTTTCTTCTTCATTACCCATTCTTAAACTAAGTGACTGTATATCCTCAGTGTTTTTGGGGGATGGGTAGGGGGACCAAGCTTCTTAAAAACTTTATTTGTGGATAGTTATTATTTCTATGGATATATCTAGTAAACAATTCATGAATTTGTAGCACTGTTTATTAAATTAAAATATTCTTCTCTGAGTCATAGGACATTACCCCCATTTTTATAGAGAGCTATAGACTATGGGGTGTCTCTGTTTGAAACAATATTAGTAGATGGAGGGTCAGAAGCAGAACTCTGTTAGTGTCCTTTTGAGTTAATTTGTTAGAGTCTGTGTAGTTAAGTTCTGAACACATAGAATCATGGGTAGCTGGGTAGCATGGCTCAAGATGTCAGTTTACCTGGATGAGTTTCCCTTGTTTTTTTTTTTTTGACAAAAAGTTGACTATATTTACCTCTTATTGTTCTTTTCTTTTTCTCTTCCTCCCCTTTGTTCTTTCCCAAATATTGTGCACCTCCAGATCACTGCATGTTTATTGTAGGTATAGAAGCCATGCTTTGTCAATATATGTACTATGTTTTTCATGATCCTCTTGAGATTCTGTTTTCCATTTGCATGAATCTTTGGCATCAGATATCTTTTTATACGGTGTCAGGAATTTAGTTTGCATTGTATTCAATTCATGTTGCAAATTTATCTTATATGGAATATGCACACTAATACACCAAGTTCTCCTTGATTATTTTTACTTTTTATTTACGTATTCTCTTTTCTTCTTGTTGTATTCAATCTCAAAATTACGTTTACTGTTTTGACTAAATACTATATGGGTCTTGGAAAGTGGCAGAGCACATATTGTCCATGAGGATGACCTGAGTTCAGATGCAGGGTATCTGACAACCCCTACTATGGTTTGTAACAAGTACATACGGGAAATGTCTTTCACACAAAATCTGAATGCAAAAAAAAAAAAAAAAAAAAAACGAAAAAAAAAAACCTGGTAATCAACTTGTTTTCAAAATCTTTGTTGTTACTGAAACAACAATGAGAGCAAAACCAGTCACTTTGAGTGCATGATTCTAATAATATATAGTTTCTTTTTTAAATTCCTATAAAATTTTAGTTTTTATTTTACATAGCAACCCAAGTTTCCCTGCCTCCCCATCTTCATCCCCAATATGTCTCCCTTCTTTTCCATCTATCAATAGTCAGAGAGGGTAAGACCCTCATTCAGGATTCTACAAAGTCTGGCATACGATGTTGCAAAAGACCAAGCCACACTATCCTTTATCAAGATTGAGCAAGGTATCCCAAATAGGGTGTGGGCTCCAAAAACACAGTTCAAGAAACTGGGGTGGGTCCTTGTTTCACTGCCAGGGGCCGTCTGAAAGATCAAGTCAACTAAGTGTCGACCACATTCAGAGGGTCTAGCTTGTTGCCATGAAAGTCCCCGGCTGTCAGTCCATACTCTGTGAGTTCTCAGTAGCAATAGTAGATGTGGTGTGGCTTTGTTGGAGTGGGATTTACCCTGTTAGAAGAAGTATACCAGTGTAGGGTCAAACAGTGAGGTTTCTTATTCTCAAATGCAGCATAGTGTGTCAGACAACTCCCTGTTGCCTCTGAGTCATGCTGTAAATACTCTAACCTCGAGGAACCCAGCAGCCTGTATGCTGACATGCCCTCTGCAATAACAATCATTAACTAAACCACTGAAAATTTAAGTGTGACACCTTAATTTAATGTTTTATTGTAAGCGCTGGCCTGGCCCATGGTGTCTCTTAACACAATGAAAACCCAACAATGACAGATGTTGTTTCCAGGGCCTGCGGAATTTCTGTGATAGGCTGTGCCTATTGTTCAATTTATTTTTATATGTACTCAGTAGTGTTTTCTGGTAGCTTGCCTCTCCCTTTATGTCTGTCTTGGGATTTCTTTCTCAGGGCTATATCCTACGTAAAGGGCCAAGAAATGGTATATGTGAACCTCCTATTCAATTTCCTTCTAAATAGATTAGGTAAATGCATTAGAATGTCCATGTCATGAAATAAGTGTGCGAGGCTCCAGGCTTATATGAGTATATTGTCAAAAAATTTAACATTTACAATGTGAGTGTTATACTTCTTTGTCACATATATATGGGTTATTGTAGGATGCAGTGACCTATGATGATGTGTATATCCACTTCACTCAGGATGAGTGGGCTTTGCTAAATCCTTCCCAGAAGTGCCTCTACACAGATGTGATGCTGGACACCTACAGGAACCTCGCTGCTACAGGTAAGACAGAATTTTCCTTCATGTTTTAAAATAAAGGACCTATTGTTTCTTGGTTATGGATAGTATTCAGTAATTTTGATTGAAATAAGGGAAATTTGTGTGACTGAGGCATGGATCTAAGGTTCATTGAAGTTGTAACCTAAATTTTATAAAATTTGCAATAATAATCATATATTTTCTCTTATTTCAGGCTACATTTGGGATGACCATAATATGGACGATTATTGTCAAACTTCTAGAAGCCATAGAAGGTAAATTTTCATGTGTAAATTTATGCAAATTTGGCTCTGAAGATATTTTAGTGTATTCTGGACATTTTTCTTGAAGAGACACACATAAAAACTTTAAAAAAATAAGAAGATCAACAGTGAAAATAAACAAAACTTAAACTATAGGGATGGTTCTCAGTTTCTCACAAATCCAGGTACCTCAGGGAAAAGTAGCTCTTCTGTGCTTGCAAGGCATTCATG
The DNA here is from genome assembly GCA_030556225.1 of Cricetiscus sungorus. Classification (NCBI taxonomy): domain Eukaryota; kingdom Metazoa; phylum Chordata; class Mammalia; order Rodentia; family Cricetidae; genus Cricetiscus; species Cricetiscus sungorus. The sequence continues at coordinate 1,690,344 of JANBXA010000424.1, forward strand.
TAAAAAGAGAAGGATACAATCCTTAACAGATACCACACTTTGAATTATAGCATCCAAAGATCTATGCTGTAGACATGCCAGTCTCTTGAGTTTCATACTATTCAAATATTTTAAACGATATACATGTTGCATAGGTGATAAGTACATGTACAAAGAACTTCTAAGAAAAAAGTCTATAGTTAATCAGGCATTACTTATATATTTGTGACTTTGCTATGTATATTGAAAGGGTCAGTTTATGAGTGTCAAGAAGATTGTTGTGGAGAAGGCTTAATCCCTATGACACATGTCTGTAAAGAAAATAAAGTCAAAGTGTGTGAGTGCAATATGGAAACCTTTTCTTTGTTATTCTTTCTTTAATATGTATAACATATGTTGAGTCAGGTAGTTATGAACCATGCCTTTAATGCCAGAATTCATGATGAAGAGCAAGGTGGATTCCTGAAGTTTGTGACAAGCCTGGTCTACAAAGTGAGTTCCAAGCTAGCCAGGTTTACACAGAGATATTCTGTATCAGAATACCTAGAAAATAAAACAATACGTGTGACTCTAAATGCAAGCCATTATAATTTAGAATATGGAAAGAAGCAATGTACCTCTCTCTCCTAGGACAGCGAGAAGAAATGAAAGATATTTAGTAATCCCCACTTTGAGGATATTTGTTGAGTATGAAAAAAGTTTAAAATTTATCAGTATTCCAAAATCATCTGAAAGATATCAACAAACTCACACTGCAGTAAATCCCTATGACGACTGGAATGAGTGAATGCTTCCATTTGTACTGGAATATTTGGCCAATGTAGCATGAATTATTCTCTGAAAAACTGATATATGCAATATATATGGCAAAGCTCTGAGCTCATCCAGTTGTTTTCAGTTATGTGGGATATCTCATGTAAATAGATGCCATAAATGTGAACCATGAAATAAAAGCTCTTCCTCTGAATCACTGGTTCTTCAATGAAAAAAAAAACAATACCTCATGTGGGAAGCATTATGAATTTAAAACTCAAGATCTGATTCTTGTTTACAATTAGGCCAAATTATAAATTTATTTTACACATGTTCTAAGTTTTTTTTTAATCATGTATGTGATAAAGTTTTACATATGCTAAATATCTTTGCAAAAATGGAAGACGTCATAGGGGAGCAAATACTGTGAATATATACAATGAATGTTTGAAAAACTTTGTATGTTACAGGCATCTTCAAAGGCTTGAAAAAATTTATACTGGAGAGAAACCATATAGAAGTCTTCAGTATGGTGAAGTCTTTGCTTGTCACAGTTTCCTCCAATTCCGTGAAAGAAAACACATGGCAGAGAATACCTATGAATGTAATCAATGTGGTAAAACATTTGCAAGACCTGCTATGCTTAAAAGACATATTAGAACACATTCTGGAGAGAAAACACTAGACTATAATCAATGTGGTAAAGTCTTTTCACTATGCAATCATGTCAAAAAACATGAAAAAACACATACTGGAGAGAGACCATATGAATGTAGTCAATGTAGTAAAGCTTTTGCAACACATGTTGAGATTACAAGTCATAAAAGAACACATACTGGAAAGAGAACCTATGAATGTAATCAATGTAGTAGAGCTTTCACAACTTGCAAGGTGCTTAAAAGTCATTTAAGAACACATACGGGAGAGAAACATTATGAATGTAATCAATGTGGTAAAACATTTCCAAGTAATGTTCAGCTTAATAGACATATGAAAAGACATACTGGAGAGAAACGCTATGTATGTAATCAATGTGGTAGAGCATTTTCACATGTCAGTACTCTCCTATCTCATCATAGAACACATACTGGAGAGAAACCCTATGTATGTAATCAATGTGGTAGAGCGTTTTCACATGTCACTACTCTCCAGTCTCATTATAGAACACATACAGGAGAGAAACCCTATGTATGTAATCAATGTCATAGAGCGTTTTCACGTGTCAGTAATCTCCAGTCTCATCATAGAACACATACTGGAGAGAAACCCTATGAATGTAATCAATGTGGTAGAGCTTTTTCAAAACACAGCCATCTGGTATGTCATAAAAGAACACATACGGGAGAGAGACCCTATGAATGTAATCAATGTGATAAAGCATTTGCAAGTAATTGTCAGCTTAAAAGACATATAAGAACACATACTGGAGAGAAATGCTATGTATGTAATCGATGTGGTAGAGCATTTTCACATGTCAGTACTCTCCAATCTCATTATAGAACACATACTGGAGAGAAACCCTATGTATGTAATCAATGTGGTAGAGCATTTTCACGTGTCAGTAATCTCCAATCTCATCATAGAACACATACTGGAGAGAAACCCTATGTATGTAATCAATGTGGTAGAGCTTTTTCACGTGTCAGTACTCTCCAGTCTCATCATAGAACTCATACTGGAGAGAAACCCTATGAATGTAATCAATGTGGTAAAGCATTTGCAAGTAATGGCCAGCTTAAAAGACATATGAGAACACATAATGGAGAAAACACTATGTATGGTAGAGGGTTTTCACATGTCAGTATTCTCCAATCTCATCACAGAACACATAGTGGAGAGAAACCCTATGGATCTAATCAATATGGTAAAGTTTTTTTATGACACAGCCATCTAGTACATCATAAAAGAACACATCCTGGAGAGAGATCCTAAGAATGTAATCAATGTATAAAGCTTTCACAACACACGATGTGCTTAAAACTCATAAGAACACATACCTTATTCAGATTGATTGTTTTCTCTAAGCCAAATCCTTCATGCTGGCTTTTTTTTTTCATGAAGCAATTCATGTTGTAGGAAAACTTAGAAGACTTTAAGACCCTTAACACATGGGTTGCAGGAATGAGTGCTCATAAAAGAAAATATTCACATATGGAAATCTGTTTAGAGATTTTATTTAATTTTAGTTATGTGATATCAGTGGGTGAGTTTGTGACTATTCATGGTTTTTCACAAAAAGGTTACACCCTTGAGAATTCATGTAGGAGGATCTACAGTATGTTCTCAGAAAACTGACATAGGTCATGGCAATGAACTTTTCATAATTTTGTTCATTTGTATCTCTAACCCTGTGCATATTTTAAATCCTTTTTATCATCTTGATATCATGTAATAGGGAAGAAATCATAGAATAAATAACTTACATCTTGAAAACAATTTTGAGTAATGTTAGACATCATACTTGACTTTAGTGTTAATAAACAAAATTGATTAATGTGTACATGGAGTGTTAATAAGTTCACTAGACCCAAGACAAATGATAAATTAGTATATTATTGGGAAACAACTTACACAGATGATAATAAAGAACTGTGGATGGGTTCCAGCTCAGGAGGTTGTAGTCCCTGTTCTTCTGATTTGTTCTGCAACATGGGAGAGAGAAGTGAGAGACAGAGATATGGAAAGGGAGTGAGAGATAGAGGGAGGGGGAGTGAGATAGGGACAGGGAGAATGGGAACAACAGAGGGTCCACCCCAGCATTCTCCACCTTCTGTTCATGTACACAGAACCAAAGGCACTGCAAAACAAAGAACTTCTGACTTCTTCATGAGATGATCTGAGCAGAAAGCTTGGAACAAAAACTGTCCCCTCTAAACGGCAGGTCCACTAGAGGCTCTGATATGTTCTTACAGCCTATGTGACAGGAACAGGTGTGCAGATGATACACAGCCACTTGAGTGAGAGTGGGATTTGGAACAGGGAAACGAAGTAATCCCACCATTTGTATACACATAGAATCCAGCAGGGCTTCCAACTAAACAACCCTGAGTCTGTGGGTGTGGGGGCATTGGTCTGTGTCTGGCTTCTTCTTGCTGACAAGTGACAATGTGTGCTGGGGAAGTTAGGTGTTGGTGCACTCTGGAGGATGTGTAGGTGGAGAAGTTTCCCCTTAGCTGCCAGTCTGGAGACCTCAGGCATCTGTTTCTAGAGTAGGTGGAGAAGGAGGATAGAGTGAAGATTCAGCCATAACATTGACTTGCTGGTAGCACCACTGCATTCCCCAACATCTCAGTAAGCAAGCCCTCCTCTGAATTCACCTCAGTTCAGACTCTCTCCTTAAAAATCTGTCATTAGAGGCTCAACCTGGGTGTTGGGCAGATGCAAAAGCATGTACTTTTAGAACCACAATCTGATCCCTTGTGTCATATTCTCTGGAGCCACCCAGGACTGTTGTGCTCAGATTAAATATGGATTCAATATTTCAGTATTATTGAAGCATTGCTTCTGAAACTCTGGGTTTCCATTTTTGTTTCCACTCACCAGGACTTTTAAGTGAACAGGGAGGCTTTGCTCTTGTGCTCCTGCCAAAACCCCAGATCCAGTACAGAGTACCTGTTGTTCCCTGGCTTCTTTGACCTCAAATTTCTCCCCAATCAAGTAGTCCAGAACTCCAGATCTGAGAGAGGTTTTCCTTTATGTTCTGGTTTTGCATTAATTTTCTCACTTCTTTCAACTAGACACTCAATCTCTCAACTAGACACTCAATCTCTCCTGCTCTAAAAGCATAAACCTTTGGAGGTGCCTAAATGCCTCCAACTCCTTTACAGCAGTACTCTCTGGAACACCCACACAATCAGTGCTCTGAAGCACTTTATTAAAGTCCTATGTAATGTACCAGTGAGCTGCTGAGTCAGATAATTAGTTTCAGCTTGCATCTCTTTCACTGTTAGCAAAAGGAAACCAAGCTGACCGAATGAACTCCCAGACACAGCAGTTGCTGCTGTCAGTTTAGGAATTAAGTTCATACCTATTTTGCAGGACTTTGGTGTTTGACTTGGGGTCATTTCACCTTGGAAAAAGCAATGGCTAATTTTCTTTTATAAATGCAACAGATTGTTAGCCTCTTATCAATCTGTAGACTCAGGCATTATGGTAGCCAGACTCTGTCACATGGCAGAATGCACTGAAGAATTTTCTCAGGGAAGTCAAGGGTTCCATGAATTATAGTGTACACACAGGGGCAAAAGACCACTTTAAAAGACAGACCACGCCGACTTACACTTCCTGCCTCTTCTCTTTTACAGGTCTTTGTTCTCTTGCTGTTATTTATGCTCTCTCCCCTCTAATCTCTTTGTGCTCCATTTTCCCTCTTTCTCCTGTCACTGTTGTGTGTCTCTGTATCTCTTTATCTCTTTTTCCTGTGTGATTCCCTTTCTTTCCCCTTTTAAATAAAGTTTCTCACTCAAGCTCTGGCTTCCTGGCATGATTGTACCCTAGCTTGCTCACCCTCATCTGCCAGTGAATTTCTCGTGGTCCCCATGCATGCCCACCGTTCAGGTTTATGCTAACATTGAAGCAAGTGAACAACATTGAAATGAGATATCCACCCTAACCATACCCAAGATAACCTAGTAGGCATCACTGAATTTAAAGATTGCAGGCTGATCTGTAAAGTGGGGCAATGTATTTCTCTTACTTATCTGCTCCTCTCAAAAGTAAATTTTGAGTAGAGGGAGGATGTGGTGATTCAACTCTTTGCCTGACTGACATTCAAAGTGCTAACCTGAATTTTAGTTTTTCTTTTAGTTTTTATGTTGATCCCATTGCTCATCTGGAACTCCTGCCAATAAGGTACCCTACTTTACTGTCTTAGTTTCTGTGATAGCTGAGATTGTTGGATCTTGATTACAGGTAGCAACTACCCAATTTTAAGCTGAACTTTAGAGAAAGGATGGCACTTGCCATATTACTTGTCACGGTTATAGAATGATTTTTTCTTCAATACTTTAAAAGATTTTCCTGTGTTTTGTGTGTATGTATCTTACATATGGTTTGTGTCTGTTTAAAGGTGCCCTTGCATCTTTTTTTTCAATAGGAAAATAATCCCTCAATTAAAATATCTTTACAATTTCAAACTATTTAGGATTCAACTTGCTAAATTCTGGTGTCTCAGTATAGGTCTCAAAGATAAAAAGGTTTTTTATTCTGATTTGGTTTGCAGGTTTTATGCCTGTCTCTGGGGTTTTTTTCCCTCTATACACAAGATTTCATGTAGTAAACCCTGATCTTGAGCTCTCTATTAGCAAATGAGGCCCTTGCAGGCCTACTTCTTCTGCCTCTACCTCTGCATCCAAAGTGTTGGGTTGCAAGTGTGTCTCTGTGACAGTCATTTTTTTATTTGTTTGTTTTTCCGAAATTTTGAGGGTCTTTATATTTTGCTTAGACTGACCTCAAACTCTGGCTGTTTCCCCACATTAGCCTTCTGAGACCTGTAGTTACAGGAAATTCAAGCTGGATCTACCAGACCCCACCGATGACCATGATTGTAAACTAGGCATCACAGAGGAAGTGGGGCAGTAAACTGCAGTCTAGACACTTATCTTCTGGAATTTTACTGAGGCTACTTAATTGGGATGTTCCTTTTTAATCATCAGGAAAGCAAATGCATTTAAAAAAGAATTTAGCAGCCAGGCACTCACCTTGAATCCCAGCACTTGGGAGGGAGAGGCAGTTGGATCACTGTCAGTTTGAGGCCAGCCTGGTCTACACAGAGAGAATTCCTGGACAGGTTCCAAAGACACAGAGAAACCCTGTGTCAAAAAAACAAAAAACAAAAAACAAAAAACAAAAAAGAATTTACCCAAGCAATGATATTTCAAGCCTTTAAACTCAGTACTCTGGATACAGAGGCAAGTGGATCACTGACTTGAAGAAAATCAAAGGCTACAAAGAGAATACCTCTGTGTGTGTGTGTGTGTGTGTGTGTGTGTGTGTGTGTGTGTGTGTGTTTGTATGTGTGTGTATGTTACCCTGAATTATGTATACATATGTGTATACATATCCAATTGTCTGTGGAGATCAGAAGAGATCATCATCTCTAGGATCAATCATTATTATTATTGTTGTTATTATTATGATGATGATGATGATGATGTAGCACATACTTTTCTGTGTGCTATTATTTCCCTTGTTAATTATAAAACATTTGTGTTATAAAAAGTTTTAAAGGAAACTAGCTGTTAGTGTGGGGACACTGGCCTTTTAATTCCAGCACTTTCAAGAGGCAGAGGAAATTCTTTCTATTTGAGGCTAGTTGTGTCTAACAAATAGCCTCCAAGACAGCCTGGGATTCACAGTGAAAACAATTCTGGAAAAGGAAACAAAAGAACCTTGCAGCAAATATGTTTTTATTTATTCCACAAAATGATAATTAAAATACCTCATGTGTCCTAATTGTCTTCCTACTCTTCACCCCTTGCGCTAAGGAAATTATTTTGCATGTTTTTTTTCCACAAAAGAGTATTTCTGGTGCACAGTGTTATTAAACTTTAATAAGCACCATTAAGCCTGTTGGGTATATTCAAATTCCCACAGTGTGTTTGTGTGTGTGTGTGTGTGTGTGTGTGTGTGTGTGTGTGTGTGTGTGTAGACCAGAAGACAACTTTTGGTGCCTATTCTCTCCACCATGAAACTAGGACATTTTACTCAGGTTCTCTAGATTGGACAACTGAAACTGTTTTTATTTCCATTACCCTTCCTAATCCGGCGTGTTTGTAACTTGATATTTTGTTGAGTTTATACTTTAACAAATTTTTAATACAAATATTTGCTTTCATTATGTGAATTGTGTCTGTATGAATGTATACAATGCATGTGACTGCCTGCAGAAGCTATATAAGAGTTATTGGCTTTTATAACCCACTAGTCATGGGTACTGGGAAATGAACAAAGGTATTTGACAATAGCAGTAAACACTTTTTGCCTCTGACCTAGCTCTACTGCTCCTAATTTAAATTTGCAATTAAAAGTTTTTTTCTTGTGTATTTTTAATTCCATGGATTTTTTTATTTTTATTTTTAGGGGGTGGGGTCAAGCACATGTCTGTGCCCCTGTGCTACCACACAAACTTTTCTAGCTTCTTTCAATTTGGGTGACTGGAATTTTACTAAGGTTGTCTGATTTGGTGGAAAGTGCCATTTCACATTGATCTACCTCAATGGTCATTAATTTTAAATTTTAGTTTTAGTTTAAAATGCAGAGTACAGGGTTTCATCATGGCATCTTCATATACTTGTGATTATGTGCTTTTGTTTTTTTCTTTCCACACTATTCTCTCTTTGACCCTTCCCATCTCTAGATGATTTCCTTTATTCCTAATTATTTCTTAAATATATTTACTATTCCTTGCAAGTAAGATTCTTTAGTTATTTTATTATCTACCAAAAGAGATTTCAAACAAAAATTAATCAAAATAGAAGGGGAAGAACAATCCATATTCAAATGAAAATGAAACCAATATGACATTTCAATTCTTGATTTATTAATAAAATAATTTAAAAATTTTACATGATGATCCAGGTTTCTTCTCCCTTCTTCCCTCCCTCCCTCTCTCCCCCTCTCTCCCTCTTGCCCTCTTTCCTCTGTGACATGCACCCTCGACACCCTCCCTTCCCATCCCCCCCACCCCATTCCACTTGTAGGGCTATGCTATCCAGACTGGGTCATGTAAACCTGTCAAGTTATTTGAAGTAAATACTAGGACTTCTCTCCTGTCTTTAGGTTAAGGGGGAATCCCTCCATGGGGGATATGTCTGAAAGGTCCTTTTGTGCACCAGGAATAGATCCTGTGTTCCACTGTTTGAGGTCCCCCAGACTACTCAGTCCTTCTAGCTGAGACACATATTCAGGGGGTCTGAGTCAGTCCCATGCTGGGTTCCCAGCTATCAGTCTGGGGTGGGGGCATTAGCTAATCCTTGTTCAAGTCAGCTGTCTTTTGTGTTTCTGCAACCTGGTCTTGTCCCCTCTCTCTGCATCTGGATTCTAGTTCGACTCAGTGTTTAGTTATAGGGTTTGCTTTTTTTTTTTTCCAACATGTACTAGATGAGAGCTCCATGATAGTGGGTAAATTAGTTGCTGATCAGAGAAGGACATTTATGGTAGCCTTTCCAAAGTTGTTCAAATTTTGAGCTAGAGTCAGTTTTGTAGAACTCTAGACATTTCTTTAGGTTCAGTTTTCTCTTCAAACCAATAATGGCTCCTTCTGTTATATTCTCTATCTCTTTTCTCTTTTCTATTTCTTCCATGACTCAATCTTCCTAGTCCCATGTGCTTTCCTCTCTTTCCCTTCTTTTTCTCCTATTTCTCTCTCCATTCACTACACCCCCACTTCCCATGTGCTCTGAGGGACTTGTCTTCTCCCCCTTTTGTGAGGTACCTTATATGAATCGCCGAGAATACACCTTGTATCCTACTTTGTATTGTAGTGTGAATTATACGCTGGTGATCATTTGCTCTAGGTCTAAAATCCATATATGAGCAAGTACATACCCTGTTCCTCTTTTTGTGACTGGGTTACCTCATCCAGGATGGTTTCTTCAAATTCCATCCACTTGCCTACAAATTTCAAGTTTCTGTTATTTTTTTCTACACAGTGGTATTCCATTGTGTAAATGTGCCACATTTTTTTTTATCTATTCTTCAGTTGTGGGGCATCTAGGTTGCTTCCAGGTTCTTGCTATTACAAATAATGCTGCTATGAACATAGTTGAGCACATGTCTTTGTTTCTTGGATGTGTGTCATTTGGTTGCATAAGAGCAGAATTGCTGGTTCCTGTGGTAAACTAATTCCCATAATCCTGAGGAACCACCATACTGATCTCCAAAATGGCTGAACGAGTTTGCACTCCCACCTGCGGTGGAAGAGTGTTCCACTTTCTCCACATCTTCTCCAGCATAAGTTGTCATTGGTGTTTCTAATTTTAGCCATTCTGGCTAAAAGTTGTGTCTTAAAGTTGTTTTGATTTGCATTTCCCTGATAGCTAAGGATGTTGAGCACTTTCTAAAGTCTCTTTCACCCTGTTTGATTTCCTCTATTGAGAATTCCTTCTTCAATTCTGTACCCCATTTTTTAATAGGGCTATTTGGTGATTTGTTGACTAGTTTCTTGAGTTCTTTGTATATTTTGTACATCAGCCTTTTGTCAGATGTAGGATTGGTAAAAAGTTTTCCCAGTCTGTGGGCTGCCATTTGGTCTTGTCCACTATGACCTTTGCCTTACAGAAGCTTCTAAGTTTGAGGAGGTCCCACTTAATAATTGTTGATCTCAGTGTCTGTACTAATGGAGTTATATACAGGAAGCTGTCTCCAATACCAATTTGATCAAGGGTACCTCCTACTTTCTCTTCTAAGAGGTTCAATATGGCTGGATTTATGTTGAGGTCTTTAGTCCATTTGGACTTGAGTTTTGTTCATGGCGATAGACATGTGTCTATCTGCAGTGTTCTACACACCATCATACAATTGTGCTAGTACCATTTGTTGAAGATGCTTTTCTTCCCCCATTGTAGTCTTTTAGTTGTTTTGTCAAAAATCAGGTGTTCATACATGTGTGGGTTAATATCAGGGATTTCTATTCATTTCCATTCATCTACCTATCCCTTTTTTGTGCCAATACCAGGCTTTTTCAGAACTATAGCTATATAGTAGAGTTTAAAGTCAGGGATGGTCATGCCTCCTGAAGTTACTTTTTTGTACGGGGTGGCTTTGGCTATCCTGGATCTTTTGTTTTTTCATAAAAAGTTGATTATTATCCTTTCAAGGTCAGTGAAGAATTATTCTGGGATTTTAATGGGTATTGCATTGAATCTATAGATTGGTTTTGGCAAGATTGCCATTTTTCCTACGTTTATCCTTCCTATCCAAGAGTATGGGAGATCTTTCCATATTTTGGTATCTTCTTTAATTTCTATTTAAAGACTCAAAGTTTTTATTGTATAGGTCTTTCACTTGTTTGGTAAGCATTACCCCAAGATATTTTATGTTGTTTGTGGCTATTGTAAAGGGTGACATTTCTCTGATTTCTTTCTCAGCCATATAGTTGTCTGAATAGAGTAGGGCTACTGATTTTTTGGGGGTTTATCTTGTATCCTGATAATTTGCTGAAGGTGTTTGTGAGCTGTAGGAGTTCCCTGGTAGGGTTTATTGGGTCGCTTATGTAAACTATCATATCATCTGCAAATAGAGACAGTTTGACTCCTTCCTTCCAATTTGGATCCCCTTCATCTCCTTTTGTCATCTTATAGCTTTAGCTAGAATTTCAAGTATAATGTTGAAGAGATATGGAGAGAGGGGGCAGCCTTATCTTGATCCTGATTTTAGAGGAATCACCTTAAGCTTCTCTCCATTCAGTTTGTTGTAGGTTGTTGGTTTACTCTATATTGCTCTAATTATGTGTTAGGTATGCTACTGTTATCCCTGATATCTCCAAGACCTTTGTCATGAAAGGGTGCTGAATTTTGTTGAAGGCTTTTTCAGCATCTAGAAAGATGATAGTATGGTTTTCCTTTTTCAGTTTATTTATATGGTAGATCACATTGGCAGATTTTCTTATGCTAAACCATCCCTGCGACCCAGGGATGAAGCCTACTTGGTCAGGTGGATGATTTCTCTGATGTATTGTTAGATTTAGTTGCCAGTATTATATTGAGTATTTTTGCATCGACTTTCACCAGGGATATTGGTCTGTAATTTTCTTTATTGGTTGCATCTTTGTGAGTTCGTAGGGTTTCTGAGATTTGTGTTGTTTTGAATTCCAATTTTAAAGCATTGTAGTCTGATAAGACACAGAGAACTCCACAGGAGGACCACCAGTGTATAAGTCACACTACCAGATGAACTAGAATACAAGTATTCTTGTTCATGTATGGTCCCTCACAACAGGGAAAAGGAACAAGTCCCCCAGAGATCTTGGGAAGTTGGGGAGGCAGTGAATTGAGAGAGAACTAAGAAGATTGAGTCAGGGTAGGAATAGAAGTCAGAAAAGGGAGAGAAAGAGAGAGAACATAAAAGAGGGAGTCATTATTGGTTTGAAGAAAAAAAATGACCCTAAAGAAAGGTCTGGAGACCTACAAGACTGATTCCACCTATCAATTTGAGCAACCATGGAAAGGCTACCATAAATACATTTCCCTGATAGTGAAATCATCAACTAAATTATCCACCATTATGGAATCCTCATCTAGTACCTGTTGGAATCAGAAGCAAACACCCATAACTAAACATTGAGTCAAACTAGAGTCCAGATGCAGATACATGACAAGATATGCAGCAACACAAAATGACAGCTGACCTAAACAAGGAGGAGCTAATGCCCCCCCAGACTGATAGTTGGGAATCCAGCATAGAACTGACTTAGACCCCCTGAATATGGGCTAAGCTTGAAGGAATGAGCAGTCTAAGGGACTTCAGACATTAGAACCAGGTTGTAATCCTGATGCACAAAAGGACCTTTCAGACACATCCCCCATGGAGGGATACCCCCTTAACCTAGAGACAGAAGAGAAGTCCTAGTCCTTACTTCAAATGACTTGACAGATTTACATGACCCAACCTGGATAGCATAGCCCTACATGTGTAATGGGGGTTAGGAGATGGGAAGGGAGAGTACTGAGTACTAAGGGTGCATGTGGTGGGGAGAGTGTAAGTGGGTGGGAGGTAGGGAGGTAGGGAGAGGAAACTGGGATCAACATGTAAAATTTTTAAATTATATTCCAAATCTTTTGTATCTGTCAAGATTTGTTATGCCACCTAGAATGTGGTCGATTTTAGAGAAGATTCCATGTGGAGCACAGAAAAAGGTATATTCTTTTGTGTCTGGATGGAATGTTCTATAGGTGTCTGTTAAACCCAGTTGAGACATAACTTCTGTTAGTTCTTTCTTTTTCTTTGTTGAGTTTCTGATTGGTGGTCCTGTCTAGTGGTGAGAGTGGTGTGTTAAAGTCTCCCACTATAAGTATGTGAGGTTTTATGTGAGGTTTGAGTTTTAGTAGTGTTTCTTTTATGAATGAGGGTGCCTTTGTATTTGGGGCAAAAATATTCAGAATTGAGACTTTGTGTTCATGAATTTCTTCTTCGGAGAATATGAAATGACAGTTTTCATCTCTTTTGATTAATTTTGGTTTGAAGTCTATCTTGTTAGATATTAGGATAGACACACCTAGTGCTTCTGGGGTCCATTTGATTGGAAGGTGTTTTCCCAGCCCTTTACCATGAGATAATGGGGTAATGCTTACCGAACATTTGAAAGACCTATATAATAAAAATTTTGTGGCTGTAAAGAAAGAAATTAAAGAAGATACCAGAAAATGGTAAGATCTCCCATGTACTTGGATAGGAAGGATAACTACAGTAAAAATGGCAATCTGGCCAAAAGCAATCTACAGATTCAATGCAATACCCATTAAAATCCCAGCACAATTATTCACTGAACTTGAAATGATAATAATGAACTTTATATTGAAAATCAAAAGACCCAGGATAGCCAAAACAACCCTGTAAAATAAAAGAACTTTAGGAGGCATCACCATCCCTGACTTTAAGCTCTACTACAGACCTATAGTTCTATAAACAGTCTGGTATTGGCACAAAAATAGACAGGTAGACCAATGGAATCGAATAGAAAATCATGATATTAACCCACACACCTATGAATGCCTGTTTTTCAACAAAACAACTAAAAGACTGCAATGGGGGAATAAAGCATCTTCAACAAAATGTGCTGGAACAATTGGATGATGGTGTGTAGAAGACTGCAGATAGAACCATGTCTATACCCATGCAAAAACTTGAGTTCAAATGAATCAAAGACCTCACCATAAATCCAGCTACACTGTACTTATTAAAAATGAAAGTAAGTAGTACCCTTTAACAAATTGTTATAGGAGACAGCTTCCTGAATATAACTCCAGTAGCACAGACACTGAGATCAACTATTAATAAATGGTTCCTCCTCAAACTTGGAAGCTTCTTTAAGGCAAAAGACACAGTGGACAAGTTCAAGGGCTGCCCACAGTCTGGGAAAAATTTTTACCAACCCTACCTCTGACAAAGGGCTGATATGCAAAATATAGAAAGAACTCAAGAAATAGTCAACAAAACACCAAATAACTTCATTAGAAAATGTTGTACAGAATTGAAGAAATAATTATCAATAAAGGAAAGCTAAAAGGCTGAATGACACTTAAGAAAGTATGCAACATCCTTAGCTATCAGGTAAATGCTAATTAAAACAACTTTGAGATACCATCTTACTCCTGCCAGAATGTCTAAAATTAGAAACACCCATGACAACTTATGCTGGAGAGTATGTGGAGAAAGGGGAACACTCCTCCACTGCTGGTGGGAGTACAAGCTCGTACAGCCATTTAGGAGTCAGTATGTTGGTTCCTCAGGAATATGGGAATTAGTTACCACAGGACACAGCGATTGCCCTCTTAGTTATATACCCAAATGACCCACATCAATGCAACAAAGACAAGTGCTCAACCATCTTCATAGCAGCATTATTTGTAATAACAAGAACCTGGAAGCAACCTAGATGCCCCTCAACTGAAGAAAGGATAAAGAAGATGTGGCACATCTACACAGTGGAATACTACTCTGCAGAAAAAAAAAATAATGGAATCTTGAAATTCACAAGGAAGTGGATGGAACTTGAAGAAACCATCTTGAGTGAACTAACGCAGCCACAAAAGAAGAACATGGTATGTACTCGCTCATATATGAATTTTAGAACTAGAGCAAAGTATCACTAGACTATAATTCACACTACCATAGGAAGTAGGATACAAGGTATCTAAGAGATTCATATATGCCCCCTCACAAAAGAGGGGAGGGACTTGTCCCTCAGAGCACATGGGAAGTGTGGAGCCAGTGAATGAAGAGCAAAGTATAAGAAAGGGAACAGAAGGAGAGGAAAGCACATGCGAATAAGAAGATTGAGTCAGGTAGTAATAGTAGACAGAAGAGAGAGAGAGAGAGAAAGAGAGAGAGGGAGAGAGACAGAGAAAGAGACAGAGAGAGAGAGAGAGAGAGAGAGAGAGAGAGAGAGAGAGAGAGAGAGAACATAAAAGATGGAGCCATTATTTGTTTGAAGAGAATACTGAACCTAAAGTTAGGTCTAGAGACCTAAAAGACTGGCTCAAGTAACAATTTGAGTAACTGTGGAAAGGCTAACATAAATGCCCTTCCCTGATAGTGAGATAATCAACTAAATTATCCACCATCATGGAGCCCCCATCTAATACCTGTTGGAAACAGAAGCAAACACCCATAACTAAACACTGAGTTGAACTAGAATCCAGATGCAGAGAGAGGGGACAAGACCAGGTTGCGGAAACACACAAAGACAGCTGACCTCAACAAGGAGGAGCAAATTTCCCCCCAGACTGCTAGCTGGGAATCCAGCATGGGACTGACTCAGACCTTCTGAATATGAGTCTCAGCTAGAAGGACTGAACAGTCTAAGGGACCTCAGAGAGTGGAATCAGGATACATTCCTGGTGCACAAAAGGACCTTGTGGACTCATCCCCCATGGAAGGATACCCCTTTAACCTAAAGACAGAAGAGAAGTCCTAGTCCTTACTTCAAATGAGTTGACATATTTACATGACCCCACCTTTATAGCACAGCCTTACATGTGGAATGGGGGTGTGGGAATGCGAGGGGAGTGGGTCAGTGAGATAATGAAAACTGGATTTGACATGTAAAATTTTTAAATTATATTATTAATAAAAAATGAAAGACATGAAAAGTGGGATATAACACAGAATATTGAGGAAATCCAGAGAAATTTCAGGTCATACTTTGAAATCTGTCCCTCAAAAAATTTGAAAATTCAAAGGAAATGAACAAATTTTTGGATAGATATCACTTAACAGAATTAAATCAAGAACAAATAAACAACTTAAACATAACCTCTATTGAAATAGAAGCAATCATCAAAGCCTCCCAAAGGAAAAAGCCCAGGGCCACTGTAGATGTCTTCACTATTGACTTATGGCAGAAATTCAAAGAAGAACTAATAGCAATACTCCTCAAATTTTTCTACACAATAGAAGCAGATTGATCATTACCAAATTCTTCTTGGTACAAGCCACACAATCACACTACTGAGGAAGAGTTCTAGTAACGAATATTTCTCATGAATATTGATGCAAAAATACTGGCAAATAGAATCTAAGAACACATCAAAGAATTCATCCACCACATATGAAAATGTATCATTGTGAACCACTGAAATGAAAAATCATATTGGCTTCTCACTAGATGCATAAAGTTCTTTGACAAAATACAAAACGTTTTCATGAAAATAGATTTGTATATATCTGGGACAAAAGGAACATTCCTAAACACAATAACAACAACAAACACTAAACCAACCACCAACTTCAAGTGATACTGCATGGTTTTCACTGAGTATGAAGCTTACCGAGTTATGAAATCCTCTATCTCAGTCTCCCAACCATATAATTTTATTTCCATTCATTCTTGTCAGCATGATTTCTGCCTAAATACCCCTTTGTAGTGTGTAGCATAGAATGAACATGAATCAATATAAAAAGAACATAAAGATAGGTTCTAACCTCAAAATCATCTGACATTGATATTTCTATAAACTAAATCAACATCTAGAAGGACAAAGAAGATGATTTCTCTGAGTTGACTTCCTATCGGTGCAAAATATGTAAATTAAATGCATTTTAAATGGACCATATATAGTAGCAAGAATGATGAGTCTTTATTCAATGAAGAATAATGAATTGACTTCTTCATGAAATAACCATTGTAAACTTGCTACCTAATTTTAGCCATACTGTCAGGACAAAGATAATATCTCAGAGTTGTTTTTATTTGCATTTCCCTGGTGGGTAAGGATGTTGAGAACTTTCTTAGTTGTCTTTCAGCAATTTTGGATTCCTCATTTGAGAATTCTTCATTAAGATCTGTACTTCAATTTTTAACAGGGTCATTTGGTGTTTTGGTGACTACTTTCTTGACTTCTTTGTATATTTTGGAGATGAGCCCTCTGAAACATATGGGGTTGGTGAAGATCTTTTCACAGTCTGTAGGCTGCCTTTTGCTCTTGTCAAATATGTCATTTGCCTTGCAAAAGTCTCTCAGTTTAAGGAGGTCACATTTTTTAATTGTTGATCTCAGATGATCTCTGCTACTGGTATTGTGTTCAGGAAGTGATCTTTGTAACAGTCTGTTTAAGAGTACCTGACACTTTCTCATCTAGGAGGGTGATAGGGCTGGTTGTATGATAAGGTCTTTGATCCATTTGGTCTTAAGTTCTGTGTATGTCAACAGACATGGATCTATCTGCAGTCTTCTACACACCATCATCCAGTTGTGACAGTACCATTTGTTAAAAATCTTTCCTCCCTCCAACTGCCAATGTCAAACTGAATCCAGAGATGCTTAAAGGGATTCCTCTAAAATCAGGAAGAAGACAAGGCTGCATACTCTCCATATTTCTGAAATATACATGAGTTTCTTGTAAGAGAAATAAGAGAACAAAAGGAGAACAAGGGGATACACATTTAAATGGAAGAAGTCAAACAGTCACTATTTGTAGATGCTATGGTAGTTTACATAAGTGATCTGAAAAAATCTACAAGCTGATAAACACATTCAGCAAATTACTAGGATACAAGACTAACTAAAAAATATTAGCAATATTATATAAAGATAATAACGAGGCTTAGACAGAAATCAGAGTAACATCACCTTTACAATTGCCAGAAACAAAACACCATAAATTGAGGCAATGCATGCAAAAGAAGTGAAAAACCTAATTAGAAAAAAGTTTGTGTGTCTTCAAAGAAAGAAATTGAAGAAGATACTAGAATATGGAAAGATCTGCCAAGCTCTTGGAATGGTAGGATAAACATAGTAAAAATGGCAATCTTGCCAAAAGCAATCTACAGATTCAATGCAGTCCCAGTAAAAATCCCACCACAATTCTTCACTGACCTTGAAAGGATAATATTCAACAATATTTGCAACAAGTGAAGACAAATGATAGTCAAAATAATGTTGTACAATAATAGAACTTTAGGAGGCATCATGATCCTCGACTTTAACTCTATTATAGAGCTAAAGTCCTAAAAACATCTTGGTATTGACACAAATATTGAACGGTAGACCATGGAAATAAAAATCCTGATATTAACCAACACACCTATGAACACTTGATTTTTGACAAAACAGCAAAATAATACAAGGGAAGAATGAAACAACTTCAACAAATGATGCTGGCATTTCTGGATTATGATATATAGAAGACTACAAATAGACCCATATGTATCACAAAACACAAAACTTTAGAACAAATGGATCAAAGACCTCAACATTAGTCCAGCTACCCTGAACCTCTTAAAAGAGAAAGTGGGAGACATACTTTTGAAGGATTTTGTACAGGAGATTTCTTCCTTAATATAATACCAGTAGCAAAAACACAGAGATTGAAATTAATAAATAGAACCTACTGAATCAGAGAAGCTTCTGTAGGCAAAGGACACAATTGACAAGATCAAATGGCAGCCCCCCAACTGGGAAAAGATCTTCACCAACCCCACATCAGACAGAGTCTCATCTCCAAAATATAAAAGAAAATCTCAAGAAACTAGTCAGCAAAACAACAAATAATCCAAATAAATTGTGGGACACTTAATACAGAATTCTCAATAAAGAAAATTAAAATGGTTGAACGGTACTTAAGAAAGTGCTCAACATCCTTATGCATCAGGGAAATGAAAACCAAATCAACTGTGAAACACATTTTTAGTCCTGTCAGAATGGCTAAAATCAGAAACACCAAGGAGAGATAATGCTGGAGAGGATGTGGAGAAAGGGAAATAGTCCTTTGCTGCTGATGGGAGTCCAAACTTGTACAGACATTTTGGTTATCAGCATGGCAGTTTCTCAGGAAAATGGGAAACCATCTACCACAGGACCCAACAGTTGGCCTCTCAGGTATGTACCCAATTGCACAACATCCATACAACAAGAAAATCTATTGAACTACTTTTATAGTAGCAATTTTTGTAAAAACAAGAGCCTGGAAGCACACTCCATGCCCCTCAACTCAAGAATGGTTAAAGAACATATGGTACATTTACTCAATGGAATAATACTCAAGTGGAAAAAACATAGAATTTGGAAACTCTCAGGAAAATGTATGGAACATGAAGAAAGTATCTTGGGTGAGGTAACACAGTCACAAACAGAGAAAGGCAAAGAAGGGAGAACATGTGAGACTAGGAAGATTGAGTCAGCGGTGAAACAAACAAGAGCAAGAAAAGAGATATTATAATAGAGGGAGCATTTATAGGTGTTAAGAAAAAAACTGATTCTAGAGATATGTGCAGAGACCTACAAGAGTGATCAAAAGTAACAATCTGAGGAACAGTGGAGAGGCTACTTTAAATGTTCATTCCTTATAATGAGATTGATAACTAATGTATCCTAGAGCCTTCATATAGTAACTGTTGGAAACAGAACCAGAAACCCAATGGTTAATAGTGGACCCAACTACTGGAATCTATTTGTAGATAAGGAAGAGTGATAAGAAGAGATAAGACAAAGGGTAAATAACAGGCTACATATTCTCATTTCTATTTTACTTTCTTACATCTCTTTCTTCTTTTTTACTTTCTTTCCTTTATTTTGATCATGTACTACTTTCTTTTTTTCTTCTCCATGCCTTCTACCAAGATAGTTGAGGATGGAGGATGGATCTCATCAAGTGGATGTCTAAAAAATTTCAAACATGTTTTTTTGAAAACAACATCTCCATTACTTACACAGTATTTTTGAATCCCTGTATCATTGTGTGATTATTAGGCTTCTTGTTTTGCCAGTAGTTGTGAAGTGTCAAAAAGCAGGAGGCTGTGTTTCTTTATGTTGTACATTAGCAGAAACTTAGTCTCCCATGAAGTCAAGAATGGTGTTTAATTTCTGTGAAAGAGGAGGAGCTTCCTGTGTCCAATATTATTTGTGATTTCAGAATAACTAGTAAACATCTATCTTGAAATAACAGAACTGTTTAATTTTTTGCAGTTATTTTTACCTTGGTCATATTCACGTGGAGAAATATTACAATTCAAATTTTCAAAGTCTTACAACTATCATATTCCATATGAAGTCAGCCTTCAATGGAATGACATAGAAATAAAAATTCTAAATTCCCAGGTTACCAATAGTGAGGATGTGAATGTGTTATATATACTAATCCCCATCATTCCTCTCCACTTGATTACCACAAACAGTAAGCAACCTAGGGGGATTCTAGAGCTCTTTCACTTAACTGGAGATGAGGGAAAGCTGGAAGGATGACCAACACATCAATCACAAATACCAGAACCATGGTATTGTTTTTTATGCCATCATTTATGCAAATTCACTCTTAGGCATATACCTAAAATATTCACATCTAAGCCACAAAACCATTTGTTCATCTATGTTGATAGCAGAATTATTTCTAAAAGCGAGGACATGGAACAACTTACATGATCTCGCAAAGATGCAAAAGAACACAATATACTGAGAAAATTGGGAGAACTGGTAGAGTGGAGAAATAGGACAACAAAGAGAGAAAAGGAGGGGAGAACTTGAGGGAATATGAATATTAAGTAGGGGGGGGAATAGCGGAAAGCAAGAAAAGAGATATCATAATAGAGGGAGCCATTAGAAATGTGAAGAAAAAACTTAATTGGGATAAAAATTGGAGTTTGATTCAAATAAGATGACTTCATTTAGAAACATTAATAATTTTCTGGAGCTATTTCATCCTGATTAAGAGCAAGAGGTGTCCTTGCTGGGGGACGCAAGTATGGTTCCCTACCTACAAATCATGGTTTACATCTGTCTATAGCTCCATTCACAAGAAATCTCATGATTTTTCTTGCCCTGCGAGCACCAGGCACTCTTGTCATGCATATATGTAAAGTATAGCAAAATACAGATGCAGAAAATAAATATACAAAATGTGCAAAAGAATGTTTGAGGCAGAGGAAGGGAAATTAATGTGAGTTTGAGGCCTTTGTGGCATATATGATGTATTTCATGAATGTTATGGCTACTCACAAAACTAAAGTAATATATTGAAAATAATGTTAATAAAATAATATAATAAGTATAATAATAATAACAATACAAATAGTTCATAATGGTTGATTAGCACTGGGTTGCTAGTGGATTAAAATCCCAGTTATGAGAATGCAGAAAGCAAAAGGGAATGAGAAAGGTCTCTTTGATACAAAACTGATACATGGGATCACCCTTCAAAAAACAGTAATAAACTGCATGTGTTAACTATGTTTGCAGCATGAGGCCATAGGAATGTCAAACAAGGGGAAAAATGCCAATAAGGGCAAAATACAATTTTGCACTTAGTTACAGGGACTCTCTGTTAAATGATGTCAGGATTAGGAATTTGGGGCAGAAACTGAAATCTGTGTCATGATAAAATTGTGGACAACATGTTGTTATTAGTATTTATTTCAAGAAACTTTGTCAACAAAGCAGTGATTTAGAAATTTAATCAGTAATGAGACATGATTGTCTGCTTAAGAGCTTGGTCATTGGCAATAGCATGCCTCTAAGCATTTTGCATATTGACTTTGGCTTGGACAATAAGAATGTAAGAGGAGATAACAGAAGGAAAAGATGAAGGGAAAAGTTAAGAAGGAACAGAAAGGAAGGTTGGAAAAAAGAAAGAAAGAAAGAAAGAAAGAAAGAAAGAAAGAAAGAAAGAAAGAAAGAAAGAAAGAAAGCTGGCAGGAAGGAAGAAGGAATGGAAGGAAAAGGGAAGGAGGCACATTGGGAGGAAGGGAGAGAGGGATGGGCTCAGTGGGGTGATGTTCAGCTTTGTCATATAGTTGTATACACTATTCTCTGTCCACTGTAGGAGTCAGTAGCAAGTTGTGATTATAGAGCCAGTTCTTGCAAGAAGAGGCAAATACAGTATCACCATCAACAAAAATTCTGTGCAGCAGTATGGAATATTACCTCAGTAAAATTTATAATGTCATTAAATGGACAGTTATATTAAATACAAGAATCTTTCTGTATTTAGCAAGTATTTCAACATTTATTTGTAAAGTTCCAAAGTAAGAGCACTTGAATTTACAAATAACAAGTGTTACGGCAGGTTTCCCCTCCGGCCTCCCAGTCCTGCTGCCACGTGGGCCCTCTGGGCCCTCTGCCGCACCAGCCCCAAATAACAATCAGAGACTCTGTATTTGATACAATCCTGTTGGCCAGTTACCATTACTGTTTATGGGCTAGCTCTGTCTTAATTATTAACCCATTTCTACTTATCTAAGTATTTCCATGTGGACGTCTTATCGGGGAGCCGCGCGGCAGGCGTCCTGCTCCTTCCCCGGGCTACATCTTGACCCCTCCTTCTACTTCCTCTTTCCTCCTCCTAGTCTCCTAGCCCCGCCTATCTAGTTTTCTATTGGCCACAGTGCTTTATTAACCAGTATGAGAAACATATATACAGAATAACATCTCCCATCATCTCCTCTTTTCTGTCTAAAGTAAAAGAAGGGGTTTAACCTTAACATAGCAAAATATACCATTCAACAGTTATCAAATAAGAATCACAGTTAACAATATTTAGTCCATTAACATTTTGTAAGACTTAAAGAAAATATCATCTATCCTATCTTTGTGAGTCTAAAGTCCTATATGTAACTTATCTTTAATCCTAACTAAGGAAAACTATAACTATCTGTCTTCAACTCCTTCAAAGACCACAGAAGGATAATATATAAACTCTAGAAATGACAGAGACAACTCATTGCCTGGTCAGTCACCCGAAGTTCTTCTGTAATGTTCCATTTTCAGCCCATAGGCCATAGTGTGTGTCCATACTCCTCAACAAGGCAGGAAACTTTTCTGTGTCCTGTAGACTGTCTGGCTGTCTGGCAGCCTCTTCCATGACGCAGGAATCCTGTAGCAATGTCCATCTTGAATCAGCAGTCACCTTTTTGTGGGTCCTGCATGTCCAGTTTCTACAACATAAAGTCAAACAGTCTAGACAAGAGAAGTACCTTGCTCAAATGGCTAGTCTTGCCATATTAGAAGCAAACTCCATGTGTTTCTTCGATGTCCATCTTCCTTTTTGATGCAGGTGTTGTTACCAGGAGCAGTTGTGCCTCATTGTCAAGAAAAACCCTAAACTATTTTAAATGCCATATTCTGTAGGTCTTTGAAAGTTTTGAAGAATGCCTATTCATCTCAAATACATCTCTGCATATCTAGAAATCATAACTAACTTAACTATAAGTTCTCATTATCATAGCTAATTATCTATAATCTGTGCTAAAGTATACATTACATTCTAAATGAGCTATATAAACACAATACCTAAACAAGAGGAGAAATATACATATCATAAAATTGACCTTAAATTGTATCCATAAAAGAAAATCCATTCCAAAAGCAAAGTATTCATATCTATACCATAATTCCCTTTTTATCTTTAAAATGATTGTTTGTGGTTATAGCCATTTATAACCAAGTCCATTTAAATGAAAACAAACATTTATAAACAATATTTGGGAATTTGGGCGTCGTTCTTTCCAAACTACTTCCTGCTGGTAGAGGGCACTGTCATGGGGGTCCAAAGAAGATGCAGAAATCTTGGCTGTAGTCTGCAAGGCTTTGTCTCAACTGCTTTGAATGTTGGATCACCTGGGGAGTTGTTTCAGGGGGTCTGGCTTGATCAAACCACATAAGTCTGGAAAGAATCCATAGCCTTCCATTTTCTGTGGAAACAAAAATAGAAATCTTTTTCCCCAGTAACTTGTCCTTATGCTTAAATTTTTGAGTCAAAGCATTTTTAAAATATATAAATTGAATTAATCCAGCAGCATTTCTTTTATCAATAGTTGTTATTTTCTCAGCAAGCAAATAATTTAAAGACAACAGAATCGCGTATAGTATCCAAAATTTCTCTGTGCTTTCCATTTTTACGTGGCTTTTTTATTACTCTATTTATTCTATTTCTATTTTTACATATTTTGAGACAGGGTTTCTCTGTGTAACTTTTATCTGTTTTGGAATTCAGTGCATACCAGGTTTGCTTTGAAATCACAGAGATCTGCTTGCCTCTGTCTGCCCAGTGCTGGGATTAATGGTGTGCGCAATCATAACCATTCATTTTATTTTCTCTTTTCTTTTTTAAACCATTGTATCCTGTTTCTTTTTCTCTCCCAAGCCAGCGTATTTTTTAAAACACAGTGTAAACCTTCATTGCAGCTCTTGTACACACCAATGAATTGTTAGCAGAGCTCTTTAAAAGCCAGGCAGCTTTTTGCCGCTTATGCTAATTTTGGAAACTTCCCTTAAAGGAGCCGCGCAAATCTCTGTCTACAGCAAAACAAATCCAATCAAGAAAATGCTGCTACTAATAAGTCTTGCTAGTCTCTGTTCCCTTGTTTCTAAAAACTATTTTTTAAACTTTTGTTAAGTTTTAAGCGAAAGTTCTCAGTCCCGCTTCTGACACCATTATGTTACAGCAGGTTTCCCCGCTGGCTGCTGCTGGTTCTGCCGCCATGGTCCCACAACCACGTGTGCCCCAAATAACACTCAGAGACTCTGTATTTGATACAATCCTGTTGGCCAATTACCATTACTGTTTATGGGCTAGCTCTGTCTTAATTATTAACCCATTTCTACTTATCTAAGTATTTCCACGTGGACGTCTTATTGGGAAGCCGCGCGGCAGGCGTCCTGGACATTTCCATTCTACTCACCCTGATGCATCTGAACTACAAACTTCACCCTTTAACCGGTTTGGGACTGCTTTGCTCAAGACAACTCCTGACTAGCTAGCTGTAATGGTGCACCTTCTTATTACAACCTGGCCAGAGTTCCAAAAAGAACTTCAGTCAAGCATTTTCTGCCACACTATGAATACCTACATATGTCACAGCCAATTCTGTTGAAAAATTTGGTTGCTAAACATTTTCTCCCTACAGGATCCCATGGAGCAATCATCGTCCCATTTCAGCAGGAAGTAATCTTAAGATAACGACGCCCCTCTCCCCACTCTTGGAATTTAGGGATAATATTCATCTCCATAGGGTTGGTTTTAGTTACTTGGGGTTGGGTATGGAAAGTGATATTTAGACTCGGTTATCTCTTTTAGACAGGAATAGGGTATGGTTGGGAAAGGTATGGTTCAGTATGATATAGGTAGATTGGCCTACCTTCTTGTGAATTGTTTAGTAAGAGTGAGATATTAGTATTTCAGCTTACACTGTTATATATTCTTATCTGTGGTAATCTATATACTGGAAGAATTGTATATTATATTTTGTCATATTGTGTGAAATCTTCCCATTTATGTTTCATGCACATTATTCTCCCTATATTCTATGTATATATACTTTGTTTGAGTTCAAGACATTTTGTATATTGATACAGTTTAGGATATTTATCTTGCTGCCCTCTTGTCTAGACATTTCTACTCTACCTCTACTTTAGGAATTTACATGTGCATAATTATATTGTTTAGGTGTGTATCCTTGCTTTTCTCAAGGAAGTTTTAATCAGGTTTTTAGCTAAGTTCCTGAGTATTATAGATCATCCTCACCCGTGTTTCCTTTGCCTATGAGATTAGTCAGCAATAGATGCTTAATCTCCAATCACTTCATAGACCTGCAGAACACGACATTTAAATGTTTTAATATTAGTACTCCGTTGACATGAGACACTGTTGCTCCTGACAGCACCATGCACTTTCCCGAAAGTATGTTGGACACTGTCGTTGCTCCTTCTGGAGTTCACCCTCACTTCGGCCATGGCCTCTTGGGCAAGGAACTGCCCCTACCTTGACAACTGATCTGGACATGCGGTCCTATGTGCTTGCAGAAGACAAACAGAAGACTGCTGAACCTTGCCAAGTCAGGGTAAGACAGCCTTTCTTCCTCCCTGCTTTTGTTGTGATCTGTCAGGTACTCTTGGCCTTAGCCAAAACTGGCTGTACCAACATTGCTCTGAGACCTTGGGTGACTGTCCAGGTAGCTTGCTGTTTCTGTCTTCGAGGCATCTTTTGGAAGTTGCCCATCCGCACTTCCTGTCTATCCTAGTATTGCTATTTTCCTTCTCAGGTCTTGATGAGGTTGTAGATTAAACCATCACAACTATTATTCTCTCTTCATAGTTAGATAGATTAGGTACTAGGCTTAAGCTTTCTAGCTTAGGATAACTCTATTGTAAACTGCGTTATGTCTTCATCCTAGGACTAGATATGTAGGTTGTTTTGTTCTCAATTTTCCTTTTCTTAGAGCACACTTGTTATTCACTGTTTTGTATATTTTTGTATCAAACCCAAATCTTTTCTTTAGACTAAAAGGGGAATTGTAGCAAGATATTCACCTTGTCTGCACCTGTGGCTTAGGCCATGCCCATTGGGGCGGAGACAGGGCCGGATGGGAGCGGAGAGAAAAGGTTGGGAGAGGGTCGGGCCGCCCTTTTTGGGTGGTGGACGCTGGAAGGCTCAGGATCTGCTGGAACCCGCCGCGTGCATCTGCCTATGTTGTGAGTTATTTCTCCCTTAATAAACTTCTGTTCGGCCTAATTGTTTATCCTGATTCTTATTAAATCACAATAAACAAGTGTTCAAAAATTTCCAAAATCCATTCATTTCCCATATTTCTTGCATTTTCAGAAGATCAAATATATTTTCTAACCCTCTATACTATGACAATCGTAGATAAATCTAATCCTGTTAATAAACTGATGGGAGATGTTATTCTGTAAATATGTTTCTTATACTGGTTAATGAATAAAGCACGTTGGCCAATGGGAAAGCAAGATAGGTAGGGCTAGGAGACAAGGAGAAAAGAAGAAGTAGGAAGGAAGAATCAATATGGAGAGACTGGAGAGGTAGAATGCCAGCCAGCCACACTGGCCAGTAAGATGTGCCACGTAGAAATACTTAGATTAATAAAAATTGGTTAATCATTAAGACAGAGCTAGCAAATAAGGAATTATTAACTGTCCAACAGTATTTATATCAAATACAGAATATATCAAATACAGAGCTATAGATATGAATGCTTAGTTTTTTAATGGATTTTCATTTATTAATACAATTTAAGGTCAATCTTGTGATATGTATATTTCTCCCCTTGTTTAGGTATTGTGTTTATATTGCTCAGTTAGAAATGTAATGTACAATTTAGTACAGATTATAGAGAGCTACCTATGATAGTCAGAAGTTATAGTTAAGTTAGTAAGGATTTCTAGATATGTAGAGATGTATTTGAGATGAATAGGCATTCTTGAAACCTTTCAAAGACCTACAAAATATGGCATTAAATATGGTTTAGGGATTTTCTTCACAGTGAGACATAATTGTTCCTGGCAATACCACCTGCATCAGAAAGGAAGATGTACCTTAAAGAAACACATTATGGAGTTTATCTCTAATATGGCAAGACTAGCGATTTGGAAAAGATACTGTTCTTGTCTAGACTATTTGACTATATGCTGTATAAACTGGACATTCATGACCCACAGAAAATTAACTGCTGAAACAAGATGAACATTGCTACAGGATTCCTCCTTCATGAAAGAGTCTGCCAGACAGTCTACAAGACACAGAGAAAAGTGACTGACAAACTGTCAATAGAGATGGACAGTTTTCTGCTTTGCCGAGGAGTCTGCCAGACACACTATGGCCTATGGGCTGAAGATGGAACATTGCAGAAGAACTTTGGGTGACTGACCAGGCAGTGAGTTGTCTCTGTAATTTCTAGAGTTTATATATTGTCCTTCTGTGGTCTTTGAAGGAGTTGAAGACAGATAGTTATGGTTATAGTTTTAATTAGTTAGGATTAAGGTTAAGTTACATATAAAACTTTGAACTCATAAACATAGAATAGATGATAAAATATTTTCTTTAAGTTTTACAAAATGTTAATGGACTAAATATTGTTAACTGTGATTCTTATGTGATAACTGCTGTATGGAATATTTTGCTATGTTAAGGATAAAACCCTTCTTTTATTTCAGATAGAAAATAGGAGATGATGGAACATGTTATTCTGTAAATATGTTTATCATACTGGTTAATAAATAAAGCACTGTGACCAATGTGAAAGCAAGATAGGCAAGGCTAGGAGACAAAAAGGAAAGAGGAAGTATGAAGGAGGATTCAACATGGAGAGCCCAGAGAGTTAGAACACCAGCCAGCTGCTCTGGCTGGTACGATGAGCCACGTAGAAAAACTTAGATTAATAAAAATGGGTTAATCATTAAGACAGAGCTAGGCGGTAAGGAATGGTATCCTGGCCAACAGAATGGTATCCAATACAGTGCCTCTGTGTGTTATTGGGGGCTGGCACAACAGCGGGACTAGGCAGTCTGTTGGAAAAAAAACTCGCTACAATAAACCATTGCCAACTCAGTAATTATTGCAGTTATTAATCTTCTTTGCCTAAGAAATAAAATAAATTTTGATTTCATAAATCATTAATTGGTGTCAAGAAGTTTCACGTAAAAATTCTCTTCTCATATTTACAATACCTTTCAGTCCAGAGTAAGTTATTTGTTCTTGTTGCTCTGTGAGCATGGTTGTTTCTTATCATGACTGTCATTTTCTGTTCAATGTGTTTGTTGTAGTGTGTGTGTGTGTGTGTGTGTGTGTGTGTGTGTGAGTATATTTATTTTTCTCTGTATGTCTTTTTGCATTGCAATAATCATTCACTTACCTACTTTCTCACCATATTTGCAACTATACCATGTGGTCAAGTTTTTCTAAAGAAGATAGAGAGAAGCTTACTTTCATTTCAGTAAATAAAAATGGATTAACTCAGAGGCGCAAGAATGGTATTGTCTCCATTCTGAAAATATGAAAATTGGAGCACAGGAATTATGATTAAATACTCTTCAATGTAATTGAATGGTGTAATCATTCTTTCCCTGTCATGTGTAAAATACTATAGTCATGTAATTGTTTGGTAGGATAAACTAAAATAAGCCTAACTCTAAAGAGAGCCGTGACTTTTTGGAAGACAATAAGTAAGTTTAAAACACAAGCTCGTGAATAGTTGGGATTGCTTAAGTATGTGGAAATGTTACCAGAATGTGACAGTTACATCATAACTGTTGCCTGGAAACGATGGAGGAATTCCCTATTCTCATATCATGGGCCTTAAAGTAGAGAGCAGCTTAGATGCTGTCTTACCATTAGATATTTTTGTCTCCCAATTTATTTGTTCAATAAAATTTTAATGACAACATATGTGGCCAAATCTGTGGAAGTTGGTCTGGAGCTATTAATATTACACTATTCAAGTTTATCTAATATCATGGAACATAGTCCGTGGAAAAACAGTTCAAAGACATTTGTTGATGAACGCCATCTTCCCTAAGAAGTGTATCTACAAATCAAGAAAATAAAAAAAGGCTCACAGTTACTCAACAAAAGATGAGTTTTCTATCATTGGCTTCCTTCATCATGATTTTTATCCATTCGTTAGACCAGACTGATGAATATCTGGACAGAAGTCCATTTTAATGAAGCTACTGTCCAACATTAATTATCTGATATTCTATGAAACTCTTGATACACATTGTCTTTTTAACCATTTCTTCATTTTATTATTCAATTCTATGATTAAATAATCATCACTAGGTTTTGGCACAATCTTGTGAGAGTCTAGAAAGAGACACATCTTGCGAGACTATCTCTTCCTCTGATTATATAATCATTAAAACAGGTCATTAGATAATTAATGATCACTGGAATTTTGGTCCACCTTGTGGGTGCCAAATATGTGGGACCATGTATGTATTTAATTATGTGTTTAAATTATTTAAATAGACTATGACATTATCAAGCAATAGTCAGATTTGAGGTCACATTGAGGGAGTGAGTGATGAGACATCATATCATTATTTGATTATTTAGCTATTTAAATGGGTGATAAGTGTTAAATCATACATTGATTTTAAGTTTTTCGCCTCATGGGAGTTAATATGCAAGAAAATCGAAATATTTATTTACATGCTTATTTATTTCATTACATAAAGAAATCATTATGTATTCCAGGAATAGTCCAATGTGTCTTCATCTTGGGGGAGTTAAGTGTGCTTCTTAATCACAACATTTAATTGCTTAATTTAATCTTTAATGTCAGTGATGTTCTCCTTCCTGATTGGAGTCTGCCCAGTACTCCCTGAGAGTCAATTATGTGATATTTCCTAATAAATTAAGTATTTACTTATTAATATGCCATTATGTCATCGATGATCACTTGAGTTTGGTGCCATCTTGTAGTGGTCAACTAGACAAGACCATCCAATTATTAACTTATTTAATATTTAAATGCAATGATGTCATCGATTGGGGTAGAGCCAGGAGTTTAGTATTTGGCTATGGCAGTTTTTACAGCAGATGCGTGAGAATATGCAGCAGTGCCCAGAGCTCCAAGGTCACTGGGAGATAGAGTCCAGGTGTCATTCTGTCTAATGAGAAGTGCAACAATTCGACCAAGCTTTGTGTGGCAGTCAGATTGGGTGCTAGCTGCTCTTCCTCCAAATTCCCTCTTTCGGTCTCTACTATGAGAAGAACAAATGGCAGCACAAGAGGCCCATCACCATCACAGATGCGTTGCCATGGATGATGTCACAGAGTACAACTAGCTTCTCTCTCGGCTCAGCAAGTGAAACAGCAGCCACCACTGCAAGGATACCAGCTTCTGAAGCGGCCTTGTCAAGACTGCAGAAACTCGGTGCCACATGATGACATTAGCCAAACAGAGTTCATTAGGCAAGATCATCTGATCGCCCCATTATTAACTTTATTGAATATTTAAAATCACTTAGGATGGCATTCTTCATGAGTCAGGTCTGGCATATCCTTCAGGGAATCAATGATGTGAAACCATCCAATTATTTTATCATTTTATTATTTAAATCATTCCTTACCTAATCTGTGATCATTGGAGTTTGGAGCTACTTTGGGGGTTCATGGCTGCCAGAAACTCTCACCATCTGATTATTTAATTATTCAAACTTATCATTAATTCAAGGAAAAAATGGAGTCTGGCTCAACTTTGTTGGTGTTTATTGTGGGTGTCATCTCATTATTTGTTTGCTTATTTTGTCATTCAAATCCATGATTAAGTAATTAATTATCACTGGAGTTTGACCCACTCTTGTGGGAGTCAAGTATGAGACACCATCAAATTATTTATCTACTAAATTATAAAATTTCTCATTACACTGTCAATGATCACAGGAGTTTGGAGCTAGATCACTTTGGAGAGAGCTTATGGGGGAACATTATTAGAGAGAACTTTTGAGGAGAAATCTTCAAAATAGCTTTAGAAATAGAACTTTTGAGAAGAATATTTCTTGAAGAATAAAAGGCTATGAGAGGAAAATGTATGTGAGCTGGTTTATTTCTTTCTTTTTCTCAGATGAGAAATTGCTAGCAGTCCCCTAGCTGGACTGTTGTATACCTGCACCCAGGATGAATACCTTCAAAAATATTTTTACAGATGAGTGTCTTAGGTAAATCCATGTCTGTCACACATGAAATTGGAATAAATTATCACATCTCACTTGGGAATTTGTATCATTTATTACTTTTATGTTTAAAAATGTTAACTCACTTGCACACAGGTGTCTGCAGAATTCAGAAGAGGGGATCAGAGTCCTAAACAAATGTTAACGGGATATAGCAATCAATATATGTTATTATTTCTCCACTTATATCTTGATCTTTTCCCCTGGGCCTTTTAGTTTTTATATGTTTATTTTCCTGCCCCACACTTTGTTATGCCTATTTCTATTTCGTTTCCACTCTGCCTGCTTTAAATATTTAGGAATTTTGCTAAAGTTTTTCATATACCTAATGAATGGAGGATTTTCCCACATCTCTTCTGTTTTCCCACTCTTATGTCTATTTTTTCTTTCCTTGTATTACTTCTGATATTTCTTGATCTGCCAAGTAAATTTAACTTATTTATTAATACAAGTTGAATGGATTCACAGTAGTTTGTTGTAGATATAGGCTTGAAGTTTAACTAGATTTAGAATATGGTGGAAGAATGTGTTTCCTCATAGTGAACATTAGTAAAAGCAGAGACTTCCAAGCAGGGTATAAATAGAATGATGTTCATAACACAAGAATACGAAGAATTTCCTATGGTCATCTTTTAGTGCCTTTTTTGCATACCTTACAAGCATACATCCTGAAATACATGAGTCAATTTTTAATTTAATGGCAATTATTTCCAATATGGTCAAATATTGGAGAAGTTTTAGTTACAAAGAATACAAAAAAAAATCAACATATCCTCATGGATCCAAAGGAAACCTAACATTGGAAAATACAATGTGATCTATAGGAACTATATAGTCTTGGTTTCACCTGATTTTCTTTTATTTTTCATTCTTTCCTTATTTCCTTGTTCCTGTTTCACATCTTATGGTATAGATATGAATACTTTGTTTTGGAATGAATTTCCATTTATTGATACAATTTAAGGTCAATTTAATAATATGTATTTTTCTCCTCTTGTTTAGGTATTGTGTTTATATAGCTCATTGAAAAATGTAATTTATAATTTAGTACAGATTAGATAGTTCCCTATAATTGTCAAAACTTAGGTGAGTTAGGATTTCTAGATATACAGAGATGTATTTGAGATGGATAGGCATTCTTCAAACCTTTCAAAGCCCTACAGAATATGGCATTTAAAATGGTTTAGGGTTTTTCTTGACAATGAGGCAAAACTGCTCCTGGTACCACCACCTGCATCAGAAAGGAAGATGGACATCGAAGAAACACATTATGGATTTTGCTTCTAATATGGCAAGACTAGCCATTTGGGCAAGGTACTGCTCTTCTGGACTGTCTTACTTTATGTTGTAGAAACTGGACATGCAGGACCCACAAAAAGGTGGCTGCCGATGCAATATGGACATTGCTACAGGATTCCTGCTTCATGGAAGAGGCTGCCTGCCAGACATATCAACACATCCACACACTGAGAATGAAAGAGGGAGAGAGAGAGAGAGAGAGAGAGAGAGAGAGGTCCTAGGAATGAGAATAATTCCTTTTTTTGATTTCAGAACCTTCTCTATGTATTGTAATAGCTGAGTTGACAACTGGACCAACCAGAGTAAGACAGTGTGTTTTTAGCATTTCACCCTGGGATTTGTCCTTGGGTTTAAGGCAATATGAGCTAGTTAGGAAAAGAAGGGAGTATGTAAAATGCATGGGTGCCCTGCTTTACAAAGAAGAAGCCTATCAGAGGAGGTTTCAGCAGTGAATCCTGGCCTGACAGTGATGGTAACTACAGGCCTGCCTGGCCTCATCTGGTGACTAACCAATTCACATGGAATTCTGGCAATTTCTATTTGGATTCACCTTGAGCCACAACACTGGTTCTTGAGATCCTTGCCCATGATATACAAAAACAGGTTGCTTATGATCATGAGGGTTGTGCCTCCCATAACTCTTGTATTGATCTGGGGATATAGCCCAGGACAAAAAAACTGCTTTAGCATGTCTCAATTGCTTAATTGCACTTGCAGCTCAGCTCAAGAGAAATGCCATGCCTAAAATACACCAAATGAAAGCCAGATAGAAGGCCTGGCAGATGAGAAGGAGAATGGATATCAGGAAAGGTGTTAAACATATGGCAGACATTTAGCCACAATATCTACCTGGAGCTGAGGCCCTGAGAATATGTGAGAGATGATGGGCAGTGTGTAATTTTTTAGAAGTGATCCATGGGTGCTGTTGAGGAAGCTTTGTCAAAATCAAGGTGTTTCCTTGGTTGGCCTTGTGCACAATGTGCATTATTGTGGGCTTGAAAAGTCCCCATATCAAGCCAGGTACATCTCAGAATGCAAAAGTCCCGCAGAAAGTTCCCTGGGTTCTGCCAAACAAGGCAGGCCCAGGACCCAGGAGCCTGAATTCCCTGAGCATAACCAAGGCAAGATGAAGTCACCCAGCTTTGGTCACCACAACCCTCATCATCCCAGGTTTATCCTGGGTCACAGATACTGCAGGAGATCTACTTATTTCCTGTGGGGCCAGCACCAGTAGCCTGTTCCTGGGGAGCCTGGAACCTTTTCCAGAGGGGATATGCTGGACCAACTATCGAGGCCATGAGTGGAATCCTTCAGTACTTTCCAAAGCAACATAACCCCCTACCAGCTTGTATGCTCCATGACAAACATCAAACAATCACTTGGCCAAAACAGGCTGACTATGGGTCCTAGATCAGATGCATGGGATAGATCCAAAAAGATGTGGATGATTCATGGTGGATTTGGGAAATTAGGTTCAAAGACATCATGCAGTTTTCCCTTGCACTTCCTCAGGACAGTATTCTTTTGGAACCTGGCATTCCAGTTTATTGTACTTTGAGGGCATAGGCAGGCTCACAGGAAAGTCTGAAGGATATCCTAAGGAAGCCTACAAGAAGCTCATACCAATCTGTACCATAAAGGTGGAGCATAGAACCAAACTCATGGTCTTGGAGACCATGGGCTGAGTGTTGTATCATAGCTGCCAAGCTAGGTATTTCTATAAGCCACCTACCTCGACATTCAGATATCTAGCACCTATCCCCTTTAGAAACCCAGGTGACTACTCCTGCTATCAGGCTGGCCTTGTGTATGTTGGAAACTTGTATGCTGGGCAAACCAAACTTTCTGTTCAAAGTAGGTAGCCAAGGTGAGGTCTCCCAGGCTGACCCAGTGCTCGTAGGCCAGCAGGATGGTGTTGTCTCAGAACATAGGGCATAAGGGAAAATTGGCAGATTACACAGGGCTTAGGATCACTTACCTCAATAGAAACCTAAGGCCAACACTGACTTTCCACCTGGCAGGAGGCTGGTGTGGGCTAAAAACAAGTCAAAGGTCATGGATCAGTGTGTACTTGTGATCAATCCAAATTTATAGGACAATGGTACCATGGGTCTCATGTTCTGATAAGAAAGGAGAAATGCTTCAGGAAACTTTGGCCTTTATGCTCACAGTGAACTTCCATATGGGTCCAGTTGTATGCAGCAAACACTCTGAACTATCTCCAGCTCTGTCACATGAAGCACAAAAAATTACTCCATTACAGATATTGGGGTTCAACTTTTAAGTTGCATATCAGAGAAACAGAAATCCAAGGCAGTATATCTTACATCTATTCAGATTAAATGGCTGTCCTGTGTCCAAGGGTTCTTAGCAAAATGAGGCTCTCAGATTATGTTTCCCCCTCCTTATATTCCCTTCTCCTCCCATCTATATTACACCTATATTCATATCCCTAGGTCTTGAATTATAGACATGAGGTCTCAGGTGCAGAAATAATGTGAGAGCTGTTTATTTTAAGATTGGATCAATATTTGAGAGTCAGTGTGACCTTGAACTAACAGAGTTCCCTCTTAATCTTGAGTCCTGGGATTAAGGGTGTGTACCACGACCACCTAGAATCTAAAGAAAAAAAAATATGGGTGTTTTGCTACTTTGATTTCCAGTGTCTTTTACAAATTATAAACAATGTTTCTCAACCACCACAATCTCTCTCTTGTCAAAATCCTTCCACCCTCTCTCCCTAGCAGGCCCCACTAAAGAAACTGATATTTCTAAAAAGTCCTAAATTTCCCCTTGGTCTTAGTATTTTGTGTAACATCTGCAAAAATGCATCTACCTATAGCCAGTTCTAGGACACAGGAGGATTGATAGATCTATGAAGAAATTAAAATTTACAAAGAAAAATCAACCTAGATACCAAGGGGAAATAAGCAATGCCAGCTTGTCATACCAGGAGGCCTACAGCACATACTCACTCCAAATATATTCAGGTATTTTCAACAAAATGCCATGTGTCCTCACAGGAAACCTGCAAGGTGATTTAATTCTTTCCTTCCAGGACACCCGACACATGAAATAAAAACAAGCGTCCTTAGACAAATTGGTATAGTACATCAACCTGCCTGTAAAAAAAAAAAACACCCCACACCAAAACACCAGAAACCACACACACACAGGTTATCAGGTTATCCGTGCTCCCCAATCTCATTTTTTCTATTCATGTATCTGTCTACATTCAGGTCTACCTCCTCCACTGTCTGTGTATCCCTCTTTCCCTGGTCATATATTAATTCCCTATCCAGAGCATCCAATGCATCTAGGCCTGTCTGAGCCCACACAGTATACCATATTCAGTAGGGAAATGCTTTTCAGTACCTAACAAAGTGCAGTTCTCCTTTGAACACTAAGAAACTATAGAGGCCCACCTACATACTGCTGGTATCTTCCAAAGTGAATTCTTATGAAGACCACTGCCCCTGTCTCCTGGAGACAACCTTCTGTAACCTCTTCAATTCTTATTCTCTACAAAGTTTCCTGAGGACGTATTCTGTGAGGTTACTAATGGACCTCTGTGAGTCGGTTTGGTAGAGATACATGGGGAACTATGAGTTCCTAGAAATGCAAAGCATAATGCAGACACATAGACTCTCTCTCTTTCTCTTTTTCTCTACCTCTCTTTTTCCCCATCTGTTTCTCTCTCCATTCCCCACCTCTCTCTCATGGTACATCATAATTCTCAAAATGGAAGACTGAGTAGAGATGATGCCATGGTACACACCTAGGAGAAATGCCAAGACCCAGGTGAATGTGGCAGTCACAGTGGTCTCCTCACAGCACAGCACCTCCTCCACATATATGCATTCACTGCTCTCTAATATGAGAATGATAAGTTACAGCATAAGATATGCCAACAGCTTAATAGTGCTTACCAAAGCATCATCGCCAGGGATGACATCATAGAGAGTGAGGAGGTGCTATCTCCAGATGAAGCCAACTCTATCACTACTGCCAGAGCCTCTGCTGCTGTATTCCGGGCTACCACAGCAGCTGCATCATGACTGCAGCTGCTTTATTGAGTGTCATGATGTCAAGCTGACAGAGTTCATTAGACAATATCCTCTGATCATCTGACTATTAAGTTATTGAATTTTTAAAATCAGTGATGACTGTGACCTTTATGTGTTGGGTGTGGTGAATCCTGCCAGGAATTGATGATGTTAAATTGTCCATTCTTTAATTCTTTAATTATTTATTTATTAAATATACTACTATATAATCTCTTATCACCTGCTTTGCCAGTGTGCCTTGTACTTTGGGTGCTGCTTATGGCACCAGGCATCTGCTGTACCTACTGCAGAGCAGTCAAACCACTAATTAATGACAATAAGTAAATTATTTGATGGTCCTGCATACTTAACTCCCATAAGATATCACCAAACTCCAGTTATTTTCACTTAGGTAACTAAATAATGTGTCACAATAAAATCCCAGGAAGGACTGAAAGATTCTGGTCATGAAGGATGGCATCATCCATTTAAATAATTTATATATAAGTATTAAATAATTGAATAATTAGTATACTTAAATCCCACGTAGTGGAACCAGACTGAACTATATCCAGAACAATGATGGATTCAAACAAAAATAAATAAATAAATAAATAAATAAATAAATAAATAGGGGGCCTTGCACATTAGCTCCCACCAGGAGGCACCAAACTTGAGATATCATGGCTGCTGTAATGATCAATTTAAGTGATGAAATAACCATGTATTGACATGATGCCACATCATCAACTCCCACAAAGTGGCTCCAAATTCCAGGTATCACTTATTAAATAATGATATATTTTAATAATTGAATGATTAAAAATTTAAACAATTGGATGGTGTTTTATACTTCTCTCCTACAAGATTGGGCAGATGTATCTATCTTAAGTTTATGAGCTCAAACTCTGTTATAATCTACTTTCTATTACAATTAAGGAAAAGTATAACAATAACTATCTAATCTTAAACTCCATCATATATAAGAATATAATATTTCCTGAATACACAGGGAGTGCAGTGTAAGCCGCCTTCAAAACTTTACAAACAACAGAGATAGCTGGTTTCCTGAACAGTCAAACAATGTTACCCTGCATTGTTGAGGCATTCACTTCTGGCCTGCAGTCTTAGAATACCTGGCAGTTTTTTCTGTGAAGCAGTAATTTTGAAGAAGTGTCCCATATTTTTTAGGCAGAGTTCAGCAATCTTTTTCAATTCTATCCTGCTTCTCTGGTTTGTACAGCTACTGTCAGAATTCAAGGCAAGAATTTCTTGCAAAAATGACAAGTTTTGACTAGATCTTCGATACCCATCATCCTTTTTTTTAAATAAATTGATGCTGATTGGAGCAGATATTGGTGTTTGGTGACGAGATTCTTGTGTTTTTTGTATATTTTGGTGATGAGCCCTCTGTCACATACATGATTGGTGAACTTCTTTTTCCAGTATGTGGGCTCCCTTTTGGTGTTGTTGACTATGGCCTTTGCCTTATAGAAGCCTCTCAGTTCCATGAAGTTTCTTTTATTAATTGTTGATCTCAGTCGATGTCTGCTACTCGTGTTATGTTCAGGAAGCAGTCTCCTTTACCAGTTTCTTCATGGGTACCTGCCATTTTCTCTTCTAAAACTTTTAGTATGGCTGTATTTATGTTGTCGTATTTGATCCATGTGGATTTAGATTGTGTGCATGACAATGGACATGGGTCTTTCTGCAGTCCTCTACACACCATCATCCAGTTGTGCAAGTACCATTTGAGAAAAAGCATTTTTCTTTCCAACTGCCAACATCAAACTTAATCCAGAGAACCTTCAGATTATTCATCACAAAATCAGTAAGAAGACAATGCTGCCTACTTTCTTGATAAATAGAAAATATTATATATGAGTTTCTTGCAAAGACAATATGACCAAAAAGAGATCAAGGTGATACAAATGTCAAGGGAAGAAATGAAACTGTCACTATTTTCCAATGATATGATACTTTACATATGTGCTCCAAAAATTCTACTAGGGAATCTCTCCAGCTGATAAACACACTCAGCAAATTGGCAGGATACAAGATTAACTTAAAAAATTAGTAGTCCTATTATATGCAGACAACAAAGGGGTTGTTGACAGAAATCAGGGTAACATCATATTTATAATAGCCACAAACATCATAATATAGCTTGAATTAATGCTTACCAAACAAGTGATAGGTCTATATCGCAAGCACTTTTCATCTTTAAAGCAAAACATAATTAAAGAAGATACAAGAAAATGAAAAGATCTCCCATGCTCTTGGATAGGTAGGATAAACAATAATAAATGGTAATCTTGCCAAAAGCAACCTACAGATTCAATGCAATCCCCACTAAAATCCAAGCACAATTCTTCACTGAATTTAAAAGGATAATACTCAACTTTCTATGGAAAAACAAAAGACCCAGGATAGCAAATAAAATACCCTGTACAACATCGAAAATTCTGGAATCATCACCAACTTTGACTTTAAGCTCTACTACAAAGCTATAGTCCTGAAAACAACCTGGTATGAACACAAAAAAAGACAGGTAGACCAAAGGAATTGAATCAAAAACCAAGATATTAACCCACACACCTAAGAACACCAGGATTTGACAAAACTGCTAAAAGTATACAATGGAAGGAGGAAAGCATCTTTGGCAAATGATGCTTGCACACCTTGATGATGGTGTGTAGAAGACAGCAAATAGACCCATATCTATCACTATGCCCAAAACTCAAGTTCAAATGAATCAAAGCCCTCAACATTCATCCAGCCACACTGAGTCCCCTAGAAAAGAAAGTGGGAGGTACCCTTGAATAAATTTCTACAGGAAACTGCTTCCAGAACATACCACCAGTAACAAGACACTGAGATCAACAATTAATAAATGAGAACTCCTCAAACTGAGAAGCCTTCTCTAAGGCAAATAACACAGTTGACAAGACCAAATGGCAGCCTACAACATGGGAAATGATCATCACCAATCCTACATCTGACAGATGTCTGATTTTTAAAATATAAAAAGAACTCAAGAAACTAGTCCCCCAAACAACAAATAACTCTATTAAAAATGGGGAACATAAATGAATTGAGAATTCTCAGGAGAAGAGATACAAAATGTTGAAATATATTTAAATTGTTCAACATCTTTAGCTATCAGGGAAATGCAAATCAAAACAACTTTGAGATATCATCTTACTCCAGCCAGAATGGCTAAAATCAGAAATACAAA
This sequence comes from Cricetiscus sungorus, assembly GCA_030556225.1. Classification (NCBI taxonomy): domain Eukaryota; kingdom Metazoa; phylum Chordata; class Mammalia; order Rodentia; family Cricetidae; genus Cricetiscus; species Cricetiscus sungorus. The sequence goes on from JANBXA010000424.1 coordinate 1,730,278, forward strand.
TGACAACTTGTGCTGAGAGGATGGACAAAAAATGGGAACACTCCTCCACTGCTGGTGGGAGTGCAAAATTGTATAGATTTTTTCAAGATCAGTATGGTGATTCCTCAGTAAAATGAATCAGTCTACCACAGGGCACGGCAATCCCCTTCTTAGGCAAATACCATAATTATCTACATCCATGAAACAAAGACATGTACCCCATTATGTTTGTAGTGGCATTATTTGAAATACCAAGAACCTGGAAGCAACTTAGATGTCCCTCAACTGAAGATTGGATAAAGAAGATGTGGCATATATACACAATGCAATACTACTCTGTGGGGAAAAAAGATGGAATCCTGGAATTTATGGGAAAATAAATGGAAATTGAAGAATCCATCCTGAGTGAGATACCCTGTCACAAAAGAGGATCATGTTATATATTTACTGACATATCAATTTTATAAATAGAGCAAAGAATTGCCAGCTAGAGAAACTAGGATACAAAGAGGATTCTAATTGATCATACAAGTTCCCTCACAGAAGGTAAAAGGAACATGATCTACTGAGCATTTTGGGAGTGGTGGGGCAGTGAGTGTAGAAAGAGCTAAGAGAAAGAAAAGAGAAGGGAAGGAAATCACGTTGGACTAGGAAAAGACTGAGTCAGGGGAGGAGTAGATGAGAGAAAAAGAGAGAGAAAGGCACCATACAATAGGGAGTCATTATTGGTTAGAAGAGAAAACTGACTCAAGAGAAATGGCCAGAGACCTACAAGACTGATACCAACTAACAATTTGTGCAACAGTGGGAAAGCTACCATAAATTCTCTTCCTTGATAATGAGTTTGATGACTAACTTATCCAAAATTACAGAGCCCTCATCTAGTAGCTGATGGAAGCAGAAGCAGACACCCACAGCTAAACACTGAGCCACACAGGAATACAGATGCAGAAAGGGATGACCTGACCAGGGTACAGAAACCCACAGTGACAGCTGAGCTGAACAAGGAGAAACTTACGGGCCCCCAGACTGATAGCTGGGTACCCAGCATTAGATCGATTCAGACTCCGTAAATATGGGTCTCAGTCAGAAGGTCTTGGCAGTCTAAGGGTCCTCTGACAGTGGAAGTAGTATGTACACCTGGTGCACAATGTATTTGGGAGCATATTCCCAATGGAGGAATACACCCTTAACGTAGAGGCAAGAGAGATGGCCTAGTTCCTACCCCAATTGACTTCACAGATTTAGTTGTGCCCTCCTAGAGGCATTACCATACATGTGGGGCACGTGTTGGGAATGGAAGGGGAGGCAGATTGTGTTGCATGGGAGGGTGGGAGACAGGGAGTGATGGAGAGAGGGCACTAGAGGGAACTGTGATCCATAGGTAAAATAATAAGAAAAAAATGTCTGGATACTGATGGCGTAAATGATAGGCTTGCTTGATCAGGCTAATCATCATTAACACAACAGCATTTTGATTTTCAAATAGTTGTAACTGGTATCCTATTGCCCATCTGACAGAACCATGCAACAACAACACCCTCTCCTATCCTGGGGGGAAACACCAGGGTGGGGAAGCGATGTGGCTCCAGCTTCTTAAGCTACATTTAAGGAACACCCCACACTCCCTTCCTTCTTTCACCCCAAAGGGAGTCATAGTTCCTGATTTGACATACCATGATCCAGATAATCACTTAGTAGAACCTTTAATGCGTTTCCCAGCTTGCTCATCTGTTAGAATCCAAGTTTTGTTGGGAGATAGACTAAAAACCAGGAAGGAAAGCCTAATTTTGTTACAAATCACAAATCAATATTCCAGCTGAGGAAAGAGAATCTTTCTGTTTGCGTGTTTGTTTGTTTAGTTGATTGGTTTGATTTGTGAGACAGGGGTCTCAGTGTGAAGCCCTGGCTGGCTTGAAGGCCTGGGACCCTAGGTCAGGCTGGCCTTGAACTTAAAGAGACAACTGCTTGGATTGAAGGCCTCCACCTGCCCCTACTTCCATCGTCAAGCCCACAGAACAGAAGAGATTTCCAACTGCTAACAGTAGTTCTGAAGGATGATCAGACAGGTGATACCAAAAGCAGGGAAGGCAATTAAATCATAACTGATTTGGATGGTTTTTAACATTTTATTTGCAAATTAGTACAGATTCACAAGAAGTCAATACTGAAAGGATCTCAGGAACCTTTTGCCAAGCTCCCCCACCCCAATGTTTTTTTTTATACTTTCCACAACTGGAAATTAGGCCTGCCTCATCATCTTCCACCTGAGTGGCAAAGGTCTTGGAGTCTGGGAAATGGTGGGTAGAGGGGAAGGAGGAAAGGGGGACTGAGGACCTGGGAAGGAACAAAAAAGATAACTTGAACTACTGGTGTTCCTAGGTAAGAGATGTGTGGGAGGCAGGTTTGGGAAAGGTGGGCAGTATGGCTGTGCTGTGAGCTGTCGGGAGAGCAGGGGAAAACAGCACTAGACTCCATGGAGGGATGAGGTGAGAAAGAAGAGATGTAAAGGGAAAATCACAGATAAGTTCTGGCTGGAGAAAGAGGGGGCTGTGGGGGGGAAGGAGACAAAATTGACCTAAGGATGTTTGTGGGGCTCCTTTTGCTGAAGAGTGGCAAGAATTATAAGAGAAATGGGAGAGACCAACACTAAAAACAGGGATAGGGAGAAATGCTGGAACTGGATGTCTGTTGTTATGGTGTGAGTTGGGGCCTGGGCCTCCGTCCAGAAGTCTGGATCTGGCCCAGCAGATAAACAAGCCATGCCAGCAGGACACCATCAGCTTCTTGGGTGGGTTTTCCTGTCGCTGGGAGAGAGAAGCTCATGGTGGGAGTGATGAGGTGAACCGAGGCTGAAGGACTGCCGGGCTCTGCCTCAAAAGTCAGGAAGGAAGACATGCTGCCGTATTCTGACTTTGGAAACAGGTTTTGGGGTGGCATGTGAGGCCTGTACGAGGTGTGACTGGTTTGCGAGCTAAGTCCCTAGGAGAGGCCAATGATACCTATTGGCTCGGCATTATGCTTGCTGGAGCAGAGCAAGTATAGCTTGTGGTTGGTCAGCATGCTGTTGTAGCTGCAGCTAGTTGGTGGTTGTTTAGAGCCCAAGGTGCAGACTGTGATAGAGAAGGAGTTCTGAGTGAGGGTGTAATATTCATTGTAGTTCTCGCAGAAGCTCTCGCTGTATTTGCAGAACTTTTGGATGCCTTCCCAGGGGGCATGTACCACATAGTGAACCTTAGAGCAGTACCAGTCCGGCAGTCTGCCCCTCACATAGGCCATGAGGCCATTACAGTATCCGTGGAAACCCTTTGGGTAGTTACTGATGGGTTAGTCAACGTGTAAGGTGCGGAAGTTCTTGATGGCAATCTCGATCTTGATGACTATCACCAGGGTTGGTTGTAAGATAAGCTGGAGGACAAGGAGCCAGGCCACAACTCGTGCCATGTCTTCTGCTGGCACAGTTAAGGTAGTCAGAGGCACATTAGGCCCAAAGAGACTGTCCACCCTTCCCTGAGCCTCCAGTACTCCCCAGTTTTCCCTATGTGCCTCTCTTACCCTCTAAGAACTGCCCAGTAACTTACAAATCCTGACACTCCAGAGAGATGAGGCACTTGCTCAAGGCCACCCCTCAGACCAGCCATCTCCAGCCAACCCTCCTCTGCTGTGGTTCACCACCAGTCTCTGTCTCACCAAGTCGCTGGCTTGCAGCATGGAGTTAAAGGTCTAGCTGGTCCCTGGGTAAGAGATGCTTCTGGGTGCTCCCTGTTCCTGGCACCCCTTATGGTGGATAATATAGAAGGAATAGATAGCAGGAAGCTAGGCCAGTCCCTGGCAGCTCTGAAGGAAGAAATTGAAGTCAGGGTGGGGAGTGGGAGGCAGAGATGCATTTTGCCTAAGGCCACTTAGAGCCTGGACATGAGATGAGGCTTAAAAGTTTTCTGGAAGGAGGGAGTGTCTCCTGGGTTTGAGAAGCCCTGTGATAAGTGGGATAGATGGGTAGGAGGGGAGATACATTGCTGTCTGGTTTCCTCCCTGGTGCCCTCAGAATATTTGTTCCAACTTCCTGGCCAAAAATCCCTGAGTCTCTGGGCATTCTTTGATGTCTGCTCTGACCCACTGGTCCTGCTTTTGGTGGGAAGGAAAGAACCATCCTGTCACTGAAGAACAAAGTGTTTAACTTTGATCAAAGGTTCACCACTGTTTAATCCTACTTTCCATCCCCAGAGGCCATGTGCAGGCACACCTCCCACCAAAATGGCAGGCTAAGAACAAAGAACCTCCACAAGGGCTCCCACAGTCCTCATCATCAATGCCCAGCTGACTGTGCCAACACCCTGCACCTGTGACTCAGGGCTTGTCAGTTCAGGGCCCTGCTAGAAGACAAGGTTGCCAGCTTGGCTTGTTAGCATTTCCTGGGACTAAAGAGAAAGTGTACCACCAGGTTGGATCAGATTCGTAGTACTGGCTGGTCTGTGGTAGCTTGTCTTACTGAGGACAGGGCTAACAAGTTCCTCAGCTTTTTATCAAATGTCTGGATCTTCATCAAAGTCAACAAGCAAGCTACAAGGAACCTGCTAGCTCCAGCCCTTGCCTCTCACAGGACTTTTAGCCTATTTTCCCTGTAGGTCTTCTCCACATTTGCACATCAGGGAGCGCTCTTTGGTGACAGGGGTCTCACTGTGTAGCCCAGGCTTCTCAAATTGGTTATCCTCCTGTCTCAGTCTCTTGAGTGCTGGAAACACAAGCATGTATCACCCCACCCAATTCCTTGATGTTGCTCTTAGGAGAACTTATTCTCCTTCAGCAGCAGACAAGGGAGTCATAAGGCAGAGCATCGGGTGCTCTGGGCTCACTGTGGAGCTCAGGGAAAGGAGGAGCTGGTTTCAGAGAGAGAGGCATATTAGTGTTCTCTATGTAGTCCTTCATTTGCAGCCTCCTCTGGACTTGCTCTTTCTGGCTGAACAAACTGGAGTCCAAAATTAAATCTATTGTCCTCAAACTTAGTTCTCTGTGTCTTTGTCTTTGTTTTTCTGTTGCTATGGTAAGAAGCTTTGACAAGAGCTGCCTCAGGGAGCAGGGTTTATTCTGGTTCATATATCAAGGAGAGCCCAATGGGGGTGGGGAAGTGAAGGCAGCTGGTCACATAGAATCCAGTCATGATGCAGATAGGAATGAGCCCATGTCCCTTTCTCCATTCATACAGCCCAGCATCCCAGGCAGAAAACAGTGCTGCCCGAAGGGACTGGGTTTTCCCAGCTCAATTAATTCTATCAGGATTGTGCCCCAAAGGCACAGTCTCATCTCCTGGGAGATTCCAGAATCTCTCCAGTTGATATTAGCACTAATGCTCATAGTTGTGTATATATCTCCTCAGTTTTCTGTGATAGTCTCCTCTGTCTCACTTTCAAATAAAAGGCATGATTGTAAAATCATCAAGCCTTAAGTCCTGGCTCCATAGATTAGTGAAGTGTGTTTACCAAGCTTCTGCCTCATCTGTTCACAAGGATAGGATGCTATACCTCACAGTGGCATCAGAACTCACTAAGAAGTCAGTCACAAGCTTTGACCCAGTGTCTGGCTCATGGTGACTACTCAGTATGCACTCATGCAGCCCTCAGAATCTGACTAAAAACTCCCCAAATCTGTCCCTCCCTTGCATGTTTCTTTCCCAGATCAGCCTCTTCTTTTCTCTGAATGCCACACACTGATCTTCACTAAGACTCAGGATCTTTCATCCAACTTCTGAAAAAGAAAATACTTCCCGTGGGGCTGGAGAGATGCTGGAGTGGTTAAGAGCACTGGCTAGTCTCCTGTAGGACCCAAGTTACCACTCAGCACTCACAAAACCTATAACCCTCACAACCACCTGTAACTCCAATTCCAGGGAATCTGGTACACTCTTCTGGCCTTTCTGGACTCCTACACATTAGAAATAAAAATCTCAAAATTCTGCTTTGTTTAACCCCCTCACAATAGTTTCATGTTCCTTACAATATATAACCCAGTCAGCATCTCAGAGGACACAAGACTGCCATGATCTTGCTCTTGTCCATGTCTGCACCAGCATTTACAACCCTGCCAGCTTCCCACCTTGTCCTGCATTCCACACCAATGTCCCCATGTTGTCTCCTCTACCCAGAATGCTGCCAATGTTTCCCCTTCCCCTCCTGCCTCATTAATTCTATAACTAGTCCCTATGGGGACAGTCTGAGGTGTCCTTACAGAATTCTCAGCATAGAAGACCTCCGCTGAGGACTGGGCCCAATCCAGACAATTGAGGATAAAGCCTACATAGGCAAATGGCTACCCTTCAGGCTGCAGATTGGAGCCTAAGCCTGGCTGATTGAAGCAGCACTTTAGGGTTGTCAGCCACCAAGCCTGCTGAGTTTCAGTCATGCCATCTCACCCTGACTCCCTCCAGGCTGCAGTTGGAACTTTTTATTGCTCTTTTCATGTGTCACATCACCACTGTCTAGTCCCTCCTTCACCACTACTCACCTAGACACCAGTTTCCAAAACTAAAGAGCACATTATAGAGGACCCGGTTCACTTACTGGCTCTGGTCTCATCTTCTGCAAGATAATACCTTCCTTAGTTCAGACGGCTGAGAGAATAATGTTACAATAAATATGAAAGGCCTTTTAATCATTCTGTGAAACCATATGTAGATAGGTAACTGGAAACATGGCTCCTAGGTTCTCCACTAATTTACTTTTGTCATATTCAGAGCCCTGTTCATTCCCTAAGCAGAACTAATGACAAATCTACATCCCTGTGCCATCAACCCAGACACCCCTCTAAACTAAGCTTCTGGGACTCATCTCCACAAAGTTTCTAATGATCATTATGACAGAATTTTTAAAAATGTTTTACTCTTTGAAGATTTTAAACATGAATTTAGACTATACTAACCACCCACACCCTCTGCAACTCCTCCCAGATTGCCTCTGCCTTCCTTGCTCCTATCTCAACACTGTGTCAGTCTATCAAGTCCAACCAGTGCTGCTCATACACGGGTGTAGGGACATCGAGGGGCATGGGCACCCTACCAGGGAATAGCTATACCCTTGATGAAAACTGACTGTCCCCCAGCAATCATTGACTGCCAGTAGCTCCTCCTTTTAATGACAGCGCTTGTGGAAATTGACTCTCCTAACCAAATCATAGCCAAACCCTGCAAGTTGGCATACAGCTGTTAATATTATCCAATTCAAGATTACCTAATATCAGGAATTATTGGGTGTGGATAATTAGTTCAAAGACTTTTGTTGATGAATGTCAACTTTCCTAAGTAGTAAAACTATAGATGAAGAAGATAAAAAGACTCACATTTGTTCAACAAAAGGTGAGTTTTCCATTGTTAACTTCCTTCAGGAATGTGTTAATCCATTTGTAACACTAGACTGAGGAATAATTGGATAGCAATTCATCTCTAATGAGACAGCTGCTAAACATAAACTGTCTGATATCCTCTTAAACCATGGATACACAATGACCTTTAATCACTTACACATCTTACTGCTCAAATCTGTGATTAATCCATCATCCGTTTGGTTTGACACATTTTTGTGGGAACCAAGTACAAGACAACTTATAGGTGTATAGTATAGCAGACCATTTTATCCACTGATCATGTACTTATTTATTTGTGAAAATAGGACACTAAATAATTGATCATCAGTAGATTTTTTTTCACCACATTGTGGAAGTCAAGTATGCAAGACCATCTAATATTTAATTATGTAATTAACTTATTTAAATCAATGATGACAACATCAGTCATGAGTATGGTTTGGAGCCACATTGGAGACGTGGATGTTGTGATACCAATTGGTTGTTTGATTTTATTGTCTGATGAAACAATGCTTATATCTTCCACAATACCTGAAGTTTGGAGTCACCTTGTGGGATCAAGTATGCCAGATCAAGTCACTGTATGAATAAATTATTTAAATTGATGATAGGGATTAGTATGCAAAATTATTTAAATATTTGTATAATAATTTAAATACATTATTTTCTATTCCATGAAGAGTCAAGTCAAGTCCCATCTTGGGGAGTTAAATATGCATCATCATCACATTTTTTTGATTAATTTGGTATTTTTTATTTTAAACTTAATTTTATTTTTAATTCAAATAAGGATATTCACCTCTATCATTTGCATTGCTCAGATTTATTAAACATTACCTTTTCATCAGAGAAATTCTCAGAACATGAAAATAATTCTGAGTTGTATATCTGTCACTTACCAGTATCCTGTCTTTTTTCTTATTTTACATATAGATCATAGTTCCCCCTCACTCCCTCTCTTCACCTCCCTCTCTCCTATCCTCCCATGCAACCCGATCACCCTCTCCTCCCATTTCCACCCTCTGCACCACATGTATGGTAATGCCTTTAGGAGGGCACAACTAAATCTGTTATGTCATTTGGAGTAGGAACTAGGCCATTCCTCCTGCCTCTACATTAAGGGAGTATCCCCTCATCGGGAATGTGCTCCCAAAATCCTTTTGTACACCAGGTGTACATACTACTTCCAATGTCCGAGGAACCTCAGACTGCACAGGCCTTCTAAATGAGACCCATATTTATGGGGTCTGAGTTGTTCTAATGCTGGGTACACAGCTATCAGTCTGGGGGCCCATAAGCTTCTCCTTGTTCAGGTCAGCTGTCTTTGTGGATTTCTGTAGCTTGGTCAGGTCCTTCCACTCTGCATGTTTATTCAGGTTGGCCCAGTGTTTAGCTGTGGGTGTCTGCTTCTGCTTCTGTCAGCCACTAGATGAATGCTCCATAATTGTGGATAAGTTAGTCATCAAACTTATTACCAGGGAAGGGAATTTATGGTAGCCTTTCCACTGTTGCTCAAGTTGTTAGTTGAGATCAGGCTTGTAGGTCTCTGAACATTTCTCTAGAGTCAGTTTTCTTTTCTAACCTATAATGACTCCCTCTTGTCTGGAGTTTCTCTCTCTCTCTCTCTCTCTCTCTCTCTCTCTCTCTCTCTCTCTCTCTCTCTCTCTCTCTCTCTCTCTCTCTCTCTCTCTCTCTCTCTCTCTCTCTCTGTCATCTGCTCCTCCCCTGACTCAATCTTCCTAGGCCAATGTGCTTTTCTTTGATCCTCTTGTGTTTCTCCTAGCTCTTTCTCCACTCACTGCCCTGCCACTCCCAATATGCTCAGGAGATCAAGTCCCTTTTTCTCTTCTGTGAGGGAACTTGTTTGAGTCACTTAGACTCCTCTTTGTATTCTAGTTTCTCTGGAGGTGTGAGTTATAGGTTGTTGATTTTTTGCTCTATGTCCACAATTGACATGTATCAGTGAATACATACCATGTTCCTCTTTCTGTGGCTGGTTATCTCATTAAAGATGGTTTCTTCTAGTTTCAATTCCATCCATTTTCATGCAAATTTCCAGATTCCTTTTTTTTTAAGCAGAGTAATATTCCATTGTGTAAATGTGCCACATCTTCTTCATCCAGTCTTTAGTTGAGGGACATCTAAGTTGCTTCCAGGTTACTGGTATTTTAAATAATGCCGCTACAAACATAGCTGAACATGTATTCATTCATTCATTCCATGGATGTAGATAATTATGGTATATGCCTAAGAAGGGGATTGCCAGATCCTGTGCTAAACTGATTCACATTTTACTGAGGAATCACCATACTGATCTCGGAAAAAACTGTACAAGTTTGCACTCCCAGTAGCAGTGGAGGAGTGTTTGCATTTCTGCTCATCCTCTCCAGCACAAGTTGTCATTGGTGTTTCTAATTTTAGACATTCGTGCAGCAGTAAGATGGTATTTCAAAGGTGATTGATTTGCATTCTCCTGACAGTTAAGAATGTTTAAAACTTTAAGTGTGTTTCAGCATTATTTAATTCTTCTACTGAGAATTCTCTCTTCAGTACTGTTCCCCATTTTTCAATAGTGTTATTTGTTGTTTTGTTGACTAGATTCTTTTGTTCTTTGTATATTTTAAAGTTCAGCCCTCTGTCAGATGTAGGATTGGTGACAATCTTCCCATGTTGTGGGATGTCATTTGGTCTCATCAACTGTGTCCTTTGCCTTAGAGAAGGATTCTCAGCTTGAAGAAGTCCCATTTATTAATTGTTGATCTCAGTGTCTGTGCTACTGAACTTATGTTCTGAAAGCAGTCTCCTGTAGAAATTTTTTCAAGGGTACCTCCCACTTTCTTTTCTAATAGACACAGTGTGGCTGGATGCATGGCGAGGTCTTTGATCCATTTCAACTTGAGTTTTGTGCATGGTGATTGTTGGAACTCAGCAGTGTGTGGACACCGCCTCTGATGATGGGCAGGATGCCTATGGCCACATCATCATTACATCAGGATTACCTGACTGTTCAAGCTTTTACCTGGTGGCCCAGGGAAGGAGTTACCCTATGCCAAAGCTTTTCTCTATCTCTCTGCTAAACACTCTCTTTCATCTTCCTCCTCACCACCTAATGTTCTTCTAGGCATGCACACTGAACCTACTACAAAAGGAGAATCCATAACTAACTCAGGATATATTATGACCATGTTAAAGGCCTCCCGCCTCCACAAAGCTATAGAGATTATTCATTGCCAGTCTCATCAGACTGACAGCTCCATTATCTCCAATGGAAACAACTGGGGTGATGAAGCAGCTAAATTGGCAGCCCTCAGAAGCCCACACTCACCACATCCACCACAGAGAGTCCTGACACTACTACCCACATTCTCACAGTCACCTCCTAATACTCGACAAATTCTATCCTATTTACACCAGCTCTTTCATCCTAACAGCAAGGCCCTTTCTCATTTTGTTGAGGCTCACCTCCAGTCCACTCCTGAGTACTTGGAGTTCTTAAAAACTATAACTGTCTCTTGTAAAACCTGTCAGATATCAGATTCTAACTCTAGGTATCTTAGCTTCCCTTTTCCTACCCCCCAGGCCAGGGGCTCTCTCTCCCAGGGACTGACTGGCAACTTGACTCTACCCACTTGCTTACAGTCAGATGGGTCAAATATCTCCTGGTATTGGTTGATACCTTCTCAGGGTGGGTGGAAGTTTTTCCAACTACTAACAGGAAAGCTCAGACAGTCTCTGACACCCTTCTCACAGAAATAGTTCCACAGTTTGAAATCCCAGCTTCTCTTCAATCAGACAATGGCCCTGAGTTCACCTCTCAGATTTCACAAGTCTTATCTAAAGCTCTAAACATCCCTTAGCATTTCCATATCCCCCATCACCCCCAGTCCTCAGGAAAGATAGAGCACACTAACTGTTCCCTAAAAAGCGTTCTTGTTAAAATGTCACAGGAACTTCACCTTGACTGGCTAAAACTCTTGCCTCTGGTTCTATTCAGGCTCAGGGCCCTCCCCAATTGACCCCTTCTCATCTCACTCTTTGAACTTATGTATGGGAGGGTAGTTCTAACACCTGGTCTCTCACCTGAACTGTCACCGCTCCCTGACCACCTGCTTACACCATTACTTCATCATCTCCATTACCTGCTATGGAACTTTACTGACCACTCCCTGCCTTGACCTTGTGCCAACTTCTGTACATCCCCAATTAAAATCGGGGACCAGGCCCTTCTCTCTCCCCAAGACCAACGCCCCTCACCCCTTTCCCCTAAATGGCAGGGCCCCTTCAAGGTTATCCTTGTCACTCCAACATCTGCTAAGCTTGAGGGCCTTTCCCACTGGATTAATCTATCCCACCTCAAACCATTTACTTCATCACCCAAAACTAATCTCTCATATACAGCAACTACAACAGGACCCTGCTCCCTTAAGCTCTGGAGGACACCGAGATCAACTACACTGTCTCCTATTCTAGAAGATTAAGGATTCATTCCTGTAACCTCACCCTGCTAGATTGGAAGCTTCATGCTTTTGTTCCTGTCCTCAGGCTGACGTAAAACTTTTAACCTAACCAATTAGTTGTTGTTACAGGAATGACACCCACGTATCTAGAAACACAAATCATCAAACACTTGTAACTCCTAAGTAAAAGTAACATCTCTAATATAAACATGTTCCTAATATCTCTAATATTTATTTTTCACAAACCCAATGGATTCTTTACGTTCCAAGAAGCTGAAATGGATCCATTTAAACAGGTCAGATTCACTCCAAATAAGTATTATTCAACTTCTTCCTGGCCTCGTGACTTCCTTCCCTTGTCCTGTGACCTTCTTGGGTTCTCCTCCCCCACCTCACATTTCTCCTATTAAGTACTAAGACCTAAAAAGAAAAACTTAACCTTGTCCTCTGCTCTGCTAACATCTCTTCAGATCTCAGAGAGATGCCAGATTTCCATACTGTCAGGACTGCGATGAAACAAAGCAGCTCCCAGGACGTGGCAGCATTCCAACTTTCTAGGATACCCCAAAAGATGATCAATGCACCAAGTCAGCAGGAAGCAGTCTTTAGAGAACTCAATGCCCTTATTCACTGACCTGCCATGCCCAACTGCCACCTTTTTAATAACAATAAGTGGTGGGAAGGTTGGGACTCAGCAGCCTGTGGACCCCTCCTCTGATGATGAGTGGGACACCTATGGCCATGTCATCACTACATCAGGCTTTACCTGACTGTTCAAGCTTTTACCTGGTGGCACAGGGGACCCGGATACACATGCACAAGCCCCCTTTTTAAAGCAAGCGCCCCAAACTCCACTCTCTCTCTCCCTGCTTTTGGTTGGCCAACAGCTACCCCTTTTCTCTCCTCTCTCTCAATAAACTCCACATGGGCGCTGAGTCTTGTGTTTGTGTTTCTTAGGCAATAGCAGCTGCAAAAGAACAACAGCGATAGAGAGAGGTGTATCTCTAATCTTCTACATACCATCATTCTGTTGTGATAGCTCCATTTGTTGAAGATGCTTTACTCCTCCTATTGTATATTTTTAGCTTTTTTTCAAAAACCAGGTGTTCTTATGTGTGTGGGTTAACATCAAGGTTTTTTGATTCAATTCTGTTGGTCTACCTGACAATTTTTGTGCCCATACTAGGCTGTTTTCAGGACTCTAGCTCTGTAGTAGAGCTTAAAGTCAAAGACGGTGATGCTTCCAGAAGTTGCATTTTTTTCCATGTAAAGTTGAGTATTGTCCTTTCTACGTCAGTGAAGAATTGTGCTGGAATTTTAGTGGCGATTGCATGCATCTGTAGATTGCTATTGGCAAAATTTCCATTGTTTAAGATAAATAATCTTACCTATCGAAGAGCATGGGAGATCTTTTCATTTTCTGTTATCTTCTATAATTTTTTGCTTTAAAGACACAAAGTGCTTCCTATATACACCTATCACTTGTTTTGTACACATTAACTCAAGCTATGTTATGTTGTCTGTGGCTATTTTAAAGGTAGATTACCCTGATTTTTGTCCAAGCCTCTTTATTGTGTGCATATACTAGGTCTACTAATTTTTTTAGTTAATCTTGTATCCTGCTAATTTGATGATTGTGTTTATGAGCTGGAGAGATTACCTAGTATTATTTTTGAGCACATATGTAAACTATCATATCATTGGAACATAATGACAGTTGTATTTCTTTTTTTTTAATTGTATCCCCTTGATCTCCTTTTGTTGTCTTATTGTCCTTGCAAGAATCTCACGTATAATATTTTCAATTTACCAAGAGAGTGGGCAGTGTTGTCTTCCTGATTTTTTTCTGAATCACCTTAAGCTTCTTTGGATTCAGTTTGATGTTGCCATTTGGAAGGAGAAAAGCTTTTTCAACAAATGGTACTAGCACAACTGGATTATGGTGTGTTGAAGACTGCAGAAAGAACTATGTCTATTGTCATGCACACAACCAAAGTCAAAAATGGATCAAAGACCTCAACACAAATATAGCCTTACCAACACTTTTAGAAAAGAATGTGACTGCTACTCGTGAACAAACTGGTAAAAGAGACTGCTTCGTGAACATAACACGAGTAGCAGACATTGACTGAGCTCAACAATTGACAAAAGAAACCTCATGAAACTGAGAGGTTTCTATAGGGCAAACGACATAGTCAACAACACCAAAAGGGAGCCCACATACTGGGAAATTATGTTCACTAACCACCCATGTGACAGAGGGCTCATCACCAAAATATACAAAGAACACAAGAAACTAGTCTCTAAACATCAAATAACCCTATAAAATTAGGGTATAGTAGCGAATAGAGAATTTCCAATAGAGAAAAACAAAATGTCTGAAAGACACATGAGAAAGTGCTCATCATCCTTAGCCATCAGGAAATGCAAATAAAAGCAACTCTGAGATACTAGCATAGTCCTGACAGAATGGACAATTTTAGGTAATAACATAACATTTGTTATTTCATTCAGGAGTCCTTTCAATATTCTTCACTGAATGAATACTCATCAGTTTTGCATCTAGATAAGGTCCATGTGAAATGCATTCAATCATACATTGGGTGCTGATAAGATGCCAACTCGGGAAAACTATGTGCTTTGTCCTTCTAGATGTTGAATTAAGTTCTTGAAATATCAAGGCCAGAAGATTCTGAGATTAGAACTTACACCACAACTTTTATCTCTATATGCTATATTTATTTTATATTGACTGATATTCGCTCTACTTTACAAGATGTTTGCTAGGTACCCAAGCTACAAAATTGTATGTAGGCAGAAATTATGCACACAAGTGTGAATATAAATAAAAGGATATGATTGGAGGACTGAGAAAGAGTAATTCTATATTCCATCAGCTTCATTATCAGAGAACATAATCTAGTGAGATGACAATATAATTTTACATTTTTCAGTGGATCACATTGATAGATTTTCATGTGTTGAACTATGCCTGCATCAGTAGGCCTACTTGGTCATGATGGATGATTTCCCTGATGTTTCCTGGGATTCTATTTGCCAGTATTTTATTGAGTATATTTGCATCAATGTTCATGAGGGATATTGGTGTCTGGTACTCTTTCTTATTTGTGTCTTGTGTGTCTTGTGTACCAAGGTAATTTTAGCCACACATAAAGAATTTGGGAATGAACCATCTGCATTTATTTTTTGGTATAATTTGATGAGTATTGGTATTAGCTCATCTGTGAATTTCTGGTAGAACTCTGCACTAAAGACATCTGGCCTTACCCTTTTTTGGTTGGGAGGCTTTGATGACTGATTATATTTTAAAAGAGGTTATATTTATATTTATTTATTTATTTTTCATGGGGGTAATATTTGAGCATGGATTCTTTTATATTATTTTTAAATTTTATTTTATATATTGACCCCAGTTCCCTCTCCCTCATTTGCTCTCTCCCTTCCACTTTCCATCTCTTCCACCCTCTCATGCCCCCAGACCACCCTCCCCTCCCATCTTCCCCCACAACACATGTAGGGTGATGCACTCCAGGAGTGGTCATCAACATCTGTCAAGTCATTTCAAATAGGGACAAGGAATTCTCTCCTAGGTGTATCCCTCCATGGGGGATGGGCTCACAAAATCCTTTAGTGTACCAGGAATACATATTGGTTCCCTCTGTCTGTGGTCCCTTATACTGTTCAGGCCTTCTAGTTGAGACCCATGTTCACATTTTCTGAGTCAGTCCCATGCTGGATTCAGAGCTATCAGTTTTGGGGACCATTAGATTCTCCTTGTTCAGGTCAGCTGTGCTTATGCATTTCTGCTTGGGTCAGTGTTTGGTTGTAGGTGTTTGATTCATTTCCATCAGCAACTAGATCAGGGCTCCATGATGGTGGATAAGTTAGTCATTGACCTCTTTATTAGAAAAGGGCATTTATGGTAGTGTTTACACTGTTTCTTAAATTGTTAGTTGGAGTCAGTCTTGTAGGTCTCCAGACATTTGTCTAGATATAATTTTCTTTTCAAAGCTATAATGGCAGCTCCTTCTTTTGTGGTCTCTCTCTCACTCTCTCTCTCTCTCTCTCTCTCTCTCTCTCTCTCTCTCTCTCTCTCTCTCACACACACACACACACACACACACACACGAGAGGGTATGTTCCCCAAATGTGATCAAGTCTAGAAATGGCCAGAGTTTCACCTAGAGGAAGCATCATGATATGACCAAGACAAGTGTGGAGTGTGGCAATCTCACGGGGCTCCTTGCAATTCTTCATCCACATCCTGGCCTTCACTGTCCTCTATTATGTAAAGAACAAGCAGCAGCACCAGAGGCACAGGCAGCAACATAATGGTTGTCAAGGCAGCATTGCTAGGGACAACATCACAAAGAGTGAGGAGCTGATCTCTCTTGGTTCTGCAGGTGAAGACAGCTCCATCATTGCTGCCACAGCCCCTGCTTCTGTGGACCCAGCCACCACAGTAGACTCATTTTGACTGTAGTGACTTGGTGGTGTGTCATGACATGTGCCTGACAGAGTTTATTAGAAAAGATTTTCTGATCATCTTATTATTAAATTATTGAATTTTTAAAATCGGTGATGGCTGTGTCCTTCATGGCTCAATTCTGATGCACCCTCTTGGGAATTGATAATGTGAAACCATCCAGATTTTACTTGATTATTTAATCATTTAATCATTATTATATAATCAGTAAATCACTGGATCTCACAGTGTCCCTTAAGCTCTGGGTGCTGTTCCTGTCTCCAATCATATGCTGAGTCCATCACACAGCAACCAAACCCTAATTGATGACGCTATCATCATTTAAATAATTCAGTAAGTAAATAATTGGATGGTCCTTCATACTTAATGCCCATAATATGGAACCAAACTCCAGTGATTGTCAAAGAAATAATACATAGATGATTAAATAATGACACACAATTATCTTCCAGGGAAGACTGGCCAGACTCTAGTCCTGAAGGACAACATCATCTTTTTAAGTAACTAATACACAATGATAAAATGAGATGGTGTTGCAAACTTAAATCCCACAGAGTGGAGTCAGACTGAACTCCTACTGGAATAATGATTTATTTAAAAAATTAAATAAATAAATAATTAGATAACCTTGCACATAAAGTTCAACAAGGTAGCACCAAACTCGAAGTATCATGGCTGATGTAATGATCTATTTAAATGACTAAATAACCAAGTAATGATATGATAGCACATCATCAACTTCCTCATTCTGATTGCAAACGTTACTAATGGTTCATAATGTCATCATCATTTTGAACAATTTAGTTACATAATTACATGATCTGGCATACTTGATCAAACAAGGTAGAACCAAACTCCAGTGATTTTCAAGTATTTAATGACAAGTTTTATAGTTAAATGAGTGTAACATCAGATGATGTGACAGTTTGGCATATTTGCCTCCCACAAGAAGACCCCAAACTCCTGTTATCACTGAATAAATAATGACAGATTTTGATAATTAAATGATTCAAAAATTAAATTATTTGATGGTATTTTATACTTGACTTCTAAAAGACTTAGCAAAACTCAAGAGATGATTGATTATTTAATCATAGATTTGAACAAAAAAAATGAATGAGTAATTAGATAATATCTCATGATTCACCCATAGGGAGATAAGAAAATTATACCATCTTTGATTTAATAATGAAATAATGAAATGACTTGCCACAATTATCTCCATCCATGTGTAAAATTTACTTATCATCTATTATCCTACTTTAAATGTCCTACTTTAATAATTAAATAATTACATAATTAGAGGATAATATAGTCTGCCATATTGAACAACCACAAGTTGTCTCTTGATTGATTCCCATAAACTTGTGCCAAACACCATGGACCAGCGATTATTTAATCACAGATTTCAGTAGTAAAATATGTAAATGATTATATGTCATTATGGATGCAGGTATTAAAAGGTTATCAGATAGTTGATGTTGAGCAGCTTCCTCATTTGTGATGAACTGCTATCCAATTATCCCTCAGTCTAGTGTAACAAATTCTGAAAGAATGCTAGCAATGGAAAACTCATCTTTTGTTGAATAATTGTGAATCTATTTATCTTCTTAATCCATAGTTTTACTCCTAAGGGAAGATGATATTCATCAACAGTCTTTGAACCAATTCTCCACAGACTATATTTCCTGATATTAGGTAATCTGGAATTGAGTAATATTAATAGCTCTAGGCCAACTTCCAGGGGTTTGGTTATGACTTGGTTAGGAGAATCAATTTACACAAATGCCATCATTAAATGTTTTATGAGATACATATCTTGGAACACTGAAATTGCCAGTTATAACATTACATCTAAATACTCTCTGGTTCTTGGCCCATGATACCAAAATATAGAATTCTAGCATAGTTGCCAGGCAACATTTATGATCCAACATTCTGTCACATTCTTGTATACCTCCCACATTCTAAAATAAGCATACCCACTAATGGGATAACACTATAGCCTCACTGATTTTCTCCCTAAAATGCAAGGCTTTTTTTAGTTATAATTATTTTCAAGTCTATTAAGCAACTACATGCTCATAGTGATATATACACATGACAACGAAGGCATCATTATGCCATTCAACTACATAGATTAGTATGTAAACATATTTCATATGCTCCAGTTTTCTTATTTCCAGAATGGAGACGAGAGCATCAATGGCCTCTTCCTTAATTCTTTTTTTATTTACTGAAATGAATATAAGCTTCTCTTCATTTTCTTCCTTTTAGAAGAGCTTGACCCCATCCTATGGGTGAAAATATGGGGAGAAACTAGGTGAGTGAATAATTGTAGGAATGCACAAAGGCACAAAGATAAATAAATACCCAAACACTTTGGACACAAAAATGACAATCATGCTAAGAAACAGTGATACCAACATAGCTTCCATGTAACAAAAACAAATAGCTTACATTGGACCACTTGAGAATTACTGTAAAAAAAAATGAGTGTCTCCCGAAGATGCCTTTGTGCTCAGACATCTGGAAGAAGTCTAGACAATAAAACATTCATATTCCCAATAGGTGGAAATGGTGTATTTTTTATTACCTAACATTTTGTTTCTATAGATGTTTGTCATCATATAGGGTAATATAACTCGAAAAGGAATATTAACCTCAATATTTTTCTTTGATATGGGCTTTGGTTTATTGACACAAATGTAAAGTTGTTTTTTGTTTTATTTTGTACTAGATATATGCTTCTACCCTTGTTTAAGCTATTGCACTTATGCAGCTTATTTAAAAATAATGTATAATTAAGAAAAACAGGTTAAAATTAGTCATTTATAACAATCAAATATGTAGTCAAATTAGGCAACTTTTCAAGGGTAAACGGGTATATTGAATAGATAGATGACCTTCAAACACTTCTATCATCTCCAGAATATACCATTCAAGATCATTAATAACCTAGGGCTTCTCATGACAGTGCGGCCTCTTTGCTCAAATCAACACCAATTACTTCATAAACGGATGGTTTGCATAGAAGAACCTTCATATTGAGTTTGCTTTCATTGTGTCAAAACTCGTCATTTGGATAAGAAAATCTTACTTTGACTGCTGAATGTATGCTCTATGAAACAGACAATCAGGATTCAAATGGAAATATTGCTGTAGTTACCATCCCTGCCAGGCCAGGTTTCACTGCTGACACCTCCCCTGATAAGCTTCTTTAAATCAGGACAGCCATGCAGTTTGCATGCTCCTTTGTTTTGCTAACTGGCACATATAGACTTAAACTCTAGGAGTAACCCCAGGGGGGAAAGGTCGAAAAGCCCACTGTCATTTTACTCTGCCTTGTCCAGGTATTATCTCAGCTGTTACAATATTAAAAGACATTTCTGAAATCAACACAGGGAACTATCTGGGGCCCTAATACATTTCTCTCTCTCTCTCTCTCTCTCTCTCTCTCTCTCTCTCTCTCTCTCTCTCTCTCTCTCTCTGGTGAACGTGGTTGTGTTGGTGTCTGTGTTTAAGCTCTGTGTGATTAATGGACATGAATCTAGTTCTGTGAGATCCCACAAACTGTCTCAGATATAAGAGTAACAAATATGGTTGTCATTGCAGGGTTGAAAGAGAGAAACAATTTGGTTTGTAGGGTAATTCTTACAGGGCTCCATCCCTCAGCCACAGTTTAGATTCATAAAATGTCTGGTTGGTCACATCCTCTCTATCTATCTATCTCTCTATCCTCTGTCTCTCTCTCTCTCTCTCTCTCTATATATATATATATATATATGTGTGTGTGTGTGTGTGTGTGTGTGTGTGTGTGTGTGTGTGTGCATTTGAGTGTGTGGTGTCGGTGATGATAAGAAATAATTGGTCCTAAATCATAATACCTACAAAAATAGAGAATATTGAGGTAATACTCATAAAATGAATTGTAAAATGATCATACAAAAAAAATCAATGAAATAAACACTCAGTTCTAAAGAAGGATAACAAAAGATGAAAAATCTTTACCTATCAAATAAAAATACTTACAGAAGGCATACTAAAATAATGACACTGCAGGACATAATGTAGATGCAAAAGAAAAGTTAAGAATAAAATAATGAAAAAAGGAGAGATGAAATGGAGGAGGACAGGATAGGGAGCCTGGAAAATAAAATTTTTCATAAGCCAAAGCCATACATTGAGGCACCTACTCAATTCTTGTTTTGAATCCCTGCTAAGAATTCTCTCAAATGAATCTTAAATATGTATCCTGTGCATGTCAGGTAAAAGAAAATATAGTTGGATTGCTAAGACAGAAAGAGCCCTAGTGCTAACCAATTGAAAGTGGAATCACATCAATACAAAGTACTGTAGACAAATCTAAAGCCAATAATATGTAGCATAGACAAAAAATCTGTATCTCACTATTCCTTTCAATTGAAAGGCAATTTATTTGTTGTTAAGCAGGGTCACAATTTAGGCACTCTGTTAGGAAAATGGTTCTAATTAGTTGTCAGTGACAGGCACCCATGTAACCATAACTAATCTTCTGAATTTTTGGCAGGGGTAGGGTAACCAAGATTTAGTCACTGGAAACATGTTATAGTTGAAGATTGTGCAGGATTTTCATTCCCAATTAAATGTGACACTCCTCTAGTATGAGTGTGCAGAACCCATACTATTAGAGATGTATGAAACCACTTAGTATTACAAGAACATGATCCAGAAGATTCAGAAAAAAACATTAACATGGGACCAGGAAGTAGAGTTCCACACCTCTCAGCATGGTGCAACAACATCTAGACATGAACACTGTGCAGAAACTTCAGTTATTATCTGAAACCCTAGTTAAAAGAGTGCCACAAATGCCTTCAGTTTCACTAAGTGGCATTCACACTGTTGATCAAAAAGTTCAAACAGCATCAGATATGCTTATTTGGTAAGCTGCTACAGAAGATTTAAGAGAAAAAACAGAAAAACAGAAACTCTCAAAACACACCATCTACTTTGTATTAATATTTGGCATGTGGGTTACTTGAAGAAATGCTTTACACACTAGCAGGATGCTACATTACCTCAAAAAAATATCCCTAGTATATATAGAAGACAAAGGGGCTAAGAAAGAAATCAGAGAAACAGCACCATTAACAATAGCCACAAAAAACATAAAGTATCACCAAACAAGTGAAACATCTATCTAGCAAGAACTTTGTGCCCTTTAAGAAAGTAATTAAAGAAGATACCAGAAAATGAAAGGAACTCCTGTGCTCTTGGATAGGTAGGATAATCATAGTAAAAATGTTAATCTTGCCAAAATAAATCTACAGATTCAATGCAAGTCTCATAATTTGCAGCACAATTAATTACAGACCTTGAAAAGATAACACTCAAATTTATATGAAAAAAGACACAATATAGATAAAATTACCATGTACAATAAAGAAAATTCAGGAAGAATCACCATATCACACTTCAAGCTCTAATATAGAGCTATAGCCTTTAAAAGAGCTTGGTACTGGCACAAAAATAGAGAGCTACCCCAATGCAATCAAATTAAAAATCCTGATATTAACCCAAACACCTACAAAGACCTGATATTTGACAAAACCGCTAAAAGTATTCAATGGAAGAAGAAAAGCATCTTCAACAAATGTTGCTGGCACAACTTGATCATCATGTATAGAAGATTGCAGATAGACCTATGTCAAGTGCCATGCACAAAACACAAGTCAAAACGGATCTAAATCCAGCCAAACTGAACCTCTTAGAAGTGAAAGTGGGAGGTACCCATGAAAAAAATTGCTACAGGAGACTTCTTCATGAACATAACTCAGGTTGCACAGACATTGTGATCAACAATTAATAAAAGGTATCTCCTGGAACTGAGAAGTGTCTGTAAGGCAAAGACACAGTTGAGAAGAACAAACCACAGCCCAGACAGGAACAAGATCTTCACCAACACTATATCTGACAGAGGCATGACCTCCAAAATATACAAAGAACTCAAGAAACTAGTCGACAAAACACCCAAAAGCCATACTAAATAATGACGTACAGAACTGCAGAGAGAATTCTCAATAGAGGAAATCAAAAAGGAAGAAAGAAAGTGCTTAACATACTTATCTATCAGAGAAATGCAAATCAAAACAACGATGGCTTAGTATCTTACTCCTGCAATATGGCAATTCCTCAGAAAAATGGAAATCAGGACCTGACAATCCCAATCTTAGGCATATACCCAAATGATCTATATCCATGCAACAAAGACATTTGTTCAACTATGTTTGTAGCAGCATTATTAGTAATAGGAAGACACTGGAAGCAACCTAAATAATTCTACTCAGAAGAATAAAGAAGACATGTCACATTTATGCAATGGAAATCTACTCTGTTTGGGGGAAAAAAAAGAAACACTGGAATCTTGAAGTTCGCAGGCAAATGGATGGACTTGAAGAAACCATGCTGAATGAGGTAACCCAATCACAAAAATTGGGACATGGTATGTACTTACTCACATATGGATTTTAGACATAAAATCAAGGATCACAATTCACACTGCCAGAGAAACTAAGATACAAGGAGGGATCTAAGAGTTTCATACAACGTCCCTCACAGAAGGGGAAAGGAACAAGATTTCTTGAGCACATAGCTAGTTGTTTGAGAGTGAGAGAATTGAAATCTACTAGAGAGAGAAAGGAAGAAGAGGAAAGCACATGGAACTAGGAAGATTGAGTCAGGGGAGAATAGACAAGAGAAATAACAAGAGATAGATACCGTAAAAGAGGAAGCCTTTATAAGTTTGAAGAAAACACTGACACTAGAGAAATGTTCAGAGACTTACAAGTCTGACCACAAATAACAATTTTAGCAATAGTCAGTATGCTCCTATAAATGCCCTTCCCAAATAATGAGAATGATAACTAACATAGAGCACTCATCTAGTAGATGATGTAAACATCAGACTCCCACAGCTAAACACTGAACCAAACTGGGATCCAGATTCAGAGTGGCTACAGAAATATACATATATAGCTAACCTGAACAATAAGGAGTTAATGGGCTCTCAGACTGATAAGTGGGAAACTAACATTGTACCGGCTCAGATGCCCAAAACATGAGTTTTAGTCAGAAAGCTTGGGCAGTCAAAGGGGCCTCTGACACTGGAAGCACTATGCATTCCTGGTGCACGAAACTCTTTGAAAGCACATTCCCCATGGAGGAATAGTTCTTTAACCTAGAGACAGGAGGGAATGCCTAGTCCCTAACTCCAAAAGACATAACAGTTTTTATTGATGCCTCCTAGAAGGTTTCAACTTTCATGTCAAGTAGGGGAGAATGATATGGGAGGGATGTCAGGGGGCATGTGAGGGAGATAGAGGGAACTGTGATTGGTATGTAAAATAAAAAAAGAAATGCTTTATAACAGGAAAATAACAGGCAATTGCATTAAAAATCACATTTCCTATTGAAGGAAATTTAAAAATGAAAATTGAAATGTAGTAAAGAGGAAAAGTAAAATGCAGCTTTTAAAAAATCAGATCTCAACAGAGGACTTCGAAAATTTTAAAGACAGGAAGGCCCAAGGAAGTACAAATTGGATGTTGGACAGATATCAAAATAAATAATATTTATTAAACCAGTGGTGTATATTTGTACTTATCTAATTGTTTGTGTAACAATTCATGATAACATAACCACAAATATTCAAGGGATTAACTAAGGTGTCCTAATAAGCACATGAATAAATATTTATTTATTTTAAAATTTTATTATTTAATATGAAAACAAGAAACGATGTTGGGTAATGAATCATTATTTTTCTTAGCAGTACACTTTCTAAGATTCCCAATATAACTCATGTTTCTCCAGATGTTTGAGTAGAGTTCATATCTACATTCAGATATTTGATTTATGTTTTTATTTTCATAATGGTAAACGTAAGAAACTGGCAGAAAAATGCAAGTGTAAATGGGAGGTTTTATTTACTGAAAAGAAGGAGAAATAAAATAAAGACCTTATGGCCTCCAAAATATAAAAATAAAACTGAGAATTATTAGAAAGAACATTTCAAAATGAACACAAAGGGGAAAGTCTAGCACAGTCAGGTCATGTTGTGAACTCAGGACATGATGGCTGGATGTCCTAAGATCCTAGAGTCCTAGAGTAGAAACAGGTAGGGAGACTAAGCACACTTCAGTGGAATTGGAGTATCAGTTTTTAGCTAAGAAGACAGGCAGTGAGCAATTGCAGTTGTGGCTATTTTTGCAGCACCATGCATAGACTCTTATCCCATTATTATTTTGTTTCCATGGTAAGCATAGGCTCCAGTGGAAATGGGAAAATGTGTTTTCTGTTTTGCCTTGGTAAAGAATTCTAGAGGTACACATGCCTTAGGAAACTACAATCCCCATGGTTCCATAGATCTTAAAACTTCATGGATTTTCCACTAATCTTCCAGATAAATTGAGATGTCCTTCAATTCATGTCCTTACAAGAAAATCAGAGAAATGTAATTTATTTATCAGTTAAACAATTCTATGTACAGGTAGTATTTTATATACAAAACCAAGCTGTATTCACTTTACATTCACTCACTGGGTCCTGTGCATTTCAAATCCCCATTCATCGTCCTACCATAAGACTTTAAGGTGGCAAGGCACAAGTTTAGAAAATGAAAACCAGAAATGTTTCTCCAAGCTTGATTCACTAGAATGGTATTGGTATTGAAATTTGCATAAGATTCTCATTTACATCAAAATGGGGCACACATCCAGTACAAATTGTATTACCTCATTCCTGAGGAAATCAAACAAAATCTTGCACAGGGACATGGTGAGCATCTGTGTGGTAGAGGCAGGTAGACATTTCAAGGGAATGTCAGGTTCATGACATTTACTTTGTTCTATGTGGGCACACACTTCCTTCCACAAAACAAACTCAATGTGGCAAAGCCTGGCACAGTTACAGAACTGGCATTTGTTTATTGCTTGTCACATTCTTGGATGTAGGAGTTTAATCAGAAATGAGACTCGGTTGTCTGCTGAAGAGAAAGGTCATTGGTGAAAATAGGCACTTAAGCCTCTGATAAATACTGACTTTGTATTATAAAATAAAAATTTTGGAGATATAGAAGGAGAAGATGAAAGAGAAAGTAAAGAAGGAGCTGGAATAAAGGAAAAAGAAAGGAAAGAAGATACAAAGAAGAGGGAGAAAGTAGTGGAGGGAAGGAGAGGGGGATGAGTCTTAGTGAGGTGATGCTGAGTTTAGTGGCAATTGGCTGCATACACTATTTCCTTTCTTCTTGTCTGGGGGAGGATGTGATTGCCCAAGCTGTATAGGGACATACAATATTGATAAACAGAAATTATTTCCAGAATTGTAAAATATTACTTTCAGTAAAAATGTATAATTTCATAAAGTGAAGAGTTATCATGTAATTGGGAATTGTTGAATATATATACAGTATTTCAACATGTACTTGTAAAGTGCCAAATTAAGTAACAGCAATGCAATGTACAATTAACAGGTGTTTGGGGCGTTGTACTGCGCCTACCCCTGCCAGCAAGGAAGACGCAGCTCCAGGAAGATCTTATTTATGCAGGTTTAATCAGGATCCTTGAAACATGTTCATCTGACCCACAAGAGCCCGGGGGACCCCTGCACAGGCTTAAATACCCTTGAGCTAACCAACCCCAGTGAGCTATGTAGACCCTGCAGATAGGCTTCTCTAATGTGGAAGCAGAAAGGCTGAACAGACTTAACCAAATAAGGGCTTGTTTACGCCAGAGAGCCCTCACCAATGGGAAGGTGTAAGGCAGAAGCCAGTGCCACTTTAAGGCATGGCACTTCGCGGCTCTCTGCAGGGCCTCATTGCAAAAACATGTCCAAATTCTAATTATTTGCAGATTTAATGCATTTTGAGAGGAACAAATGTAATGTCTAACAATATATATATATATATATATATATATATATATATATATATACACTAAGACAATTGTAGGTATATAAAATGCTGTTAAATAAACCATGATCTAACACTGTACTGTAGCATTTATTAATATTTGTTGCCTGAGAAATAGAATAAAATTTAATTTTATAAATCATTTGTCATTTACTCGGTGACCAGAGAAGTTTCACATATAAATTCTCTCTTCTGATTTTTTTTGGTCATTAACCATTAAAATAAATGTATTAATTATAATTAACAGTTTAAAATATTAAAATAAGTTAATTGTAGTTTATAAGACTAGGATCATACATTCTGTCCCCGTTAGGAATTGTCCTTAAAAAATAACAATTTTTGAATTAAAGCTCTGGCTCCAATTTTGCTACAAACAGATCTATCACTGTAATTTAAATACAGGATTTTTGCACTGTGCAGGGAGGAGGACCTGACAAAAATAGCAGGGCTTGGAGCAAAGAAAAAAGAAATAGAAATGGGAAATATTTTTTCCATCATCATGGCTTACATTATTTGCAAGGATTTCAGATATTATTGGGATATAGATTAGGTTCATGTAATCAAGATCCAGCAATCTCAGCTACCAAGAAACTAAGGTAGTAAAGTAGGCTACCTTAGAGGCAGGAGCTCCAGATGATCAGTCGGATCAACACAAGAACTAAAAGAAAATTTAAAATTAAGGTAAGCACTTTGAATGTCACTCGGGCAAAGAGTTGAATCCTGACATCCTCCCTCTACTGAAAATTGACTTTTGAGAGGGACAGATAAATAATAGAAATGTGTTGCCACACTTTAAAGCTTAGCATCTAGTCTTTAAATTCATTGATGCCTGCTAAGTTATCATGGGTATGGTTTGGGTGGATATCTCATTACAATGTTGTTCTCTTGCTTCAATGTTAGGATAAAACTGAAAGATGGTCATGCATGGGGGCCATGGCCAATTCCATGGCAGGTGAGGGTGACCAAGGTGGGGTACATAGATGCCACGAAGCCAGAGCTTGAGTGAGAAGCTTTATTAAAAAGGGGAAATAAAGGGAATCACACAGGAAAAAGAGATAAAGAGAAACAGAGACACAGAAAGGTGACAGGAGAAAGAGGGAGAATGGAGCACAAAGAGATGAGAGGGGAGAGAGCAGAAATAGCAACAAGAGAGCCAAAAGCCTGAAAGACAGAAGAGGGTGGGGGTATGAGTGGGCAAAGTCTGTCTTTTAAAGGGGTCTTTTGCACCTGTGTGCACACTAGAATTCATGGAACCCTGAGCAGCCCAGATAAAATTCTTCAGTGCATTCTTGCATGTGACAGAGTCAGTCTACCATAATATCTGAGCCTTACAGATTGATTAGAGGCTAACAAGATGTTGCATCTAGAAAAGAAAATTAGCCATTGTAGAGAGCCGCAAAGTGCCATGCCTTAAAGTGGCGCTGCTTTCCGACTTACACCTTCCCGTTAGTGAAGGCTCTCTGGTGTAAACAAGCCCTTAATTGGTTAAGTCTGTTCAGCCTGTCTGCTTCCGCATTAGAGTAGCCTATCTACAGGGCCCACCTGGCTCAATGGGGTTGGTTAGTGCAAGGGTATTTAAGCCTGTGCATGGGTCCCCCAGCTCTCTCTCTCCCGGGCCAGAAGCAACATGTTTCAAGGATCCTGATAAAAACTGCATGAAGAAGATCTACTTGGAGTAACATCTTCCTTGCTGGCAGGGGTAGGCGTGTAAAGATGGTGGCCCGTATGGGGAATTTTTTAGATCAGAACTCCTTGCAGTCAGGGCAGCGCTGGCAAATAACCAAAGTAAGTTGGGACCAAATTTAAGGACCTTGGTAAAGAGGCAATGAGGTCTCCAGTAAGGAGCTATAAAGTCCCAGGTAAGTTGGGACCAAATTAAAGACTGCAGGGAACAAAGCAGCAATAAAGTCTCAGGCATTGAGCGAGCGGTTGTAACAAATGGAGAGTAAAATTTTTAAGATGGGGACTAGTCACTCTCATCCAATTTTTCTGGCTCTTCAGGAGCTACTTTTGTCAAAGAAACTTAAAATGAAGAAAAGCACACTAGAAAGATTCCTGAGCGAATTTGATGCCATTGCACCTTGGTTCGCAGTTTCAGGAGACATCAAGGTAGCGTGCTGGGCTGAGGAAGAATTGCAAGCCCTTGTAAAAGGAGTTCAGAAACAATCCCCTAAGGGGCAGATGGGGAAGGGAGATGAGAAATGGTTATGTGGGGAGGGAAGAGACCCTCCTGGAAAAATGCCTTCAGCACCTTCTCATTATCAGAGTGAGGAAGGGCGGATCCTATGTACAGGGCATTCCTTTTGCCCTGAGGTCTGGAAAGCTGTACAAAATGACTCAAGTTTTTGAAAAAGTAAAAGCCATAAAAGCATGGAAGTCATTATCCAATAAGGGAGAGGTGAATGGTAACCTCACTAAGATACTGCAAGGCCCAATGGAATCATTTTCAGATTTTTATGGCCTGTTTGGTAGAGGCTGAGGGGAGAGATTTTGGCATTATAGCAGCCATAGTTGGTTGCAATCTCTTTTGCTGTTGTGGGTTCAGTCACAGCTGCCATGGCTATGAGTACATCAGGGCAGCCAGCCTCTAAGCTAAATGAGGTGTTCAAGAATGTGGCTACTGCCTTGGATACTCAATCCACAATTGGTGCTCAACTAAAAGGAGGCTTAATGATTGTAAACCAAAGAATTGATCTGGTGCAGGAGCAAATAGATACCTTGTGGCAGCTGGCCCATTTGGTATGTGAAATGAAATATCCAGGCTTGTGTGTTACCAGCATTCAGTATGAGAACTATACATGTGCTGCTAATTTGTCACAACAGTTGTCTAGCTATATTTTAGGAAATTGGTATTCTGACTTTGATGACCTGATGGCACAGCTGCAAGTGACCATCGTTGCAGTAAATTCAACACATGTGGATGCGAGACTGGCTTCTGGATTTTCATCATGGTTCCTGTTGCCATGGTTCATCTGAAAGAGTGGGTGGGAATGGGAGCCATGGCTCTCCTCTTGTTGCTTATCTCATTTGTGGGCCTGTAGTGCCTTTGCAAGATGAGGTTTGCTCAGAAGCTGTATGCAGCTATGGTTGTCCAGGCATTTACAGCCATTGAGGCAGGACTGTCTCCCCAAGCATGGCTTGCAGTCATGAACAAGTATTGATCCTTCACGCTCAGGTTGTATGGCTTAGCACTGCATTCTGAGTTAGCTCTGGAAGTGAGCAATTCCAAGAAGGGCAAGTCTGTTTGCATGTGGGTTGGTGTCCGAGGCCCCACCTCCAGGAAAAAGATGCAGGATGGGTGTGGCATGGACTTGGCTGACTACCAGGATTCAGGGTCATTACAATGCCCACTGCTTTACTGGAGACCAGACCACTACCCCTGCCTGTTGCCTTATTAAAACAAAAAGGGGGAACTGTAGAGAGCTGTGAAGTGCTGCACCTTAAAGATGGTGCTGGCTTCTGCCTTCCACCTCCCCGAGGGTAAGTGCTCTCTAGAGTATACAAGCCCTTATTTGGTTAAGTCTGTTCAGCCTGTCTGCTTCCGCGTTAAAGTAACCTATCTGCAGGGTCCACGTAGCTCACTGGGGTTGGTTAAAGCAAGGGGATTTAAGCCTGTGCAGGGGTCCCCCGTGGCTCCACGGGTCAGAAGAAGCATGTTCAAGGATCCTGATTAAAACTGCATGAAGAAGATCTTCCCCGAGTCGCGTCTTTCTTGCTGGTCAGGGTAGGCATCTTCCAGGGTGGCTAGTCCAAAGTCGCAAAACTTGATTTTCCCTCTGCCATGCAGCAGGATATTGTCTAGCTTTATGTCTTTGTGTGTAATACCATTCTCATGGCAGTAGTCAATTGCACACACTACCTGTGCAAATATGTTCTGGGTCTCCTCCTCCTGCGGATGGCTCACCCTCTCAACATGGCTCACCAGATCTCCACGAGCAGCATGTTCCATCACCAGATAGGTGTATTCTTTGGTGGTGTTGACGTGAAACAACTTGATAATGTTTGGGTGGTTCAATATTTTCAATATGTCGATTTTTGTTGTAATACTCAAGTCATTCTGTGTTTCATTTTGCAGGACCTTGATAGCAACTTGCACCTCTGTGTGAAGGTGGTAAGCTAGCTTCACTTCAGCAAGGTCCCTTTGCCAATGGTCTTGAGGATGACATAGTGATCTGTCAGTCTCTTTTCTTCAGAGGTGCTGGCCTTCAGGTCCACCTCTATGGTCACCTCCTCACTGGTCTTGTAAGTGAGAGTCTTGTTAGTCTCCATGACAACACCAACTGAGAAAACAACAGATTAAAATTTCAAAGAGAAATAGGTCTTGAGTAAAGCTTATAGGTTTCATTTTCTACATGGAGAACTGACAATGTCTGTGTCACAGAAAAATAAAAATAAACAAAACTCAAAAAAACCTACACTGATGATGAAAGCTCAATCTAATCTAAGCTAATTAAATAGATGATAAAGAACATTACAAATGCATAACTGCTTGATTGTTGAAAAGGGCAAATGAAATAGACCCTACCTTATTAAAAAATGATTATGTAGGACAAAATACAGTATATATCTATAGCCAATCTATGGTGCTGTTACAGCGAAAATCGATGTAATGTAAAAATATTTGGTAGCATTTATTAATGCAAATTACAGGGGTTTCCATTTTGATCTGGAGATGATATTATATGTGTGTGTTTGTGTTGTGTGTGTGTGAACATATTTTGAAGATGAAAATGTATTAAGAAATCTATGCAAACCAATTCATTCCATCACCAGTCTTGGGAATAAATTTTTTTCTTTGTTCAATACTAAGTTGTCAATAATTTAAACAATGGAAATCATGTAATAATCTACACTTCAAGGACTTTCTAATGAAAGTATATAGTGCAAAAAGTAACAAAGAACCTAAATTCCTGAAGAAATAATTAAATCACAGAGAATAGTTAGAGTCATGATACAGAATATAACAAAAGTTTTCCTGTGCAGAGGAAAAGAAATGCAGTGTTTTTCAAGAAAAAGATTTCCATTACCAAATTCTAAGGTAATAATTTAGCAACTGTCAAATTTAGCTGTATTCCAGTTCCAAAAACTGCATATTTTGCTCAGACATAATTTGTTGAATATGATAATATCACATTTATAAACTCTATATGGAAAATTGATCTTTAAATAATGTAGAAAATCATACTGTATTAGTAAATAGTCATTTGCTTCCATGAAAACTCATGTCATGGAACATTTCTCAGAAATCCAAGATATCTATGATATATTTTAAGCCATGTATACATTTACAACTTATTTTGAATTTATTCATTCTTTCAATGGTTTTGATAATTTCATACATGATTATGCAATTTATATTTTTTAAATTATACTTTATTTTTAGATCTCACAATACTTCTTTGACGGAAGATAATATAGGCAGGATATTTCCTGATAAGATGATAAATATGAATAATGATAATATTCCAAGGTTTCTCTGTTCTCCATAGAGTGATATAATAAAAAGACTATGTAGGAGGTCAATGATGTCAAAAAATTTCTCATTCAAATTGCTGGTTTTTTAGTGTTTTTTATTCCTTACCATATATTATACCCTGACGATATTTTTCCACTTTCTTCTCTCTCAAACTTTCCCTTCTCTTTCCTGGTTTCTGCTCTTTTTACATCCCCTCAGAAAATGTTATGATTCCCAGGAACATCAACTAAACATGGCATAATATGCTACTATAATACTGGGCAACACAGTAAACAGGAAGGGGTAGCATAAGTAGCCCAAAGAATCAATGAACACCCAACTCTCACTATTAGAAATCCCAAAATAACATTTGGCTACTTAGCACTAACATATATGCAGGAGTCCTAGATAAGACCCCATACAGGCTCCATGTTCTCTGTGAGCAAACATGAGTACCAGTCAGTTTCTCTTTGGGCAATGTTCCTGTGCTTCCCAGAACTGTCTGGTTATTCTGATTCTTATTATGGAAGTATTTTTAAAATGTATACTGTCATGAAATGCAAAGCTAGAGCAAATGGCAAATTTCCAATCATGTGTATACAACCAAAACTGAAAAGAGTGTATAAAAATCCAATGTAGATCAATAATGAGAAACATAGTTCAAATATTCATTTTAAGAAATATCTTAAGAAAATATTTTGATTCCATGACATGATCAGGTTCTATCACAATGAATAGCTGAAAGATGTCCCAGGAAAACTCTCAATGCTCACATATACTGCTAACTATTGATTGTATGGAACCTTATTGTTGTGTCTTATTTCTGAAAAAAACACTCATGTATAACCGCCAACACAGAAAAATTGAGCTGGTGCATACCTAGATGATTCACGACTATTTATTCACAATCATGTAACAGCAATGTTGTCTACAATCTACAGAAGGAGGAACAAAATCATTAATATCACCCATCCACAAACTCTATGATATCAGTGACACATTTGCAAAATAGAGAGATACCATAGTGGCATAAATACAATGTCAATAACCAAACAATTTTGATTGGTTCAAGACCCATTACAGGAGATAAAAGACATAACAGACACTACTAATGTGTCCAAGAAGCTGAGTAGATAGGTCATGGGCCTATGGGCAAACCTGACACTATTATCCTTCTAAAGGGAAATAGTGATGAAATGACTCTTGATGACATACTGCTATACTGAGAGATTAACTTTTCAAACATCCCACACAAATGACACTCTTTTATAGGATGTAGAACTAACACATAGACAAACAACATTGCACAAAGAGTGACTTCTACTCTCAATTTTAAAAGGGAGGGATTTATGAAAATTTTCCCTAGCGGTTCAGGGAGCTACTGAGAAAAGGAAAGTTACTAGGAGCCAGAGTTAATAGATGATTCAAAGGAAACAATGTATTCCAGAACAACAGGACCGAAGAACACAAGAACTCACATAGACTGTGGCAATACATACAAGCATACAAAGTTTCAAAGCAGATGGGGATATGGGGATTCTAGCAATGAAAAGGGAGCGTAGAAACAGGGTTCCATGCCTAACCAAGGTTACATTTGAAATTGTTTCCTGATTGCAAAGGAACAGAAAGTTCCCCCAGTGAATTCTCACTGGGCATCTTAACTAATCCCCTTGGCAGGACCCATATGTGGTTATCATTGGCAAATACATGAATAAATTCAGTAGAATGGTAGACTATAGGGCTCATTTTCATTTTGAGGCACATTTTACAAGTATAGATTGCTGGTTATGATTTTATTTGGTGTTTGTGTTTTATTTTTTAATAGAAAGAGAAAAAGACCATAATAGTAGATAGGTAGGGGGTAAAGAGTTTATGGCAGCCTTTGGCAAGGGGAGAAATGGTCAAAATAATTTTACAAAAGTGTATCCCTCCATAGAGAATGGGCTTCCAAAGCCCAATCATAAACTAGGGATAATAACTAGTTCCACTACCCACTGCTGTATAGTCTGCTCAGGCATTCCCACTGACATCCATGTTCAGGGTACCTGGTTCAGTTTAGGCAGATTCCTGTCCTTTTACTGGAAGCTTTTACTTTAAGAAAAAAACTGATACCTCATTCTACCTAGCAGGAAAATAAAATTAGCTGTGTGTGTGTCTGTGTGTGTGTGTGTGTGTGTGTGTGTGTGTGTGTGTGTGTGTGTGTGTGTGTATGCCAGTGGCTATAGAAGAGGTGAATCAGACCAGTACAATCCATGGGGAATTTGGGGTTGTAAGGCTGGGACCACCTTAAGGGACATGGCATCTAGTTCAAGGTAGAGTGCATTGGAGGGTAGGGAATAGGAAATGTATTAGGACCTGGCATTAGAATCTGGTGTGTGTGTGTGTGTGTGTGTGTGTGTGTGTGTGTGTGTGTGTGATTGTTGACTGTCAATACTATTGGTGAGGGGAGAACTACTGGACCCAATACCTGGCTTTTTCTCTCTTGCCCTCATACTCTTCTGTTTCTACCTCCTCTTCTTCTCCCTCTTCCCATTTCTATCCTTCACTTTCTTCCGCTCCTATGTGTTTGTGTGTGTATAATTTGGGTATTCAGGATTGGGAACTCAGCAGGTCTTGAAGTCTAGTTGTACATGTCAATTTCTCAGTATATGATGCTGAATCTGATACTTACCAATGTGTATGTGTTTGAGGATTACAATGTGAAAGAGAAAAATCAGGACATGACATACAGCTTATAGTCCTGTGTTTCTGTGCAGGGACATAGACAAATTGTTTGTTGTTCTGTGCCCTTTGTGCAATGAGATCCCAGACAGCAAGCATCTCCCCACACTACTCATCTAAGATTGTGAAAATAGAAATGGTCTGCTTTGCATTGTTTCTAGTCTATTCTAAGTGAAAAGATAATCATCAGAATCTGTGCACTATATTGTGATTGATAACTACCTTAAATATCATCATAGAGCATTCATCATATTGTTGGTCGAAGCAGAAGCAAAGAATCACATCCAAGTACTTATTCAAACCCCTGATATCCAGATGTATATAGGGAGGATTGATGAGAAAAGGTGTCAAGAACATGCTTGAAAAACTCACAGAAAAATCTGACCTGAGAAAGTGGGAGTTAAAGGACCCCAGTCTGACATCTGGGGAAACAGCAAAGAATTGAACCAAACATCCTGAATGTGGGTGTCAGTTGGGGGCCTTTGGCAGTGTTTGAGACCTCTAGCTGATGTATCTCTATCACTATTGCAATAATTGGCTTTGGGAGCCCATTCCTTATGCAGTGATAACCTTCAGGATAGATACATGGTGAGGGTATAGGCCCTGCCCCAAATGATTGTACAGACTCTGATGATCCCCCATGGGAAGCTTTACCCTCTTTACATAATGGACATGGGTTGGGATTGGAGATTGATGGGGGCATGGGAAGTTGGGTAAAAGGGAACTGGAATTGGTTTGTAAAACAAGATTGTTTTTAAAATATAAAAATTCATTTAAAAGATTTTCAGTGATGAAATCTGATATGAAGGCATTCAGGTATGCATTAGAGCTGAATTTAAAATGAATTACATTAATATTTATGTAAGTACTCATAGGGGAGTAAAAGAGAAACTTTCCAACAAGTTCTACCAAGGAGCATTCTGCCAGACCTGGTGTTTGAACTTTCCTTCTTGATCCCACATGTTGGAAAAAGATCACTGACATTCACCCATTAATTTTCCTCTGACAATCAGAAGTAGCATATGCAGATAAACAACAAAGAGTAAAATAAATAAGTAGAAGAAAAGAACCCCAAATGTAAAACATACAAAAAATATAAAGCATCAATTGATGTTCCTAAATATGGCAATCCTTATTGAAATCACTTGAAACTTTCAGCAAGTTAAAAGAACATAAAGGCCATGTTCATGCTCAAGATGAGTTCATGATAAAACAGAAAGGCAATTCTAGTATAAAAAATAGCAGATAAAACATAGGGAGAGGGGCACTGGCAGTGAGGTGACATGCATTGAACCACAGCACTCAGGAGGCAGAGGCAGGCAGCATTGAGTGCAGCCTGGTCTACCGAGGGAGAGTCAGGACAAGTTTAAAACCTACAGAATAAAACCCTCTCTCAAAAACAAAAACAAAAAAAAAATGAGAGAATGAAGAATGAAGAGAGGAAGAGAGGTTACTAAGAACTGAGTACAAAGTATAAAATACAGCCCACCCCACAGCAATCTCCTTCTGATGGTCCACAATGTTCTGGGAAGCGTCCTGGTGTGCTGCAGCCTCCGCAGACTGTTTAGAAAAAAAGAGTGATGCATAGAAAACAAGGTTTTTATAATCCAGACTCAGGTTTCTGAGAGTCACCCAGTATGAAGAAGTCACCCATTCCAAACTCCCAAGTCTTTTGGAAAAAGAAAGCATGCTGAGTCCCATCTAAACAAAATAGTCATAAAAGACAGCAGCCAATGTGGCTGTACCTGGTGTTGCTTGAGTTGATCATAAAATCGTCCTCTAGATTCGCGGATTGAAGCACTAACTGTGCTCACTGCCTTTGGAACTGGTGTCTGCGAAGTGAACGCTTTTCCTTCACTCGCTAGACTGGCACCAACTGTCTTTCGACCACCACCTCGTGCTCTATGTGCATCCTGTTCTGTGACCTGATTGGTGACAGTTACAGAACTGAGCCAATCAGATTGATACGCCATTCAGGATTCCCTGATTGGTCAGAATGAAGTCACGTGCCAGCCCACCTGCACTGCAGATGGGGGTCCATTGGGAGCAGGTTTAGAGCACAAAGCTTTGCTTGTTCTGTGCCTTTTCTGCACTTCCCAGTCAGTATGCATCTCCCCACACTTCTTCCCTCCAATGGCCTCATGTAAGTCGTGAAAATAGACTTGATTTCTGAAGGTCCTATTTGTGTTTGGACCTTTTCTAGTCTGTCCTGAGTCCATGGTCATCTGGCCGTAGCTGTGCCCTAGTAACTTGTGATCATCCATAATTGGAACATCAACAGGAGCTCAGAATTCCTGCCTTCAAGGAACTAATCGTCAGAAACGAAAAAGCAGTGTTCACATGTGTCAGGACACACAAGTGCATGCTGATATTTCCCCATGAAACCACTCACTATCTTTTTACTATAGCTTCAGTCTGTGTTAATTCCTTTACTTTGTAAATTTTAAGTTACATCATCAACTAGTCATGGACTATCATATCATCACTAGTCTTCAATAGCGAGAAATTATAGGGATACAAATATTACCAAACCATAATTTTCCCCATCAATTTTCTCCTCATTGAACTGCTGTTGTGATGAGCCATTCTAATCCAAAAATTTCTATTTCTCAGTTGTAACCCCTTCACAATTAATTCTATTAGGATGTTTTTCTTACTTTGGAAATTACTGTAATTTATTGATGAACTAATACTCAAATTCCAGAATGAAGATTTAACATTTAATCAGTATTCCTACCCACCTGTAGCTAGTTCTTTGAAGATAGGTTGGTTTACATGTATATTTGAAAAAATTCACACACGAATATTCCATATAATCTCTTGTCAATTTTCTTACCACTTGTGCCTCTGCTGACTCCTCATACCCCTCAAAACATGAATTATTTATTGTGATAAATGCATGCATATCTGTGATTTCATACACATACATACACACTTGTAATTCTAACCTTCTGAGGACATTTTTCTCTGTTTATTCCTATGTGTGTGCAGAGCAGACCACTGTGGTCCAAACAACCTAGTGAGAGATTTCAGTGGAGAAGACAGATTCTCCTGTCTCCACAGGTACTGAAATATGTGGAAATGTCCCTGTCTATATTTGCATGTGAACTGCTGTGGTTATATAGTCATATTTGTCTTCTATTTGTATCCACATTATTGAGAGGCACACATAGCTTGCCTTATGAAAGAACCTAATGCAAATTCATCAGTCTAAATTTAGCCTGACATATTCCGTTCTCTGTCATTTGATCAGTTATGGGTCTGTAATGGTCTGGTTTTCAAATGTTGGGGCTTTGATGATGGGCAGGTGCTCTACTTATCTGTGGGTACAAGCATATACATTTGGAATACAGTTAGATATTGCATTGCTTTTTGGAAATGGAAGTTTTAGTTTTCTTCTAGTATCTAGTCCATGAACTCCAAAGCCAAAGTTAGTTGCCTAAGTTTCCAATACTAGACTTGTATTCCCTTAGACACATATGTTGTGAGAGCAGGAACTTCTAATTAAATGTAAGTTTTTCATTTTTTCTAGATATGAGATCAGTAGTTATACCACTAAAGATGAATGGATACTTCCTTAGACTACTCACTGCAATTGAACAAGAGTAGAACACCATCCTGGGCACATAGAACACTTCAAAACAACAGGAAAACCAACAGCCAGAACAAGTAATGGAGCACATAACAGCCCGAGAATCAATTCTGAGTACCACATGCATCAGGGTTAATGGCATATACCTATAATCCCAGCTCTCATGGGAGGTAGAAAGAACAGAAGTTCAAGGTTATGCTTAGCTGCATAGAGAGTATGGGGTCAGCTTGTGCTACTGGAAACTATATGGACTTAGGCAAATATGTAAAATCATGGAGAATGACTCGGTCAGATGATTATGAATATACTTATCTTAGGTGTTTAACATGGCAATGGCACAGCTCCTACCTTCCATGCATGGGATACCATCATAGATTTCACAGTGCCTAGGAGTGGGAATAGCTGGGTGGTGGTCCATTAAGTGGGGATTGCTAATGTTTGGTTGCAAAGTTCATGCAGCCACCTAAAGCTTGCAGGATGCAGCCATGCAAACTTTGACAGCTGTCAGTGATGAGCAATTACCTGTCAAAAATGGATCCAGGGGCAAGAGAATGTAGCTTAAGGAAGAGAGCCCAGGGATTAGAAAGACCCTCCAACCAGAAGACCAGGAAATATTCCATAAGGGGAAGGCACAGGCCAATGAAAGGGCTGGCACTGTTATCTTAAAAATGAACTCTGTAAAATCCTAAACCATGAATAATCAACCATGGCAAGCATATTACATGCCAAGAATTAAGAAGATGTACTATTGGTGTCCTCAACCTAGAATGGATTATAATACTGTATTTGAGGCTGGGCCTTACTTGTATGCTAAGAGTTTGGACTTAAGCCACTTGTACTGATAGCCAAACACAATGTGGCAATTATCAGGACAGATAGTCTACTGTTCACACTGTGTCAGATGAGGAGCCCAAATTAGTAGCTGTCAGTTGCTGATGATGCTCAACTTGCTGAATTAGTGGCCATGAGTTGATGAAGATGCCCACAGGATACTGTAACATGCTTCTCCCAATCATCTATGGCAAGAAAGGCCCCATCCATGTTGACTGTATTCCACAAACAGAATAATCTATTCATTTCCCTGGATTCCTTCTACCAGCTGTGCTCACAGCATTTCATTTTCTTTTCTTTATGTTTTTTTTTTGTGTGTGTAGTGTATGTGTCTACTTCTTTATATGTTTTTACCTGTGATTGCAGGATCCCTCCCCCACCCAATCCACTCCTCCTTTATTTTTCTTCATAAAATGTAGTCATCCCATGGATATCAACTAGAGGTGGTATATTAAGAGGCATTGAAACTAGGCACCTGATCTCCCCCTTAAGACTGTACAAAGCAAGCTGGTATGAGGAAAGTGTCCCCAACTCAGGCAGAGTCTCACAAGGAGACACACGGGTAACATACTCACTAACACATGTTAGTTACACACGAGTAACATGTGCAGAGTGCTGAGGTCTGTCCCATGCAGGCTCTCCTAGTTGCCAGTAAACTCTCTATGAGATGCTACTATGAACCCACTTCTGTTGATTCCTATGGTTTCTTTTGCTGTCCTCACTGAATTGGTTCCTATGATCTTCCCACTCCATCTTCTGCAGAATTCCCCAAGCTCACCCTAACGTTTCATTGTGAGTCTCTGCATCTTTTTCCTATTGTTGCTGAATGAATCCTCTCTGATGAATAGCAGGCTAGCCACCAATCTGTGTATAGCACATTATCATTAGGAATCATTTCATTGTCTTTTTATGGGGGTTTTGTTTGGTTCTATGCTAGGTGTCTGGTCTATCCAGACTCTGGGTCTTTGCCCTTGAGGCAGTGTCAAGTCTGGGTTACATTTAATGGCCCAGTCATTGGTTGTTCACACTTACAATTTTTGAACCACCTCTCTCATCATCTTTATATTTACACGCTGGGTATCACAGATTATCTTAATTAGTGGACTATCTCCTGAAATTCAGATATTCTCCAGTCTCATCTCTTCATGCATTACTTTATGAAATCCTTTAAAATGAACACTGTTTCCTACCAATTGGGACCAGTATGTTAAAGAGTAGTGCCATGACCTTCTCTCAGTTACATCAGCAAAGAGGATGAATGTGATCCTCATTAATTATTGCAACAAAGGCTGAACTGACAGTCCTTCTGGACACTTTTGTATTAACACTGATTTTTTGCTTTCACATCAGTATGAAAATTTCCAAACAGCTCTATTTCAGTCTGTTTTGAATTAGTGATTGTGCTCTAATGACAGAGCACATGATAGCACCAACACCTGTAGGCCTTCTCTGTGATTTCAAGACTTCATTGACCCCACACTCACTGTCTTTCAGTAAATTCAAATCTCTTCTTACTAACCATGGAAGACTACAATTAAAACCTACACATTCCTGCCATCTATGATGGGTACTTCAACAATACAGCATTGTACCTGTTTGCATCAAAATGTGAAATTTATCATGGTGTGCTGTGACTTACTCAGTAAGAGCCCTGGCTGTTATTTTCAGAACAAGTTTCAAGTCGCACCCATCTTCCATTACTTCACAATTGACTATAATTAAAGTGGGAGAATTTGCTATGCTCATCTCTCCTGTTAGTGAGTACACACAGATGTGCTCCACTGACAAATAAGCAGTCCATCAATATTCATAGTCAATACCACCTCAGAAGGTAAATTAGTAAGTAGGTTTTTAAAAGGGTTTTTCTGAGCTGGGAATATATATACACCAATGACAAAGACAAAAATTAAGACATGATGAAAAGGCATATGCTTATCAGACTTGAACCCTGGCATTCCATGTTGAAAAGCACATTTCAGAAATTCTTTTCAAGATTCTAATTTAAGACAATTATAGTTCTCTGTGCACTCTTAGTAAATCACTATTAATGTGATTTGTACTTTTATTCATGTCACTCCAATCAACCTGCCTATGCCATTTCTCTAAAACAGAGGCTTCCATAATATTTATCTAACTGGGACATATAATGTTGAAGTTTCCCAAAAGTAAATTACTTTCCCTGAAATATCATGAGTATATTTTATCACGTTTGAGTTATCAGTTATCAGTTATATTCAGTCATTGTTTTAAATATTTGGTATAAAATTTTGTTTAAATAACTGTTAACAATGGGCCATTAATATGGGGTTGGTGATTTGGTGAGGCACAAAATTGTCCTGGACTCTTACATGCTACTTATGTTTTTGCAATCCCACTTATTCTGCATTTACTTTGCTTGCTCATTCTCTCTAACACACTTGTTTTGGGTGTTTTGGTGCATGGGGAATTTCTGCTAAGGCTGGGGACACCTTAAAGCACATGACACCTATTCCACACAGAGTGCTTTGGTTGGAAATGAGTGGCAAATATGTCAGGATGTGTCATCAGAATATGTTATGTGTGTATGGGATGGGGTGTTTGAACATCTAGAAAAAGAAAACAGCTAATTTTCTCTCTTTCGCCCTCAAGGACTTCTGTTGTTAACTCCTCTCCCTGTACTTCCCACTCTCTCCAAATTTTGGGGGGTTTATTTGTATATAATTCTTCTATTCAGGATTTGGAACTCTGCAGACCCTGACATCTAGTTGTGTGTGTGAATTTGGCAGTAGGTGATGATGAATCTGATACTTAACCATGTATATATGTTTGAGGATTTGCATGTGAATGGAAATGACAGTACCTTCCATACAGCCTGTAGTCCCATGTCCCTGTGCAGTGACAGGGCCAAAATCATTGCCTGTTCTGTGCCTTTTGTATATGGACATCCAAAAAAGTATGCATCTCTCCACATTTCTTCTCTACCAGGATCTCATTTACATTTTGAAAATAGACCTGGTTTCTTAAGGTCTGATTTGTGTTTGTACTGTTTCTAGTCTGTCCTGAGTCAAAGGGTGATCAGGTAATATCTGTGCACTATAATGAGATTTATGACTACCTTACATGCCACCATAGAGCCTTCATCCAGTAGTTAACTGAAGCAGAAGCAGAGATTCACAGCAAAGCCCTTAGTCAAACTACTGGAATCCAGTTGTAAAGAGGGAGGAATGATGAGTGAAGGTGTCAAAACCATGCTGATCAAACCAAGGGAAGTACCTAATCTGAACAAGTAGGAGCTCAAAGACTCCAGTCTGACAGCTGGGGTACCAACATAACACCAAACAAGATGGCGTGAATGTGGATGTCATTTGGGGGCCATGAGCAGTCCACTCTGGCAATGGAACCAGTATTTATTATCCCTAGTGCACTAATTGACCTTTGTAGCCCATTCCCTATGCAGGGTTACTATGTCAGGCTAGATACAAGGGAGAAAGCATAGTTCCTGGCCTAAATAATATGACTGACTTTGATGATCCCATATGCGAAGCTTCATCCTCTTTGCGGAGTAGTTGTGGTTGAGATGGAGGATTGGGGAACATGGGAGGATTGGAAGCAGATGGAACTGGGGTGTTTATGTAAAACAAAATTTAATAAATAAAAGTATATTTTTAAAAGATTTTTAATGATTAAATATCAAAAGGAATAAAACACTGGTAGGAATGTATTCATATATGGATATGCTTGACTTTTAAAAGGAATTACTTTTAATATTTCTCCAACTGTCCAATAAGGAAAAGGAAAGACACACTTTCCAAGATGATCTACAAAACCTATCAGAGCTTTCTGCCACACCTGGTGACTTGAGCATTTTAGGTGAATAGGACCAGCTGAGGAAACCCTTTCTGATCAGAGTCTAAAGAAACATATTTTGTCCTTACAAGCAAAACAAAAAAAAAATGCACCCTGACCTTGGAAACAGTGCCAAAGAAACACACTTTGGCTGTGGAAATAGAGCCAGGAGAAGCAATACACCATGGCTCTATAATTGTGACCAAACAATGGCCCCTGGGCAACTCCTAAAAGCCTTGTTTTGTGATAAGGAGATGGACCTGGGGGCTGTTTGTGAATCAGGAGTTTCTCCCTTGTCATGGTTTGGAGCCAAATTTCCTGGGCAATCCTTAAGGTCAAATGTGTATTTTAGCATCCTAATCTCTAACATGCCTTATTAGCACACTACTCATTTTTGGGTTATTTTACAGGCAGTCCTCCCTCAGCTAAATCCTATTTTGTGGGTCTCATTATCCCCTGTGAATTGGTAAGTCTTTAATATGAAAAATTCTACTTGTCCATATCCCAGTTTAGTAGTTGAGTGTAATCTAACACAAGAGTGCCATGTATGGACATCTTCAGTGTCCCTAGCCTTTAATATCACTCTCAGGAGGCAGTGCTATATACACCTTTATGAGTTTGAGACTAGCCTGTTCAACAGCAATTTTCATGTCTTGCTCCAATGCTATACTTAAAAAAAAAAGTTGTCTCCCAGGAACTAGGATTTATTCCTGGTGCATGACATAACTTTGGGAGCACATTTCAAATGCAGAGTTATTCCCTTAGCCTAGAGGCAGGAGGGAGGGCCTAGTCCCTAGTTCACATGACTTGA
The DNA here is from genome assembly GCA_030556225.1 of Cricetiscus sungorus. NCBI lineage: Eukaryota > Metazoa > Chordata > Mammalia > Rodentia > Cricetidae > Cricetiscus > Cricetiscus sungorus. The sequence continues at coordinate 1,773,758 of JANBXA010000424.1, forward strand.
CAGATTTTTGACTCCTCCTGGAAGGCATCATCCTTCCTGTGCTGTGGGGGCAGGAATGGGATGGGAGGGAAATTGGTCGGCAGGGGTGGGTGGGAGTGAGAGGAAACTGCGATCAATATGTAAAATAAGAAAAAAATAATGAATATGTAAAAAAAAGACAAAAAGCTATCTCAAAAAATCAAAAATAAATAAATATAAGTAGGTGTAGAAATAAAGAAAACGACTTTTACAGGATACACAAAATTAACTTAATATGAATCTTACACCTAAATATTAAATGTGTATAGCAGAAGTTGTGGAAGACACTGGAGAAATTAAGCTATTCCTATTAAGCTATTTGCCTTCCTATGCAAAAAACTCTCTGGTGCTGACTATAAATGTGTTTCTACACAAAGTTCTCTGATGTGAAGTATTCATAATCCAGAATCTGGGTCTGGGGAGTTGCTAGGATCAGATGGAACGTCACAGACACTGAATGTGGCCACAGGTCCCCACCAAACCTGCTGGAGGGCATACCACATGAACTCCCAGGCCTTCCCACCCTATCCTCCCCATCTTAGGATAGCTTCAACTCACTCACAGGCTAGCCCTATCATAAAATTTCTCTGATGTGTTCTAAGTGACATTGATCTGCTAAATTGTGTCTCCCATCATGTCTATTTATTTTAATTTTTTTCTTAGGGCTATATAACTTTTAAAGATGCAAGGAATGGTCTATGTGAACTTCTAATTCAGTTTTCTTCTAAGGTGACTTGAAGAATCCATTATAATGTCCATGCCATGAAATAAGTGTGGGAAGCACCAGAATTATATGGCTATATTGTCATAATGTGATACAATGTGAGTATCACAATTCCTGTTTCACACATTTATGGGTAATTTTAGGATGCAGTGACCTATGATGATATACACATCAACTTCACTCAGGAAGAATGTGCTTTGCTGAGTCTTTCCCAGAAAATTTTCTGCAAAGATGTGATGCTGGACACCTACAGGTACTTTACTGTTAAAGGTAAGACTGAAGTATACTTCATTTTTTAAAATAAAGGGACAAGGGTTTCTTGGTTATTGATATTATATTTTGTAATTTTGATTGAGAAAAGAGATAATCAGGTGAATAGGCATAGTTCTAAGTTTATTGAAGATATTATGTTAAATTTTGTACAATTTACTATAGTTTATCATTTATTTTCTGCTATTATAGTTCAGGCTACAGTTGGGAACACCATAATTTTGAACAACATTGTAACACTTCTAGAAGACAGTAAGACAGAACATAATTTTATGGACCATTTTATACAAGGTTGACTCTGAAGAAATGGTAATTAATCATGGAATGTTTATAGAAGAACAAAACTTAAAAAAAGCAACAGTGTAAATAAGCACAGTTTAAAGTATATTGGTGGTTATAATTTTCTCACAAATGCATGTACCTTAGTGACAGGTAGCTCTTGTGTATTTGCATGACATTCCTATGGAAAAAATACAGGGAAACAATACAGTTTTAACAGATACTACATTTTAGTTATAGCCCCATGAGATTTATACTATAAAAAGGCCAATATATTTTGTTTCATATAATTTAAATATTTTAAGCAGTATAAACATTGCATAGGTGATAAGTTCATGTTCCAGAACTTCTAAGAAAAACAGAGTCGATAGTAAAGCAAGCATTACTCATATATTTGTGGCTCTGCTAAATATATTGAAAAAATTATTTTATGAGAATCTAAAAGGATGTTGTGAAGAAACCTCATGTCTCTGAGGAAAAGAAAGTCCAAGTGTGTGAATGCAATGTAAAAACATTGATGGGAGATGTTATTCTGTAAATATGTTTTTCATACTGGTTAGGAAAGCACTGTTGGACCAATAGGAAAGCAAGATAGGTGGAGCTAGGAGACAAAGAGTAAAGAGGAAGTAGTTAGGAGGAGGCAGCATGTAGAGCCAAGAGGAAGCAAGATGCTGCCTGCGGCTCTCTGATAAGGTGACCACGTGGAAATACTTATATAAGTAGAAATGGGTTAATATTTAAGACAGAGCTAGCCCATGAACAATAATGGTAACTGGCCAACAGGATTGTATCAAATACAGAGTCTCTGTGTGTTATTTGGGGCCGGTGTGCCAGACCAGCAGTGGGCAGGCTGGCAGAAAACAGACATTCTACAAAACATCTTATCTCTTACGCTTACACTAATAAGAATATCATATGACTGGCCAGGTAGTTTTGGTGCATGTCTTTAATCCTAGCATTCATGGCAAAGAACAAGATGGGTCCCTTGTGTTCAAGGCCAGTGTAGTCTACAGAGTGAGTTCTCACTGAGTTCCAGGCTAGCCAGGTCTACACAGAGATATCTTGTATCAGAAAATCAAGAAAAAAGAATATAAACCACTCTAAATATAAGGCAAATGAATATAAAAATATGGAAAGAAACAACAAAACTCTTTCTCAGGACAATGAGAAGTGAAAGATATTTAGTAGTCCCCATTTTGCGGATATGTTTTGAGTGTGAAACCAACTTAAAATTTATGAGTTTTCCAACATTATTGGAAAGACAGCATCAAACTTACTCTGCAGAAAAGCCCTGTGAATATTGGAATTTTTGAGTACTTCCATTTGTCCTGGTACATTAGGCCGTGTAGTATGAGACACACTACAGGAAAACTTATGAATACAGTAAGTGTGGTATTGCTCTGATTTTCTTCAGTTAATTTCAAATATGTGAAAAATCTCCCTTAAAAAAGATGCCTTAATACAAGTTACTGGGGAAAAGGATTTCTAGTTTTGCTTTCACAGAAAATAAAAAGCTCTGGATCCCTTCCAGAATAATGTGGTTTGATCGAGCAAGACCCCCTGAAGCAACATCAATGGGACAATGCAGCCATTCAGACCACTACAGCCAGGATTTCTGCGTCTTCTTAGAATCCCCTATGACAGCACCCATAACAGCAAGAAGCAGTTTGGAAAGAATGAAGCCCAAATTCCCAAATATTGTTTATAAATGTTTGTTTTCATTTTTAAAAAAGGCATGTATAATTAAAAAATAAATATATAAATAAATAATGTATCGCCAAAAAATAAATAAATAAATAAAATTTTTTAAAAATGCCTTAATGTGTATCTTCAAAAAGAACAAAACAATTCTTAATGAACGGAAGCATCATGAATGGAAGCAACATTCCATTACTCTGAACAATTAGGCCATATTACAAACTAGTTCATACAGATTCTAAGTTTCATCAGTTTTTACATTTGCCAATTACCTTTGCAGGAATGAAAGAAAACATACATGAGAGAAACCCTGTGAATATGCTCAATAAATATGATAAAACTTATTTGTGTTACAAGCATCTTCAGGGGCATGGAAAAAATCATAGTGGAGAAAACCTGCATGAAAGTCTTCTGTATGGAGAACTCTTTGCATGTCAAAATTGCCTCTAACTCCATAAAAGAAAACATTCTAGAGAGAAAACCCATTACAATCAATGTGGCAGAGCTTTTTCAAGACATGGTTAAATATATATATATATATATATATATATATATATATATATATATATATATATATATAAGAACACATACTAGAGAGAAAACACACTAATGTAATCAATGTGGTAAAGTCTTTTTAGGATTCAGTCATCTCCAAACACAAATAAGAACACATATTTCAGAGAGACCCTGTGAATGTAACCAATGTGGTAAAGCCTTTGTATGTATCAACCATCATTAAAATCATAAAATAATCATACTGCAGAGAAACCCCTTACATGTAAGAAGTGTGGTAATGTGAAATTTGCTTATTACAATAATCTTTGAGGACCTTGGAAAACTCATTAGGAAAGGCTTCTTACTACAAAGCAAGATCTTCACACAACACACATTGAGTTACACAAGATCTTACAAGTGTCAACAATCTGTTCAAGCATTAAGAGGTCTCTTTGTTTTTGCACCTGCATACTCATGTGGTCAAAAGTTCAGATTGATCAATTTCTCTAAGTCCAAACCTTAATGCTTGCTTTCTGTTTCATGAACCAATACATGAAAAGGAAAATTGTACAGACTTTAAACACTTTAATACCTCTTTTAAAGTCTTGAGTGCTCACTAGAGAAATTAGTCATGTGTGTAGGTCTGCTTGGTTAAAGATTTGATTTAATTTTAATCATGTGATGTCAGTATGGGTTTATGACTGTTCATGTTTGTGCCCACGATAGTTGGACCTTGCATATTCTTGTATCTAAATCCATAGAAAGTTCTCAAAATGTGACCTTGGTAGTGGCAATAATCTTGTCATAATTCTGCTCATTCTCATTTCTAACACTGTAAATATTTTGCATCCATTTTTATCATCTTTATATTAGGTAATGGGGAAAAGCTCATGGAAGAGACCTCACACATTTTTTAGTTTCAATATAAAAAATTGTTTCATGTGACAGCAGGGTGTTAATATGTTCACTTGACCCAAGACAAATGATAAATGCGTTTTTTAATGGGGAATAATTTGTACAGAAAATAACAAATAACTGCTGCATTATTGTTGCTCAGGAAGATGCAGTCTCTCCTCTTCTGAAATGATCTTCAACAAGAGAGAGACACAGTTGGTAGGGAAATGGAGTTGGAGAGAAAGAGGGCAGGGTAGTGAGAGAGAAATTGGGAACAAGAGAGGGCCTGCCCAATGCTTCTGCAACTTCTTGTCATGTACAAAGAACCAAAGGCCCAGCATACTAGACAACTTCTAACTTCCTCATGAGATGATCCGGGAAGACAGCCAGGCACCAGAAGAGCCCTCACTTCTGAATGGTGGATCCACTAAAGGCTGTGATTAGCCAGTAAAACATGAGTGACAACCAAGTAAGTAGAAGACACAAAGCAGCTTGAGGGAGGGGTTTGGAACAGGTTACCAAACATTACAACTGCTTTGTGTAGCTGTAGAAGCCAGAAGGGCTTCCACCCAAGCTACCCAAACTCCCAGTCATGGTGCATTGGTTCATTGGTTCACGTCTGGCTTCTTTCTTCTGGCAAGGGACAATGTGAGGAGTGGGCAGTCAGTAGTCAGTGGGATCAAACTCAGCATGAATTTTGGGTGGAGATGTCTTCCCTTAGTTGCCATCCTGGAGAACTCAGACATCTTTCTTTGAGGAGGTGGAGGAAGGGAGTTTGAGTGAAGCTTCATCCATAATGGGGAGGTACACTGTTCCAAGCCCTGCCCTCAGGGTAACTATGTTGCCCCCCCCCCACGGATTAACCTTAGTTCCGACTCTGCTCTTAAACAGATCACCATTGGAGGTTCCATACTCCCAATTGTTTCCACACTCTGACTCCTGATTTTTTATTTCCCCTGGGGCCACTCTGGACTGCTTTGCTCCAATGCAACATAGATTTATGTCAAACACTGTCTTTGTGGGACTACAATAAGAACCGACTGAGCAACCCATGGTCTGTTCCTGAGACAGAGAGTGTGGAAGAGGTAAAGGCTAGCTAATAGACTTAAGACACAGAAACACGGGCTAGTCATCAGGAGAGCAGATTCAGTCTATACTGAATGTCCACTTTATTTCATACCTCCAAACTTAAGTAATCAACCAAAGGTGGGGTCAATCTCAGAGAACTGCTATTATTATGTATAAAGGGCAAACAGTTCCCTGACTTTGGCAGGCATGTAAAGCTTTCCTGGGCCAAAGCCTATTGTTATTTAGATAAGAACCATTTGCAACTCACCATTGAGTCCCTGGCTTCCTTTAGCTGGTACACTAAAATGGCTTGAGGACAATAAAAATGCTTTGAGCTCTCTGAAAACTAGGCATAAGGGAAAGTATTTCATGTGTTCACAATAAATTTTTTAATTCATTATAAACATTTTGTCACCAACCATGGGTTTTCATTAACCTTTCCACTCACCAGTATTTTTTTTATCTGTTTTGGAGACAGGGTTTTTTGTATTGCTTTGGAACCTGTCCTCTAATTATCTCTGTAGACCATGCTGGCCTTCAACTCACAGTGATCTGCCTCCCTATGCCTTCCAAATGCAGGGTTTAAAGACATGAGCCACCAAATCTCAACCTACTCACCAGTATTTTTAAACACAACAGGGGGCCTTTGCTCTAGGGCCCCCTTGGTTTTCTTCAGCTAGTTTCATAACATACTTGTGGCTGTGTCACAGGGAGTGTTAGAATTGAAAAATATAGTCTAATTCTCAAGTGATCCCAGGAAGCTGGGAGTCTTAAGTCCCAAACTGAGGGTCAACTACTTTAATGTTTATGGTAGCCTGTGAGTGAGTGGACACAGGAAATGAGCCTTGTTGCCAAACCCAGAAGCCTGTGCGAAAGCAGACTTCCTGGTCTAAGAGTGAGCTTGGATGCTTTAAATTAATTGGTCCTGGTCCGTACTGGATGCTACGAGGTGATTGGTTTGCGATGCGCGGGCATTGTTGTAACCTTATAACAACTGTCTCAATTCTGTGCTGGGGGTCTTTTATTGCTGAGCCTACCACCCTGCATGGTGTGTTCCACAAATGACCCCAGTATACTGGAACATAAAGAACCTCATGCGTTTGCATCAAGACCACTTTGCGTGAGTGATTTGGGGGGAGTCGCCTTTCCTGAGTGGGAGCGTGAGGGACCACACCCTCGCGGGTCTTACAGGAGGACATGAGGTCAGGACAGGGACGAGCAAGAGCAAGCACATCATGGGGAGGGAGCTGAGGGGTGGAAAGGGGAACTGGGTACCTCATGGCTTATAGGCACCCTGAGCCAGCAGAGGCTGCACAGTTGCAGGAGACATGGCAAGCCCACCATGGCCAGAATGAGGCAGGTGAGGTGGGTTAGGTCAGGATGCCAATTGTCACCTAGGTCCATTCCTGGGCATGATCCCTGGGAGGGTGGCTCCAAACTACAGGTTCGAGGTTTGCTGGGGCAGAGCCTACAAGGAATTGCTAAATGATGATACCTAAACTACGTCAGGGATGTCTACAGGTGCCAAACCCAACCCCAGCTCAGAAATATAGCCAAAAATCGGACAATTTATCTCATGTCAAGAATTTAGCTGTGAGAAACTGTGGGCCCAGCTAAAGGTCACACACAGGTGGGGAGCATGAGACATGGTCAATAGATTCCAAATGCTCTAAGGTGCAACTGCCCACAACCAAATTTTTTCTTTCTATTCATCTGCACTCAGCCACCTATCATGCTGGATTGAAATGGGAGGATGAAAGGAGTAGAACTTCAACCTCCACCCCTACCTAGTATAGAATTCCTGTTGCTCCCTCAACCTCTCTATTTCATTCAATGCAATGATTACAACCAAATGACAATGGCCAATAATTCATAACAGGAAAGCTGATTACAAAGCTTCAATCACCATGGAATGCTTAATGGGAACATGTAATCAGAGAACACAGATTGACATTAATACAACTTCTATACTTACCACAAAGTTTTGACAATGAAAATGTGGACAATGTTGGAGAAAGATTAAAGGGAGCAAAGAGACAAAGCTAAAAATAAAGGCAGGAAATTAGAGCAGGAAATCAAAAGACCAAAGAAACTAAGACAGGAAAAATGTGACCTTGACAAGTATCTTAGCTGCCTATGGTTCTGTATGAAAAAAATTAAATACACACAGATTTCACAGCTTTCACAATATTAACACAAAGTGACCCTTTAAAGGACTTTCTTTGACCCTCTAGCTACTGAAGATTCTTCAAAAGACAAAAACCACATGATCTAGAGCTCTCTCTGCAAATAAAGGTGATCACTTCCCAGCATTCTGCAACCCTTTATGCTTCTATGGGTTCATGTAAACACAACCACACTGATGCCCAATCAGAAACTACATGGAAGAATGTGCTTCCTACCACCATATGTGGATTTTTCCACTATCTACCTGCCCAGTGCCATTCACAGATGAGAAATCTCTCCAGACAAGAGACACCTGTTACTCTCAGAAACTAAATTTCACTGAATCAGACCACTGTGACTGTTGGTAACAGAAAGTAAAAAGAATTCAAATAATGATTCACATTACCATCTTTCTACCATATTCTAAACTAGCTAACATTTCTAAGAAAAACCTGAGAGTGGAATGCAATATTCTGAATTTGTAGAAACCAGATAGTCAGTTTTCCAATCTGTCTTCTCACTGCAATCTAAATTAGTGCCCATGTATTCACACTGGACAGTGATATTAAAAGCATCACATTCTCCCATGCCAGTGCTGCAGTCTCCTCCTACAAAAGAAATGCAGACACAGGTAGGCTCAGAGGAGAAGGGCCACTGTCCAGGTAAATTCTTGAATCCACAGACCAACAGTCTTTCTCATGGTCTATCCAAATCCCAGAAGAAATTATAGCACAGCATACATTCTCTAAACCCACTACACTCGACATGGTGTAGTTTGTTTTCTCCCTTACAACTCACTACAACAGAAAGAAGGGAGAATCCTGGAAAAATCCTGCAAGCACCTGACACTTGTACTATTGATTTCTAACCATCTCCAAAATCCCTCATTATCTTGGGACACTCACCTGGGCCTAAAATTTTAGCTGCTCACGTACTACTGGAACAGAGACCAAATGACTCAGACAGGACAGTCCTTGCAGCTTTTCACTTCAAGCCCAAAAGAAATGGCCCTAGCCTCAAAAGTTGGTATTTTAGTAACATTTTTTTCACTCTCCTAGAGCACATCCTGCTCCTCATGCAAAGCACAGGGTCATTTGTGTGCATACTCCATTCATTACACAGTTTCCTGTTCATCCAACCCATTGCCTCATGGTTGGTAAAGCCTTCATGTTTGGTAAGCTTTCATCCAAACACAAGTCACATTCATATTAATGAAAAACAGGCCAAGAACTAGACAACAATGCAGGGCCATAGAAGGTCTTGGACACAGGAAACACAATGTGGGTATGATGTACTTATTTATTTATTTATTTATTTATTTTTTCCTCATTTTACATTCCCAGTTCCTTCTTTTTCCCTGTCTCCCTCACTCTCTCACCCTTCCATTTCCCCCAAAACACTCTCCCATCCCATTATTCCCCTCCACTCCACAGGTAGGGTGATGCCTTCCAGGAGATATCAACAAAATCCAACAAAATCTTTTACCCAAGGGATGGAGACACTCTTTCCTGGATGTGCACAATGTGTTCTCAACCCCTTCCCCACCCACTTCCTTTCCATCTGCTTCACTTTTCCCCTGCTTCTCCTCTAAAGTCCCCCTCCACACCTTCCTGGAGCTACAGTCTCCCAGGGAGCATGCACAACACACCCCTAACCCCCCAGAAGCCTTTGCCCTTATGTGTTCCCTTGACCATTTACCCAGAGAATCGCATAAACACTTTAGACCCTTTATGCCATCCCCGACCTTCCCCTGCTGCCAGTGCCTCCCATGCCCCTTCAGGTCAAGCTCTCCACTCCTAGAACAGATCATGCTCATTGTGTAAGGATGGAAAAATTTAACCTTCAGACTTTGAAGATAAATTAGCTAGAGGATCTGCTGTGGGTTCTGAGGTTGAAGGTAAAGGTGAATGAGTCAAACACAGAGTGAAGGTTGAATCTGAAGGTTTCTCTGTCTCCTCAGAAAACAATGATCCTTCATAGAGTAAACCAAAAATATCAGAACAGTCAACTGCTTCTCTTATATCCTGTGCTAGTGTTGTCTGGGTTATATATTCACATAGATTCTTGTAGCAGTTCACTAGGCTTCTTAACTGCTTGTTTTCCTCAACCTGTTCATAGTCTTTGCACAAGTTACATGAGGGTTTCATCATCATTTTCTTTGCTTTACAAGTTTTGTAGACAATGTTGGCAGGTGGAATTGGGTGCAATAGGATCTTGTAGCAAACGTCCACAAACACAGCAAGAGAGGGACTGTTGGAAGTAAGGCAGGACCCTGATAATCTCTGTCAATACCTTGGGGTTCTCCAGAGTCATAATTGAGCACTAGGCAGCTCACAGAAATGTAGAGAACAGTAGCATTCAAAGGGTTCATTGCAGACACTTGGACAACAATGGCTCTCAGTTAAAAAGAAATTCCGGATCCAAGTTTCTAAGCATCCAGGGAACAATGGTGAGTTTACAACTATTAGGAAAAATCTGTGCATAACCACTGGCCAAAGCAAAAATCCATGCAAGTTTGTGAATCTAAAGGAATCCTTCCCATACAGGGGGCCTTGGTGGCCCCCCTCTGTCCCTTAGACCTGCAGACCAAAGAGAGAGGGAATGAGTATGCAACCAGCTTTCGAGTCCAACCAAGATGGCTGCAGATCAAATGATCTGGCCTGGAATGGCACTTGGCCTATACCTGCAGCTCCCTTGGCTGCCTAGGCTCAAACAAAATATCAGGCCACAGGGGTACCTCTGGGTAGCGTGCATGGGTATGAACCTGGTAGGATCTAGTTGGGACACTCTTACCTCCAGCCACAAGAAATTACTGCATCACATAGCCTGCACAGAGAGAGTCAGATGATAAGGACAACTTTGCAGGAATCTAGTGGCAGCAGTTTAGGTGGAGTGGGTGTGGAATCCACTGTTATTGCCAGGCTGGATGTGGGGTCCATGCTCTGCCTAGTGCAGTGGTCAGGAGGCCCCTGCCCAAAAGGGACACCTGGGAAGAAGTGCATGGGCCCGAGGTGATAGGAGAGGGTGAGAAACAGGCCCAACAAGCAATGGCTGTGCCTCTCACCCCTAGGTTGTAAACTCAGGATCACCAGCACAAGTGCAGCCCCCTCATATTCAGGCCATATTTTCACCACAGTATCAAGGACACTTTCAAGCTCTAATGACTCTGCCACCACCACTGCCTTCCCAGCCACAGCTTAGGTGAATTTACCCTGCTAGGACACCACCACTGCCCAGCTTGCACAATGAACCCCACCAAGCATGCAGGCCCCTCCCTCTGGCCTGGCCACCCTCACCTTCAGTTCATGCACTGCTATACCTTGGTTGAGCCCAGGCTGCTCTGGTTGTGGTAGATGGTCCAGTGCTTCAGGCGCACCTGGTAATGAAGTTCATTACCCCAAGGGTCAGAGACACTGCCATACTTGAGACTAGGCTGCAGGTGTTGTGGCTAGCACCTGCATGCATGCACACAGTGTGCTCTCAACCCCTCTTCCCAGGCTTCCTTTCCCTTAGCTTCTGCTTTCCCCTGCTTTGCCTCTAAAAGCACTCTCCTGGAGCTACCAGCACAGCTGGGAAATGCTCAGCCCACCCTTCATCCCCACTCTCTGACCCTGCAGCCTTTCAGCTTTAAGAGTGCACTTTGACAACCCATCTAGAAAACCATATAAACACATTAGACCACTTAAGCTAGTCCTGCTCTGCCCCACTGCCACTCACTCCCAACCCAGCCCCTACCCAAACATGAACACACTGCTCATACCATGCTCTCCACTTATGGCTCCTAGAACAAAGCATGCTGTCTCCGCCCCTCCCCCACAAGCTCTCAAATTCTCTCTCTCCTAGGTTGTGTGGGTTTTGATGGATTGGTTAGAGTGCACATTATCCCTATGCTGTGCAGGGCCCAGGGTCCCAGTGGGGCATCCCCATGTCTTGCAGCCTGCTGTGTGAGGGAGGATCCTCTGGATAATAGATAGAGAAGCAGTCTTCAAAAGGCTCCCAACCAAAATAATCTGCGGGCAAGATGGATGTCGTGCAAACATCTACGACAAGTTCAAAGAAGTGCTAATACCAATGCTCCTCAATGGTGCCACATGATAGAAACAGAAGGTTCATTACCAAACTTTACAATGCCACAAGTACCTAGGTACCCAAGTCACACAAAGATACAAATAAGAAAAAGAACTACAGACAAATGTCCCTCATGAACACTAATGCAAAATGCCTCAATAAAATACTGGCAAATCCAATCCAAGCACACCTCAGGTAAATCAACCATGACAAAGGAGGCTTCATCCCTGCATTGCAGGAATGGTTCCTCATTTGAAAATCTAGCAGTGTGACCCACCATATAAACAAACTGAAAAAGAAAAGCCACATGATCATCTATCTCACTAGATGCTGAAAAAGCCTTTGACAAAATTCAGCACACTTTCATGATAAATGACTTGGAGACATCAGGAATAATCAGTAGACCTACAGCCAACATCAAACTGAATGGAAAGAAGCTTAAAGTGATTTCTCTAAAATCAGAAACAAGATAATTCTGCTCTCTCCATACCTCTTCAATATTTTACTTGAAATTCTAGATAAAGCAATAAGACAACAAAAAAGACCAAATTGGTTCAAAATGGAAAAGAAGAAGTCAAACTGTTCACTATTTGCATTTTATATGACAGTTTACATAACTGGGCACTGCATCTCGTGTTTGTTTTTTATAGGCAATAGCTGCAGCAAAAGAAGAACATTGGTATGTTACTCTTTAATCATTCAGGTAGAATTTTATCCTTTTAAAGAACTCTGATGCATTTGATGACAGGTAGATTTTCAGCTTAAACCAGCAGCCAAGGTTCCAATTGTTTCAGAAATGGATATTTTAAGGTTGCTACTATTTATACTCTTAACATTAATCAATGAAGTTTTAATGAGCTACTAATCCAATTCCAACAGAGTACTAAACACCATACTATGCCACTATATGATCATAACTGTAAATGTAAGCTCAAAATTAAAGCTTTAAATTGTGCTAAAAATCTGCAGTTTTAGGTGTTAATTCTTTTAACCTAATCATTTCTAACATGAGTATGCTGCTAATGTGTCTTAATATTTGTTTTCACAAATTCTAGGGATTCTTAAGATTCTAGGGAGCTGAATATGATACATTTAAACAGGTCAGATTCACTCCAAATAAATGTTACTCAACTTTTTCCTGGCCTTGGGACTTCCCTTGTCCTGGGACCCCCTTACACTTCTCCCATTAAGTACTAAGACCTAAGAAAAAAAGTTAACCTTGTCCTCTGCTCTGCTACCATGTTGTCATGTCTCAAAGAGATGCCAGAGCTCCATACTGTCATAACTGTGATGAAACAACCAGCTGCCAGGACATGGCAGCACCCCAGTTTTCTCGGATTCCCCAAAGATGATCAATGCCACCAAGTCAGCAGGAAGCAGTCTTGAGAACTCAAAGTCCTTATTCCCTTACCTGCCATGCTAAATCCCCACCTGTTTAATAATAATTAGAGGTAGGGATGTTGGGAACCAGCAGTCTGTTTACCTCACCCCCAAGATGAGCGGGATGCTCCTGGCCAAGTCAGACTCTACCTGGCTGCTCAAGCTTTACCAGGCTGTTCAGGGGACTCAGTTACTCATTCACAAGCTTCCATTTTAAAGCAAGTGCCCCCCACCCCTCTTTCTCTCACTCCCCTGCTTTCGGTTGGCCACCAGCAACCCCCTTTCTCTCTCTTCTCTCAAAAAACTCCATGTGGGTGCTGAGTCTTGTGTTTGTGTTCCATAGGCAATAGCTGCAACAAAAATAAAAACAGACACAAACGCATAATATATCTTGGATTAATGCTTACCAAACAAGTGAAAGACCTACAAGAACATTTTGTCTTTAAAGAAGTAAATTAAAGAAAATACCCTAAAATGGAAAGATCTCTTGGATAGGTAGGATAAATATAGTAAAGATAGCAATCTTTCCAAAAGCAATCTACAAATTCAATGCAAATCCCAGGACAATTCCCCACTTACCTTGAAACGATAATAATCTACATTAAATGGGAAAACAAAACACCCAGAATACACAAAACAGCCATGTATATTAAATGAACTTCATGATGAATCAACATCCTCGACTTCAAGCTCTACTATAGAACTATAGTTCTGAAAACAGCTTTTATTGGCATAAAAATTGATAGGTAGACAAAAGAATTCAAATCAAAAATTCTGATATTAACCCACAAAAATATGATCACCTGATTTTAGACAAAACAAAACAGCTAGAAGTATACAATGGGAGGAGGAATGCATCTTTAACAAATGGTGATGGCATAATTGGATGATGGTGTGTATATAAGACTGCAGATAGACTGGCATGCTTATGTAAGGCAAAGGACACAATTGACAAGACCAAAGAGCAGCACACAGACTGGGAAAAGATCTTCTCCAACCCTACATATAACAGAGGGTTGATGTCCAAAATATACAGAGAACTCAAGAAGTTAGTCACAAAAGCTCCAAATAACCTTATTAAAAAGAGGAGTACAGAACTGAATAGAAAATTCTCAATAGAGGAAATCAAAATGGCTGAATGTCACTGAAGAAAGTGCTCAATATCCTTAGCCATCAGGGAAATGCAAATAGAAACAACTCTGAGATAATGTCCTACTACTGCTATAGTGGTTAAAATTATTGACACCACTGACAACTTATGCTGGAGAGGATGTGGAGAAAGGGGAACCCTCCTAGAATGCCAGTTGGGAATGCAAACTTGTACATCCATCTTGGAGATTGGTATAGTGGTTCCTGAGGAAAATTGGAATCAGTCTACCACAGGATCTGGCAATCCAACTCTTTGACATAAGCAAAATGATCCACATTCATGCAACAAACAGGTCATTTCAGCTATGTTTGTTGCAGCCTTATTTGTAATAGCAAGAACCAGATAAAAACCTAGATGCCTCTAAACTGAAGAATGGATTATGAAGTTGTGGCATATTTACACAATGGAATATTACTCTGTGGGAAAAAATAGAATCTTGAAGTTCACACACAAATGGATGGAATTTAAAGAAATCATCCTGAATGAGGTAACCCTGTAACAAAATTTGGAACATGGTATGTACTCATTCATATATGAATTTAGATACAGATAAGCATCACCAGCATATCATTCTCATCACCAGAGAAATTAGGATACAACGAAGAAGCTAAGGAATTCCTACAAGGTCCTTCATAGTAGGGGAAAGGAACAAGATATCTGAGCATATTGAGAGTGTAGAGCAGTGAGTGGGGATGGAGCTAAGAGAAAGGGAAAGGAAGGAGTGGGAAGCTCGTGGGACTAGGAAGATGGAGTTAATGGAGGAATAGATGAGAGAAAAAATAAAGGAAGAACATGAAATAGGGAGCCATTATAGGTTTGAAGAGAAAAGTTGTTCTAGAGAAATTTCCAGAGTCCTACAAGAATGACCCCAAATAACAATCTGAGCAGCAGTGGAAAGCATACCTTAAATGCACTTCCCTGATAATGAGATAGATGACTAATGTATCTGCCATCATAGTAGCTGAGGAAAACAGAAGCAGACACCCACAGGTAATCACTCAATCAAACTGGAATCCAGATGCTGTGAGGAAGGAGTCATAAGAAAATGGGGACAAGACCCAGCTACAGAAACCAACAGAGACAGCTGACCTGAACAAAGTAGATATAATGGAACATATACTGACAACTGGGAAACCAGCATTGAACCAAATCACACCCCGTGATAATTGGTCTCTGTTAGAAGGCCTGTGCAGTCTAAGGAATCCCTGACTGTGGAACCAGTGTACATCTGTGGTGCACAAAAGGACTTTGGGAGCACATTCTCCATGGAGGGATACTCCCTTACCTAGAGGCTGGATAGAGGGCCTAGTCCCCACTCCAAATGACTTGACAGACTTTGTTGTTCCCTCTTGCCAGTCATCATCCTCCTTGTTGATTGGGAGCGAATGTGATTGGAAGGTAGTAGGAGGGCATTGTTTGGAGGGAGCCAGAAGTGCTGGGAGGGAGTGAGGAAGAGGGAAGTTGAATCAATATGTAAAATAAGAAAAATAAATCAATAAATAAAAGAACAAATTAAAAAAGATATAGTTTGGTATCTTAAATAATCTATATAACAATGGAAAACTCAAAACTTGATAGGTTGTACTGAGGCTTAATTATTATAGGCTACATCTTTGGAAAGAGGATATTGGCTAACAAATGCCTTTGAACAACTTTTTCTCAGACTGTATTCAGTATGAGTACATATGTTTGACAGAGTAATTGTGTCACTTTCATGTCACAGTTCATGCACTTGGACATGCCCAGATTGAAATCACCTCCTATCTTGTGAATATTAAAGACTATAAAGTACACTAGTAAAATATCCAAAGAAAACACTCCATCTCAGTGCTTCTCTGCTTTTTGTCCCATGATATGGGAAAAATAATCCCACTGGGATGGTCAGGTAAAATTAATGATATTATGGTATGACAATATAGCACAAAGTAACTCAAATGCTAACAATCATGGCCTCAGTTTATACTTTCACTTATCTTCTCTTTAGTGAAAAACCTTTTTCTAAAGTGTTTTTCTTTCTTCTTCTACATCTAAAAGGTAAACAATATATGGCTGTGAAGTAGTATACCCAAAGAATGCTCAAATATACCACAAGAACTGTGGTATGCCACAAGAATTCTCAATAGAGGAATCCAAAAATGCTGAAAGACACTTAATAAAGTTCTCAACATCCATAGCCATCAGGTAAATGCAAATAAAACAATTCTGAGATATGATCTTACTCGTATCAGAATGGCTAAAATTAGAAACACCAATGACAGCTTATACTGGAGAGGATGTGGAGAGATGGAAACACTCCTCCACTGCTTGTGGTAGTGAAAATCTGTATAGCCATTTTGCAGATCAATATAGCAGTTCCTTAAGAAAATGGGAATCAGTATACCACAGGACCTAGCAATTCCACTGTTAGGCATATACCAAAATGATCCATATCCCTGTAACAAAGACATCTTTTAAACTATTCATAGTAGCATTAATTGTAAAATCAAGAACCTCAACTGAAGAATGGGTAAAGAAGATGTGGCACAATTACACAATGGAATACTACTCAGTGGGGGGGGGGATAGAATCTTTAAATTCACAGGCAAATGGATGAAACTTGAAGAAACCATCCTGAGTGAAGTAACCCAGCCACCAAAAGGGGAACATGGTACATACTCCCTCATATATGGGTTTTAGACATAGAGCAAAGGATCAGCAGCCTATTATTCACACCGCCAGAGAATCTAGGATACAAGGAAGAACCTAAGAGATTCATAATAGGTCCCTCATAGAAGGGAAAAGAAACAAGAGCTCCTGAGCAATAGGGGTGCTGAGGTGAATTGAGTGGAGAGGGAGTTATGAGAAAGAGAAGGGGAGGAAAGGAAACATGAAGAACCAGGAAGACTGAATCCAGGAATGAATAGATGAGAGCAGAAAAATAAAACAAAATAAAACAAACCAAAAAAACATACCATATTAGAGGGAGCCATGAAAAGATAAGAGAAAACTGCCTCTAGAGAAATGTCCAGAAACCTACAAGGATGACCCCAACTAACAATCTGAGCAACAGTGAAAAGTCGAACCTTTATGCTTTCCCTAATAATGAGATTGGTAACTAAATTACATACAATCATGGAGCTCTCATCTATTAGCTGGTGGAAACAAAAGCCAACATCCACAGTTAACACTTAGCCAAACTCCAGGAATCCTTTTGCAGAGATGGAAGGGTGGAAATAAAAGGGTTCAAGACAAGACTACAGAATCCCACAGAGACAGCTGCACTGAACAAGGAGAAGCTAATGGATCCCCAGACTGATAGCAGTGAAACCATCATACGACCTACTCAGACCCCCTGAACAAGGCTGTCAGGTAGAGTGCCTGGTCAATCTAAGGGTCTTCTGACAGTGGTTCCTGTATGTATTAATGGTGCACAGTAGAATTTTGAGAGCATATACCCCATGGAGGAATACTCCTTTAGTCTGGAGACAGAGCAGAGGGTGTAGAACTTCCTTACTTCAATTGACTTTACAGATTTTGTTGATATTACTTGGAAGGCATCACCTTCCTTGTAGAGTGAGAGAAAAATGGGATGAGAGTGAAGGTGGAGGGGCATGGGAGGGATAGAAGGAGAGAGAACAGGGATTGGTATGTAAAATAAGAATAATATAATAAATATAAAAATGATATAGCATAATTTGATATACTTGTAATTGAAGAAGGACTTTTATGAAATTCTATACTTAAGCTTAATGACAAAGCTGAGAGGTTATGTTTCTCTCATTTAGTCAAAAGAGCAATAATAGCTCAGATATAGTTTTTAGTGCTCAGATTCTAGTAAGTAAATAGTCATTATTTGATATAAAGATGCTGTAAATATTTTCTCAAGAAATGCAAGGGCACCTCCATAGAGACTAGTTTTCAGTGCAGAATGACAAATCCATTGATGTCAGTGACTTACAATACTGAAGTCTTAGTTGAATCTCAGTGGTGCGTAGAGTGCTCAATACATTCTTTTTTATAGATGTAGTCAAATTTCATGGGCTTTTGCTCATATTATTCTCATCTTGTGATTAGAGAAATTGAGGCTTTAAGAGGGTTTTTTAACCCACCCAAATCCATATCACTGTGGCCCTGATCAACTGATCTTAAAAATGTATTTTTAATCACTGGACTTCCACAAATGGCCTAATATGTTCAGCCTATTTAATAGCCTCATTACTTTTATGTTATTTTCTCAACTTTTTTTTGTAAATCAAGAATCTCTTGAATTGACATGTGGCTTTTACAGGTCAGAAGTATGGTTTGCATTTTGGCACATAGGCTTGCTTTGGACTGCTACAAAACTAGGAGACTTGAGATTACAATTACAACTGCTTGTAGGAAGAGGAACATGGATTCTCTTATATGTAGACTGTTTGAGGTAAAATAAATGCATTTTGCGTGGAAAAGAAAAAAAACAAACAAAAAATATGAGTTGTGTAGGTATCCCAATATAGGGCTTTATTTGCCAGTCTCTCTATACTGTCTTTCTCTATTCCATCTCTCCTTTTTTCTTTCTTTCCTTCCTTTACTTTTGCTTATCATCTCTTTTGCACATATGTTAATTCCTGTCCTATCATTATTTTAGTAGGCCTTCTGTCAATACTCATACACACAGAAACACACACACACACACAAGTACACACACGCACACACACACTAACACACACACACACAGAGAGAGAGAGAGAGAGAGAGAGAGAGAGAGAGAGAGAGAGAGAGAGAGAGAGAGAGAGAGGAGAGAGGAGGGAGGGAGGGAAGGAGGAGGATGGGACCAATTAGACATTGTCCCTACCTTAGCTGGAGAGGAAAAATAGAACCATATAAGAAATCCCCTACATACCAACTTGTCTTTCCCTTTCAACCCTGCAATGACCATCATAAATGTTACTCTTATCTCTCTGGGACTGTTTGTGAGTTCTCATAGTACCTGAATACTGTCCAGTAAACACACAGAGCATAATCCCATATACCTACACAACCAATCACACCCAGATAACCAGCAGTATAGAGTAAGCTATTTCTTCCTGTTACATGGAAGCTGTGTGAGAATGGCTATTTCTTATAATGACTGTCATTTTTTGTTCAATGTGTGTATGTATGTATTTTGTTTTGTTCCTTTGTGTATTGCTACAATTATTCATTCACCTACTTTCTCCCCATATTTGTACCTATACAATGTGGTCTAGATCTTCTAAAGGCAAGAAAATGAAGAGAAACTTATTTTCATTTCAGTAAATAGAAAAGAATTAAGGTAGGGGCACATGAGGTCTCCATTCTGGAATTAAGAAAATTTGAGCATAGGAAATATTATTAAATAGTTATCAATATTGAATGGCAAGATAATGCTTTCACATTTGTGTGTATATCACTATAGTCATATAGTGGTTGTATAGAATTGAAAATAAGTATAACTAAAAAAGCCTTGAATTTTTTGGAAAAATCAGTGGGGCTTTAAGGTTAGTTGATTAGTGGGAGTGCTTATTTTAGCATGTGGGAGGTGTACTATAATGCGACAGAATGTATAAACATAAATGTTGCCTAGTGGAATTGTATATTCTGGGAACATGGTCAGAGAAACAGACAGCAGTGTAAATGTAGTGTTATCATTGGATATTTTAGTCTCATAAAATTTTTAATGACAGCATTTGTGGAAATTGATTCTCCTAACTAAGTCATAGCCAAAACCCTGGAACTTGGCCTACAGCTATTAATATTACCCAATTTCAGATTACCTAATATCAGGGAATATAGTCTATTGAGAAACAGTTCTAAGGCATTGGTGATGAATGTCATCTTCCCTAAGAAGTAAAGCTATATATTAAGAAGATAAAAAGACTCACAAATATTCAACAAAAGGTGAGTTTTCCATTGTTACCTTCCTTCAGCAGATGTTAATCTGTTTGCTAGACTAGACTGAGTGATAATTTTATAGCAGTTAATTTCTTATAAGTCAGCTGCCCAACATCAACTATCTGATATCCTCTTAAACCCTGAATACCTAATGACATTTAATCAATTACATATTTTACTATTCAAGTCTGTGATTAAATAATCAATGATCCATAGAGCTTGGAACACTCTTTTGGGAGCCATTTAAGACTTGTGGATGTCAAGTATGGCAGAGCATTTCATCCTCTGATTATGTAAAAATTTAATTATTAAAACACAACATTAGACAATCGATAATCAGTGGATTTTTTTACAACTTTGTGGGAGGCAAGTATGCAAGATCATCTAATTTTTAATTATGTAATTAAATTATTTAAATCAATTACAACATCATCTTTCATGAGTCCAGTTTGTAGCCACTATGGAAAAGTAGATGATGTAATATCAACAGATTATTTGATTATTTAGTTTAAAAAAAAAACAGTATATTTAGTGCCACCTTTTGGGGATGAAGTTTGCCAAAGTTTGATTAATTATGTAATCATCTAATTACATAATTAAAATATTTAAATTGACTATAGAAGTTAATATGCAAGATCATCTAAATAGTTGTATAATTATTTAAATAAATTATCATCTATTTCATGAAGAGTCCAGTCAAGCTCCATTTTGGGGAGATAAGTGTGGCACAACAGGCGTGGCACCATTACAGAAGCCTCGCCAGGGATAACGTTCCAGAACACAGATGAGCTGGTCTCTCTCAACCCCACTGCTGACACCCCTGTTGCTGCCATCTTTGCAACTGATACCAACATTGTAACCACTACTGCTGTCCCAGGTATGGGCCCAACATCACATCTCCTGCAGGACCGCAGTAGAGGCTCAGTGGCAAAAGATGATGTCAGCCCAACAGTTAATCAAGCAATACAGGTTAATTATTAAATTATTGCATTATAAGTTTGTGATGACAGCATCCTTCATCAGGTCTGGCATGTTCTCTCATGATCTAATGACGCAAAACTGTCCAAATACATAAATATTTAATTGTTTAATTATTAAAATGATTTATTAAATAATCTGTGATCACTGAAGTTTGGTGCCACCTTGTGGGAGTCGATGGTACCAGACCATCTAACAATCTGCTAGAGAAAGAGTGGAGTCTCGATGCACCTTTTTGGAATTAATTGTGGCAGGTCATTGTTACTAGAAGGGTTTTCCCCTACCGTTGATCTGGTCCCGCCACCACACCAGTCCCACTCTTTGTTCCTTCCTGCCAGCCGCCTGGTCCCACCACCATGCCAGCTCCAAAAAATAATACACAGAGATGCGGTATTTGATATAAGGCTATTTGCAAGGTACTAGTTTGTTCCCGGCTAGCTCTGTCTTAATGATTAACCAATTCCTACTATTCTATTTATTTCCATGTGGCTCATCTTACTGGCCAGAGCAGTGTTGGCATTGTACCACTCTGGGCTCTCCATGATAACTCCTCCTCCCTCCTTCCTCTTTCCTCCTTGTCTTCTAGCCCTGCCTATCTTTCTTTCCTATTGGCCAATGGCTTTATTAATTAACCAATACAAGAAACATATTTACAGAATGACATCCCCCATCATCTCATTTTATTGTTCAACTATTTAAACCAATTATCATATCATTTCTTATCTGCCCAGGTATGAATTATGAGACATTTCCTCATTATTTGTTCATTTTATTGTTCAAATTTATGATTAAATAATCATTGATCTCTTGAGTTTTGCCCAATCTTGTAGGAGTGAAGTATAAAACAACATCCAATTATTTAAATTTTTAATAATAAAATAATTTTTTATTCTTAAAATCTATCAATATTTATTCAGTGGTCATTGCAGTTTGGAGCCTCCTTGTGGGAGTTAAGTGTGACAGACCATCATGGCATCTAATATTCTACATATTTAACTATAAAATTAGGTCATTAAATAATCAAAGATCACTAGAGTTTAGGTCTGCCTCGTGGGATCAATTATGACAGATCATCCAATTATGTAATTGAACTATTTAAACTGACAGTGAGTTTATGAACCCTAAATCAGGTTTGGAGTCAGATTGTGGGTTTGACAATGTTACATAATCTCATTACTTGGTCATTTAGTCATTTAAATAGATCATTATATCAACCATATTACCTTGAGTTTGGTGACATCTTGTGGAATTTAATATGCAAGGCAAACTAATTATTTAATTGTTTAAATAAATCATTATTGCAGGAAGATTTCACTCTGACTCCACCATGTAGGATTTATGTATGTAACACCATCTCATAATTCATTTATTTTATATATTATTCAATTATTTACTTATATTTTAAATTATATTAATTATTTAAATTGATGATGATGTAGTCCTTCCTGACTAGAATTTGGCCAGTCCTCCTTGGGAGTTAATTGTGTGCCATTCTTTTATAACGGAGTATTACTTCCTTTACAAGCACTGGAGTTTGGTTCCATCTTATGAAGTTAAGTATGCAGGACCATCAAAATTATTTACTTGTTTGGTTACTTATATCATGATGGGGTTATTGGTTAGGGGTTTGGCTGCTATGAGATAGACAATGAAGATGATTGGTGCAAGAAGCAGCACACCGACTATGAGGGACACTGAGAGATCCAGTGATTTCTGATTGTATAATTTAATGATTAAATGATTTAACAATTAAATAATGAACAATTTTCCATCATCAATTCCCAAGGTGATGCACCAGAACCAACACATAAAATAAACAATCATCACAGACTTAAACATTTCAATAATTTAATATTCAGATGATCAGAGGATCTTGTCTAATGAAATCCGTCAGTCTGATGTCATGACACTCCAGCAGGGACACTGCAGTCATGGTGTCGCTGATGTGGATCACATCAGCAGAGGCTGTGGTGGCAGTGATGGAGGTACCTTCACCTGCAGAGACAAGGAAGAGAATCTCCTCACATGCTGTGACATCATCAGCACCAATGCTGCCTTGGCAACCACTATGATGCTGCCTGTGCCTCTGGGGCTGTTGCTTTTCCTTCTCATCGCAGAGGAATGCTAAGAACAAGTTATGGAGGAAGAGATGCAAGGTGACCTCTGTGACTGCCATACTCCACTCTTAACTTGGTCAGATCGAGATCCCTCCTCTAGGCCTCTTCTGGACTTGATCTCCCATTCAGGGAATATGCCTTCATGAGAGATAGAGAGAATGAGAGAGAGACAGAGAGACAGAGAGAGACAGAGACAGACAGAAAGAGAGACAGAGAGAGAGAAACAGAAAGAGTATTTCTGTGTCTGTGTCATTCCTGGCATGTCTAGAAGCTCATAGCTCCCCACATATACACCCACAGAATGTTCTTTGTAAATTTATAGCATGTGTCCTCAGGAAGCTTTGTAGGGATGGAGAATTGGAAGAGTTTAGGCAAGGGTGCCTCATGAAGGTCCTTTATTGTACATGGTTGCTTTGGCTATTCTGGATATTTTATTTTTCTATATAAAGATGTTTATTATCATATCAAGGTCAGTGAAGAATTGTGTTTAGATTTTGATGATGATTGCGTTGAATCTGTAATTTTTTTTAGCAAGATTGCCATTTTTACTGTTTATCCTACCTATGCAAGGGAATGGGAGTTCTTTCCATTTTCTGGTATCATAAAAATTTCTGTGTTTATGGACATGAAGTTCTTGCTATATAGGTCTATCACTTGTTTGCTAAGCATTATCTCAAGCTATGTTAATTGTTTGTGTCTATTGTAAAGGTGATGTTTCTCTGATTTCAGTCTAAGCCTCTTTACTATGTGTATATAATAGGCTACTAATTTTTTTGAGTCAATCTTCTGTCCAACTAGTTTGCTGAATGTTTTTCACATGGATAAATTCCCTAGTAGAATTTTTCAGGACACATGTATAAACTATCACATCATTTGAAAATAGTGACAGTTTGACTTCTTCCCTTCAAATGTATTTCCTCTTGATCTCCTCTTGTTATCTTATTGCTCTTGCAAGACACTGACATATAATATTGCAGAGATACAGAGAGAGTGGGCAGCCTTGTCTTCTTCCTGATTTTTGATGAATTCCCTTAAGCTTCTCTGGATTCAGATTGATATTGGCAGTTAGAAGGAGGAAAGCTTTTTCAACAAGTGGTACCTGCACAACTGAATGGTGGTGTGTAGAAGACTGCAGAAAGACTCATGTCTATTGCCATGCACAAAACTTAAGTGCAAATTGATTAACAACATCAATATAAATACCATAATACCAAACCTTTTAGAAAAGAAAGTGGCAAGATCCCTTTAACAAACTGGTAAAGGAGACTGATTCCTGATCATGACATGAGTAGCAGATGTCGACAGAGATCAACAATTAATAAATAAGGCTTCCTGAAACTGATAGGCCTCTGTAAGGCTTCTCCAAATAAAGACCTCCAGGTGCCTTCATTCTTTCCTTCCAGGGCACTAGACACATGTAAATATAACAAGAGTCCATTGACAGAGAACACATCAACCTGCTTGTAAAAACACCATCCCACACCAAAACACCTGAAAATGCACAGACAGGTCCCTCCTACCTTGTATCTGTCCACCTTCACATCAACCTCTTCCACTATCTGTGTCTCCATTCCTGGCTTCTATATATACACACATCCATGGCATCCAGGTCAGCTAGGCCTTTCTGGACCCAAATGATATACCATATTCAGTAGGGAAATGCTTTTCAGTACACAACAAACAGCCAGTCTCCTATGAAATAGACTACAGAGGACTACCTTCACATTATTGATATCATCTAAGAATACTGGTAGTTGAAGACCACTACCCCTCCCTCCTGGAGACAACCTTTTCTAATCTCTTCCAATTCTCCCTGTCTTCAAAGCTACCTGAAGACATTGTATAATGTAAGATTACATAGGGACCTCTGTGCGTCCATTTGGTGGCGATATGTGTGGAGCTAACGGCTCCTACACATGCCCGGCATGACGCAGACACAATATTCTCTCTCTCTCTCTCTCTCTCTCTCTCTCTCTCTCTCTCTCTCTCTCTCTCTCTCTCTCTCTCTCTCTCTCTCTCTCCTGTATAAAAGCATATTCCCCAAATGGGAGATTGAGTCTGGAAGGGGCCAGGGTCCAACTTAATGGATGTGTCCTGGTCTGTCCAAGCCAAGTATGGAGTGTGGCAGTCACAGGGGTTGCCTTGCAGTTCTTCCTCCATATCCTGGCCTTCAATGTCCTCTAGTATGAGAAGGACAAGCTACAGTAACAGAGACACTGGCAACATCATAGTGGTTTCCAAGGCACCATTGATGGGGATAACATCACAGTGTGTGTGGAGCTTCTCTCCCTCTCTTGGCTCTGCAGGTGAAGGCACCTCCATCACTGTTGGCGCAGCCTCTGCTGCTGTGGTTCCAGCTGCCATTGCAGCCTCATCAAGCCTGCAGTGACTTGGTGGAGTGTCATGACATCGCCCAGACACAGTTTATTAGACAAGGTCCTCTGATTATATAATTTTTAAATGGTTAAATTTTCAAAATCTGTGATGACTGTATGGTTCATGGGTCAGTTCTGGTGCATCCTCTCAAAAATTGATGATGTAAACCATCCAGTTTTTTCAAGTATTTAAGCATTTAATTATTAAATCAATCACTGTGTAATCAATAATCACTGTCGCTCATGCTCTGGGCAGTGCTTTTTGCACCAATCATCTGTGCCCATTGCACACAGCCAAACCCTTATAGATGACTACATCATCATTTAAGTAATCAAATGAGTAAATAATTGGATGGTCCTGCCTACTTAACTTCCATAAGATGGAACCAAACTCCAGTTATTCTCAAGAAAGTAGATAATGAAATAATGCCACACAATTATCTCCCAGGGAGGAGTGTTCACACTCCAGTCATGAAGGACATCATCATTGATTTAAATAATTAATAAATAAATTTAAAATAACTGAATAATGAGATGGTATTTCATAGTTCAATCCCACACGGTGAATTGAGACTGAACTATTTCTTGAATAATACTTTATTTAACCAATTAAATAGATAAATAATTATATTGTTTTGTGTATTAACTCCAGCAAGGTGGCACCAAACTGAAGATATCAAGGCTGATGTAATGATCTATTAAAATGACTAAATAACACATCAAGGAGATGATGTCACATCATCAACTTCCACAATATGACTTCAAACCTGACTTATAGTCCATAATATCATTGTTGGTTTAAATAATTTAAATAATTAGATGATCTGTCATACTTGATCCCACAATGTGGAACCAAACTACAGTGATATTCGATTATTTAATGACATAATTGTGTAGTTAAGTGATTGTCTGGCATATTTGACTCTCAAAAGAATGCTTCAAATTCCAGTGATCACTGAATAAATAATGACAAATTTAATACTTAAATGATTAAAAAATTAAATAATTGGATGGTGTTTTATTCTTTACTCATACAACACTGAACAATACTAAGGAGATATTATTTAATATGATTATTTAATCATAGATTTGAACATCAAAATGAATGAATAATGAGTTACTGTCTCATAATTCACCCCTGCAGAGATAACAAAATGATACCATCATTGATTTAAATAATTAAATAATGAAAAGACATGCCACCCTTAACTCCCACAAAGTGGATCCACCTCACTATTCCTTGAATA
Organism: Cricetiscus sungorus; assembly: GCA_030556225.1. Lineage (NCBI taxonomy): Eukaryota > Metazoa > Chordata > Mammalia > Rodentia > Cricetidae > Cricetiscus > Cricetiscus sungorus. Next base: position 1,800,556 of record JANBXA010000424.1, read on the forward strand.
GATAAAGACTGATTTGAATATTGAAGTAATCATTTGGTTAGATGGTATATCATCCTTGACTCCCACAAGGTGGCACCAAACTTCAGTGATCACAGATTAGGTAATGAATCATTTTAACAAATAAATGGTTGCATATTTAAATACAAGGACTATATTACATCATAAATTACTGGGAGGGAATTTTCCAGACCTGAAGAAGAAAGCTGTCATCCTGGATTTTTAAAATTCAAAAATTTAATAATCAGATAATCAGACTGTCTTACCTGATGAACTTTTTGGGGCTGACATCATCATGACCCACTGAGTCTCTGCTGTGGTGTTGCAGGAGCTGTGATGATCAGCCTATACCTTGGGTAGCAGTAGTGGCTACAATGTTGGCATCAGCACCAAAGAGGGCAGTAGCAGGGGCGCCAGCAGCAGAGCTAAGACAGAGCAGCTCATCCATGTTATGGGACATCATCCTGCACAAGGCCTCTGTGATGGTGCTGTGCCTCTTCTGCCACTGCTTCTCCTAATAGTAGAGCACAAAAAATATCAGGATGTGGAGGAAGCGTAGGGGGTCAAACTCCTCAACCGCCATGCTTACCTTGGTCTAGTTCCTTTATTTCGTCTTGGTGGGCACCATGGAATCTTCTGGACTCAATCTTCCACCATCCTTAGCACTCTGGGTGATGCGTATGGCCTTCAGAATCTGCTCTGTCCAAGGCTGCAACATCCAAAATCCTAACTTTGTCTCTGACAGATAAATGCACCCTAACCATAACCGGTGATACCATCATCATTTAAATAATTAAATAAGTGAGTAATGGCTAACTCTCACAATAAATAAATAGATGATGTGGCACTTTACTGGCAGGGAAAAAATGGCCAGACTCCAGTCATGAAGTATGACATCATCATCAATATGAACAATAAATAAAAAATGTAATGATAATGCATACTTAACTCCCCAAGATGGAGGTTGACTGGACTCTTCATGGAACAGACCATGATTTATTAAATAATTATAAAAGTATTTAAATAATCTTGCATATTAACTCTTATTGTCATTTTAAGTAAATTAATCATGTAATTAGATGATATGGCATACTTGATCCCACAAGGTTGCACCAAATTCCAGCTATCATGGATGACAATAATCATTGATTTATGTAACTAAATATTGAAAAATCCAGCTAATATCATATCATCAACTTCTGCAAGGTGGCTCAAAACCAGACTCATGAATGGTGTTGTCATCATTGATTTAATTAGTTTAGCTACATAATTAATTAGATTGTCTTGCACATTTGACTTGCACAATGTGGTTTCATATATCCACTGATCATCAATTAGCTAATATCCTATTCTAAAAATTAAATAATTTCCTAGTCCGAGGATGTAATAGTCTGTCATACTCAATATCTACATGTCTCTTACTTGTCTCTCTCAATATTGTTCCAAACTCCATGGATCTTTGATTATTTAACCACAGATTTGAGTAGTAAAATGTATAAATGATTAAATGATATTGTGTATCCAGATTTTAAGAGGATATCAGATTGTTGATGTTGGGCAGCTGCCTCATTAGAGATGAACTGCTATCCAATTATCCCTCAGTTTAGTCTTACTAATGGACTACCAACTTTCTGATGGAAGATAGCAATGGAAAACTTACCTTTTTTTGAATAATTGTCAGTCTTTTTATCTTCTTAATCCATAGTTTTACTTCTTAGGGAAGATGACATTCATCAACAAAAGTCTTTGAACTGTTTCTCCACAAAAGATATTCCCTGATATGAGATAATCTAGAATTGGATAAGATTAATAGCTGCAGAGTCACTTCCAGGGATTTGGGTATGACTTGTTTAGCAGAATTAATTTCCATAAATGCTGTCATTAAAGATTTTATAAAATACTTATCTTGGGAGACTAGAATATCCAATGATAATACTACATCTTAGGTGCTCTCTGTTTTTGGCTAGGATACCAGAATATAAAATACCAGCATGGTTGTCAGGCAACATTTATGATCCAATATTCTGTAACATTCTAGAACACCTATTGTTACGCAGGTTCCTCCCCGCCGGCCTCCCGGTCCTGCCTCCATGGTCCCGCAGCCATGTGTGCCCCAAATAACATTCAGAGACTCTGTATTTGATACAATCCTGTTGGCCAATTACCATTATTGTTTATGGGCTAGCTCTGCCTTAATTATTAACCCATTTCTACTTATCTAAGTATTTCCATGTGGTCGTCTTATCAGGGAGCCGCGGCAGGCGTCTTGCTTCTTCCCTTGGCTACATCTCGACTCCTCCCTACTATTTCCTCTTTCCTCCTTGTCTCCTAGCCCCGCCTATCTTGCTATCTCATTGGCTCAACGGTGCTTTATTAATTAGTATGAGAAACATATATACAGAATAACATCTCCCATCAACCTATGACATGCAAAAATAAGCACACCTCTTAAAGGAGTAACTGTATATCCTCACTGATTTTCTCCCATAAATGCAAGGCTCTTTTTTAAATTATACTTATTTTCAAGTCTATCAAAAAACTACATGCATGCCTATAGTGATATACACATGAAAATGAAAGCATCATTATGCCATTGACCTACATTGATGAGTATTTAATAATATTTCCTATGCTCCAATATTCTTATTTCCAGGATGGAGACAATGCACTTATGAACCTCTACCTTAATGCATTTCTATTTCCTTAAATGAAAATAATCTTTTCTTCATTCTCTTACCTTTAGGACAGCTTGACCATATTGTGTACTTGCAATTATGGGGAGAAAGTAAGTGAGTGAATAATTGTATCAATGCACAATGGCACAGAGAGAAATAAACACACACACACACACACACACACACACAGAGAGAGAGAGAGAGAGAAAGAGAGAGAGAGAGAGACAGACAGACAGACAATCACATTGAATACTAAAATGACAGTCATGCTGAGAAACAGCCATGTGCACAGAACTTCCATGCAACAAGAACAAATTGCTTACTCTGGACTCCTAGAAAATTATTTAAAAAAGTCAGCAGCATCTCCAAAAGATACTACTGCCCACAGACAACAGCAAGAAATCTAGAGAAAAAAAAACATCTATTTTCCCAACATATGGGATGGGTGGCTTTTATTTATTTGATGTGTTATGGAAGTTTGTCTTCAGTTAGGGGGAATATAATGTAAAAAATTTAACTTTAAGTATTTTACATTTGTAAGGGCTATGGTATACTGATAGAAATGTAAAGTTTATTTCTTTTAATGCATGTATGTTTCTAAACTTGTTTTTAGATATTACACTTTTGAGCTTATTTAAAAATAACTGTATAATTAAGAAATGAAGGTTAGCAGTCATTTATAATAATAAAACATGCTGTCACATTAGGCATGTTTTCAAGGTTAAACTGGCATATTTAGATAAATAGATTACCTTCAACCACTTCAAAGACCTGCAGAATATTGCATTCAAGATACTTCATAACCTAAGAATTTTCATGACAGTGAGACATGTCTGCTCCAATCAGCACCAATTTACTTCATAAAAGCATGACAGGCATGGTAGAACCTCTATATTGAGTTTGTTTCCCCATGCCAAAACTAGTCATTTGGACAAGAATCTCTTGCCTTGATTGCTGATGGTATGTTCTACAAACCAGCCAACATGGGCGCAAATGAAAAGGATTGCTGAACTCTGCCAAGCTAAGATGGAATAGTTCTTTAAAATCCCTGATTCACAGAGAAGTCTGCCAGATATTCTAGGCCTGAAGGCCAAAAGTGGAGCCCCAACATTGAGACGGAACTGGGGTTGACTCTTCAGGCAGCCAGCTATCTCTGTTATTTCTAACGTTTTGGAGGTGGCTTACACTGCACTTCCTGTTTACTCAGGAAGTATTATATTACTATGCAATATTTGAGGGAGTTGAAGATTAGATAGTTATAGTTACATTTTTCTTTGTTTTGACAGAAGGTAATTTAGGAACACAGATTCCTTGTAAATTTGCCAAACATAAATGATTGAATACTGTAGATATAATTCATACTTGAAAACTGTCCTTATTGCATATAGGTTAAATAAAATCTAAGAAAACAAGGGGAGAATTCTGGAATATTTACTTCACTAGACAAAGATGTGTTATATTTGCCCATGCTACATTTGTTAACTGTGTAAAAATGTGTTGATTCTGCATTAATTAATTAAAAATTACCCAGGGCTCAGAAAAGCAGGGTTATCAACTGGTGGAGAGGAAGTAAGCAGCAGAGAGGAGGAGCTGAGCACAGTTTTTTCACAAGGTGGAGTGTGGAAGAAAAGAGGCTTCCAAGATTCCACAAAAAATAGAAAGTTAGCCACTTGCTACTCTAAATCTCTGAGCCCAAAGCTTTTCACCCTAGACTTAGAATCTTGAGTTTTGTTAGAATGATAGAGAATAAGGTAGAACTGCCTAGTTAAATAAATATTCCACAATATTTCTCCCTTTTTTCTAACCAGAAAGAAAGATTTAACTTAACCTATATACAATAATAACATTTATCTAGTATGAGTTATTTCTACAGCATCCAATCATTTATGGTTGGCAACTTAGAGAGAAATCACTCTATTATATATCTTACATTGATGAGCCCAAAGCTCTGTTCCTAAGTTACTATCTGTCATAACTAAGGAAACCTATAACTCCATCTATGCTTTAACTCCATCAAAGTTTGCATAATAATATAATATTTCCTGAGTAAACAAGAAGTAAAGTGCAAGCAACCTCCAAAACATTAGAAATGGGAGAGATAGCTGGCTGCCTGAAGACTCATCCTAAGTTCCTCTGCAATGTTGGGGTAACCAGTTTTGGCCTGCAGGCCTAGAATATCTGGTAGATTTTTCTATGAAGCAGGGATTTTGAAGAACTGTCCCACCTTGTCTTGCCACACTTCAGCAAATTTTTTTATTTGCATCCTGTTTGTCTGTTTTTTATAGCATATAATCAGCAGTCAAGGCAAGAGATTCTTGACAAATTGACTAGTTTTGACACCAATGAAAGCAAACTCCATATGGAGGTTCTTCTACGCAAATCATCCTTTTATAAAGTTAATTGGTGCTGGTTGGAACAGACATGTCGCACTGTCATGAAAAGTCTTAGGTTTTTAATTATCTTCAATGCCATATTCTTGAGGTAATTGAAGTATTTGAAGGTCATCTATCTATCAAATATACCTGCTTAACCTTGAAAACATGCCTAATTTGACTACATGTTTGATTGTTATAGATGACTAACTACTAACCTGTTTTTCTTAATTATACATTATTTTTAAATAAGCTACATAATTGTAATACCTTAAAAAGAGTAGAAACATATATCTAATACAAGAACAACTTTATATTTGTGTCAATAAACCAAAGCGCATATCAGTGTAAAATATTTGAGGATAATATACCTTTTTGAGTTATATTCCCCTTCTATGATGACAAACAATCATAGAACCAAAAAGTCAGGTAACCAAAAAATATCCTTCCCACCTATTGGGAATATTAATGTTTTATTGTCTATACTTCTTCCTCTTGTCTGAGGGCAAAGGCATCTTTGGGAGACACTAATATTTTTTTACAGTAATTCTTCAGGAGTCCAGTGTAAAGTATTTTTTTGTTGCATGGATGCTATGTGAGCATCACTGTTTCTTAGCATGATTGTCATTTTTGTGTCTATTGAGTTTGTGTGTGTATTTATTTATCTTTGTATATTTCTGCATTGCTACAATTATTTACACACCTACTTTCTCCCCATATTTGCACCTATAGCATGAGGTCAAGCTGTTCTAAAAGAGTGAACAGAAGCTTACTTTCATTTCAGTAAATAGAAAATGATTAAGGTAGATGCTATTGTCTCCATTCTGAAAATGAGAAAATTGGATCAAAAGGAATATATTTAAATACTCATCAATGTAGTTGCATGGCATAATGATGCCTTTATTGTCATGTTTATATCACTATGAGAATGTAGATGTTTAATAGACTTGATAATAAGTATAACTAAAAAAGTGCCTTGTATTTTTTGGAAAAAAAAATCAGTAAGGCTATAAGGTTATCCCATTGGTGGGCATGCTTATTTTAGAATATGGGAGGTGTTCAAGAATGTCGCAGAATGTTGGATCATAAATGTTGCCTGGCAACCCTGCTGGAATTCTGTATTCTGGTATCATGGGCCAACAACCAGAGAGTAGTTTAGATGTACTGTTACCACTGGATATTTTAGTGTTCCAATATAACTATCTCTTTAAAGTTTTAATGACATCATTTGTGTAAATTGATTCTTCTAACCAAGTCATAGCCAAATCCACGGAAGTTGGACTACAGCTATTAATATTACATAATTCCAGATTACCTAATATCAGAGAAAATAGTCCGTGGAGAAGCAGTTCAAAGACTTTTGTTGATGAACATCATCTTCCCTAAGAAGTAAAACTATGGATTAAGAAGATACAAAGACTCCCAATTATTCAACAAATGGTGAGTTTTCCATTGTTAGTGTTCCTACAAGAAGATTTTAATCCATTTGTTAGACTAGACTGAGGGATATTTGTTTAGCAGTTCATCTCTAATGAAGAAGCTGCCAAATATCAACTATCTAATGTCATCTTAAATCCTAGATCAGCAACGACATGTAATCATTTACTAATTTTACAATTAAAATCTGTAATTAAATAGTCACTAGTCCATGGTGTTTTGGAGTCAAGTAAAGGCAACTTGTGTGTGTCCAGTATGGCAGACAATATCATCCTCTGTTTATGCAATTACTTAATAATTAAATGGACAGTAGATAATATAAAAGCGGATTTTTTTCACCTTGTTGGAGATAATTGTGGCAAGTCATTTCATTAATTATTTTAATGCACAATAGTATCATTTTCTTATCTCTCCACTTGTAAATTGTGAGATATTATCTCATTACTCCTTCACTATATTCTTAAAGTCTATAATTAAATAATCATCTCATGAGTTTTGCCAAGTCTTGTACAAGTCAAATATAAAATACCATCAAATAATTCAATTTTTATCATTTATTTATTAAATATGTCATTATTTATTCTGTGATCACTGGAGTTTGAGGCTCCTTTTGAGAGTTAAATGTGTGAAACCATCACATCATCTGATATTATACTGATTTACCTATAAAATTGGTCATTAAATAATCGAAGATCACTGGAGTTTGGTTCTACCTTGTTTGATCAATTATGCCAGATGATGTAATTATGTAACTAAATTATTCAAAATGATGATGACATTATGTACCATTAGTCAGGTTTGGAGTCAGATTGTGAGAGTTGATGATTTGACATCATATCATTACTAGGTTACTTAGTCATTTAAATAGATCATTACATGAGCCATGATACTTTGAATTTAGTGCCACCTTGTTGAAGTTCATTTGCAAAGTTATATAATTATTTATTTATTTAATTGTTTAAATAAATCATTACTCCAGGAAGAGTTCAGTCTGATGCCACTATGTAGGATTTAAGTATGCAACACTATCTCACTATTCAATTATTTTATCATTATATAATAATTACTTGAAATGATGATGATGTTACTCTTCATCACTGGAGTCTGGCCAGTCTTTCCTGGAAGTTAATTGTGTGTCACTTCTTTGAAAATCATTGGAATTTGGTTACATCTTATGGGCATTAAGCATGTAGGACCATTCAATTATTTACTTATATAATTACTTAAATGATGATGCGGTTATCAGTTAGGGGTTTGGCTGTGCAGCAGATGATTGGAGCCAGGAGCAGCATGCAGAGCTTGAGGGACACTTTGAGATCCAGTGATTACTGATTACATAATAATAGATTTCAATAATTAATTAAGTAATTTAAAAAACTGGATGGTTTTACATCATCAGTTCCTGAGAGTATGCACAAAAACCAAGCCATGAATGACACAGCCATCACCAATTTTAAATATTGAATAATTTAATAATAAGATGATCAGAAGATCTTGTTGAAGGAACTCGGTTGGGTTGATTTCTTGACAATCCAATAAGTCACTGCAGTCATGATGATGATGCTGTGGTGCCTGGGTCCACAGCATCAGGGGTTGTGGCAGCAGTGATGGAGGTGCCTTCACCTGCAGAGCCAAGAGAGAGCAGCTACTCACTCTCTGTGATGTCATCCCCAGCAATGCTGCCTTGGCAACCACTATGATGCTTCCTGTGTGTCTGGTGCTACTGCTTGTCCTTCTCATAGTAGAGGTCAGTGAAGCAGGGATGTGGATGAAAAGCTGCAAGATGCCCCTGGAGATTGCCACACTCCACACTTGTCTTGGTCATATCATGATAAGTGAGACTCTGGCCATTTCTCACTTTGACCTTTCAATTGGGGAATATGCCCTCCCATGAGTAATAGTGAAAGGGAGAGAGAGAGAGAGAGAGAGAGAGAGAGAGAGAGAGAGAGAGAGAGAGAAAGAGAGAGAGAAAGAGAGAGAGAGAGAGAGAGAGAGGAGAGAGAGAGACTATCTCTGTCTGTATCTTTATCATGTCTTTCATGTCTAGGAGCTCATAGCTCCCCATATATCTCCACCTAATACATCCACAAATGGCCCTTTGTAATCTTACATTTGATGTCTCAGGAAGCTCTGCAGAAAGGGAGAATGGGAAGACATTAGACAATGTAGTCACCAGAAGGCCAGGGCAGGGGTCTTTGCCTAGCAGTCATCTTAGAAGATATCAACTTTCTCTCTTTGGTGTCATCTTGGAAGTCTCTTTCATTCCACACTGCCTCAACTAAAATAAAATCATGCTAAATTCTTACTCTCTGCTACTTCCTCTCAATCAGTTGCTAACCCTGATTCTCTGAGCCTAGGGTAATTTTATTCAAGTAATGAAAAATCAACACATCTTTACATAGTTAACAAATGGAGCGTGAACAAATGTAACAATTCTTTGACTAGTTAAACAAATATTCTACAAAGTTTCTCCATTTTTACTAAATAAAAAAGATTTAACTTAACCTTTATATAATATAAAGTTATCAAGTATAAATTGTATCTACAGTACCCAATCATTTACATTTTGATCTATTATCTATGTTACATTGATGAGCCCAAAGCTCTGCTCCTAATTAACCTTCTGTCATAACTAAGGAAAACTTTAACTGTAAATATCTATATTCCAACTACATCAAAGATTCCATAAGAATATATTTCCTGAGTAAACAAGAAGTGCAGGGTAAGCCACCTTCAAAACTTTAGAAAAAACAGAGACCTAGAATTTATGGCAGATTTTTATGTGATGCATGGATTTTGAAGAAAATTGGTGCTGATTGGAGCAGACATATAGCACTGGAAGTTGGCCTACAGCTATTAGTAATACCCAATTCAAGATTACCTAATATCAGGGATTATAGTATTTGGAGAAACAGTTCAAATGCTTTTGTAGATGAATGTAATCTTCCCTAAGAAGTAAAACTATGAATTAAGAAGATAAAAAGACTCACAATTATTCAACAAGAGGTGAGTTTTCCATTGTTAACTTCCTTTAGGAAAGTGTTAATCCATTTGTTAGAATAGACTGAGAGATAATTGGATAGCAGTTCATCTCTAATGAGGCAAGTACCCAACATGAATTACCTGATACCCTGGATACATGTATGTGTCTACCCTGACCAGCAAGGATAACGCGACACAGGGAAGATCTTCTTCATGCAGTTTATTTCAGGATACTTGAAACATGTTTCTGCTGACCCACGAGAGAGAGCCAGGGGACCCCTGCACAGGCTTAAATCCCCTTGCAATAACGAACCCCAGTGAGCCATGTGGACCCTGCAGATAGGCTACTCTAATGCGGAAGCAGATAGGCTGAACAGTCTTAACCAATTAAGGGCTTGTTTATGCCAGAGAATGTTCACCCGTAGGTTGGTGGAAGGTGGAAGCCAGCGCCACTTTAAGGCGTGGCACTTCACGGCTTTCTACAATAAAATAAAATGAGAGTATTCTATAAATTATTGAGCATGTGGGGTTGTTTTTGAATGGAGAACTCTATTACCCTGTGTGTGGGATCATAATTGTTGTGTGACAGCATAATTGTTGCATCACATCATTCATGACATTTTCTTTCCATACAATGGGGAGAGGAAGTATCTAGCTACTGAGATGTAGTGCTATCATTGGGTATTTTAGGCCCCTAAGGCAAGTGTTCCAGAAATTTTAATGTGATCATAGGTGGAAGGTGATTTTCTCAATCAGTCCCTGGCAATATCCTAGAATTTGGCTTGTATCTGTTACAATTACCCACATCAATAAATCATAATCTGAAAACATTTTAAAAATTTTTATTGTTAGATATTCTCTACCCTAAGAACAAAATCTCTGGGCTAAGAATTTAAAGTGCTCAGATATATCCACTACTGGATAATTTTTCCATTTCCACCTCTTTGGGCAATGTTTTAAGCTGTTTTGTCTTTAGGAAAAAGGAAACGAGATTATAACGTGGAGTCATGCATGTTGTGGATAATTTTCGCATTGATAGGATTACTAGACTGTGAATTTGAGATGAGATCATAATTGTTTCTTCACACACAGTGGAATTTTCTTTGGCTGTTTTATTAGAGCCATAAGAAGGGAACAATGGAAATGTAGTTTTATGTTTGAATATATTATTATCTAAAACTAGTGTCATGAAAGTCCTTCTATATTAGTATATGTCAAAGTTCCAATAATTATGACATGGAAATAAATCCATGAACATTATTTTTTCAGCTGGAAATACTACCCATCAAGAATATGTAACACCACAAAATATGGTGTGTCCAAATCTGTCCAAAGACTATTGGTGGATTTCCTCCACTAAGAAATAAATCTCTGTACAAAGAATAGTGGGTTTCTTCCCTTAAGAAGTAAATCTCTGTACTTGGGAAATAAAAACCTTAGATTTATGACAAGGCATGTCTCCTCTGAGATAGAAGACATCCCAAATTTTTTGAGACTTTATATGTTTTCCTGACTCTGAGAGATATTCATGTCAGGTATCATTTTCTACTGCCAGAGAATTCATAATTGTGTCAGTGTTAGTACATATAATTGAAAACTCATAGACGCAAAATGAACTTCTAATGAGAACAATAGGCAAGAGCTTTTATTGAGAATATTTCTGCAGAGAACTTTTGAAGAGAAACTTTTGAAGAAAACTTTTTAACACCAGAAGGAGCCCATATACTGGGAAAAGAAGTTCACCAACCACGCATGTGACAGAGGGCTCATCACCAAATTATACAATACATGCAAGAAATTAGTCACCAAAAACCAAATAATCCTATAGAAAATTGGGGTACAGTAGTGAATCTAGAATTCCCAATAGGGGAAAACAAAATAACTGAAATACACTTAAGAAAGTGCTCATCATCCTTAGCCATCGGGAAATGCAAATAAAAACAGATCGGAGATACTAGCTTAGTCCTGACAGAATGGACAAATTTAGGTAATAACATTACATTGTTATTTTATTCAGGAGCCATTTCAATATTCTTAATTGAATGAAGACTCCTCAATTTTGCATCTAGATAAGGTCCTTTGAAATGCATTTAATCATACCTTGGGTGATGATAAGATGTCAACTCGGAGAAACTATGTACTTTGTCCTTCTAGATGTTGAATTAATTTCTTGAAATAGCAGGACCAGAAGATGCTGAGATTAGAACTTACACCACACATTCTATTTCTATATTCATTTTATACTGATTTATGTTCACTATATTTTACACGATGTTTGCTAGGCACCCATGCTACAAAATGGTATGTAGGCAGAAATTATGCAGACAAATATGAATGGAAATAAAAGGATATGATTGGAGGATTGAGAAAAAGAAACTCCACATTCCATCAGCTTCATAATCAGAGGAAATAATCTAGTGAGATGACAATATGGTTTTTCATTTTTCAGTGGATCACATTGATAGGTTTAAATATGTTGAACCATGCATGCATCACTAGGATGAAACCTACTTGGACATGATGGATGATTTTCTTGATGTGTTCTTGCATTTTATATTTGCCAGTATTTTATTGTTTGGCTTGTGTACCAAGGTAATTGTAGCCACATATAAAGGATTTGGTACTGAACCTTCTATCTTGTGGTACAATTTGAGGAGTATTGGTATTAGCTCTTATTTGAATTTGTATTAGAACTCTACATTAAAGACATCTGGCCCTGGTTTTTTTTTGGTTGGGAGGCTTTGATGACCGCTTATTTTTCCATAGAAGTTATATTTATATTTATTTATTCATTTATTTATTTATTTATTTTACATAAGGAGAATATTTGAACATGTTCTTTTTTAATATTAATTTATTTTTATTGTACATATCAACCTCAGTATCCTCTTCCGCCCTCCCTCTCTTTCTCCCTCCCTCCCTTCCTCTTTCTCTCTCTTCCAGCCTCTCACACCCCCAGACCACCCTCCTTTCCAATATAACCCCATTCCACATTTAGGGTGATGCCCTCAAAGAGAAGCCATCTATACCTGTCAAGTCATTGAGATTAGGGGCCAGGACTTCTCTCCTGTGTTTATGTTAAGGGAGAATCCCTCCATGGGTGATGTGCCCGCAAATTCCTTTTGTGTACCAGGAATACATCCTGGTTCCATTATCTGTGGTTTCTTAGACTGCCTAGGCCTTCTAACTGAGACCCATCTTCAAGGGGTCTGAGGCCCCGTGTTCAAGGGTTCTGAGGCAATTCCATGCTGGATTCACAACTATCTGTTTTGGGGCCCAATACCTCCTCCTACTTCAGGTCAGATGTCTCTAAGTGTTCCTCCAGACTGGTCTTTTCCTCCCTCTCTGCTTCAGAATTCCAGTTCGGCTCAGTGTTTAGCTGTGGGTGTTTTATTTTTTTTTCCACCAGCTACTAGATGAGGGCTCCATGATGGTGCATAATTTAGTCATCAATCTCTCTATCAGGGAAGGGCATTTATGTTAGCCTTTCCACTGTTGATGAAATTGTTAGCTGTGGTCAGTGTTGTAGTTATCCTGGCATCTTTTCCTTCAGGGTAAGCTTGCTAAATTTTGTTCCAAGTCTTTCAGTTGAGCTGCAAATTCTCTAATGTGACTATTATCCATTATATTTATGTGGACACTTAGTGCATTGAACTTTCCTACTAGTACTGCTTTCAAGGTGTCCTGTACGTTCATGTATGTTGTGTCTTCATTTTCTGTGAATTCTAGGAAATAATTTCTTTTTTATTTCTTCTTTGACCCAGGAATGATGCAAATGCATATTTTTCAATTTCCATCAGTTTGTAAAGTTTTTGCATTTTTGTTGTTATTTAATTTCAACATTAAAGTATGGTGGTCTGATATGATACATGGGACTATTCTACATTTGTCTATCCCTTGAGGTTTGTTATATTGCCTAGTATGTATTCAAATTTATTGATGGTTTCATGTGGAGATGCGAAGATATTATATTCTATTGTATTTGTATGGAATGTTCTATAGATGTGTTTAACCCAATTGGGACATAACCTGTTTTAGTTCCTTTTTTCTCTGTTAAAATTCATTTTGCTTGTTTTTTCTAATGGTAAAAGTAGGATTATGTTTTGCTATGTTTTTGTGAGCATAGTAGTTTATTTTGTTTGGTTGTTGTTTTCCTTACAAATCTTTCTGTAGGACTGGATTTGTATATAAAAATCTTGCTTAATCATTGAATATGTGGTTTTCTCCATCTATACTAATTGAGAGTTTCACTGGGTATAGTAGTGTAGGCTTGCCTTTGGGAGCTCTTAGTATTTGTAGAACATCTATCTAGAATCGTCTGGCCTTGAGAGTTTCTACACCAATGTCAGGTGTAATTTTGATAGGTCTGCTTTTGTATGTTATCTCTTCTTTTTCCTTTGCTGTCATTAAAATTCTTCCTTATTCAGTATATTGAGTGTTTTGATTATTATGTGGCAAGGGGTTTTTTTTTAGTCGAATCTATTTGTTGTTTATTTGCTTCTTGTATTTTCATGGGCATGTCCTTCTTCAGAGTGGGAAAGTTTTCTTCAATGATTTTGTTGAATATGTTTTTGCATCTTTGAGCTGGGCTTCTTTGCCTTGCTCTATGACTGTTATTCTTAGGCTTGGCCTTTTAGTAGTGTCACATATTTCCTGGAGGTTATGGATTCAAGACTATTTTTGTTTGATGAATCTATTTCCTATAGCATATTTTCAATGCCTGAGAGTCTCTGTTGGATGTTTTTATTGTGTTGTTTTGCTTGCATCTTTGCATCTGTAGTTCCTGATCATTACCCAGTTTCTGTATCTCCAGCATTCCATCATTTTGTGTTTACTTATTGCTTCAACTTCAGTTTTCAGGTCTTAAATGGATGGTGTGAATTTTTTTCTTTATTTGTTTGATTAGTTTTTTTTTTTTGGCTTTCCTTACTTTCTTTATGAAAATCGTTCATTTCTTTCATTTTTTGTTGTCTTTTCTTCTATTTCTTTCAATTTCTTTCATTTGATTTTTCTTTCATTTTTAAGGGATTTTCTTATATCATCTTTGAGTGCCTATATCATTTTTATGAATTCATTTTTTAACTCATTCTCTTCTAGTTTATCTGCTTTGGTGTGTATCATCTAGTTGGTGTGGGTTCCATAGGTTCTTGTGAAGTCATGCTTGTCTTTTAATTTTTGGGTGATTTTTTTGTATTGCTGTTTTTCCATTTTTGTTTTAGTGGGTGTATGTGGAGTGTTTCTCTCTACTCTCCAGGTTGACATAGTTGGGTCAGAATTTTAATGTCTGTAACTTTGGATGATATAAGCTCTCTTGGAGACCTCTCCTCCATCACAGTGTACCTATGAGGTCTGAAGATCAGAAGTGAGCCTTTGGGTTGACCTGTGTGTATAGGTGGGTCCAGTGCAGAGAGAGAGAGAGAGAGAGAGAGAGAGAGAGAGAGAGAGAGAGAGAGAGAGAGAGAGAAAGAGAGAGAGAAAGAAAGAGAGAGAGAGAAATGCTCTGCTTTCCTAGATGATGCAGTCTTTAGATTTCAGAAACTTCTCAAAGTGTTTTAACAGCTGAGATATGAACAGAGAAAATTAAACTTTGATCTTGGGTTTTCTTCCCAGGTTTAAGGCAAGGCGACTGAGTTAGGAAAACTCAGGACTTGCCACCTACACATGGGTGCCCTGCATGAGAAAGGAAGTCTGAGGGGGAGGTTGGGACAAGAAATCCTGGTCTGGTCTGGTCTGGTCTGCCTGGCATCCTTTGGATACTCTTCAGTCCACTCTCTAATCTGAATGTTTCTACTCATATTCTCTGCCTTGAATCCCATGCCAAGTTGCATATGATCATGAGGGTGGTGCCTCCTAGACCCCTTGAAATTTTAGTGGTATTTTTCTAGATCAGAAACTTTTTCTAGCAGGTCTCAAGTCAAGGAAATAGACCTGAACACTTGATCTAGGAGAAATCTATGTCTAAAAGTAACTAAAGGAAAGTCAGACAGAATGTTGGAAAATGAGGAGAAAGGATGCCACTCAAGGAGTCATGGATTGCAGAAATCTGTCTAAAAAGACAATCATACGCTGAGACCCTGAATACAGTCCAGAAATACTGGTAACTGTGTGTGCTTTCAAAAAGTTATGTGTGGCTGCTGCTGAGATTGTTGAGAAAAAACATTGGGGGCAGGTGATACTGTGTACAAACTCCTTGCATTGGGAAGGGCAATTCCACATATCAGCCCCTATATAGGCCAAGAAGCAGTATGCTTGTAGAATTGTCCCATGATCCTGCCTGACTTGGCTGTGCTGGACCCAGGAGACTGAGTTTCATGGGCACAGCATGGTAAGATCATTGTGACAGAACTGAGGTACCTCTACCCTGCTTCCTCCAAGTACTCTCCTGTACCAAGGATAATGCAGAAAACCTGCTTAGGTTCTTTGAGTCCTGCACTGAGAGCTCCTTCCAAGGCAGCCTGTGCCATGACTGAGAAATACTAGGACATGCTGGCCTGTTCTACAAATACCTTCTGTCTGATGTCAGTAGTACACCCAGAATGGCATTTACCACATGACATTGGTGTACACTCCCACAGCCCTTTCCAAATCAATAACAAACAAAAAAATCAGACAAATTAAGAAAAGGCTTTTGCATCATACCCCAAAGTTGCCACCAAGCAACCAAGGCTGTCCAGACATGGAACACTTGGACTGCTGGAATGGATAAATACTAAGGGATGTAGGACAGGGTGCAGTGGAAAGAATGGTGTCACAGAATTCCAAGGGCCATCTACTTCACTGCCCTGAATGAATTTGCCCTGTGATCAGTCAGAAAACCCCAAGAGAGAACTCAGGCTGGCTTACCAGTATGCCTTCGTGAAGCCTACAAAACTACATTCTGTAGTAAAAGGGATGAGTTTAACAACCAAGCTCATGGACATTGGTACTTGGGCATGGGTGGTGCCTATAGCTGCCCAGCCAAGTTATTCTCAAGGCCACTCCCCATAAGCATATGAGATCCAGAATGATATTTATGAAAGACAGTCTAAATCAAAATAGCCAAACAGCCATACTGAATATCTTTAGAAGCTATATATAAAGATATTGTCTGAACCTTAGTACAAGGACTCAGGATTAAGAAATAGAGGAAATTTGGTAAAGAGAAGACCACACAGACTGCATAAAATTCATCCAGTCTTGAAAAAACTGCATTGTGATTGGGTCAGGGTGCATTTTCAACAACTCCTCCACATGGCAGGATGTTGCTGGGTCTGCTCTGAACACAATGCAGCACATATCCATGCAGCATAAACTTAAGGCCTCACTTGCCTGATCTTTGGTCCCCATATAATGCCCTCTGTTAGAAGAAACCTCCAAGGGAGATTATAACATCCAGAGTTACAGACATTGAAACATTGGCCCACCTATGCCTACTGGGAGACTTGGGTAGAGAGAGAAACTCCACATTCAACAACTGGAAAGAGAGATGGGAAAAATGACAATACAAGAAAATTCCAAACAATAGAAGGACAAGCATGACTCTACCAGAATCTAGGAAAACTAAAGCAACAACACCTGGAAACACCAAAACAGATGAACCAGAATAGAACGAATTAAAATACAACTTCCTAAAAATGATAGATGCCATCAAATAGAATATGTAAAAATATCTTAAAGAAATGAAGAAAAATTTTTAAAAATACTGGAATAGAAGAAAAGACAAGCAAAAAATGCAAGAAATGAACAAATTTTCTTAAAGAAAACAGTTCAAACAGTTACAGACCTAAAACCTGCAGTAGACAACATTAAGAAACACAAACTGATGGAACACTGGAAATAATAAAAAAAAAAATGAGTAAAAGATCAGGAACTATAGATACACCCATAAGCAACAGAATACAAAAATTGAATAGATAATCTCAGGCATTGAAAATATGCTAAAAGAAATAGATTCATCGATTAAAAAATTAAATTGAACAAATATTTAACAAGAAACTTTCAGGAAATATGGGGCACTATGTAAAGGAAAAACCTAAGAATAATAGGCATAGAGGAAGTCTAAGAAGACCAGGTCAAAAGTGCAGAAACACATATTCAACAAAATCATTGAGGAAAACTTTCCCACTCTGAAGAAGGACATACCTATGAAAGTACAAGAAGCATAGAAAACACAAAATAGATGGGACCAAAAAATAATACTCAAAATACCAGCTTACTAAATAAAGAAAGAATATTAAGATTAGCAAAGGAAAAAAAGGCCAAGTAACATATAAAAGCAGACCTAAAAAAATTACACCTAACTTCATCATGGAAATTGTCAAGCACAGAAGGACCTGGATAGATGTTGTACAAATAATGAGAGCTAACGAATGCCAGCCCAGGCTATTATACCTAGCAAAACTCTCATTACTATAGATGGAGAAAACAAGATATTCGATGTCAAAGCCAGATTTACACAATACATATCCACAACTCCAGCCCTACATAAAGATCTTGGAGGAAAACTCCAACCCAAGGAATTTAACTGCAGTCACAGGGACATAGGCAATACATACTTCCAGTTTACCAGCTCCTCCACAAAGAAAAAGTGGGGCAATTATACTCACAATTCATCTGCTAAAAACAAACATAAAACAAAAAGAATTAACAATCCATGGTCCTTATTTTCCCTCAAAATCAATGGTGTAACTTGCCTATAAAAAGACCCAGGCCAACAGAATAGATACAAGGACATAATCATAATTTGCTGCATTCAAGGAACACATCTAACCTTTAAAGAAAGATATTACCTGAGGATAAAGTGTTGGGAAAAGATCTTCCTATCAAATGGACCTAAGAAGCAAGCAGGTGTAGCTGTCTTAACATCTCACAACTTAGACTTCTAACCAAGATGAATTATTAGAGATGAAGAAGGTCATATGATATTTTCACAAGAGAAGTATGTCAGTACAAACTCTCAATTTTAAAATCTATGCCCCAAATACAAAGGCACCAACATTCATAAAAGAAGCACAACTAAAGTTCAAAAATCTCATAAAATCTTACACACTCATAGTAAGAGACTTCAACAAGCCACTTTCACCATTAGACCACCAGACAGAAACTTAACAAAGAAACAAAGGAACAAATAGAAGTTATTTCTCCATTAAGTTTAACAGACAGCTATATAACATGCCATCCAAACACAAAAGTATATATCTTCTTCTCAACTACACATGAAACATTCTCTGAAATTGAACACATACTAGGTAACATAACAAACCCCAACATATAAAAAAAAGAGCAGTCCCCTGTATCTTATGAGACAATCATGGTTTAAAGTTGGAGTCAACAACAACACAAATTGCAGAAACAAAGCAAACACATGCAAACTGAAAAATGTGCAATTGCACCATTCCTGGGTCAAGGAAGATAAACAAAGAAATTAAAGATTTCTGAACATCCATAGACAATGAAGACACAACATACCCAAACTTATAGGACCCATTGAAAACAGTGCTAAGACGAAAGAAGGATATATCATTGTACTAAGTGCCTATATAAAATTGATGGTGGATAGTCACATTAGAGAATCAACAGCACACCCGAAAGCCTAAGAACAAAATGAAGCAAGCTCACACTGGCAAAATAGATGTCAGGAAGTTATCAATTTCAAGACCAAAATCAATAAAGAAGAAACAAGGAAAAATACAAATAAAGTAAAAAAGAGGTGTTTTAATTTTTAGAAAACCAACAATATAGACAAAATTTATCCAGGCTAATTAAAACGCAGTGAGAGAACATGCAAATCAAAAAAAGAAGAAATGAAAAGGAGAACAGACACAGAGGAAATCCAAAAAAATTTCTGGTCATACTTTGAGTATCTGTACTCCACAAAATTTAAAAATCAAAGTAAATGGTCAAATTTCTTGAAAGCTATCACTTACCAAAACTAAATCAAAAATATATAAGCAACTGAAATATGTCGATAACCTCTAGTGCATTAGAAGCAGTCATTAAAGCCTCATGACCAAAAAAGCCAAGGCCAGATATCGTCATTGCAAACTTCTACCAGAAATTCAAAGAAGAGCTAATCCCAATATTTCCTCCAACTTTTCCAGATAATAGAAGCAGAAGGTTCATTATCAAATTCTTTTGATGAGGTCACAATTACATTGGCACATGAGCCACACAACTAAGAAAGGAAATTACAGACCAATATCATTCATGAACATTGATCCAAAAATACACAGTAAAATACTGGCAAATAGAATCCACTAACACATCAGATAAATCATCCACCGTGACCAAGTAGGCTTCATCCCACTGATGCAGTGATGGTTCAACATATGAAAATCTATCAGCATGATCCAATGAAAATGCAAGATCATATTGTCATGTCACTAGATGCAGAAAAATTCTTTGACAAAAAACAAAACATTTTTCATGATAAAAGACTTGGAGAAATCAGTGATAACAGGAACATCCCTAATCTCAGAATCATCTGACCATGATCATTCAATGTAATAAGTCAACCTCTAGAATGACAAAAAAGTTAGTTTCTCCAAGTTGACTTCCTATCAACACCAAATATATAAATTATATGCATTTCAAATGGAACCTATCTAGTTGCAAAAGTGATGAGTCATCATTCAGTAAAGAACAATGAAAATACCTCTTAATGAAATAATTGTAATGTTATTACCTAATTTTTGCCATTTTTTCAGGACTAAGATAGTATCTCACAGATGTTTTTATTTGCATTTTTATGACAGCTGAGAATGCTGAGCATTTTCTTATGTAACTTTCAGCCATTTTGGATTCTTGTATTGGGAATTGTATATTCAGTTCTGTACCTCCATTATTCATAGCATTATTTGGTGTTTTGGTGACTAGTTTCTTGAGTTCTACATATATTTTAGAGATGAGCCCTCTGTCACATGTGGGTTTGGTGAAGATCTTTTCCTACTCTGTGGGCTGCCTTTTGGTCTTGGCAACTATGTCCTTTGCCTTACAGACATCACTCAGTTTCAGGAGATAGCAGTTATTAATTGCTCACCTCAGTCCATCTCTGCTACTGGTGTTTTATTCTGGAATTGGCTTCATGTACCAGGCTTCCTGCTATTTTCTCTTCTAAGAGCTTTGGTATCACTGCATTTCTGTTGAGTTCTTTGATCCATTTGGACTTAAGTTTTCTGCATGACAATAGACCTGCAGTCTTCTACACACCATCATCCAGTTGTGCTAGTAACATTTGTTGAAAAAGCTTGTCTCCTTCCAACTGCCAACGTCAAACTAAATCCAGAGAAGCTTAAGGTGATTCATCAAAATTCAGGAAGCAGACAATGCTGTCCACTCTCTAGGTGAATAGAAAATATTACATGTGAGTTTCTTGCAAGGACAATAAGACAACAAAAGCAGTCAAAGGTGATACAAATTTGAAGGGAAAAAATGAAACTGTCATTATTTTCAAATGATGCAATAGTTTAAATATGTGTTCCAAAGATTCTACTAGGGAATCTATCCAGCTGAAAAACACATTCAGCAAATTAGCAGGATACAAGATTAACTAAAAAATATAGTAGCCCTGTTATTTGCAGACAATAAAGGGGCTTAGACAGAAATCAGGGTAACATCACCTTTATAATAGCCACAAACAACACAACATAGATTGAATTAATGCTTACCAAACAAGTGATATATATTTATACCAAGCATTTTGTGTCTTTAAAACAAAACATTAATGAAGATACCAGAAAATGAAAAGATCTCCCATGCTCTTGGACAGGTAGGAGAAAGAGTAAAAATGGAAATTTTTCCAAAAGTAATATATAGATTCCATGCAATCCCCACTATAATCCTACCACAAGCAATTTTTCACTGACTTTGAAAGAATAATACTCAACTTCATATGGAAAAACAAAAGACCCAAGATAGCAAAAAAAAGCAACATAAACAAAACAAAGAAAATTTAAAAAAACAAAAACAAAAACAAAACAAATAAAAACCTGTACAACATTGAAATTTCTGGAGGCATCACCATCTTTGACTTTAAGCTCTACTACAGAGCTATAGTCCTGAAAACAGCCTTTCATGGTACAAATAATAAACAGATAGAAAAATGAAATTGAATCAAAAACCCTGATATTGACCCACACACCTAAGAACACCTGGTTTTGACAAAACAGCTAAAAGTATACAATAGGAGGAGGAAAGCATCTTAAACAAATAGTGCTGACACAACTGGATGATGGTATGTATAAGACTGTAGATAGATACATGTTTATCACCATGCACAAAACTCAAGTTCAAATGGATCAAAGACCTCAACATACATCCAGCCACACTGAGTCTCGTAGAAAAGAAAGTTGGAGGTACCCTTGAATAAATTGCTACAGAAGACTGCTTCCAGAACATAACACCAGTAACACAGACACTGACATTGACAATGAATAAATGGGACCTCCTCAAACTGAGATGCTCCTCTAAGGCAAAGGACAGAGTTGATGTGACTAAATGGCATTTCACAACATGGGAAAAGATCATCACAAAGGGCTGATCTTTAAAATGTGCAATGAATTTATGAAACTAGACTCTAAAACAAAAAATAACACTATTAAAAATGGGGAACAGATCTGAACAGAGAATTCTCAGTAGAAGAAATAAAAAATGCTGAAACACACTTAAAGTGTTCAACATCCTTAACTATCAGGGAAATGAAAATTAGAAGAACTTTGAGATACCATCTTTCTCTGGCCAGAATGGCTAAAATCAGAAACATGAAGGACAACTTGTGCTGCAAGGATGGACAGAAAGGGAAACACTCCTCCACTGCTGGTACAGTTTTTTTCGAGATCAGTATGTTGATTCCACAATAAAATGTGAATCAGCGTACCACAGGACCCTGCAATACTCTTCTTAGGCATAAACCAATATAATCTATATTTATGGAACAAAGCCGTGTGCTCAACTATGTTTGTAGTGGCATTATTTGAAATACCAAGAACCTGGAAGCAACTTAGATGTTCCTCAACTAAAGAATGGATAAAGAAGATGTGGCACATTTACACAATGGAATACTACTCTGTGGGGGAAGAAAAAAATGGAATCTTGAAATTCTCAGGAAAATGGATGGAGCTTGAAGAAACCATCCTGAATGACATAGCCCAGTCACAAAAAGAGGAAATTTTCTCTTTTTTCAATGATACATATATTTTAGACATAGAGAAAAGTATCACCAAACTATAATTTACACCGCCAAAGAAACTAAGATACAAAGAGGAGTCTAAGTGATTCATTCAAGATCCCTCAGAGAAGATAAAAGGGACTTGATCTCCTGAGCATAATGGGAGAGGCAGGGCTGTGAGTGGAGAAAGAGCTAGGAGAAAGGCAAGAGGAGGAAAGGAAAGCATATTGGCTTAGGAAGAAAGAGTCAAAGGAGTAGGTGAGAGAGAGACAGAGAGAGAGAGAGAGAGAGAGAGAGAGAGAGAGAGAGAGAGAGAGAGAGAGAGAGAGACCATACAAGCAGGAGTCATTATAGGTTAGAAGAGAAAACTCCCTCTAGAGAAATGTTCAGAGACCTGCAAGACTGATCCCAACTAACAATTTGAGCAACAGTGGAAAGGCTACCATAAATTCCCTTCCTTGTAATGAGTTTGATGTCTAACTTATCCACAATCAAAGAGCCCTCATATAGAAGCTATTAAAAACAGAAGCAGACACCAACAGCTAAACACTGAGCTGAAATTAAAACCAGATGCAGAGAGGAAGGACCTGACCAGGCAACAGAAATCCACATATGCAGCTAAGCTGAACAAGGAGAAGCTATTGGGCCTCCAGACTGATAGCTGTGTAGCCAGCATTAGATCAACTCAGACCCTGTAAATATGGGTCTCTATCAGAAGGCCTGGGCAGTCTCAGGGTCCTCTGACAGTGGAAGTAGCATGTACACTTGTTGCACAAAAGGATTTTGGGAACACATTCCCGATGGAGGGATACTCCCTTAACTTAGAGGCAGGAGGGATGTCCTAGGTCTTACTCAAAATGAACTTACATATTCAGTTGTGCCCTCCTAGTGGCATTACCGTATATGTGATGCAGGGGTTGGAAATGGGAGGGGAGGGTGATTGGGTTGCATGTGAGGGTGGAAGAGGGAGGGATGGAGAGAGGGAGCGAGAGAGAACTGTGATCTATATGTAAAATAAGAAATAAAAGGACTGGATACTGGTAAGTGACAGATATACAACTCAGAATTACTTTTCATTCTCAGAGCATTTCTCTGATAGAAATGTGATGTTTAGTAAATCTTTGAGCAATGCAAATGATAGAGGTGAATAACCCTATTTGTTAAAAATAAAATTGACTTTAATATAAAAAATACCAATTAATCAAAAAAGATGTGATGATAATGCATACTTAACTCCCTAAGATGGAACTTGCCTTGACTCTTCATGGAATAGAGGATCACTTATTTAAATTATTATAGAAATATTTAAATGAATTTGCATACTAACACCTATCATCAATTTAAATAACTTAACTATAAAATTAATTGATCTGGCATACTTAATCCCACAAGGTGGCTCCAAACGTCAGGTATTGTGGAAGACATAATCATTGTTTTATTAGACTATAAAATCAAACAACCAATTGGTATCACTTCAGCTACTTCCCCAAGGTGGCTCCAAATAATACTCATGACTAATGCTGTCATCATTGATTTAAATAAGTTAATTACATAAATAAATATTAAATGGCCTTGCATATTTGACTTCCACAATGTGGTGCAAAAATCCACTGATCATAAATTATTTAATGTCCTATTTTCATAAATAAATAATTACATAATCAGCGGATAAGATAGTCTGCCATACTATACACCCACAAGTTGTCTCTTACTTGGTTCCCAAAAGTGTGTGCCAAATTAAACTGAGGATGAATTAATCACAGATTTGAGCACTAAGGTGTGTAAATGATTAAAGGCCATTGTGTATTCTGGGTTTAAGAGGATATCAGACAGTTGATGTGAACAGCTGCCTCATTAGAGATGCATTACTACCCAATTATTCCTCAGTGTAGTATAACAAATGGATTAACATATTCCTGAAGGAAGCTGACAATAGAAAACTCACCCTTTGTTGAATAATTGTGAGTCGTTTTATCTTCTTCATCCATAGTTTTATTTCTTAGGGAAGAAGACATTCATCAACAAAAGTCTTTGGACTGTTTCTCCACAGACTATAATTCTTGATATTAGGTAATCTTGTATTGGGTCATATTAATAGCTATGTCCCAACTTCCAGGGGTTTGAATATGACTTGATTAGGAGAATCAATTACCACAAACACTGTCTTTTAAAGTTTTATGAGACACTTATCTTGGGAAACTAAAATATCCAATCTAAATTGCGCTCTGGTTTTTGGCCCATGATACCAGAATATCGAATTCCAGCAGAGTTGCCAGGCAACATTTATGATCCAAGATTCTGTTGCATTCCAGTACACATCTCACTTGCCAAAAAGCACACCCACTAATGGACTAACCTTATAGCCTCATTGATTTTCTCCCAAAAATGCAAGGTACTTTTCTGAATTATACTTATTTTTATGTATATCAAACAACTACATAAAATAGTGATATACACATGGAAATTGAAGCATCATTATGCCATTTAACTAAATTTATGAGTATCTAACCATATATCCTTTAATCCAATTTTTTTTTATTTCCAGAAGGGAGACAATAACATTAATGGCCATTAACTTAATACTTTTCTATTTACTAAAATAAAAACAAGCTTATCTTCCTTCTCTTAACTTTAAAACAGATTGACCACATGGTATAGGTGCAAATATGTGCAAAAGTATGTAAGTGCATAATTGTATAAATGTACAAAAGCACAAAGAGAAATAAATTCACACACACAAACACAATGGACACAAAAATATCAGTCATGCTAAGAAACAACCTTGCTCACAGAGATTAAATAAAACAAGAAAAAAATAGCTTACTCTGGACTCCTGAAAAATTAGTGTAAAAATTCAGGAGGGCCTCCTAAAGATGCCTTTGCCCACAGACATCAGTAAGAAGTCTAGAAAATAAAGCACACATATTCCCAAATGGTGGGATGGGTATTTTATTTTGGTGATTTGATGAGCTGTGGATTTTTCTCATCATTTAGAAGGAATATAAGATAAAAAAAATTTTAAACTCAATATTTTATATTGATATGAGCTTTGGTATATTCATACAAATGTAAAGTTATTTTTGTTGTAATGGATATATATATATATACATATATATATATATTACTTTTGTTTTAGGTATTGCACTTATGCAGTGTATTTAAAAATGAATGTATAATTAAGAAATACAGGTTACTATTTAGTCATCTGTAATTATTAAATGAGTAGTCATATTAGGTATGTTTTCAAGGTTAAAAAGATATATGTGGATAGATTGATGATCGTCAAACACTTTGAAAACCTATAGAATATGGAATTTAAGATGTTTAATAAATGGAGTCTTCTCATGACTGTGAGACATGTCTGCTACAGGCAGCACAAGTTACTTCATAAAAATATGATGGTCATAGAAGTACTTCCATATGGTGTACTTTCATTGTGTCAAAACTAGTCATTTGGGCATGAAACTCTTGCCTTGAATGCCAATGTTATCATTTAATTATTAAAATCGATCATTACATAATATGTGATCACACTTGTTTGGAGTCAAGGTGGCTAGGCCATCTAACCATCTGATTATTTCATTGTTCAAATATGTCTTCATCTACTCGAGGAAGAATGGAGTCTGTCTCTACCTTGTTCCTTGTTGCAGTTAATTGTGTTTTGTTATTTAGTTATTGATGATATCATTTTTGTACCACACCTGGGTTGAATTATAAGACATTATCTCATTATTCATTATTTTTATAGTAAAAAACAATGATTAAATAATCAATGATATCTTGAGTTTTGCCCAATTTTCTAGGAGTCAAGTATAAAACACCATCCAATTATTTAATTTTTTAATAATTAAAATATTAAAATATATTATTATTTAATAAGTAATCACTGGAGTTGGAGCCACCTTTTGGTTGATGATGTGGCATCATCTCATTGCATGATTCTTTATGCATTTCATTGATCATTACATCAGCCATAATACCTCGACTTTGGTGCACCTTGTGAGAGCCAATGTTTTGAGAGCTATTTATTTATTTATTTATTTTTACCTTCTTACATCAATCAGTATTTAGGAAGAGTTTAGTCTGGTTGCAGCATGGGGGATATGCAACACTATTTAATTATTCAATTATTAAATACATATATATTAATCTTTTAAATAGATGATATCATCCTTCATGACCAGTGTTTGGCCAGTACTCCCTGGGAGTTACTTGTGTGACATTATTTAGTCATCTGAGTATTACTTCATTGACAATCACTGAAGTTTGTTGACATATTAGGCGAGTTCTGTATGCAGGACCATCCAATTATTTACTTATTGATTACTTAAATGACGATGGTGTCATCGATTAGGGGTGTGGTTGCTGTGCAATGAATACAGCACATGCCTGTTTCCAGAAGCAGCACCAAAGTATGAAGGACACTGGGAGATCAGGTATTCACAGATTTCATAGTCATATAGTTTAATAAATAATTGATTGAATAATTTAAAAAACTGGATGGGTTTACATTATCTGTTCCCAGGAGGATTCATCAGACCTGACCCATGGAGGACACAGTCATCCCTGATTCTAAAAATTCAATACTTAAATAATTTGATGGTCAGATGATATTGTCTAATAATTATTTATTCATTGAATATATCATTACATCAGTCATTATGCTATAGTTTTTTACAGATTCGCACCATCAATTCCTGAAATGACATGCTGGACATGACTCACAAAGGACACCAACATCAGAAACTGTAAATATTCAATAAATTAATGATGAGATGAACAGACGATCTTGCCTAATCAACTCTGTTCAGCTAATATCATCGTGTGTCACCAAGTATCTGCAGTCCTCACAAGGCAGCTTCAGAAGCTGATACCCTCTCAGTGGTGGCTCCATCCCCCCTCACTACTTCCTTCCTGTGAGGACAGAAAATTCCAGAGAATTCCAGACAATTCCAGAGAATACCAGAAACTTCCAGAGAATTCCAGAGGACACTGTGTGTGGTGAGCACTCACTCCATCCCCTCCTCTCTTCCTTCCTGTGAGGATGCAGTATGTCATGGATACTCAATCCATTCTGTCCTCCCTTCCTTCCTTTGAGGACAGAGAATTCCAGAGAATTCCTCTAATTTCCAGAAATTTCACTAAATTCTGGGGAATTACAGATAATTCCAGAAAATTCGATAAATAGATATATGAATAAATATATGAATGTGTTCATTAATACAAAAGAATAGAAATATGAATATGAACATGAATATACACATATGAATATATAAATGAATACATGAATATAAAATTAAGAATATCCATATAAATATGAATAAACATGAGCACATATATGAATATGTGTATGGATTTATGAATATATAAATTAATATGATTATGAAAATATATATGAAGACTTACATGAATAAATACATGAATATATATACTTGAATATAAATGTGAATATATATATGAATAATATTAATATACAAAATATACATATGAGTATATACATAAATGAATACATGAATACAGAAACGGTTCATACACGAATATATACATGTGAATAATACATGAATATTTACATAAATATATATGAATATATACATGAATATGTATAAATATAAAAATACATGTGAATATATACATGAATAAATACATAAATACATACATGAATGCATACATGAATATATATATATATATGCATCAGGCTTTTCCATGGACACCACCTTGGTCCTGAAATTAATTTACTATTAATTTTTTCCCTCAGATATTAAAGGTTTAACTCTCTTTATTTGGTGCAGTTTGAACCTAATATTTAGGGTTCAAAATAACAGCGTGGTGGGAAAACATTAATCGTCTTATCCTGGGTAATCGTGTTACCCTGGGTGTAACAAAAATGTCAGTGATGCCTTGGTACATAGACAAATTTATTCATTTTTTCATTATATCAAACAACAAAGACTTATAGCAACCCTTTTTGTGCAAAAATGTACTTATTCATTTATATATTTATTTCAAATGACAGAAATTTCTAGTAACTTTTTTTGGCAAAAATTTATTTATATATGTATTTATTTTCTTCAAACGAGGGAAATTTCTAGCAACTATTATTTTTTTGCTAAATTTATTTATTTTTTTTCAAATGAGGGAGATTTTCAGCAATTTTTATTGCAAATATTTTTTATTTATTTATCTTTATCAATTGAGTGAAGTTTCTAGCAACATTTCCTTTTTTATTTATCTATTATTTTTTTAAATGAAGGAAAGTTCTAGCAACATTTTTTTGTGTTTTGACAAAAATGTATTTATTTATTTTAAACGAGGGAGATTTCCAGCTACTTTTTTTTTTGTTGCAAAAATTTATTTATTTTCAAACAAGGGAAATTTGTAGCAGGAGAGATTGAGTGTCTAGTTGAAAGAAGTGAGAAAATCAATCCAAAACCAGAACATAAAAGAAAAACCTCTCTCAGATCTGGTGTTCTGGACTCCCTGATTGGGGTGAAATGTAAGGTCAAAGAATCCAGGGAGCAACAGGAAATCTGTCCAGGAACTGGGGTTTTGGCAGGAACACTTAAAAAACCTGGTGAGTAGAAAGGAAAAGGGAAACCCACAGTTTTCAATGCAATGCTTCAATAATACTGAAATAATGAATCCATATTTCATCTGAGCACAGCAGTCCTGGTGGCCCCAGAGAATAGAAAACAAGGGATCAGATGGTTGATGTAAAAGTAGATGCTTTTGCATCTGTACAATACTCAGGTCAAGTCTCTAATGGAATCTTTTTAAGGGCAGAATTTGAACTGAGGTGAATTCACTGGAGGGATTGCTTTAAATATCCAGACTTTGGGGGATGGAATGGCGCTACCAGCATGCCACTGTTATGTCTGAAGCTTCACTCAACATTCCTTCTCCACCTACTCAAGCAATAGATGTCTGAGGTCTCCAGACTGGCAGCTAAGGGAAAACTTCTCCACCTACACCTCCTCCAGAGTCCACCAACAACTAACTTCCCCAGCACACATTGTCCCTTGTCAGCAAGAAGAAGCCAGACTCAGACCAATGCCCCCATACCCACAGACTCAGGGTTGTTTAGTTGGAAGCCCTGCTAGATTCTATGTGTATACAAATGGTGGGATTACTTGGTTTCCCTGTTCCAAATCCCACTCTCAAGTGGCTGTGTATCATCTGCACACCTTTTACTGTCACGTAGGCTGTAAGAACCTATCAGAGCCTCTAGGGTACCTGCCATTTAGAGGGGACAGTTCTTGTGAATCCAAGCTTTCTGCTCAGATCATCTCATGAAGAAGTCAGAAGTTCTTTGTTTTGCAGTGCCTTTGGTTCTGTGTACATGAACAGAAGGTGGAGAATGCTGGGGTGGACCCTCTGTTGTTCCCATTCTCCCTGTCCCTATCTCACTCCCCCTCCCTCTATTTCTCACTCCCTTTCCATCTCTCTGTCTCTCACTTCTCTCTCCCATGTTGCAGAACAAATCAGAAGAACAGGGACTACAACCTCCTGAGCTGGAAGCCCTCCACAGTTTTTTATTATAATCTGTGTAAGTTGTTTCCCAATAATATACTCATTTATCATTTGTCTTGGGTTGAGGGAACTTATTAACACTCCATATACACATTAATCAATTTTATTTATTAAGATTAAAGTCAAGTATGATGTCTAACATTACTCAAAGTTGTTTATAAGATGTAGGTTATTTCTTCCATGATTTCTTCCCTATTATATGATATCAAGATGATAAAAATGATTTAAAATATGCAGTGTTAGAGATACAAATGAACAAAATTTTGAAAAGTTCATTGCAATGACCTATGTCAGTTTTCTGAGAACATACTGTAGATCCTCCTACAGGAATTCTCAAGGGTGTAACCTTTTTGTGAAAAACCATGAATAGTCACAAACTCAAACACTGATATCACATAAGTAGAATTAAATAAAATCTCTTAACAGATTTCCATATGTGAATATTTTCTCTTATGTGCACTCATTCCTGCATCCCATGTGTTGAGGGTCTTAAAGTCTAAGTTTTCCTACAACAGGAATTGCTTTGTGTAAAAGAAAGCGAGCATGAAGGTTTGCGCTTAGAGAAAACAAAACATCTGAATGAGGTATGTGTTCTTATATGAGTTTTAAGCACAATATGTGTTGTGAAAGCTTTATACATTGATTAAATTCTTAGGATCACTCTCCACTATGTGTTCTTTTATGATATAATAGATGGCTGTGTCTTAAAAATCTTTACCATATTGATTACATCCATAGGGTTTCTCTCCACTGTATGTTCTATGATGAGAATGGAGAATACTGACACGTGAAAACGCTCTACCATACATAGGGTTTCTCTCCACTATGTGTTCTTATACGTCTTTTAAGGTGGCCATTACGTGAAAATGCTTTACCACATTGATTACATTCACAGGGTTTATCTCCAGTATGTGTTCTTATATGTCTTTTAAGCTGACAATTACTTGCAAATGCTTTATCACATTGATTACATTCATAGGGTTTCTCTCCTGTATGCGTTCTTTCATGACATACCAGATTGCTTTTTTTTATGAAAAAGCTTTACCACATTGATTACATCCATAGGATTTCTCTCCAGTATGTGTTCTATGATGAGACTGGAGATTACTGACACGTGAAAATGCTCTACCATATTGATTACATACATAGGATTTCTCTCCAGTATGTGTTCTATGATGAGACTGGATATTACTGACACGTGAAAATGTTCTACCACATTGATTACATACATAGCGTTTCTCTCCAGTATGTCTTTTTATATGTCTATTAAGCTGACCATTACTTGGAAATGTTTTACCACATTGATTACATCCATCTATAATATCTCTCTCCAGTATGTGTTCTGATATGACTTTTAAGCACATTGTGAGTTGTGAAAGCTTTACTACATTGATTCCATTCATACAGTCTCTTTCCAGTATGTGTTCTTATATGACTTTTAATCTCAACACGTGTTGTGAAAGCTTTACTACATTGATTACATTCATAGGGTCTCTCTCCATTATGTGTTCTTTTAGGTTTTTTGAGATGATTGCATAGTGAAAAGACTTTACCACATTGATTATAGTCTAGTGTTTTCTCTTCAGAATGTGTTCTAATATATCTTTTAAGCATAGTATGTCTTGCAAATGTTTTACCACATTGATTACATTCATAGGTATTATCTGCCATATGTGTTCTTTCACGGAATTGGAGGAAATTGTGACAAGCAAAGACTTCACCATACTGAAGACTTCTATATGGTATCTCTCCAGTATAAATTTTTTCAAGCCTTTGAAGATGCCTGTAGCATACAAAGTTTTTCAAACATTCATTGTGTATATTCACAGGGTTTGCTCCCTTGTGACTTCTTCCATTCCTGCAAAGATATTTAGCATATATAAAACTTTATCACATACATGATATGAAAAAACTTAGAACATGTGTAAAATAAATTTATAATTTGGCCTAATTGTAAACAAGAATCAGATCTTGAGTTTTAAATTCATAATGCTTCCCACATGAGGTATTGTTTTGTTTTCATTGAAGATACCAGTCATTCAGAGGAAGAGCCTTTATTTCATGGCCCCCATTTATGGCATCTATTTACATGAGATATCCCACATAACTGAAAACAACTGAATGAACTCAGAGCTTTGCCGTATATATATTGCATATACCAGTTTTTTCAAAGTATAAATCATGCTACATTGGCCAAATATACCAGTACAAATGGAAGAGTTCACTCATTCTAGTGGTCATAGGGATTTACTGCAGTGTGAATTTTTTGATATCTTTCAGATGACTTTGGAATACTGACAAATTTTAAACTTTTTTCACACTAAACAAATATTCTCAAAGTGGAGACTAGTAAATACCTTTCATTTCTTCTCGCTGTCCTAGGAGAGAGAGGTACATTGCTTCTTTCCATATTCTAAATTATCATGGCTTGCATTTAGAGTCACATATATTCTTTTATTTTCTAGGTATTCTGATACAGAATATCTCTGTGTATACTTGGTTAGCCTGGAACTCACTTTGTAGACCACGCTGGTCACAAACTTAAGGGATCCGCTTTGCTCTTCATCATGAATTCTGGAATTAAAGGCATGATTCACAACTACCTGACTTAACATACCATATACTCACTAAAGTAAGAATAGCAAAGAAAAAGTTTCCATATTACACTCACACACTTTGGCTTTCTTTTTCTTACAGACATGTGTCATAGGGATTAAGCTTTCTCCACAGCAACATTCTTGACACTCATAAACTGACTCTTTCAATATACATAGCAAAGTCACAAATATATAAGTAATCCCTGATTAACTATACAGACTTTTTACTTAGATGGTCTTTGTACATGTACTTATCACCTATGCAACATGTATATCATTTAAAATATTTGAATATCGTGAAACTCAACAGACTGGCATGTCTACAGCTATAATTCAAAGGGTGGTATCTGTTAAGAATTGTATCCTTCTCTTTTTACATGAATGCCTTGCAAACACAGAAGAGCTACCTTTCCCTGAGGTACATGGATTTGTGAGAAACATCCCTATAGTTTAAGTTGTGCTTATTTTCACTGTTGATTTGCTTACTTTTTAAAGTTTTTAAGTGTGTCTCTTCAAGAAAAATGTCCAGAATACACTAAAATATCTTCAGAGCCAAATTTGCATAAATTTACACATGAAAATTTACCTTCTATGGCTTCGAGAAGTTTGATAATGATCTTCCATATTATGGTCATCCCAAATGTAGCCTGAAATAAGAGAAAATATATGATGTATTGTTGCAAATTTTATAAAATTTAGGTTATAACTTCAATGAACCTTGGATCCATGACTCAGTCACCCAAGTTTCTCTTCTTTCAATCAAAATTACAGAATAGTATCAATAACCAAGAAACAATAGGTCCCTTATTTTAAAACATGAAGGAAAATCCTGTCTTACCTGTAGCACTGAGGTTACTATAGGTGTCCAGCATCACATCTGTGTAGAGGCACTTTTGAGAAGGATTTATCAAATCCCACTCTTCCTGAGTGAAGTGGATATACACATCATCATAGGTCACTGCATCCTACAATAACCCATATATATTTTACAAAGAAGTATAATACATTGTAAATGTTAACTTTTTTGACAATATACTCATATAAGCCTGGAGCCTTACACACTTATTTCGTGACTTGAACATTCAATTTAGAAGAAAACTGTATAGGAGGTTCACATGCACCATTTCTTGGCCCTTTAAGTAGCATATAGCCCTGAGAAAGAAATCCCAAGGCAGACATAAAGGGAAAGGCAAGCTACCAGAAAACACTACTGAGAACATATAAAAAATAAATTGAACAATAGGCACAGCCTATCACAGAAATACTGCAGGCCCTGGAAACAATATCTGTCTTTGTTGGGTTTTCATTTTGTTAAGAGACAACATGGACCAGGGCCGCACTTACAAAAAACCATTAAATTGAGGTGTCACACTTAAATTTTCAGAGTTTCAGTTGACCATTGTTATGGCAGAGGGCATATCAGTATGCAGGCTGCTGGGTTCCTCGAGGTTAGAATATTTACAGCATGACTCAGAGGCAACGGAGTTGTCTGACACACTGTGCTGCATTCTGAGAATAAGAAACCTCAATGTTTGACCCTACACTGGTATGCTTCTTTTAAGAGGGTAAATCCCACTCCACCAAAGCCACACCACATCTACTATGGCTACTGAGAACTCACAGGGTATGTATTGACAGCAGGGGACTGTCATGGCAACAAACTAGACCTTCTGAATGTAGTTGACACGTAGGTGACTTGATATGTGAGGGGGCCCTGGCAGTGAAACAAGGGCCCATCCCAGTTTCTTGAGCTGTGGTTTTGGAGCCTACACCCTATGTTGGGATACCTTGCTCAGTCTTGATAAAGATAGTGTGCTTGGTCCTTCCTCAACTTTGTATGCCAGACTTTGTTGACTCCTGAATGAGGGTCTTACCCTCTCTGACTATTGAAAGATGGAAAAGAAGGGAGACATATTGGGGATGAAGATGGGGAGGCAGTGAAACTGGGGTTGGTATGTAAAATAAAAACTAAAATTTTATAGGAATGTAAAAAAGAAATTATATACTATTAGAATCATGCACTCAAAGTGACTGGTTTTGCTCTCATTGTTGTTTCAGTAACAACAAGAATTTTGAAAACTAGTTAATTACCAGTTATTGTGTATTCAGATTTTGTGTGAGAGACATTTCCTGTATGTACTTGTTACAAACCATAGTAGAGGTTGTCAGATACCATGCTTCTGGAAGTGAGGTTGTATTGAGCTTAGAACTTTCAGTTTGGGGATCAGAACTCAGGTCATCCCCAAGGACAATAGGTGCTGCACCACATTCTAAGACCCATATAGTGTTTAGTCAAAACAGTAAATGTGATTTTCAGATTGAAAACAACAAGAATAAAAGAGAGTATATAAATAAAAAGTAAACAAATAATCAAGGAGAACTTGGTGCATTAGTGTGCATATTCTATATAAAATAAATTTACAACATGAATTGAATACAATGCAAACTAAATTCCTGACACCTTATGAAAGGATATCTGGTTCTAAAGATTCATGCAAATGGAAAACAGAATCTCAAGAGGATCTTGAAAAACATAGTACATATATTGACACAGCATGGCTTCTATACCTACAACAAACATGCAGTGATCTGGAGGAGCACGATATTTGGGAAAGAACAAAGAGGAAGAAGAGAAAAAGAAAAGAACAATAAGAGGTAAATATAGTCAACTTTTTGTCAAACAAAACAAGGGAAACTCATCCAGGTAAATTGACATCTTGAGCCATATTACCCAGTTACCCATGATTCTATGTGTTCAGAACTTAAATACACAGACTTTCACAAATTAACTTAAAAGGATGCTTAAACTGTTTTGATTCTGACCCTCCATCTACTAATATTTGTTCCAAACAGAGACACCCCATAGTCTATAGCTCTCTATAAAAATGGGGGTAATATTCTATGACTCAGAGAAGAATATTTTAATTTAATGAACAGTGTTACAAATTCATGAATTCTGTTCATTAGATATATCCATAGAAATAAAGGCTATCCACAAATAAAGTTTTTAAGAAGCTTGGTTCCCCTCCCCCCAAAAAACACTGAGGATATACAGTCACTTAGTTTAAGAATGGGTAATCAACAAGACAGAAGGACATTGCCCACAGACTTAAGAAATGAATAAAGAAAAATTTCTGCAATGACAAATTTTGTTCATTTCTGGCTAATGCTCAAAGAGGAAAGAACCTATAACAGATGGATATTTTTGTTGTTATTGTTAGTATTTTTTTGAGCCATAGGTGCCTTAGGAATATCTCATTAGACTATGCTGGTCTTCATCTCTCACTTATCTAATTGTCTGTGCCTCCTGTATGCTTGGATTAATGGTGTGGAGCACCACAACCTGGCTCCTAAAACAGATTTTGCATTCCATATATGTTGCCAGCTTTAAGTTCTTTTAATGTCTGACTCCAGCTACTTTAGGATCAATTTATATAGCAACAAGATACTGCGAGTTGTGCCAGTTAGGCAATATAAGCTTTCAATAGAAAAGAGAACAGCACAATTATTTCATAGTACAGGTGTAACATGAAACAGCAGGTCACACTTTACTCGCAGGTCCTGAGGGAGAAGTGTCAGAAGAGGACAAAGATAGGGAAGGCAGAACAAAGTAAAGATGAAAGGTGGGGCAGGGCAGTATTTCTTAAACTATGTCTTATTCTAAGTAAGCTTCTTATGAGGAATAACATCTTGTATACTACTTCCTTGGGAAAATGGAAGGAAATGGGCAACTTCTAGGACATTAGCAGGAGTAAGCATTCAACTTCTCATGGTGGTCTTTTAATGATTTCAATCCTGACACCATCTGCCAATCACTGTTCTGTGGCTGTGCAGGTGCAGAACTACACAATGGGCTTTAGGGCTGTCTGTAAATCAGTGAATTCTACATTGTCATGGTTTGGAGCCAAATGTCTGCAACATCCTGAGGAATATGTGTCTATTTTAGCATCCTACTCTCTAACATGCCTTGTTGGCATAATAATCATCGTTATTTTATTTTCCTAGGGGCATCGCTCCCTCAGCTAAATTCTATTTTGAGTGACTAACTATCCCTCAAGAATTGGTAAACCCTTTATATAAATAATTCCACACTTCCACATCAGAGCTCAGTGGTGGAGTACAATCCAACACAATAATGAAGATTACAGTTGGCTTTATTGGACCTTGCCTTCAACCTTGCACTTGAAAGGCAGAGGCAGGCATATCTCTATGAGATTGTTGCTAGCCTGCTCTATAGAGTGACTTCTAGGTCAGGCTGCAAAGTTACAGAGAGAAAGCATAATTTAAAAAAAATTATATATATATGAAAAGAATGCCATTTAGAGCATGCAGACAATTAACTACAAATGTTTATACTCCCTTAGCCTGGAGACATGGGTCATGGCCTGGGACAACAACCAAAAACTTGACAGAATCTTCTGATCCCTCCTAAAATGCCTCAGCCTTTCTGAGGAATGTACAGTGGATGGGATGGGAAGGTTGCTGGTGGGAATGGGAGTATGGCAGGAAAAGCGAACTGGGATCAATATGGAATATAAGACTTTTTAAATTATTTTTTTCTAATGAAGAGAAAAGATATGTTGAAGGCAAAAAATAAAAAACTAACTACTCATGGATCTGACCTCTAAATGTTAGATGTGATGGGCAGAATTTCTAGAAGGCAGTGGAAAAACTGAATCTGACCTTGTTTGTAATGTGCCATTCCTGTGCACCAAAAGTGTGATGGTCCTGACTATAACCATGTTTCTACACAAAGATCCCTGATTCAAATCCCATTCCTTATATGCAGCCCAGAGATTCAAGTCTTCATAGTCCACACCCTGGTTGGGGGAGCTAGGACCACAATGGGCCTCACAGAGCACTGATAATGCAGCAGGTTCCTACCCAGCCTCCTGCAGGGTGTTCCACACTGTCTAACATGACACCCCATCCTGCCCTCTCCATTCCCTCACTCACTATGCTGCAGGTTCTGTGTTCACTCACACTCCCCTCACAATACCCCATAGCAGCAATCATAGAGCAGCAGTCAATACTCCAGGGCCTGTTCTAATATAAATCCAAGCATTCGGCATGGATCCAGAAAACTTCCTCCAAGACCTGAGACTGGCAGGTTGGCCCAGTGTCCCTCATTGACTAGTTAGGCTTGAGGGACAAGAGTTTCAGGGGTTACATTGTGCTTAAAGACACAGCACAGCCCATCTGGCCCTGGCTTCTTCTCTAGAGCTAGACATTTCAGAGATAAACATAGAGAGGAATTTTATTTTATTTTTTTTGTTTTTC
This sequence comes from Cricetiscus sungorus, assembly GCA_030556225.1. Lineage (NCBI taxonomy): Eukaryota > Metazoa > Chordata > Mammalia > Rodentia > Cricetidae > Cricetiscus > Cricetiscus sungorus. The sequence goes on from JANBXA010000424.1 coordinate 1,838,567, forward strand.
TGGTGGCCCCTGCTGTCCTGGAACTCTCTCTGTGAAACAGCCTGGTCATTCCCTTAGTAAGTATTATTAATAATCTTTTGTTATTATTTAGTAGATTTTTCTCATTAAATAATTTGTGTTTGCTTATTTATTTTGGATTTTTTTTTTGAGACAAGCTTTCCTTGTGTGACTTCTGCTGTCCTGGAGTCCACTCTATAGACAATGCAGTCCTCAAACTCACAGAGGTCCAACTGCCTCTGCCTCAGAGTGCTGGGATTAAACACAAGAGCCACCAATCTTTGGCGAGACACAAATTTCAATGTTGCTTACTCTGTCTTCAAATGATGACCCTGCTATCTTCCTACAGTGCACAGATTCATTCTGTCCTTCCTTCTCCACACAATGTGCAGATCTTGCACAGGCTATTATACAATGTGGAATGAAATTATTATCTTATTCAACAGATGGAAAGGTTCCCAGAATATTAAAAAATGAAGAGAAAAATTTTTTAGGACATAAAAGATATTTGTTCTGTGCCTTTTTGCTGAGGTCAGGAGACCTGAGGTTACTATTTTCCTGATTGTCACAGGACTCTTGGACATCCATGAGAGAAAGGCATGAGCCATATCACAAACAAGATGATATATCTTTCTCCTGACAGATGCCTGTGTGATACAACCAATGCATTAGGGTTTTATTCCTGAAATTTGTGTCAAATTCTTGAGAAATGAATAATAATGCAAAGTGTCATCTCCAAGGTAATCTGAATTATCAGAGAGAGTTAGGCTTAGGAAAATGCATTTATGAGAACTATCATGAGCCAGCACGGCCACCTCAGTGGGCAAATGGAAAAACAGCTACATCATTGAATGTTCTCTGCTTAAACAGGACTGGTAGAATGGATCTCTCTCTGTTTGTAGAAAGAGAATGTTTTGGAATATCACATGATGTCTGTATCAGCTAGTACAATAATGACTGCCTAGCAATGAAAATTTGAAGAATTTGGTAGTTGTCTGGTTTATGGGTGTGGATGATTCAGCTGGTCTGCTGTATACTTGAGTAATTTAAAGAAATAGGCTCTAAAGCTATAAACTACAATACTCTCCCGGTCAGGGATTCTAACCCTAGTCTCGCCAGTGACAAGAAGGGATGGGATACTCACCACTCTACTAGCAAAGAAGAGATACCCCACAAATTTTATAAAGAAAAGACTTAATTGGATTGGCTCAGGGTTTCAGAATTTCAGTCCATTTTCATCATAGCAGGGAGCATTATTTGAAGAAGAATATGGTGCTGGCTACATCTTGATATGCAGAACACAGTAAGACATCTTATATACTTGCACATATCCAAAGCATAGGAAACCCAAAAACCCATCACCATTGACACTTTTCTTCACAAAATGTCAAAGTCACTAAAACAATGCTTAAACTTCTACTAGTGCCATTCCCTATGAGATTATAGGTGAAATCACATTCAAACCATCACATTGCAGCAATCAAGGCCTAGTTTATTATGGTGACACATACAGCAGGTGATATCCTACCCAGTTTATCCTTGCAGTGCATGCAATAAACTATGCTTTCTCCTCTGCTCTGCAGGCAGCATCAATGCTCCACAAGCAAATCTATTTTTTTTTCTTTTTGTTGTAAGTGCAATGGACACTCAATTCATGAACAATTTTAAAACACTGGGGTAACACATTTTTATTCTGTTGTCATTGAGATCTTTTGTGAGATAGAGGTTTATTATATTTTAAATCAATGTGCAATGTTAATAGATTCATGAGTTCTGTTTATTAAAGATGTCCTTAAAAATAATTGGTATCCTCAAATTTGGTGTTTAAGCTGCTTGTTCCAAAAAAAATACACAACAACAAAAAAACCTGCCTTCTGAGGGCATAGATTCACTTAATTTAACAAGGAGTATTTAAGAGGACAGAAAGGACATTGCCCTGGAAAGCAAAATACTGGGATCAAAGCAACTTTGTCGATGAGAAAGCATTTCTCAGAAACTTAAATCCAAAATTCTGGTAGTAAAACTGTTCTAGATTTTGCCTTTCAAATGAGAAATAATTCCATAGACTACAGAGGTAACTAAAGAAAAGAAAAAAATCTCTGTAAGGATAGCATGCAAACATCTGTCCCTGATGTTCAAAGAGGAGAGAGCATACAACAGATATTTTCTTTTTCTTTTTTTTTTTGAGACAAGGTTTTTAGGTTTCCCTGTGCTATAGCCTTAGTTGTAGTGGGGCTAGGTCTGTATTCTCAAACTCACAGAAATCTGCTGCCATGTACCACCTAAGTGTTGTGATTAAAGGCATTCATCTTCACTGTCTGGCTCATAAAATATATTTTGCATTCTGCAAATGCTTCCAATTTTAGGTTCTTCCAGGGTCAGATACAAGCTGACACTTTGAAGAATTTAATAGGCTCATGAAATTGCAAATTGGGGCAGTAAGGCAATGAAAGACTTCAACAGAAAAGATAGTACCATAATTATTTCATAGTACACCAGTGACATGCAACAGCAGGTGACACTTTAATGACAGGTTATGTCTCAGGTGTGCCAGAAGATGAGGGAGATAGGAAAGGCAAAACAAATAAAAGATAAAACCTGGGGCAGAGAGTTCTTGCTTAACCTATGTCTTATACTATGTAAACTTCTTATGAAGAATTGTCTCCTCTTTACTACTTCCAAGGGGAAATGGAAGGAAATTGTAGACTTCTGGGAAGTCAGCAGTAATCATTCAATGGGACCAACTAAGGCAAAGGCTGTGTAAGCAATGCAACATGAGGGGAATACATAGAATCTTAAACAACAGTACTGAACAAACCAACAGTGACCATTGTAGCAAAAACTACAGCCCCATGAGTTGGGAAGAGTTGTGTTCTCAGGATCTGAAACAACACCTAAACAAAGGCCCTGGCCACAATTGCATTCTCTCACATGCATCTTTCTTATTTTAAAGGAGGAGCCCTATTTTATTCTGCATATCTCTTGGGCCTGATGGGAAAGTTCTATGGCAAAGCCCCCAGGTTGTTACTGTTTCTGCCAATCTAGTTTTGAGAGGGAGATATGTTCCATCTCCTTGATTGAGGGCCTAAACTGAAAGTCTTGCTTGCTTAGTCCATCCCTCACAACAACAAAGTTTACCCTTACAAACAATTGTCATTTGGTTTTATCTTGCCCATCTGGCAGGGCTATGATTTTCTATAGAAACTGGCTCTTTCTGGCATACCAGGCAACAGTATTCACTGTGACCATTCAATGTCCCCTGAGCAGCTTCTAAAAGCCTAGTTCTGTGATAAGGAGATGGGCCTGGGTGCTCTTTGTGAATCAGAACTTTCTCCTTTGTCATGGTTTGGAGCCAAATGTCCTAGACAATCCTGAGATCAAATGTGTATTTTATCATACTAATCTCTTGCATGCCTTATTAGCACACAACTCATCTTTGGGTTATTTTAGAAGCAGCACTCGCTCAGCTAAATCTTATTTTGTGGGTCTCACTATCTCCTACAGATTGGTAAGTCTTTTATATGAAAAATTCTACTCTTCCACATCACAGTTTAGTAGTGGAGTGCAATCCAACAAAAGAGTGCCATGTATGGACATGTTCATTGTCCCAAGCCTGTAATATCACTCTCAGCAGGCAGAGTTATGTACATCTATATTGGTTGGGACTAGCCTGCTCTCCAGAGAAACTTTCATGTCATGCTCCAATGCTATAACTTAGAAAAAAAATTGTCTCTCTGAAACAGGATGTATCGCTGGTGTATGAAATGAACTTGGGAGAACATTTCAAAGGGAGGGGTACTAACTTAGCCTAGAGGCAGGAAGGAGGGCCTAGTCCCTACTCCAAATGACTTGACAGATTTTTTACTACTCCTGGAAGGCAATACCCTCCCTGTGGAGTGGGGACAGGAATAGGATTGCAAGGGAATTGGGAAGCGTGGTGGGAAGGAGGGTAAACTGTGATCAATATGTAAAATAAGAAAAAAATATACTAAACATATAAAAAAAAGCAAAAACCCACCACCACGCCAGCTCACAATAACATACAGAGACTCTGAATTTGATACAATGCTGTTGGCCAGTTACTATCATTGTTTATTGGTTAGCTCTGTCTTAATGATTAACCCATTTATACTATTCTAACTATTTCCACGTGGCTCATATTACCGGCCAGAACACCTGGCATTTTACCTCTCCGGGCTTTCCATGTTGACTCCTCCTTACTATTTCCTCTTTCCTCCTAGTTTTCTAGCCCCACCTATCTTGCTTTCCTATTGGCCAACAGTGATTTATTCAATAACCAGCATGAGAAACATATTTACAGAATAACATTTCCCATCAGAATGTGTCCAGTTTCCCACAAAGCCACCTGGATGGCTTGCGACTAACTCCCAGGCATTCCCATCCCATCCTCCCAATCTTAGGATGGCATCCCCTCACTCACCATGTTGTGGCTTCTGTGCTCATCCAAGCTTCACTCAAAATTTACTACAGTAGCACGCGCAGAACAGCAATCATTCCACTGGTGCTTGTTCTGCTATATAATCAAGCCTGCAGCATACATAAAAGCCTGCAGTATGGCTACAGGAAGTGTCCTAAAATGCTTGTGACTGGCAGATTGGCCTGGTGTTGCTGATTGGCTAGTGAGGCTTGAGCAACAAGAGAACTTCCTCAAGGGATACACACACCTCAGAGTTCCTTGGCCCTCGCTTCTATTCATGACCCAGACCTTGTTGAAACCTATAGAGACACAAATTTCAATACCACTTAGCCCTTTTTACAATAAATAACACCATTCACTTCCAGCAGTGTGTGAGAACATCCTCTCCTTCCTCCACACAATGGGCAGATGTTGCAGATATAATTACACAATGCAGACAGAAATACTTATATTATTTAACAGAGCGAAGGGTGCCCAGAATATTCAAAACTGGAGAGAGATTTTAGGGAATAGGGCACAAAAGAAGGTGTTTGTTCTGTGGCTTCTTGCTGAGGTCAAGGGAAATGGGTGTACATTTTATCTAGTAGTCACAGACACATAGAGATAATCATTCCAAGTGTTCTGTTACTCTAGAGATCCTCATTACTACACATTTCCAATACAAATGTATGAAATGTTATAATTTTTTCAAAAGCCATATGTAAATGTCAAAATTGACCTACTGTCCTGAGAGTAAATCTGGAGAAATGGAGTTATATAGCAGTTCCCAACAGCCTAGATTGCCTTCTCTGAAACCTACATTTCAACCTGGAAAGAAAACTTCAGAGACCCAAGATTTCAGACCCATGGAAGAGTGAATAGAGAGAAAATTGGAAACAAAAAAATTAAAAATTATCTCTGATTGTGACCTCCAGGTGGAAGAAGAAAAAAACGTAGGCTTCACTTTGTGTCGAGGTTAACCTTCAAACAATCACAAGCAGATATGTCAGCAGAATTGGCAGGGGAAAGCTGGCACTACACACCTATCAACATACAGAAATTCAGCTACAAGTGGACCATCAGCAAAGTCCATTTTTGCATGAAGAGAATGCCAGGGAATTTCATTAGAAGTCCCAATTTATCACACAAAATGAAATGACACACACAAATGGTGTTTGAAAGTACAACCGAAAGGGGTCAATAAAGAAAGCAAAGATACTTGTCAGTTTTCTTAGGGTTGCTCAGCTGCCCAAAGAACCCAATATGGGCAAAGTTCCAGTTCAGTATTATCAATGCCGAAGGAGAGAAATCCCAAGTCATGAAGAGCTCAACATACTTCAGGTTTCTGCAAAACCAATAATGTGGATTCAAAAAGTTTATCCTTCAAGATTTCCTTTTGGCCCAGGACCCATGGCTTCTCCCAGACTACAGACTCACCCTCCTCTGCAAGGTGAAAATGGTACAAGGCTCCTTCAACAACTCTGAACAGAGCATGATTTCAGAGATCCAGATTCCAAGGTGCATGATGGCAGATGAGCTAGGAGAGCTGTGGGAGAATTCCCTCTTCACAGACTGCTGCCTGGTGGTTGCTGGCCAGGAGTTCAGGGCTCACAAGGCCATCTTAGCAGCTCACTCTGCAGTTTTCACAGCCATGTTTCAACAAGACATGGAGGAGAGTAGAACAAACCACATTGAGATCCATGAGCTGGAGCCGCAAGGCTTCACAGCAGTGATGGACTTCATTTAAACTGGAAAGGCACCAGACCTCCACAGCATGGCAGATGCTGTGCTGGCAGCTGCTGACAAGCATGGGCTGGAGCGTTTGAAGGCCATGTGTGAGAATGCACTGTGCAAGGACCTCTCCATGGAAAATGCTGCCCATACTCTCATCCTGTCTGACCTGCACAGTGGAGGGCATCTGAAAACCCAGGCACTGGATTTCATTACAGCTCATGCTTCTGAGGACTGTAAGACATCAAGCTGGAAGACAATGGTGGGTTCATATCCTCATTTAGTGGCTGAATCATACAGCTCCCTGGGTTCTGCTCACTGCTCTTTACTGGAGCCCCCCTCCCAAACGCCTGAAGCAAACAGGATTTTTTCAGCTGAGACCTACAGGTGCATTCAAGAAGCAGCAGCCAGTTTTGGTACCGAGGACTCCTGGGTAGACTGTCGGGCATGTTTAGCATTTACAGAGAATCTGGGCAAAGACCGGATGGGGACTCAGGCCTTTAATAGCACTGTAAATTAGTTGCATGGCAGGTTGGGTAAGGGGGAGCACTGCATTCTAGCTTACCCTACCCAATTGCTGTACTACTTTGCTTTCTGGCCACTGAGTGGAATACTGGGATCTAGTACAGTTGAAGGCCCCAAGCACATTTCACCAGGGTTTTTTTGGAGGATTCTGTGAGGATTAGACTGAACAGAGCATATGATCAAGGATTTACAGAAAAGGAGGAAGCAAACATGAAAGTTTGCTTACAAGAGACCTGGACGAGCAAGAAGATACTTTTTTTATTATCAACCCTTAGTGTGTTGAGACTTGAGGGTTGACTTGGTTGGTCCTCCTCCAAAGGACCAGTTAATAAGTTCAGCTCTCAGTAAACAAGTATAATTTCCCAACCTTATCTAACTGGAGACCCAGAAGATTGAAGGTCTCCTCTTATCTGTGTGGGTGCATCCATCTCTGTTAACCAAAGTCAATATACATTGTCAATAAAAATCTTACAATAAGTCTTTGGACTCAGTGTTGTTTCTGTTTGAAGAAGCCCCTTTTAGTCCATCCAATTCTTGTAGGCCCTGGGAGTTTGTGCAGAATCCTCAGGGCCACACCAGTCCCAAAAGACCTCACACCATCCCTTTAGACTTAGATTTTCCTGGGCAAATGACATCAGCCCCTCATGATCTTATGGAAAACAAGATGTGGGTGCCAATGGGAAAAAAGTCAACTGCATCTGGCACAGTCTTTGGATAGACTGAACTTTGCAAAAACTTTATTGGTTTTGAAAATGGAGAATAAAATTGGTTCATTGAGAGTCCCTACTTCTTCACCTCAACTGTGCTTCTGATTTAAATAATGGGAAAATGATTCTTCCCTCTCCATCATTGTCAGGTATGCAAACTTTTCTGAAAACAGGTTAATGGCTGGGTCTTTGCCTCTCCACACTTTTCCCCCTCTGCCTGATTATTTGGGTTCTCCTTTGACAACTCTTTCCAAATTAGAATGGAGTTATAGATGTAGAAGTTAATATCAATCAAGCTCACTGTTGATTTAGGCACCAAAGATTGATTACAACATGCCCATGTTTGTATTGTAGTCAGGTTAAAAATATTATGGTGGTTGGATTATAAGTCCTTTAGTGTTTCTCCTGGTTCAACATTGTCAAATTATTGCAGAAGATGGGAAACTACAGCAGACTAGTCACTGTATATGAGAAATGTTAGGATAGACCAGAAATGAGGATATATATCACAACTCAAGGAAAAGAGCCAAAATGGGTAGCGCTCTTCTTATTGAATGAGTGTAACGCCCACCACTCCAAATATTTTGAAGCAACTTATGGAAGTTTAAATTTCCACCATATTTGATTTTCTCTCTAATGTGGTTTGAGATAAGCCAGAATAATGGGAGTATAGGCAATTTATAACTCTCAAAATGCAAAGGTAACTGTTTACCAAACATTGTGGATATTCCAGGGGAAATTTAGTAATGTAGGAACTTGGCTGAACTTTCTCACCAGTAGTCAATGACAAACAGTAATTCTGTTTTACAGCTTGCCTGACTTAGAAGATGGAAAAAGCAAAGATTACCTGTCAGTTCATTTAGTGTTCCTCAGCTCCCCAGAGAGTTACATTGGGGAAAAGACTCTGGCTACAGTAGTATAGTGGAGACAGAAGTAACCCTGGTAGCATCCAGGAACCAGATATCATCCTGTTCTGTGGCAGAACAGGCCACTCAGACCGGCATGACTGCTGTATGTAGATTTGAGTATTCCATTCGATTCATGCCAATACTTTTATTACATAATTTAAGTACTGCCACAGTAAATCCAATAGATTCTGTGTGATGAGTTCCCCATACTGTGCCACCAACTTCATATGAAGGTGGTCTCCTGGAAATTGTTGTGGAACTCTTGGCATCAGGAAAATACTGAGCCGTGGTTCTCTTGGCAATCTCTTTTCCTCTATTCTTTTTCTCATATGATCAAAATGCTCCTGAAAGTCTATTCTGACATTTTAAACAAAATATACAAATGAGAAACGGTCCCATGAGATGTGGTCACTGACCCTAACCACATCTCCAGGTAAACAAGCACTTTTCAAATCTTTCATGTCATTCACATAAGAACAAATTGTATTGATGAAAACTTTCCCAACAAGAAAACTTCATATGGTTGTAAATGTGTAATTGAGAGTAGATTAAACATTTTGAAAAGAAAGTGTTTTGATAGAAAAAAGTCAAAAAAGTCAAAATAGTTCAATATTTCAAAGATTCTTAGTACTAGACAAAAAATTAAACAATAACTGATCATAAAGATTTATTCATTTGATCCTAGAATATAGGTAGTTAGCGATGGTTAGCCTTTCTGATTTATTGTTAGTTTTGAATTATTTGTAGGTTACTGTACCTAACAACGATGATGTCATTTGTTCTATCTGAATTTGCTTCATTGAACACAATCTCTGAGAATCTATTCTTTATCTTGGATAAAAAGCTTTGCTTAAAAGCAGCAAAGTACACTCAGATCCAAACTGTCTCTGTGTTTGTTTCTGTTTCACCATGGAATCCTTACCCACCTAGTCTTCAACAACACTTGTTGCAGGGACCTGGCTGATGTTGTCCTTGGTGAAGTACAACTTGAGTCAGGGATGTTGAGAACTTCTGTGGGGTTATTTTATTGTTCTGGAGTGGTTGAAATATCACAGCTGCTGTATGTAGAATATCATTTGAATGTGTATTACTTTTGTTCAAGTTGCATATGTTTAAGTATTTCTAGGTGTGATTTTTTTGTCTGTCTAAAACACCTGGTGATCTAAAAAATGAGCTACACTTTCTGTAATTGCAAATGAAGCTGAGAATGGAAATTAAAAGATATGTAAAGAATTGTGTTAAAATTTTGAAGCAGAATGCTTTTAATCTGTAGGTTGGTTTTAGAAGAATGCCCAATTTTAGATCGAGCATGGGAAATCTGTCCTTTTTCTGATATCATAGATATCAGAAATTTCTTCATCAAAGACTAGATGTTTTAAATATACAAGCCTTCTTCTCATTTTGCAAGTTACCTCATGATATTTTATATGATTTGAGGCTAATTTCAAAGTTATTTTCAATGATTTTTTTTCCCCAGTGTGCCTCTCATTTGCATATATGGGGACCACTGATTCTTGAGTCAGGTTTTATTATCTTATTATTGAAAATAGATTCTTTTTTCAGGTAATGAATCTTAGCCGAGTTTCCATTCCTTAATTTTTTTTTGATGCTAATTTGATGAATGTGTTTTTCAGCTATAGGAATTTTCCTGTGGATTTGTTTAATTAACTTCTGTGTATTATGATATCTTCTACAAATAAAGTTTCTTTTTTTCTTCCTTTCTAATTTGTGCCCCTTTTTACTGTCATGTGTCTTATTGATTTACTTAAAACTAAAATTATTATAGTTAACAGATAAGGGGAAAGTGAAAACCCCAGTATTGATCAAGATTTTACAGAACTGTTTGTGTTTATTTCCATTTATGCTAATGTGGACTATGGACATGTTTAAAACTGCTATTAGAATATTTAGGTTTTCTAGTTATGTGCCTGTCCCTCCATGACTTTTTTCATGATGGGGTATTGAATTTTAAAAAGAACATTTCTCACATTTAATCATGGGATCATGTGATTCATATCTTTTTGTGGTTTGGTCATTTGGGATTTATATAGTCCATAACATATTTTTGACTTTTGTATATTAGGCCACCCTGGTGTTTCTAGTTCAAAAGCCTAATTCATCATGAAAAAATAACTTTGAATATCCTGTGATATAGTTTGCAATTACTTAATGGTTATTTTTGCATCAGTGTTCATGTTGTTTTGTCCTATGATTTAAGTATCACTGTAATGTTACACTCTTAAAATTAATTAGGCAATGATCCATTGTTTATAATTTCAGGAATAATTTGAGGAGGATGGGTAATGAATCTTCTTTGAATATCAGTTAGGTAACTGTACAAAACTATCTCACACAGGGTATTATTGATTTTGATTTTTTGTTTGTTTGTTTTTTTGGGGGGGGAGATTTTTTGTGATCATTCTATTTTACCAGAATTTATAAGTCTGTTTAAAATACATATCTGGTTGTGATTTCACTTTGCTAAGTGTGAACTTTTGTTTTTGATTTTGCTTATTTTGGTGTCCTTGTTGATTATGTAGTATCTTTACCTATTCCTTTTGATTAGCTTTTGGCAGAAGTCTACTTTGTTAGATATGAATAGGATTGCACCAGGTTACTTCATAAGTACAATTTCTTGGACATTCTATTTCTAGCCCTTCATTGTGAGGTAATCTCTACCCATATTTTTAAGGTGGATTAATGGTTCCAGCAGAAAGAAGGCTAGAACCACTTTGTGCATTCTCTCAGTTAGTCTGTGACTTTCTACTGGGGAATTAAAAGCAATAGACAATGAGAGATATCAATGACCAATGAAGAATGATTCCTAATAGTTTGTTTTTGCCACTATTTTGAAGGGTGTTGTGTTTGTGTGGTTAAGAGTATCCCTACTTTTGTATTAATTGCTCTAAGATTATTTATTCCCTGCATTATTTATGCTTGTAGTGAATCTCCTTAAGATAGAATTTTCTTCTTGTAGAGCTGGATTTATACATAAATTATGCTTAAATTTACCTTCCTTGGAATATCTTAACATTTCCATCTATGATAATTGAAAGTATTGGTGGGCATAATAGTCTAGGTCTGCATGTCTGGTCCCTTAGTGTCTACTGCACATCTGTATAGGCAGTTTTGGCTTTTAAAGTATCCTCAACACCTGAAAATATCATGCTTCCCCACAATAATTTTGTAGTTTTTACTGAGATTGTGGAGAGAAGACCTTGAGCCAAATTGTTTTCAGTGAATGTCAGAGAAAAAAAGAGTGTGCTCTCTGTGAACTTTAGGAATGGCACTACCTGAGTTCCACGTCCTTAAGACAATCTATGATCAGTTTCTGCCTTATGCTTTGGAGAAATTTGATACCTCCACCTGGTATGTAACTCTGTATGAGGAATCTGATTGACATATTTGATAAGTTAAACACTCCCACTCTAGAAGATAACACTGCTGATGCAAGAAACCAATGATGAAATATTAAAGTCAATGTTTTAACTTGACTAAAGCATTCTGGCATGTTCTCAAGAAAGAGGTGAAATCATGATTCTGCTGCCGAGAAGGGATCTTGGTTTTCCCTCTGGAGTTTCTGCTCTTGACTTTCCCAGTAATAAGATCTATATAGAGAAAGCCAGGGCAGAATTGGGATTGTACCTAAACAACCTAAACTCATTGTGTACTCTGGGTACTGCTTCAAGTCTGGCTACTTATTGTTGGTGAGTGTTGATGTGGAAATGGGAATTCAGGAGAGATGAGTCAGTGGGCTCATGCTCAGAGGGAAGTATGGGGAGGGATGAGTGAAAAAGCATTTGGTTAGCTGCCATCCTGGATACCTCAGGAATCTATTCCTTGAGGGACTGGAAGAGCTAAGTTGCTAGGAGAAAAAACCTGATTATTTACCTATGACCAGGTATAGCCATGAAAAGAGTTATGGCTGCCAGAAAGAAAGAAATGGAGATGTGCCCTGTATACTCAAACAGACCAGGGTAATACAAGAGCAAAAATGCCCTTCATTGGGGCATCTTGCAAAGCAGGTATCAGTTGCTGTATAAGTGCCCACTTGACACTTAGCTTGTGTGGATGGCACCCCAAATGGAATTATGATGCATTTCAGAGTACATGAGACATGACAACTGGTCTCTGGAGATAAGAAATGCTTCTCTATCCATCTTGCAAAAGTGTCCACGCGAATTAAGAGATGCCATAGTGGGTGCAGGAAAACTCAGTCTGCTAATTCTCACCCAGTTGATTTCCTTGAAGCCAGTGCAGGGGCTGGCATATATGGAGGGTCTTTCTCAGGTTAGGCTTGACACTCTTTTTCCCAGGAAAACATAGGTAACTATAAAATTGTTGGAGTATATTTTTACCACGGTATCATAGCCAAAGGCTATAGCTCTGAGTTAAAAGTCATGAACATATTTTCCAAGGCCTGGTTTATCCCAGTGAAACACGGGAGTGTGGGGGTCAGTAAGTGCAGAAGGAGTTAGCAGAAAGAGAAGGGGAGGAGAGGAAACCATGTGGGACTAGGAAGATTGAGTCAGGAGGGGGATAGACAAGAGAAAGGGAGAGAGAAAGACAGAGAGGGATATAGAGAGATACCATAAAAAGAGCAAGCCATTATAGGTTTGAAGAGAAAATTGAACCTAGAGAAATGTCCAGTGACCTACAAGCCTGACCCCAACTAACAATTTGAGCATAGTGGAAAGGCTACCATAAATGCCCTTCCCTGATAATGAGATTGATGACTAATTTATTTGCCACTATAGAGCCCTCATCTAGTAGCTGATGGATACAGAAGCAGACACTCATAGCTAAACACTAAGCTGAACTGGAATCCAGATGCAGAAAGCAAGGATAAGACCAGTCTGCCGAAACCCACAGAGACACCTGACCTGAACAAGGAAAAGCTAATTGGTCCCCAGATTGATGGCTGGGAATCCAGAATGGGACAGATTCAGACCCTCTGAACTTGGGTCTCCCTTAGAAGGCCTGGGTAGTCTAAGGGAACTCTGACAGTGGAACCAGAATGTATCCTTGGTGCAAAAAATGAAATTGGGAGCAAATTTCCAATGAAGAGATACTCCCTTAACATAGAAACAGAAGGGAGTGGCCTGGTCTCTATGCTACATGATTGACAGATTTTGTTGACATCTACTGGAAGGCATCACCATACCTGTGAAGTAGTGGGGAATAATGGGATGTGAGGGTGTTTTGCGGGACATGGAGAGAGAGAGAGGGAGAAAGGGAGGGAGAAGGAACTGGGATTGATATGTAAAAGGAAAAAATATTAATAAATAAATAAAAAGCACATTATGCCCACATTGTGTTTCCTGTCTCCAAGACCTTCTATGACCCCTCATTGTTGTCTAGTTCATGGGCTGTTTTTCTTTAACAGCAGTGACTGTGTGAATGTGACTTGTGTTTGGATGAAGGCTTTACCAACCATGAAGCAATGGGTTGCATGAATTGAAAACTGTGTAATGAATGGAGTATGACCACAAATGACCCTGTGCTTTGCATGAGGAGCTGTGCTGTAGGAGAGTAAAAGACATGTTTGTTAAAATACCAAGACATGTTTGTTAAAATACCAACTTTTGAGGCTAGGGCCCTTTCTCATGGGCTTGAAGGACAAAGGTCCTTCTGAGTCAGACAGGACAAAGGACTGTCCTGTCTGAGTCATTTTGCTTCTGTTCAACTAGTAAGTGAGCAGCTAATATTCTGAGGCCCAGCTCAGTGTCCCTAGCTAAAGAGGGATTCTGGGGAGGATTAGCAATCAAGGGTGCTACTGTCACGTGCTTGCAGGATTTTTCCAAGATTCTCTTTTATTTCTGGTGTAGTGAATTTAAGGTAGAACACAAACTACACCATGGTAATTGTAGATTGTTCAGACCAGATCTGTTGTGCTGTCATTTCTGCTGGTTTTGGATGGACCATGAGACAGACTGTTATTCTGTGGATCCAAGGTGTTACCTAGACAGTGGCCCTTGTCCTCTGATCCTGCTGTGTCTGCATTTCTTGTGTAGGAGGAGACAGCAGCATTGGCATGGGAGAATGTGATGCTTTTAATATCACTGTCCATTGTGCCCACATGGGCACTGCTTTGGATTGCTTTGGAAAGCCAGATGGGGATATTGACAGTCTGGTTGGGTTCTAGAGATTCAGAATATTGTATTTCACTCTCAGGTTTTTTTTTAATAAATGTTACATATAGTTTAGAATCTGATAGAAAGATGGTGATGTGAATCGTCTCTCAGCAATATATTATTAGAATGATTTTAACTTTCTGTTACCACCAGTCACAGTGGTCTGATTCAGTGAAGTTTAGGTCCAGAGAATAACAAGAGTCTCTTGTGGGGAGAGATTTCTCAGGTGTGCATGGTGTTGGACAGGTAGATAGTGGAAAAATCTACATATTGTGTCATAATCCATGTGGCATTAAGAACATTCTTCCATGTACTTTTGGATTTGGGTATCAGCAAGATTGTGTTTATATGAAGCCATAGTAGGCATAAAGGGTTGCAGAGCCTTAGGAAGCAATCACCTCTATTTGCAGAGAGAGCTGTAGGTTTTTGTGTTTGGAAGCATTGTCAGTAGCTGAAGCATCAAAAACAACAGTTTAATGGGTCACTTTGAGTTAATATTGTGAAAGCTGTGAAGTCTGTGTGTATTTAATTTTTTTCACACAGAATCATAGGTAGCTGAGATACTTGTCAATGTCAAACTTTTCTTGTCTGAGTTTCCTTTGGTCTTTTGATTAATATTCAACTATAAATTCCTGCCTTTGTTTTGGCATTTTCTCATTACACACTTTCATCTTTCTCCAAGATTGTGCACATTTTCATTGTCAGAGCTTTGTGGTAAATATAGAAGTCACATTAATGTTAATCTGTGTCCTCTAATTACATGTTCCCATTGAGCAGTCTGAGTATTGCCATAGTGATAGGTGCTTTGTAATCAACTTTTCTGTTATAAATGTTTGGCCATTGTCATTAGGTTGTAATCATTGAATTTAATGAAGTTGAGAAATTCAGGTAGCAACAGGAATTATGTATTAGATGGGGGGGGTTGAATTTCCACTCATTTTATCATCTCATTTCAATCCAGCATGAGAGGTGGCTGTGAGTACAGATGAATAGAAATAAAAATATTGGTTGTGGGCAGGTTCACCTGGGGGCAGGTGGTATCTATTGCCCATGTCTCATGCTTTTTGGCTGTGTGTGTGACCTTTAAGTGTGCACACAGGTTCTTACAGCTGAATTCTTGACATGAGATACACTGTCAGATTTTTGGCTATGTTTCTGAGCTAGGGTTGGGGCGGGCACCTGTAGACATCCCTATTGTGGTTTAGGTGTCATCATTTAGCAACTCTTTGCAGGCTCTGCCCCAGTAAACCTGGAGCCTATAATTTAGAGCAACCCTCCCAGGTATCATGCCCAGGAATAGACCTGGGTGACAATTAGCAGCCTCACCTAACCCACCCCACAGGCGACATTCTGGCCATGATGGGCTTGCAGTGCCTCTTGCAACTGTGCAGCCTCTGCTGATTCAGGCTGCCTATAAGCCATGAGGTACCCAGTTCCCCTACCCACCCCTCAGCTCCCTGCCCATGATCCTGGCTAGTCCCTGCTCTGCCCTCACGTCTTCCTTGTGACACAGCCACAAAGATGTTATGAAAGTGGCTGGAGAAAACCAAGGGGGCCCAAGAGCACAGCCTCCCTATTCTGTTTAAAAATCTGGTGAGTAGGTTGAGCTTTGGTGGCTCATGCCTTTAATTCCTGCATTTTGAAGGCAGAGGAAGTTGTGTCACTATGAGTTGGAGGCAAGCCCGGTCTAAAAAGCTAGAGGACAGGCTCCAAAGCAATAAAAAAAAAAAAAAGAAACTTTTCAGGAAAAAAAATTACTGGTGAGTGGAAAAGTTAATGGGAACCCATGGTTGGTGATGCAATGTTCATACTAGACTAAATTAAAAATTCTGTTGGGAACACATGTGTTATCCATTTCCTCATGCCTAGTGTTCAGAGAGCTCAAAGCACTTTTATTGTCCTCAGGGCATTTTACTTTACCAGCTACTGGGTGCCAGTGGTGAATTGCAAATTGTTCTTTTCTAAATAACAATAGGCTATGGCCCAGACAGCTTTACCTGCCTCCTGAAGTCAGAGTGCTATTGGCCTTTTATACATAATAATAACAGTTCTCTGAGACTGACCCCACCTTTGGTTGATTACTGAAGTTTGGAGGTATGAAATAAAGTGAACATTCAGTATAGACTGAATCTGCTCTCCTGATGACTAGCCTGTGTTTCTGTATTGTAAGTCTATTAGGTAGCCTTTCCCTCTTCCACACTCTCTACTCAGGAACAGACCATGTGTTGCTAAGATGGGTTTGATTCTCGTCCCACAAAGACAGCTTTTGATATAAATCCATGTTTAATCTGAGCAAAGCAACCTGGAGCAACCCCAGGGGAACAGAAATCAGGAGTCAGAAGGTGGACACAAAGGGGGGGGTGGAGCCTCCAATGTTGAACTTTTTAAGAACAGACTCTAAACTAAGGTTAATGGGGGGGCACCATAGGCAACCTTAGTGCAGGGCTTGAAAGAGTGTACCTCTCCATTATGGCCGAAGCTTTACTCAATCCGCCTTCTCCTCCTCAAGGAACTGTTGCCTGGGCTCTTACAAGATACTTTCTAGTAAGATTCCTTTCTGTATGAGTTTTCTCAGGCCCTCAAAGATTATTTTGATAAGCAAAGTTCACATTACCACACTTCCTACATGTATGGGGTTTTTCTGCAGTATGATTTTCCTCATGATATTAAAGATGCATGATACATGCAAAAGCTTTACCACATTGGTTACATTCACAGGGTCTCTCTCAAATATGAGTTCTTTTATAACATAAAAGAAGGCTGGAATGTGTAAAGGCTTTACAACATTTGATACCATTTATAGGTTCTCCAGGATGTGTTCTATGATTGATTAGACATTATTGACACATGGAAACACTTTACCACATTGATTACATACATAGGGTTTCTCTCCAGTATGCTTCCTTATATGACTTTGAAGGTAAACAATACTTGAAAAAGCTTTACCACATTAATTATATTCATAGGGTTTCTCTCCAGTGTGTGTTCTATGATGAGTTTGGAAAGTAGTGACATGTGAAAATGCTCTACCACATTGATTACCTCCACATGTTGATTCTCTCTGAAGTGTGTGTTCTTGTTTGTGTTTGGAGATGACTGCATATTGAAAAGACTTTACCACATTGATTACATTCATGTGTTTTCTCTCTAGTATGTGTTCTTATATATCTTTTAAGCACACCAGGTCATGCAAAAGCTTTACCACATTGATTACAATGGGTTTTCTTTCCAGAATGTTTTCTTTTATGGAGTTGGCAACTGTGATATACAAAGACTTCTCCATACTTTAGACTTTCACACTGTTTCTCTCCAGTATGAATTTTTCATTTATTTGAATATGCCTGTCACACAAAAATGTTTTATCATATTCATTGAGAATTTTCACTGGGTTTCTCTTCTGTATGGTATCTTTCATTCCTGCAAAGGTAAATGGCAGATATAAAACTTCACCAAAGGCATTACACTGGTGAAACTTAGTAACTGTATGAACTAGTTTGTAATTTGGCATAATTGTTAAGAGTAATCAGATGCTGACTTTTACAAACTTGATACTTCCCTTCATTAGGGATCCTTTTGTTCTCTTTGAAGATAACTGGGGTAGATAGCTAGAGCCTTAATTCATGGTCCACATTATGACATCATTTTAAAGGAAATTTTAAACATATTGGAAAGTAACTGGAGGAACTAAGAGCATTTCCACACTTACTGTATTCATAAGTTTTCCTGTAGTGTGTTCATACTACACTGGCTGAATGGACCAGGACAAACAAAAGTATTCACGAATTCAAATGCTCTCAGGGCTTTTCTTCAGTGTGAGTTTGATGATGTTATTCCAATGAAGTTGGAAAACTAATAAGTTTTAAAATTGTTTCACATTCAACAAATATTATCAAAGTAGGGATTACTAAATATCTTTTACTACTTCTCAATGTCCTGAGAGAGAGAGGTATGTGACTTCTATCCATATTATGTATTAATTTGGCTTATATTGAGACTGATTTGTATTATCTTTTCTTGGTTTTCTGATACAGGATGTCTCTTTGTAGACCTGGCTAGCCTGGAGCTTACTCTGTAGACCACACTGGCCTTGAACAGAAGGGATCCACCTTCCAGTTTGTCATGAATGATGGGAATAAAGGCGTGGGCCAAAACAACCTGGCTCATCAAATGATATTCTTATTAAAGTAAGAATAACAAACAAGAGGTTTTTATATTGCATTCACACACTTTGACATTCTTTTCCTGAAAGACATGAGGTTACCCTACAACAACCTTTTTGATAAAAGTGGTATTTTAAATATATTTAGCAGAGCCACAATTATATGAGTAATGCTTGCTTTACTATAGACTCTTTTTTTCTTAGAAGTTCCTGAGCATGAACTTATCACCTATGTAATGTATATATTGTTTAAAACACTTAAATGGTATGAAACGAAATATATTTCTATAGTATATATCTCATGGGGCTATAATTCAAATGTAGTATCTGTTAAAAAGGCATTGTTTCTCTGTCTATCTTTCCACAGGAATGTCATGCAAAGAGAAAAGCTACCTGCCACTGAGGTACATGTATTTATGAGAAAATGAAAAGCATCAATATACTTTAAGCTTTTTTATTTATACTGTTTCTAGTTTTTTTAATTGTTTTAAGTCTCCCTCTTCTATAACACTTCCAGGACATATTATCATTTCTTCAGAGGCAAACATGTATAAAATGGTCCATGAAAATTGCTTTCTTTATCTTCTAGAAATTTGACAATGTTGTTCAATATTATGGTCTTCCCACTGTAGCCTGAATTATAATACCAGAAAATATATGATAAACTCTTGGAAATTATACAAAATTCGGTATATTATCTTCAATGAACTTAGAACTATACATTATTCAAATGATCATCCCATTATCAATGATCCTTAATTTCCCTCAACATTAATGGTCTTAACTAACATATAAAGAGACACAGGGTAACAGAATGTATACAAAGACAGAATCCATCCTTCTGCTGCATACAAGAAACACATGTAAGCTTCATAGAAAAACATTACCTCATGGTAAATGACTGGGCAAAGATCATCTAATCAAATTGACTCAAAAAGCAAGCAGGTGTGGTTATCCTAATATCCAACAAGTTAGAATTCAAACCCAAATTATTTAATTTGATTAGATCATTGATTGTAAAAGTGAATTTATTTTAGTTTTGTCGTTGGCAGTGGTATTTTTAATATATTTGGCCCACTTTGTCCTTTTTATTCTGAGGACGTATGATTATAGGATGCCTATGCCTTTGTGAGTGTAGATAACTTCCTTTGGTTGAGTTTTCCATCCAGAACTTTATGGAGGGCTGGATTTGTATATACATATTATGAAAATCCGACTTTGTCATCCTCTGTCCATAATGATTGAGAGTTATTCTGGCTTTATAACCCTGTGATGACATTCCTGGACTATTAGTAGAACATCTATCCAGGACCTTCTGGCCTTGAAATTTTCTATGAAGTCAGGTGTAATTTAGGTACATCAGCCATTATATGTTACCTGGTGTTTTTTTCTTTGTTGCTCTTATATTCTTTCTTTATTCTGTATGCTAAGTCTTTTGATT
The DNA here is from genome assembly GCA_030556225.1 of Cricetiscus sungorus. Lineage (NCBI taxonomy): Eukaryota > Metazoa > Chordata > Mammalia > Rodentia > Cricetidae > Cricetiscus > Cricetiscus sungorus. The sequence continues at coordinate 1,858,586 of JANBXA010000424.1, forward strand.
ATTATGTGGCTAGAGGACTTTTTTTAGGTCCAGTCTATTTGGTGTTTGCTATGATTCTTGTACTTTCCAGGCATTTCTTTCTTCAGATTCAGATTGGGAATTTTTTCAATGATTTTGTTGAATATATTTTCTTCAAATTTGAGCTGGGCATCATTGCCTTTTTCTATGACTATTATTCTTAGGTTTGGCCTTTTTACATTGTTCCACATTTTCTGGATATGTTGTGTTAAGGATTTGTTGGATTTCTGATTTTTTGTCTATGAATACATTTCCTCTATTTTATCTTCAGTGCCTGATATTCTGGTGGTTATGCTTGCATCTGTAGTTGCTGATCTTTTGTCCAGTTTTTCTATTTCTAGAATTCCCTCAGATTGTGTGTTCTTCATTGTCTCCATTTCAATTTTAATGTCTAAATTGTTTGACTTCTTTCCCTCATCTATTTGATTGTTTTTTTCTTTGATTTCCTTACTTTCTTTAAGAGATTTGTTCATTTCTTCCAATAATTTGTTTGGGTTTTCTTCCATTTCTTTGAATGATTGTCTTTCAGGGCCTCTAACATTTTTATAAAGTTATTTTTTTAATCGTTCTCTGCTTTGTTTCTTTTGGTGTGTTCAGGTCTATTTGGTGTAGAGTCCCTTTAGTCTCATGGTCTCATTCTTGTCTTTCTCTTTTTCAATGTTCTATGGTATTGCCATCACCCCATCATTTCTTCCAGTGGGTGCATGGGGAGGCTCTCTTCTTTCTACTCTATTCTACTAGGGGGTGTATGTTGGTCAGAAGTTCGATGTCTCTAACTCTGGATGTTCCTAGCTCCCTAGAAGGTCTCTCCTCATGCAGAGGGTCAGGGATAAGGAAGTTGGAGACTCAGGGTCATTCCATGTGGATAGGCTTTTCCAGTGTGCTCAGAGGGGATCTAGGAAGTTCCCCAGAGATGAAGGGTTTGTCGGACCTGCACTCTTGCCCAGTGTTCAACTGGAGCAGAGGAGTAGCCAGCACAGAAGGACACAGGGTATGTGGGAGGGCAGGTTTTGTGTGGGGTGGTGTGTGAATCAGAGTACTAGGACTGTGCTACCTAGGGTCAGAATATTAGGATCAGAGAGATTCAGGCATAAACCAGGGAGTTCTCAGAGAAATGTATGGGATGGATTTGGTCTGAAGTGGTCCCAGGTCATCTCCAGCAGAGGTCCAGTGATGGGGGTGAAAGATCACACAGGTGGGGACTCAGGGTGGTCCTTCATGAATAGGTGGATTCAGTATGTTCAAAACACATCCAAGAAGTTTCCTGGTAGTGGAAGGGTTGTTGGACCACACTCTGGACCAGTACTCAACAGAGAATTTATGATTCACCACTTTTAACTACTGACTTTATTAATTAAGGTTTTTTATTCTGTCTTCTTGACTTTTTCCAAAACACAAATATGTTATTCATTGAATACTTTTATTTTTCTTTTTTTTTCTATTTTATTTCTCTAAAGCCTTCAAAATGATTATTTCCTGGTATCTACAAATCTGGAGTGAGTATGCTCCTGTTTGTTCTAAGTCTTTCTGTTGTGCTGTTAATTCTCTAATGTGACTATCCTCTGTTTTCTTTATATGAGCACTTTGTGCATTGAACTTCCCTTGTACCACTGCTTTCAAGGTGTTCCAGAAGTTCGGGTATGCCATGTCCTCATTCTCATTGAATTTTATGAAGTCCTTAATTTATTTCTTTATTTCTTCTTTGACCTAATTGTGATGCAATTGCACATTGTTCAGTTTCCATGAGTTTGTATGGTTTCTGTGATTTGTGTTGTTGAATTCCAATTTTAAAGCATGGTGGTCTGATAAGATACAGGGGACTATTCCAATTCCTTTGTAACTGTTGAGGTTTGTTATGCCACCTAGTATAAGGTCAATTTTAGAGAAAATTCCATGTGGAGCTGAGAAGTTATAATCTTTTGTGTTTGGATAGAATGTTCTATGGATGTCTGTTAAACTCGTTGAGACACAACTTCTGTTAGTTCTTTTGTTTATTTGTTGAGTTTCTGATTGGTGGTCCTGTCTAGTAGTGAGAGTGGTGTGTTGAAGTCTCCCACTATAAGTGTGTGAGGTTTTATGTGAGGTTTCAGATTTAGCAGTGTTTCTTTTACGAATGTTGGTGCCTTTGTATTTGGGGCATAGATGTTCAGAATTGAGACATTGTGTTGATGGATTTCTCCTATGATGTATAAGAAATGACCATCTTCATCTCTTTTGATTAATTTTGGTTTGAAGTCTAACTTGTTAGATATTAGGATAGCCACACCTGCTTGCATCTTGGGTCCACTTGATTGGAAGATCTTTTCCCAGCCCTTCACCCTGAGGTAATGTCTATCTTTGTAGCTTAGATATTTTTCTTGTATGCAGCAGAAGGATGGATTCTGTCTTAGAACCCATTCTGTTAGCCTGTGTCTTTTTATAGACTAGTCAAAGGGGAGAATAGTGTGGAAAGAAAACAAAATGAGAAAAGCACATGATCACAAGTATATAAAGATGCCATGATGAATTAATGACCATTGAGGTAGATCAATGTGAAATGGCACTTCCTACCAAATCAGACAGCCTTAGTAAAATTCCAGTGACCCAAATTAAAAGAAGCTAGAATTATCTGTGTGGTAGTACATGTGCACACACATGTGCTTGAACCACCACCCCCCTAAAAAAATTGTGGAATGAAAAATACACTAGAAAAAACTTTTAACTACAAATTTAAATTAGGAGCAGTAGAGCTAGGTCAGAGGCAAAGAGTGCTTACTGCTATTTTCAAATACCTGTGTTCATTTCCCAATACCCATGCCTAATGACTTATAAAAGCAAATAATTCCAGTTCCACGTAATCCAGTGCTCTTATATGGCTTCTACTGGCAGTCATGTGCATTGTATACATTCATACAGACATAATTCACATAATAAAAGCAAACATTTGTATTAAAATGTTATGAAAATATAAACTCCACGAAGTATCATGATACAATCATGCCAGATTAGGAAGGTTAATGGGAATAAAACCATTTTCAGGGTCTAAAGAACCTGAGTAAATATCTGAATTTCATGGTTGAGAAAATAGGCATAAAAATTGTCTTCTATTCTACACACACACACACACACACACACACACACACACAAACACACACACACACACACACTTACTGTGAGAATGTGAATACACCCAACAGGCTGAGAAAACCTTGAATGATGCTTATTAAAGTTCAATAACACTGTGCACCAGAAATACTCCTTGGTGTAGAAAAGAATAACCAGTCAGGGAAGAGAAAAGCCCATCCCAACATTATTGTACATGACAGACACAATGCAAACATTTTATTCACTAGTAAAAATTGCAAAAGAATTTCCTTAGCTCAAGGGGTGAAGAGTAGGAAGACAATTAGGACACATGAAGTATTTTATTTATCATTTTGTGGGATAAAAACATATTTGCTGCAAGGGTCTTGTGTTTGCTTTTCCAGAATTGGTTTCACCTGAATCCCAGGCTGTCCTGGAGAACATTTTGTAGACCCAACTATCCTCAAATAGTAAGAATTCCCTCTGCCTCTTGAGTGGTGAAATTAATAGGCCTGTGTCATCACACTAAAAGCAAGTGTCCTTTATAACTTTTTATAATATGAATGTTATGTAATTAATAAGGGAAATAAATAGCACTCAGAAAATTATGTTATACCTAATAATAACAATTGATTTATTGGATTCTCACTCTCACTAGGCAACCTGGCCCTGTTCCTATCCCAAACACTCTACTTCCTGCCCTGGTGATTTTTCCTCAGCACCTGACTGTCACTCCACACTAGACCTCTCCAGGGCTTGTTTCTTCTTAGAGAAACTTTTAAGGTCACAGGCCTCTCTAATGCTCAGGTTCCTTCCATGCCCTGGAGTTAATCTTCTCTGCTTTCCACAGGTGAATTCCTTTCCCTGCTGAATCTGTATTTGAGAGATGATAACTGGCATCTCAAAAGCCATCAAGTTTGCATGGCTAAGCGATGCATTCATTAAGTGACTCCATAAAGACTGTGCATGCAGTGGTCATGAGGAGCTGGACCAGTAGAACCTCCATGACTCCAGTTTAAATGGCTCCAAATGCAGAGCTTGGTTCTAAACTGATCCTTTCCTCTTTATAAGCAAGCACCTCTGGACAGTTTACTCTCTCTTTCTACTTCTTCCCTCAATGGGTTAACACCTACCCCTTCCTTCACTCCCTTTTTCAATAAACTCCTGTAGGTTTGTTGACTTTGTTAGATCCAGTTTCATCACTCAAAGCTGCAGCAAAGAATGACAAGTAAAATTAATAATAATAATAATAATAATAATAACAATCTGCAGAAGAACTAACTGTAAATAGTGAATCTCTTGGGCTAACAAGATAGTTCAGGTTAAGAGCACTTCTTCCTATTCCAGAGGACTGGACTTCTATTTCTAACCCCTAAACCTGGTATCTTAAAACCACCAGTAAATACAGCTCCTAGAGATGATGATTTCTCCTTATCTCCATGGACACATGGATATGTATGTACATATATATACATAATTCAGGGAATATACACACACACAGAGGATTTCTTTTTGTAGCCCTTGATGTTCTTCAACTCAGCGATCCACTAGCCTCTGTATCCATTTTCTTGATTTTAAAGACCTGAAACATCATTACTTGGCTAAATTATTTGTTTTTGTATTTTCTTTTTTGTTTTGCTTTGTGTGTTTTTTGTTTTATTTTATTTTGTTATGTTTTTTTTTTTGACACAGGGTATCTCTGTGGCTTTGGAACCTGTCCAGGAATTCTCTCTGTGTAGACCAGGCTGGCCTCAAACTGACAGAGATCCAACTGCCTCTACCACCCAAGTGCTGGGATTCAAGGTGAGTGCCAGCAATGCCTGGAAGCTAAATTATTTTTTAATTCATTTGTTTTTCTGATGATTAAAAAAGAATTTCCTAAATAATTAGCTTCAGTAAAGTTCCAGAGGACAAGTGTTAAGCATCTTTGTCTAGACTTGCGGTCACTGCCACACTTTCTCCGTGATGCCTAGTTTAAAAACATGGCCATCTGTGGGGTCTTATAAATCCAGCTTGACATTTTTGTAACTCCAAGGCTCAGAAGGCTAATGTCTCAAAACATTATGGCTAATGTCTCAGAAGACTCTGTCTCAAAAACAAAACAAAACAAAAAACAAACCAAAACACAAAAAAAGAAACAAAAGACAACAAAAGAAACCAAAAAAACGAAAAGCAAAAATCAAAACAAAACAAACAAACAAACAAAAATCATGAGAGGCACAGAGACACACACTTGTACCCAGCACTTAGGATGTAAAGGTAGAGGCAGGAGAATAAGGCCTGCAAGGTCCTCTTCTGCTAATAGAGAGCTCAAGATCAGTGTTCACTTATGTACAGAGGGATAGCACCCACAGACAGGCCAAAAAACTGCAAACCAAAACAGAATAAATAAAAACCTTATTATCACTGATACCTATACTTAGAATCTGTCTAATAATAATCTGCGATTAGCATGTTGTAACATAAATATTTTCAAAATATAAAGATATTTCTGTTGGGGAATTATTTTCCAACTGAAATGAAAGATGTAAAGGCACCTTTAAACAGGAACAAAGCATATGTACGATACATACACATGCAACACAGGGAAATCCTCTAAAGTGTTGAAGAAAAAATCAATCCCAAACCCTGACATGTATATGACAAGTGTCATCCATTTTCTACAATTTAATTTATAATTGGGTAGTTGGTACCTGTATTCAAGATCCAGCAATTTCAGCTACCACAGAAACTAAGACAGTAAAGTAGGCTACTTTACAGGTAAGGTTCCAGATCAGCAACGGGATCAACACAAAATTAAAAGAAAATCTAAAATTCATGTAAACACTTTGAATGTCAGTCAGGCAAACAGTTGAATCATGACATGCTCCCGCTACTCAAAATTTACTTTTGAGAAGAGCAGATAAATAAGAGAAATTCATTTCTCCACTTTTAAACTTAGCTTCCAGTCTTTAAATTCAGTGATGGCTACTGATTTATCTTGGGTATGGGTAGGGTGGATATCTCTTTACAATGTTGTTCTCTTACTTCAATGTTAGGATAAACCTAAAAGGTGGTCATGCATGTGGGACATGGTCAATTCCATGGCAGGTGAGGGTGACCAATGTGTGGTCCAAACATGCCACAAAGCCAGAGCTTAAGTGAGAGGTTTTATTAGAAAAGGAAAAGAAAGGGAATCACACAGGAAAAAGAGACAAAGAGTGATGGGAGATGTTATTCTGTAAATATGTTTCTCATAATGATTAATTAATAAAGCACTGTGGCCAATGGAATGCAAGATAGGCGGGGCTAGGAGACAAGGAGGAAAGAGGGAGTAGTAAGGAGGAGTCTACATGGAGTCCAGAGATATATCATGCCAGTGCAGCTTTGCTGGTAAGATGAGCCACGTGGAAATACTTAGGTAAGTAGAAATGGGTTAATAATTAAGACAGAGCTAGCCGATAAACAATAATAATAACTGGCCAACAGTAATTATATCAAATACAGAGTCTCTCCATGTTATTGGGGGCTACCGAGGCAGCAGGACCAAAATGGGACCAGGCGGGCTGGCGGAAAACTTACAGGTAACATAATGGTGTCAGAAGTGGAACTGACAACTTTACCTTAAAATTTAACAAAAGCTTAAAAAATAGTTTTAGAAACAAAAAAACAGAGACAAGCAAGGCTTTCTGGTAGCAGAATTTTTCTGGGTCAGAGTCTGTTTTGTGAGAGACAAGTAAATATTTGTGAGGCTCCTTTAAGAGGGGTTTCTTGACTCAGCATAAGTGGCAAAAAAAAAAAAAAAACTGCACGGATTTTAAAGAGCTCTGCTAACAATTTGTTGGTGTGTATGAGAGCTGGTCATTGCAGTGACCACATCTCCATGCCAGCAGCATGCTACTTGATGCAGCTTAGACCAAGGAAGTGAACACAGCTCTCAGTGCTGGCTGTAAAATAGCCGCCGCCATCTTGGCTAGACAGAAAAAAAAAAAAACCAAAAAACTGTGGTTTTCATTTTAGCAATGTTGTTGTTTAACAGTTAGATAAAAGACTCATGGAAAGAAAAAGATAAAAACTTAAAGTAAAGGCAAATTCATATTAAGAAAAATTGCTAAAGGTTTACACTGTGTTTTAAAATATAAGTAGGCTTGTGAAAGAAAAAGAAAAGAAAAAAAAAATGGTTTTAAAAAGACAAAATGTGGCTGGGTATAGTGGCACACACTGTTAATCCCAGCACTCGGGAGGCAGAGACAAACAGATCTCTGTGATTTCAAAGGAAACTTGGTATGCAGTGAATCTCAGGACAGAAAAAAGTTACATAGAGAAACCCTGTCTGAAAATATGTTAAAATAGAAGTAGAAGAACTAGAGAAATAAAAAAAGCAATGTAAAGATGGAAAGCAAAGAGAATCTTTGGATAGTGTACGCTGTTCTGTTGTTTTTAAATTGTTTAACTGCTGATAAAAGAACAACTGATAAAAGAACAGTTGATAAAAGAAATGCTACTGGATTAATTCAATATATATATATATATATATTAAAAAATGCTATGACATAAAAATTTAAGCATAAGGACAAGTTATGGGGAAAAGGATTTCTAATTTTGTTTCCACAGAAAATGAAAAGCTGTGGATTCCTTCCACACTAACATGGTTTGATCAAGCAACACCCCCTGAAGCATTATCCATGGGACAAAGGAGCCTTTAAGACTACAGCCAGGATTTCTGTGTCTTCTTAGGATTCCCCATGACACTGCCCCCTACCAGCCAGAAGTAGTTTGAAAAGAACGATGCCCAAATCCCCAAATATTGTTTATAAATGTCTGTTTTCCTTTAAACGGGCTTGGTTATAACTGGTTAATGACCACAAGCAATCTTTTTAAAGGTAAGAGGGGGATTATGGTATAGATATGAATACTTTGTTTTGGAATGGATTTTCATCTATTGATACAAATTTAAGGACAATTTTATGATATGTATATTTCTCCTCTTGTTTAGATATTGTGTTTATATAGCCCATTGAAAAATGCAATGTATAATTTAGGGCAGATTACAGATAGGTACCTATAATAGTCAAAACTTATAGTTAGGTGAGTTAGGATTTCTAGATAGGCGGAGATGTATTTGAGATGGATATGCATTCTTCAAACCTTTCAAAGGCCTACAGAATATGGCATTTAAAATGGTTTAGGGATTTTCTTGACAGTGAGGCACGACTGCTCCTGTCAACACAGCCTGCATCAGAAAGGAAGATGGACATCGAAAAAGTACATGATGAAGTTTGCTTTCAATATGGCAAGACTAGCCATATAGACAAGATACTGCTCTTGTCTAGACTGTTTGACTTTATGCTGTATAAACTGGACATGCAGGACCCACAGAAAAGTGACTGCTGATACAAGATGGACATTGCTACATGATTCCTGCTTCATGGAAGTGTCTGCCGCACAGTCTACAAGACACAGAGAAAATTGATAAACGACCTGTCAATACAGATGGACAGTTTAAAGTTTCCTGCTTTGCTGAGGAGTCTGACAGACATATTATCGCCTATGGAATATTACAGAAGAACTTCGGGTGACTGATCAGGCAGTGAGTTTTCTCTGTCATTTCTAGAGTTTATATATTATCCTTCTGTGATCTTTGAAGGAGTTGAAACCAGATAATTATGGTTCCAGTTTTATTTAGTTAAGATTAAAGATAAGTTACATATAGGACTTTAGACTCACAAAGATAGGATAGATGATAATTTCTTTGTCTTATAAAATATTAATGGACTAAATATTGTTAACTGTGATTATTATTTGATGACTGTTGTATGGTATATTTTGCAATGTTAAGGTTAAAACCCTTCTTTTTATTTTAGACAGAAAGGAGGTGATGAAGGGAGATATTTTGTAAATATGTTTCTCATACTGGTTAATTAATGAAGCACTGTGACCAATAAGAAAGCAAGGTAGGCAGGGCTAGGAGTCAAGGAGGAAAGAGGAAGTAGTAAGGAGGAATCAACATGGAGCACCAGGAGAGATAGCAAGCCAGCACCGCTTCGCCGGTAAGAAGAGCCACGTGGAAATACTTAGATAAATAGAAATGTGTTAATAATTAAGGCAGAGCTAGCAGATAAACAATAATATCTGGCCTACAGTATTTATATCAAATACAGAGTCTCTGTGTGTTATTGGGGGCTGCCGTGGCTGAGGAACCAGACCAGCAGCAGGGAAAACCGACTTGTAACAAAAGAGAAACAGAGACACGGAGAGGGAGAGAAAGAGAAGAAAACCGAATACAAAGCGATGAGAGGGGAGACAATAGAAATAGCAACAAGAGAGCCAAGAGCCTGAAAGACAGAAGAGGGAGGGATGAGGTCTGTCTAAAAAGTCTTTTGCACCTCTGTGCACACTAGAATTCATAGATCCCTGGACTGACCAGAGAATTCTTCAGTGCATTCTCCCATGTGACAGCGTCAGGCTACCATAATGCCCGAGTCTTACAGGTTGATTGGAGGCTAACATGCTGTTGCATCTAGAAAATTACCCATTGCTTTTTCTGAGGTGTAACGACCCCGTCAAACAACAAAGTTCTGTAAAATAGGTATGAACTTAATCCCTAAACTGACAGCAGCAGCTGCTGTATCAGTTCATTAGGTCAGCTTGGCATCCGTTTGCTAACAGCGAGAGAGATGCAAGCTGAAACCAATTATCTGACTCAGCAGCTCACTGCTACATTAGGTAGGACTTTGATGAAGTGCTTCAGAGCAGTGTCGAGGAGTGTGCTCCAGAGAGGACTGGGGGAAAGGAATTGGAGGCATTTAGGCACCTCCAAAGGTGTATGATTTTTAGAGCAGGAGAGACTGAGTGTCTGTCTAGTTGAGAAAAGTGAGAAAATCAACCCAAAACCACACATAAAGGAAAACCTCTATCAGATCTGGATGGCTGGACTACTTGGTTGGGGTGAGATGTGAGGTCAAAGAATCCAGGGAGCAACAGGAATTCTGTACTGGATCTGGGGTTTAGGCAGGAGCACAAGAGCAAAGCCTCCCTGTTCACTTAAAAGTCCTGGTGAGTAAAAAGGAAAATGGAAACACACGGTTTTCAATGTAATGCTTCAATAATAATGAAATAATGAATCCATACTTAATCTGAGCACAACAGTTCTGGGTGGCCCCAGAGAATAGCAAACAAGGGATCAGATTGTGCATGTGAAAGTGGCTGCTTTTGCACCTGCCCCACCTTCAGGACAAGCCTCTAATGGGAGCTTTTTAATGGCTGAGTCTGAACTGAGATGAATTCAGAGGAGGGCTTGTTTAGGTACCCTGTGGTTGGGGAATGGAATGGTGCTACCTGTAATAGCTGTTATGGCCTCCTATACCACACATTGTCCATTGCCAGCAAGAAGAAGCCAGACTCTGACCTGTGCCGCACACTCAGGGTCTCAGGGTTGTTTCGGTGGAAGCCCTGCTGGCTTCTATACAAATGTTCAAAATATTTGGTTGTGCTGTTCCAAATCCCACTGTCAAGTGACTGTGTATCTTCTGATCATCAGTTCTTTTCACTTAGGCTCTAAGAACCAATCAGAGACACTAGTGGACATGCCATTTAGAGAGGAGGGTTCTTGTGAATCCAGGATTTCTGCTCAGATTATGTCATGAAGAAGTCAGAAGTTATTTCTTTTGCAGTGCCTTTGGTTCTATGTACATAAACAGAAATTGGAGAACCCTGGGGTGGACCCTCTATCTTTACCATTCTCCCTGTCACTATCTCACTTCCCCTCCCTCTACCTCTCATTCACTTTCCACCTCTCTGTCTCTCACTTCTCTCTCCCATGTTGCAGATCAAATCAGAAGAGCAGGGACTGCATCCTCCTGAGCTGGAACCCCTACACAGTTCTTTATTAACATCTGTGTAAGTTGTTTCCCAATAATATACTAAGGTATCATTTGTCTTGGGTGTATTGAACTTATTAACACCCCATCTATACAGTAATCAATTTTATTTATTAAGACTAAAGTCAAGTATGATGTCTAACATGTTCACAAAATTGTTCACATGATGTGGGTTTTTCCATAATTTCTTCCCTATTACATGATATCAAGATGATAAAAAGCATTTAAAATATGCACAAGATTTGGAGTTACAAATGAACAAAATTATGAAAAGTTCATTGTCATGACCTATGTCAGTTTTCTGAGAACATACTGTAGTTCCTCGTACAGGAATTCTGAATGGTGTAAGCTTCTTGTGAAAAACCATGAACAGTCACAAACTCACACACTGATATTACATAATTAAAATTAAATCAAATCTTTAAATAGATTTCCATATGTGAATATTTTCTCTCATGAACACTCATTCCTGTACCCCAATTTGAGTGTCTTAAGGTCTTCTAAGTTTTACTACAATATGAATTGCTTCATGTAAAGCAAGCATGAAGGATTGGGCTTAGAAAAAACAATCCATCTAAATGACGTTTTTATAAAAATAAAAACAAGTGTTATGATGAAACAGTGTTCCCTTATCAGTGAACTCCTAGGACTTCTGTCAACATGAGTTTGCATGTGAGAAGAAAACAGAGACATTGAAATGCTTGACCTGATTGTACACACTTGTCAGATATTTTTCTCTTCAGAATTCTATGTAATACAATGTGTGTTGGCTAAAGATCACACCTCATCCTTTCTAGTAAGATTCCTTTCCATAAGAGTTTTCTCACACACACAAAGATTACTGTGATAACCAAAGTACACAACTTTATCACAATGCTTACATGTATAGGGTTTAGATGTAGTATGATATTTTTGAGACTATAAAGACTAATGATACATAGAGAGGCTTTACCACATGGGATCCATTCAGTGTTTTTCAAGTATTCATTATTTTATGACTGAAGAGAATGCTTGGATATGCAAAGCCTTTACCACATTGATGACATTCAAAATGCTTCTCTCCATTACATGTTCTTATATGATTTTTGAGCACATCATGTGTTGGGAAAATTGTAATACATTGATTACATTCTTAGGATCTCTCTTCAATATGTGTTCTTATATGATGTACCAGATTGCTGTGTTGTGAAAACTGTACCATATTGATTACATCCATAATTTTTCTCTGTAGTATATATTCTTATATGACTTATAAGCCCATTATGTATTACAAAATATTCACTACATTGATTACATTCATAGGGTCTCTCTGCAGTTCATATTCTTTTATGACAGACTATATGGCTGTGTCATGAAAAAGCTTTACCACATGGATTACATTCATAGGGTTTCTCTCTAGTATGTGTTCTATGATGAGATTGGAGTGTACTGACATGTGAAAATGCTCTACCACATTGGTTACATCCATAAGGTTTCTCTCCAGTATGTGTTCTATGATGATACTGGAGAGTACTGACATGTGAAAATGCTCTACCACATTGATTACATACATAGGGTTTCTCTCCAGTATGTGTTCTTATATGTCTTTTAAGATGACAACTACTTGCAAATGCTTTATGACAATAATTGCATTCATATGGTCTCTCTCCAGTATGTGTTCTTTTATGACATACCAGATTGTTTTTTTGTGAAAAAGCTTTACCACATTGATTACATACATAGGGTTTCTCTCCAGTATGTGTTCTATGATGAGATTGGAGACTACTGACTTGTGAAAATGCTCTACCACATTGATTACATACATAGGGTTTCTCTCCAGTATGTGTTCTATGATGTGATTGGAGACTACTGACTTGTGAAAATGCTCTACCACATTGATTACATACATACGGTTTCTCTCCAGTATGTGTTCTATGATGAGATTGGAGAGTACTGACTTTTGAAAATGCTCTACCACATTGATAACATACATAGCATTTCTGTCCAGTATGTGTTCTTATATGTCTTTTAAGATGAACATTACTTGGAAATGCTTTACCACATTGATTACATCCATAAGGTTTCTCTCCAGTATGTGATGTTATATGACTTTTAATCTCAACATGTGTTGCAAAAGTTTTACTACATTGATTATATTCATATGAATTCTTTCCAGTATGTGTTCTTTTATGTTTTATGAGATGATTGCATAGTGAAGAGACTTTACCACATTGATTATAGTCTTGTGTTTTCTCTCCAGTATGTGTTCTGATATTTCTTTTATGTTCAGTATGTCTTGCAAACATTTTAACACATTGACTAGATTCACAGGTTTTCTCTGCCTTATTTGTTCTTTCTTGGAGTTGGAGGAAGCTGTGATATGCAAAGATTTCACCATATTGAAGACTTCTATATGGTTTCTCTCCAGTATGAATTTTTTCAAGCCTTTGAAGATACCTGTAACATACAAATGTTTTCACACATTCATTGCGTATATTCACAGGATTTGCTCCTTATGGCTTCTTTCATTCCTGCAAAGTTAATTAGCATATGTAAAACTTTACCACATGCATGATACATGTGTAAAATAAATTTATAATTTGGCCTAATTGTAAACAAAAACCAGATCTTGAGATTTGCATTCATAATGCTTCCCTCATGCAGTATTGTTTTGTTTTCATTGAAGATATCTGTGATTCAGAAGAAGAGCTTTTATTTCATGGCCCATATTTATGGCATCTATTTACATGAGATTTCTCACATAATTGAAAAGAACTGGACTAACTCAGAACTTTGCCAAATATATTGCATGTACCAGTATTTCCATAGTATAAATTATAGTATTTTGGCTAAATATTCCAGTATAAATTGAAGCATTCACACATTCCAATGGTCAAAGGGATTTAATGCAGTGTTGTTTGTTGATATCTTTCAGATGATGTTGGAATACTGACGAATGTTAAACTTGTTTCACACTCAACAAATATCCTCAAAGTGGGGACTACTAAGTATCTTTCATTTCTTCTTACTGTCCTAAGTTAGAGAGGTACATTTCTACTTTCTATTCTAAATTCTAATGTCTTGCATTTAGAGTAACATATATTCTTTTATTTTCTAGGTTTCCTGATACAGAATGTCTCTTTGTAGACCTGGCTAGACTGGAACACACTTTGTAGAACAGTCTGGTCACATACATAAGGGATCCGTTTTCTTCTTTTACATGAATACTGGAATTAAAGGCATGGGCCACAACTACCTGACTCAACATATGATATACTTATCAAAGAATGACAAAGAAAAGGTTTCCACATTGTATTCACACACTTAGACTTTCTTTTCATCACAGACGTGTGTAATAGGGATTAAGGTTTCTCCACCACCTTCTTGACACTCATAAACTGACCCTTTCAATATACATAGAAAGGTCACAAATATATAAGTAATGCCTGATTAAGTATAGACATTTTTTTAGAAAGTCTTGGATATCTACTTATTACTATGCAACATGTGTACCGGTTAAAATATCTGAATAACTTGGAACTAAAAGACTGGCATATCTACACCACAGATCTCCGGGTGCTATAATTCAAAGGCTGGTATCAGTTAAGTCATTGTTTCCTTCTCTTTTTACATGAATGCCCTGCAAGCACAGACGCTCTACCTTTCACCAAGATACATGGTTTTGTGAGAAAATGGGAACCATCACTATACTTTAAGCTGTGGTTATTTTCACTGTTGATCTTCTTATTTTTTTTCAATTTTTAAAGTGTGGCTCTTCAATAAAATTTCCAGGATACATTAAAATATCTTCAGAGCCAAATTTACATAAATTTACACATGAAAATTTACCTTCTATGTCTTCTAGAAGTTTGACAATGATCTTCCATATTATGGTCATCCCAATTGTAACCTGAAATAACAGAAAATGTATGATGTATTATTGTAAATTATATATAAATTGTAAATTGTACAAAATTTAAGTTAATAACATCAATGAACCTTAGAATCATGTCTCATTCACCCAATATTCCCTTTTCTCAATCAAAATTACAGAATAGTATCATTAACCAAGGAACATTTGGTTCCTTTTTTTAAAACATGAAGGAAAATTCAGTCTTACCTATATCAGTGAGGTTCCTGTAGGTATCCAGCATCACATCTGTGTAGAGACACTTCTGAGAAGGATTTAACAAAGCCCACTCTTCCTGAGTGAAGTGGATATACACATCATCATAGGTAAGTGAGTCCTAAAATAACACATACATGTATGACAAAGATGTATAATATTCACATTGTAAATGTAAACTTCTTTGACTATATAGTCATGTAATTCTCATGCATTCACCCATCACATTAGAAATAAATGGAATAGGAGGTACACATGCACCATTTCTTGGCCATTTAAGCAGCATATAGCCCTGTGAAAGAAATCTCAATAAATAGACATAAATGGAGAGGCAAGCTACCAGAACAACACTACTGAGAACACATTAGAAATAAATTGTACAATAGGGACAGAATATCACAGAAATACTCCAGGCTCTCAAACCTACTTCTGTCTTTACTAGGTTTCCATTGCTGTTAAGAGACACCATAGACCAGGGAAACACTTTCAAGAAAACATTTAATTAAGGGGTCACACTTAAAATTTCAGAGGTTCAGTTATGGCAGGGGCATGTCATCACTCAGTCTGCTGCTGTTCTCGAAGGTAGAGTCCTTACAGCATGACTCAGAGGCAACAGGGTGTTGTCTGACACACTGGGCAGCATTCTGAGAATAAGAAACCTCAATGCAGTGATGTGCTTCATCTTAAAGGGTAAAGCCCACACCAACAAAGCCACGCCACATCTAGTATCACTAGTAGGAACTCACAGAGTATGGACTGACCACTGGTTGACTCTCATGGCAACAAACTAGACCCTATGATTGTGGTTGACACTTAGGACTTGATCTGTTAGCAGGCCCTTGGCAATGAAACCAGAACACATCCCAGTTGCCTGAACTGTGTTTTGGAGCCCACACCCTATGGTGGGATACTTTGCTTAGTCTTGATAAAGGATAAAGTGGCTTGGTTCTTCCTCAGCTTTGTATGACAGACTTTGTTGACTCTAGAATGAGGGTCTTACTATCTCTGACTATTGAAATGGGGAAAAGGCAGAGATATTGAAGATGAAGATGGGGGGGAGACTAGTTGGTATGTAAAATAAAAAATAAATTTTATAGAAAATTAAAAAAGAAACAGTATATTATTAGAATCTTGCACTCAAAGTGACTGGTTTTACTCTCATTCTTGTTTCACTAACAAAGATTTTGAAAATAAGGTCATTCTCAGTTTTGGTGCATTAATGAGCATATTCTGTATAAGACAAATTTGAAACATGAATCAAATACAATACAAACTATATTCCTGACAGTTTATAAAAGGATACCTGATTCTAAAGATTCGGCAAATGGGAAACAGATAGAATCTCAATATGATTATGAAAAACACAATCACATATTGACAAAACATGACTTCTATACCTACAACAAACATGCAGCGATTGAGAGGTATTCAATATTTGAGAAAGAACAAAGGGGAGGATGGGAAAAAGAAAAAAAAATCAATAAGGTAAAAATAGCCAACTTTTTGTCAAAAAAGCAAGGAAAACTCATCCACATAAACTGAGATTTGAGCAATGTTACGTAGTTACTCATGACTCAATGTGTTTAGAACTTAAATAACCCGCCTCTTAACAAAATTATTTAAAAGGACGTTTAAGCTGTTCTGCTTCTATCCCTACAACTACTGATATTTTTTTTTCAAACAGAGACACCCAATAGTATAGAGCACTTTATACAAATGGGGGTATTCTCCTATGGTTAAGAGAATTATATTTTAATTTAATGAACAGTGTTACCAATTAATGAGTTCTGTTTATTAAATATATTTGTAAAAAATGATTGGTATCCACAAATATAGTGTTTAAGAAACCTGGTACCAAAAAACCCACTGTGGTCATATAGTCCCTTAGTTTAAGAAGGGTAGTCAAGAGGACAGAAGGACATTGCCCACATACTTAAAAAATAAATAGAGAAAAATCTCTGTAATGGCAAATTGCATTCATTTCTGGCTAATGGTCATTGAGGAGAGAATCTAAAACAGATGGTTATTTTTGTTGTTATTGTTGGTGTCTTTTTGAGGCAGAAATTTTCTGTGCAATAAATAGTCTTCGGTGTCATAGGTTTATCTCTGTAGCCCAGGCTGGCCTTTAACTCACAAGGATGTATTTGCTTGTGCCTCCTATGTGCTGTGATTAATAGCATGGACCACCACAACCTCACTCCTAAAACAGATTTTGCATTCCACATATGTTGTCATCTTTAAGTATTTTCAATATCTGACTCCAGCTTATAGTTTGAGGAATTTGAATAGTGACAGGATATTGCAAGTTGGGCCAGTAAGGCATATAACCCTTCAACAGAAAAGATAGCATCATAATCATTTCATATTACAGGAGTAACATGAAACAGCAGGTCATACTTTACTGGCAGGTCCTGAGGGAGAAGTGTCAGAAGATGAGAAAGATAGGGAAGACAGAACAAAGAAAAGATGAAAGCTGGGGCAGGGAGGTATTGCTTAAGATATGTTTTATTCTAAGTAAGCTTCTTAAGAGGAAAAGCATCTGGTATACTACTTCCATGGGGAAATGGAATTAAATGGTGACTACTACGACAGCAGCAGGAGTTAGCATTTAAGGGGACAAATTTAGTAGAAGGATACTCAAACAGTGCAGTACAAGGGGAACACACAGAATCCTGGGAACATTACTGATGAAGCCCACACTGTCCTTGGGTGCAATAACCACAGCTCCATGTGGTGGGAAGGGTTTTGTTCTAAGGATCTGATGCAACCCTTCCACAAAGACCCTGGCACCAGAAAAATGCATTGTATCCCAAGCATATTCCTTCTTTTAAATGGAGAGCTCTATTTTATTATCAATAGCACAAAGCCTGATGGAGAACACATAACACTGGACCTCCAGGCTGTTACTGGCTCTGCCAAACACTTTCCTGATTTTCAGAAGGACCTATGTTACTTCTCCATGTGTGAGGACTTAATTTCAAAGTTTTGCTTGCTCCCTATAGCACTCAACACCTCACTGTTTCCCTTTTTAGACAGTTGTCCCCTGGGCTCATAATGCCCATATGACAGAGCCATGATTTTCTCCAGAAGAACCCTGGATGTCTATGGCACACCATGACCTCATGTTCATTGTGATCCAGTAATGCTCATTCTAACAGCTTGTAAAAGCCTTACTCTGTTGGAAAATACAATTACTTGTACATTACAGCTTTCTTCATCCCCACCCAGATGTAGAATTTCCATGCAAACAAGGTTGAGCAAACAATGTTGTTTTCAAAACTTCAATGTGAGCAGTGCAAGTGTACCTTGACTCCAGGTGTAAGTGGTGCATTACTTCCTCCTATGCTTAGCCGATCCACTGGCTTGGGTATATAAGCCCATTACTCTCTATAATAAAGCATTGCAGCAGCTTTTTCTCAACTTCTCATGGTGGTGTGTTAAGATTTTCAATCCTAACACCCTCCACCAATCTCTGTTCTGTGGCTGTGCAGGTGCAGCACTACTCAATGGGCTTGGGGCGGTTTGTAAATCAGTGCATTGCCATGGTTTGGAGCCAAATGTCTGGGCCATCCTGGGGAATAAGTGTCTATTTTAGCATCCTACTCTCTAACATTCCTTTTTAGCACAATAATCATTTTCATTTTATTTTCCTAGTGGCAGCACCCTGTCAGATAAATTCTATTTTGAGTGACTAACTATCCCCCAAGAATTGATAAACCCTTTATATAAACAATTCTAAACTTCCACATCACAGGTAAGTGGTGGAGTACAATCCAAGACAATAATGAAGTCTACAGATGGCTTTATTGGCTCTTGGCTTTATCCTAGCCCTTGAAAGGCAGAGGCAGGCATATCTCTATGAGATTGTTGGTACCCTGCTCTATAGAGGGAATTTTAGGTAAGGTTGCAAAATTACAGAGAGAAAGCCTGTAACATATAATGAAGAATGCCATTTAGAGCATGCACACAATTAACTCCAAATGTGTAAAATGGGTATACACCCTTAGCCTGGAGACATGAGGGATATCCTGGGCCAACACCCAAATGACTTGACAATTTTGATGATCCCTTCTAGAATACCGCAGCCTCCCTGAGGATTGTATGGTGGACGGGTTGGGGAGGTTGCTGGTGGGAATGTGAGGATGGCAAGAAAATGGAACTGGGATCAATCTGTAAAATATGACCTTGTAAATGATTTTTTAATGAGAAAAGATATTTTGATGGCAAAATATAAAAAATTAACTCCTCATGGATCTGACCTCTAAATGTTAGATGTGAAGGGCAGAATTTCTTGAAGGCAGTGGAAAAACTGAACCTCTCCTTGTTTGGTAACTTGCCATTCCTGTGCACCAAAATGTGATGGTCCTGACTATAACCATGCTTCTACACAAATCTCCCTGATTCAAATCCCATTTCTCAGATGCAGCCCAGAGAGTCAAGTCTTCATAGGCCACACACTGGTTAGCGGACCTTCTAGGACCACAGAACACTGAATGTGGCAGCAGGTTCCTACCCACCATCCTGGAGGATGTGCCACACTGTCTAACATGACTCCCCATCCTGCCCTCCGTATCCCCTCACTCACTATGGTGCAGCTTCTGTGCTCACCCACACTCCCCCACAATACCTCATAGCAGCACTCACAGAGCAGCAATCAATATTCTGGCACCTGTTCTGATATAAATCCAGGCATTCAGCATGGATACAGGAAGTTTTCTCCAAGACCTGAGACTGTCTTGTTGGCCAAGTATCCCTGATTTGCTAGGTAAGCTTGAGGGACAAGTGGTTCCTCAAGGGTTAGATTGTGCTTAAAGACACAGAACAGCCCCCCCACCGTGGCCTTGGCTTCTACTCTATAGTTAGACATTTCAGAGATAAACATAGAAAGCAATTTCATTTTTGTTTTTGTTTTTCTTTTTTGAGACAGGGATTCCCTGCGTGGCCCCTGCTGTCCTGGAACTCTCTCTGCAAATCTGGCTGGTCATTCCATTAGTAATTATTATTAATAATCTTCTTGTTATTGTTTAGTAGATTTTCTCATTAATTAATTTGTTTATTTGTTTATTTATTTTGGTTTTTCGAGACACGCTTTCCTTGGGGGCTTCTGATTTCCTGGAATCAACTCTGTAGACATTGCTGTCCTTGAACACACACAGATCAACCTGCCTCTGCCTCGGAGATCTGCGATTAAACACGAGAGACACCACTCCCTGGTGAGACACAAATTTCAGTGTTGCTAAGTCTGTCTTCAATCTAGGACCCAGCTTTCCTCCTGAAATGCATAGATTCATTTTCTCCTTCCTTCTCCACACAATGTGCAGATCTTGCACAGACTATTACACAATGTAGAATGAAATTATTTTCTTATTCAACAGATGGAAGGATTCCCAGAATTTAAAAAATAAAGATTTTTTTTTAGGACATAAAAGAAGATGTTTCTTTCTGAGGCTCCTTGCTGAAATCAGGAGACCTGATGTTACTTTTTTCCTGGTTGTCACAGGCCCCTCTCACAACCATGAGAGAAAGGTAGGAGCCATATCACAAACAAGATGATATATCTTTCTCCTGATAGACGCCTGTGTGATAGGTCCATTGTATTGGGGTTCTATTCCTGAAATTTGTGTCAAATTCTTGAGAAATGAATAATAATAATAATAAATGTCATCTCCAAGTTAATATGAATAGTCAGAGAGAGTGAGGCTCAGGAAAATGCATTTATGAGCACTATAATTAGCGAGCACAGCTGCCTCAGTGCGAAAATGGGAAAACATCTACATTATTCATTGTGCTCTGCTCAAACAGGACTGGTAAAATGAATCTCTCTCTGTTTGTAGAAAGAGAATTTATTGGAATGTCTCACAGTCTCTGTACCAGCTAGTCCAACAATGACTGCCTAGCAATGGCAATTTGAAGAACTTGTTTGATGGGATATGTTATTCTGTATATATGTTTCTCATACTGGTTAATTAATAAAGCACCATGGCCAATAGGAAACAAGATAGGCAGAGCTAGGAGACCAGGAGGAGGAAAGAGGAAGAGGTAGGAGGAGTCAAGATGTAGACCAGGGAGGAAGGAAGACGCCAGCCTCGGCTCCTCGATAACATGAGCCACGTGGAAATACTTAGATAAATAGAAATGGGTTAATAATTAAGACAGAGCTAGCCCATAAACAATAATGGTAATTGGCCAACAGGATTATATCAAATACAGAGTCTCTGAATGTTATTTGGGGCTCATGTGGCGGCAGGACCATGGCGGCAGGACTGGCTGCAGCCAGCGGGGAAAACCTGCAGTAACATAATGGTGTCAGAAGTGGAACTGAGAACTTTCACTTAAAATTTAACAAAAGCTTAAAAAATAGTTTTTGGAAACAAGGGAACAGAGACTAGCAAGACTTCTTGGTAGCAGCATTTTCTCGGTTGGATTTGTTTTGCTGTAGACAGATTCAGGTGGCTCCTTTAAGGGAGGTTTCCAACATTAGCATAAGGGGCAAAAAACCGCCTTGCTTTTAAAGAGCTCTGCTAACAATTCAGTGGTGTGTAGGAGAGCTGCAATGAAGGTTTACACTGTGTTTTTTTAAAAAATATGCTGGCTTGGGAGATAAAAAGAAACAGAATACAATGGTTTAAAAAAGAAAAATGGAAGTAGAATGGATGGGTGTGGTGGTGCACGCCATTAATCCCAGCACTCAGGAGACAGAGGCAAGCAGATCTCTGTGATTTCAAAGTAAACCTGGTATACAGATTGAAATTCCAGGACAGATAAAAGTTACACAGAGAAACCCTGTCTCAAAATATGTAAAAATAGAAGTAGAATAAATAGAGTAATAAAAAAGCCATGTAAAGATGGAAAACACAGAGAAATTTTGGATACTATATGCGCTTCTGTTGTCTTTAAATTATTTGATTGCTGAGAAAATAACTACTGATAAAAGAAATACTGCTGGATTAATTCAATTTATATATTTTAAAAATGCTTTGACTCCAAAATTTAAGCCTAAGGACAAGTTACTGGGGAAAAGGATTTCTATTTTTGTTTCCACAGAAAATGAAAAGCTGTGGATTTCTTCCAAATTAATGTGGTTTGATCAAGCAAGACCCCCTGAAGCAACGTCAATGGGACATTGCAAACTTACAGACCACTACAGCCAAGATTTCTGGATCTTCTTTGGACCCCCATGACAGCGCCCCCTATCAGCAGGAAGTAGTTTGGAAAGAACGACGCCCAAATTCCCAAATACTGTTTATAAAAGTTTGTTTTCATTTAAATGGGCTTGGTTATAAATGGCTATAACCACAAGCAATCTTTTTAAAGTTAAAGAGGGAATTATGGTATAGATATGAATACTTTGCTTTGGAATGGATTTTCTTTTATTGATACAATTTAAGGTCAATTTTGTAATATGTATATTTCTCCTCTTGTTTAGGTATTCTGTTTATATAGCTCATTTAGAAATGTAATGTATAATTCAGTACAAATTATAGAGAGTTACCTATGGTAGTCAAAACTTGGAGTTAAGTTATTTAGGATTTCTAGAGATGTATTTGAGATGGATAGGCATTCTTCAAACCTTTCAAAGACCTAAAGAATAAGGCATTTAAGATGGTTTAAGGTTTTTTTTTGACAGTGAGGCACAACTGTTCCTGGTAACACCACCTGCATCAGAAAGGAAGATGGACATCGAAGAAAAACATTATGGAGTTTGCTTCTAATATGTCAAGACTAGCCATTTGAGCAAGGTACTGCTCTTTTGGACTGTTTGACTTTATGTTGTAGAAACTGGACATGCAGTACCCACAAAAAGGTGACTGCTGATGCAAGATGGACATTGCTACAGAATTCTTGCTTCATAAAAAAGGCAGCCAGACATTCTGCAGGACACAGAGAAAAATGACTGACAAACTGCCAATACAGGTGGACAGTTTAAAGTTTCCTGCTTTGTTGAGGAGTCTGGAGACACACTATAGCCTATGGGCTGAAGGTGGAATATTACAAAAGAACTTTGGGTGACTGACCAGGCAGTGAGTTGCCTCTGTCATTTCTAGAGTGTACATATTATCCTTCCATGGTCTTTGAAGGAGTTGAAGACAGATAGTTTTGGTTATAGTTTTCCTTAGTTAGGATTAAAGATAAGTTACATATAGGACTTTACAATCACAAAGATAGGATAGATGATATTTTCTTTAAGTCTTACAAAATGTTAATGGACTAAATATAGTTAACTGTGATTCTTATTTGATAACTGTTGGATGATATCTTTTGCTATGTTAAGGTTAAACCCCTTCTTTTTATTTTAGACAGAAAAGAGGATATGATGGAAGATGTTATTCTGTATATATGTTTCTCATACTGGTTAATTAATAAAGCACCGTGACCAATAGGAAACAAGATAGGCGGTAACAAGGATTTTGAAATCAAGGTTATTCTCAGTTTTTGTATATTCAGATTGTTCAGATTGTGTGTGAGAGAGGTATCCCATGTGTTCTTATTACATACCATAATAGAGGTTGTCAGATGACCTGCATCTGGAGTTGAGGTTGTGTTGAGACTAGAATTTTGGGTTTTGAAATCGGAACTCAGATCATCCCCAAGAACAATATGGGCCAAGCCACATGCCACAACTCATAGTACTTTTTAGGCAAAACAGTTAATGTGATTTCCAGATTGAAAACAAGAATAAAAGTCAGTAAATTAATAGAAAAGAAACAAATGATCAATGAGAACTTGGTGCATTAGTGAGCATATTCTGTATAACACAAATTTACATGAGTCAAATACAATACAAACTACATTCCTGACAGCTTATAAAAGGATACCTGATTCCAAAAACACAGCAAATGGGAAACAGAATCTCAATATGATTATGAAAAACATATCACATATTGACAAAATATGGCTTCTATACCAACATCAAACATGCAGTGATTGAGAGGTATTCAATATTTGAGAAAACAAAGGGGAGGAAGAGAAAAAGAAAAAAAACCAAACAATAAGAGGCAAATATAGCCAGCTTTTTGTCAAAAATCCAAGGAAAACTCATCCACATAAACTGAGATCTTCACCAATGTTATCTAGCTACCCATGACTCTATGTGTTTAGAACTTAAATAAACTGACTCTTAACAAAATTATCTCAAAAGGAAGTTTAATCTGTTCTGCTTCTGACCCTACAACTATTAATATTTTATCAAACAGAGACACTCCATAGTATAGAGCTCTTTATAGAATGGGGGTATTCTCCTGATATGGTTAAGTGAATTATATTTTAATTTAATGAACAGTGTTACAAATTAATGAGTTCTGTTTATTAAATATATTAATAAAAAATGATTGGTTTCCACAAATATAATGTTTAAAACTCCAGGTCCCAAAAAACCCACTGTGGTCATATAGTCACTTAATTTAAGACAGGGTAATCAAGAGCACAGAAGGACATTGCTCACTGACTTAAGAAATAAATGAAGAAAAATCTCTGTAATGACAAATTGTTTTCATTTCTGGCTAATGATCAAAGAGGTGGTTATTTTTGTTGTTATTGTTGGGTTTTTAGAGACAGAGTTTCTCTGAGCAATAAATAACTTTAGTTTTCCTAGGTATATCTCTGTAGACCATGCTGGCCTTGAACTTACATCGAGGTAGTTGCCTGTGATGCCTGAGGGCTGTGATTAAAGGTGTTGACCACCAATATTTGGCTCCTAAAGCAGAATTTGCATTCCACATATGTTGCTATCTTTAAGTACTTTCAATGTCTGACTCCAGCTTATATTTCGAGGAATTTGAATAGTGACAGGATACTCCAAGTTGGGCCAGCAAGGCAGTATAAGTCTTCAACAGAAAAGATAGCACCATAGTCATTTCATAGTACAGGAGTAACATGAAAGAGCAGGTCACAATTTACTGACAGGTCCTGAGGGAGAAGTGTCAGAAGATGAGAAAGATAGGGAAGGCAGAACAAAGAAAAGATGAAAGCTGGGGCAGGGAGTTATTGCTTATGCTATGTCTTATTCTAAGTAAGCTTCTTATGAGGAAAAGCATCTGGTATACTACTTCTATGGGAAAATGGAAGGAAATGGTGACTACTAGGACAGCACAAGGAGTTAGCATTCAAGAGGACAAATTAAGGAGAAAGTTACTCAACAATGCAGTACAAGGGGAACATATGGAATCCCAGGACCATTACTGGCTAAGCCCACACTGTCCATGAGCACAATAACCACAGCTCCATGTGGTGGGAAGGGTTTGTTCTAAGGATCTGATGCAACCCTTCCACATAGACCCTGGCCCAAGACAAATGCATTGTATCCCAAGCATATTCATTCTTTTAAATGGGGAGCTCTATTTTTTTTTACCAATAGCTCAAAGCCTGATGTAGAACAACCAACACTAGAATCCAAGGCTGTTATTGTCTCTGCCAACCACTTTCCTGGATTTCAGAAGGACCTATGTTACTTCTCCATGAGTGAGGATATAATTTGAAAGTTTTGCTTGCTCAGAATAGCCCACAACACATCACTGTTTTCCTTTTTAAACAGTTGTCCCCTGGGCTCATAATGCCCATATGACAAAGCCATGATATTCTCCAGAAGAACACTAGATGTCTATGGCACACCAGGAATTTATGTTCATTGTGACCCAGTAATGCTCCTTCTAACAGCTTTTAAAAGCCCTACTGTGTTGGAAAATTTAATTACTTGTACATTACAGCTTTCTTCATCCCCACCCAGATGTAGAGTTTCCATGCAAACAAGGTTGAGCAAACAAGGCTGTTTTCAAAATTTCATTGTGAGCATTGCATGTGTACTTTGACTACAGGTGTATGGTGTGCATTACTTCCTCCTATGCTTAGCCCATCCCCTGGCTTGGGTATATAAGCCTAATACTCTCTGTAATAAAGAGTGGCAGCAGCTTCTTCTCAACTTCTCATGGTGGTCTGCTAAGGAATTTAATCCTGACACCCTCCGCCAGTCTCTGTACTGTGGCTGTGCAGGTACAGCACTACTCAATGGGCTTTGGGGCTGTTTGTAAATCAATGAATTCTCCATTGCCATGGTTTGGACCAAAATTTCTGGTCTACTCTTGGGAATAAGTGTCTATTTTAGCATCCTACTCTCTGACATGCTTGGTTAGCATAATAATAAATAATCTTCATTTTATTTTCTTATGTGCAACACTCCTTCAGCTAAATTCTATTTTGAGTGACAAACTATCCCCCAAGAATTCCTAAACCCTTTATATCAACAATTCCACTCATCTACATCAAAGCTCAGCAGTGGAGTACAATCCAACATAATAATGAAATTTACAGATAGCTTTATTGGCCTTTGCCTTTAACATAGCACTTGAAAGGCAGAGGTAAGCAGATCTATTTGAGATTGTTGCTAGCATGCTCTATACAGCTAAATCTAGGTCAGGCTTCAAAGTTACACAGAGAAACCTTGTTTCATATATATATATATATATATATATATATATATATATATATATATATATTAATTAAAGAATGCCATTTAGAGAAAGCACAAAATTATTAACTTCAAATGTGTATACTCCCTTAGCCTGGAGACATGAGGGACGGCCTGTGCCAACACCCAAATGACATGACAGATTTTGATCATCCCTCCTAGAATGCCTCAGCCTCCCTGAGGAATGTATGGGGATGGTATGGGGAGGTTGCCTGTGGGAATGGGAGGATGGCAGGGAAAGGGAACTGGGATCAATATGTAAAAGAAGATCTTTTTAATATTTTTTTTTTGAGAGGAGAAAAGGTATTTTGATCACAAATGGCAAAAAATAAAAAATTAACTCCTTATGGATCTGACTAACAAATGTTAATATGTGAAGGGCAGAATTTCTACAAGGCATTGGAAAAACTGAACGTGTCCTTGTTTGTAACGTGCCATTGCTGTGCACCAAAAGTGTGATGGTCCTGATTATAACCATGTTTCTACACAAAGCTGCCTGATTCAAATCCTATTCCTCAGATGGAGCCCAGAGATTCAAGTCTTCATAGGCCACACCCTGGTTGGGGGAGCTGCTAGGACCACAATGGGCCTCAGAAAGCACTGATATGGCAGCAGGTTCCTACCCAGCCTCCAGGAGGGTGTGCCACAGTGTCTAACATGACACCCCATCCTGCCCTCCCCATCCCTTCACTCACTATGCTGCAGCTTCTGTGCTCACACACACTCCCCTCACAATACCCCATAGCAGCACTCACAGAGCAGAAATGAATCCTCTGGCACCTGTTCTGCTATAAATCCAAGCATTCGGCATGGATCCAGAAAACTTCCTCCAAGACCTGAGACTGGCAGTTTGGCCCAGTGTCCCTCATTGACTAGTTAGGCTTGAGGGACAAGTGTTTCAAGGGTTACATTGTGCTTAAAGACACAGCACAGCCCCCCTGGCCCTGGCTTGTACTCTAGAGCTATATATTTCAGAGATAAACATAGAGAGGAATTTCCATTTTTTTGTTCTTGTTTTTTGAGACAGGGATTCCCTGTATGGCCCCTGCTGTCCTGGAACTCTCTCTGTAAACCAGCCCGGTCATTCCCTTAGTATTATTAATAGTCTTCTTGTTAATGTTTAGTAAATTTTTCTCATTAATTTATGTTTATTTTTTTATTTTGAGACACGCTTTCCTTGTGTGACTTCTGCTGTCCTGGAATCCACTCTATAGACAATGCAGTCCTCAAACTCACAGATGTCCACCTGCCTCTGCCTCAGAGTGCTGGGATTAAACACGAGAGCCACCACTCTCTGGTGAGACACAAATTTCAATGTTGCTTACTCTATCTTCAAACGATGACCCAGCTATCTTCCTGCAGTGCACAGATTCATAATCTCCTTCCATCTCCACACAATGTACAGATCTTGCATAGGCTATTATACAATGTAGAATTAAATTATTCACTTATTCAACAGATGGAAGTGTTCCCAGAATATTAAAACATAAAGAGAATTTTCTTTAGGACATAGAAGAAGATGTTTGTTCTGTGCCCTCTTGCTGAGGACAGCAGACTTGAGGTTACTATTTTCCTGGTTGTCACAGGCCTCTTGGACAACCATGAGAAAAAGGCATGAGCCATATCACAAACAAGATGATATATCTTTCTTTTGACAGATGCCTGTGAGATAGGCCCATCGCATTGGGGTTTTATTCCTGAAATTTGTGTCAAATTGTTGAGAAATGAATAATAATACAAAGTGTCATCTCCAAGGTAATCTGAATAGTCAGAGAGAGTGAGGCTCAGGAAAATGCATTTAGGAGAACTATGATGAGCTAACATGGCCACCTCAGTGGGCAAATGGGAAAACAGCTACATTATTGAATGTTCTCTGCTCAAACAACACTGGTAGAATGGATCTCTCTCTGTTTGTAGAAAGAGGATGTTTTGGAATGTCGCATGATGTCTGCATAAGCTAGTCCAACAATGATTGCCTAGAAATGGAAATTTGAAGAACTTGGTAGTTGTCTGGTTTATGGGTGTGGATGATTCAGCTGGTCTGCTGTATACTTGAGTAATTTAAAGAAATAGGCTCTAAAGCTATCAACTACAATACTCTCCCAGTCAGGGATTCTAACCCTAGTCTCGCCAGTGACAAGAAGGGATGGGATACTCACCACTCTACTAGCAAAGAAGAGATACACCACAAATTTTATAAAGAAAAGACTTAATTGGATTGGCTCAAGGTTTCAGAATTTCAGTCCATTTTCATCATAGCAGGGAGCATTATTTGAAGAAGAATATGGTGTTGGCTACATCTTGATATGCAGACCACAGTAAGACATCTTATATACTTGCACATATCCAAAGCATAGGGAACCCAAAAACCCATCACCAGTGACACTTTTCTTCACAAAATGCCAAAGTCACTGAAACAAAGTTCCAACTACTACTTGTGCCATTCCCTGTGAGATTATAGGTGGGATCACATTCAAACCACCACATTGCAGCAATCACAGCCAAGTTTATTATGGTGACACACACAGCAGGTGATATCCTACCCAGTTTATCCTTGCAGTGCATGCAATAAACTATGCTTTCTCCTCTGCTCTGCAGGCAGCATCAATGCTCCACATACAAACATTTTATATATATATATATATATATATATATATATATATATATATATATATATTTTTTTTTTTGCTGTAAGTGCAATGGACACTCAAGTTCATGACTCATGAACAATTTTAAAACACTGGGTAATACATTTTTATCTTGTCATTGAGATCTTTTGTGAGGTAGAGGTTGATTATATTTTAAATCAATGTGCAGTGTTACAGATTAATGAGTTCTGTTTATTAAATATGTCTTTAAAAATAATTGGTATTCTCAAATTAGGTGTCTAAGCTGCTTGTTCCAACAAAAAATACACAACAACAACAACAACAACAACAACAACAACCCTACCTCCTCAGGGCATACATTCACTTAATTTAACAAGGAGTATTTAAGAGGACAGAACAGACAGTGCCCTGAAAGCAAAATACTGGGATCAAAGCAACCTTTGTCAATGAGAAAGCATTTCTCAGAAACTTAAATCTAAAATTCTGGGAGTAAAACTGTTCTAGATGTTGCCTTTCAAATAAGAAATAATTCCATAGACTAAAGAGGTAACTAAAGAAAAGAAAAAAATCTCTGTAAGGATAGTATGCAAACATCTGTCCCTAATGTTCAAAGAGGAGAGAGCCTACAACAGATGTTTTTCTTTTTCTATTTTTTTTGAGACAGGGTTTTTAGGTTTCCCTGTGCTATAGCCTTAGTTGTAGTGGGGCTAGGTCTGTAGAGTGTACTAGTCTCAAACTAACAGGAATCTGCCTGCATGTGCCATCTATGTGCTGGTAATAAAGGCATTCATCTTCATTGTATGGCTCATAAAATATATATTGCATTTCTCAAATGCTTCCATTTTTATGTTTTTCCAGGGTCAGATCCAAGCTGACACTTTGAATAATTTAAATAGGGTCAGGAAATTGCAAGTGGACCAGTAAGGCAATGAAAGACTTCAACAGAAAAGATAGTACCATAATTATTTCATAGTATATCAGTGACCTGCAACAGCAGGTCACACTTTAATGACAAGTCCTGACTCAGATGTGCCAGAAGATGAGGAAGATAGGAAAGGCAAAACAAATAAAAGATAAAACCTGGGGCAGAGAGTTCTTGCTTAACCTATGTCTTATACTATGTAAATTTCTTATGAAAATTTGCCCCCTCTTTACTATTAACAGGGGGAAATGGAAGGGAATGGCAGACTTCTAGGAAGTCAGCAGTAGTATTCATTCAATGGGACTAAGGCAAAGGCTATGTAAGCAATGCAGCACAAGGGGAATACATAGAATCTTAACAACAGTACTGAATAAACCAACAGTGACCATTGTAGCAAAAACCACAGCCCCATGAGTTGGGAAGAGTTGTGTTCTCAGGATCTGAAATAACGCCTAAACAAAGGCCCTGGGAAGACAATTGCATTCTCTTATATGCATCTTCCTTATTTTGAAGGAGGAGACCTATTTTATTCTGCATATCTCAGGGCCTGATGGAAAGATCCTATGGCAAAGCCCCCAGGTTGTTACACTTTCTGCCAATCAAGTTTTGAGAAGGAGATATGTTCCATCCAACATTTACCCTTTCAAACAGTTGTCACTTGGGTTTATCTTAACCATCTGGCAGGGCTATGATTTTCTATGGAAAATTGGCTCTTTCTGGCATACCAAGCCATAATATTCACTGTGAACATTCAATGTCCCCTGAGCAGCTTCTAAAAGCCTTGTTTTGTGATAAGAGCCTGGGCGCTCTTTATGAATCAGGAGTTTCTCATTTGTCATGGTTTGAAGCCAAATGTCCTGGACAATCCTTGAGATCAAATATGTATTTTAGCATACTAATTTCTCGCATGCCTTATTAGCACACTATTCATCTTTGGGTTATTTTACAAGCAGCACTCCCTCAGCTAAATCTTATTTTGTGGGTCTCATTGTCTCCTACAGATTGGTAAGTCTTTTATATGAAAAATTCTACTCTTCCACATCACAGTTTAGTAGTGGAGTGCAATCCAACAAAAGAGTGGACATGTTCATTGTCCCAAGCCTATAATATCACTCTCAGGAGGCAGAGTTATGTACATCTATATTGGATTGGGGCTAGCCTGCTCTACAGAGAAAATTTTATGTCATGCTCCAATGCTATACTTATAAAAATATTGTCTTCCTGAAACAGGATGTGTCTCTGGTTCATGAAATGAACTTGAGAGAACATTTCAAAGAGAGGGATACTAACTTAGCCTAGAGGCAGGAAAGAGGGCCTAGTCCCTACTCCAAATGACTTGACAGAATTTTGACTACTCCTGGAAGGCAACACCATCCCTGTGGAGTGGGGACAGGAATGGGATTGGAGGGGAATTGTGAAGCGTGGTGGGAGGGAGGGGAAACTGGGATCAATATGTAAAGTAAGAAAAAAATATAATTAATATATAAAAATAAGTAAAAACCCACCACCAGTCAGCTCACAATAACATACAGAGACTCTGACTTTGACACAATGCTGTTGGCCAGTTACTATCATTGTTTATTGGATAGCTCTGTCTTAATGATTAATCCATTTATTTTATTTTAACTATTTCCACATGGCTCACCTTACAGGTTAGAGCAGCTGGCATTCTACCTCTCCGGGCTTTCCATGTTGACTCCTCTTTACTACTTCCTCTTTCCTCCTAGTTTCCTAGCCCCACCTATTTGCCTTTCCTATTGGGCAACAGTGATTTATTCAATAACCAGCATGAGAAACATATTTACAGAATAACATTTCCCATCAGAACGTGGCAAGTTTCCCACTAAGCCACCTGGATGGCCTGCAACTAACTCCCAGGCATTCCCATCCCATCCTCCCAATCTTAGGATGGCATCCCCTCACTCACCATGTTGTGGCTTCTGTGCTCATCCAAGCTCCACTCAAAATTTACTACAGTAGCACGCGCAGAACAGCAATCATTCCTCTGGTGCTTGTTCTGCTATGTAATCAAGCCTGCAGCATACATAAAAGCCTGCAGTATGGCTACAGGAAGTGTCCTAAAATGCTTGTGACTGGCAGATTGGCCTGGTGTTGCTGATTGGCTAGTTAGGCTTGAGCAACAAGAGCACTTCCTCAAGGGTTAGACACACCACAGAGTTCCCTGGTCCTGGCTTCTACTCAAAACCCAGACCTTGTAGACACCTGTAGAGACACAAATTTCAATATCACTTAGCCCTTTTTAAAACAGATAACACCATTCACTTCCAGCAGTGTGTAAGATCATCCTCTCCTTCCTCCACACAATGGGCAGATGCTGCAGATGTAATTACAAAATTCAGACAGAAATACTTATATTATTTAACACAGGGAAGGGTGTCCAGAATATTCAAAACTTGAGAGAGATTTTAGGGCATAGGGCACAAAAGAAGGTGTTTGTTCTGTGGCTTCTTGCTGAGGTCAGGGGAAATGGGTGTACATTTTATCTAGTAGTCACAGACACTTCAGAAAACCATGAGAGAAGGGAAGGAGCCATATCACAAAGAAGATGATATAACTTTCTCCTGTTAGATGCTTGGGTAATAGCTCCAATGCATTGGGAGTTTTATTCTTGAAATTATTGAGAAATGAATAATAATAAAAATTATTGTCTTCATTGTCCTTTGAATACTCTGAGAGAACTGGGCTGGAAAGTTTGTCTCTAATAGCACTGTGGTGACCCAACACAGCTTTGTCAGGATACAGGTGAGAAAATAGCAGCATTATTCAATGTTCTCTTCTGGAATAGAACTGTTTTCAGGTTTCTAATAGTCCAGCCTTGAGATTGTAAAAAGACTTATTTTCTTGTTTGAGATCTGTCTCCTGTTTTCTGCTTGTCTGAAGCCCTAGTGACTACCAGGAAATCATTGCTTTCAGGTCACCTGACCTCAGTGGGAAACTACAGATAATGCATCTTCTTTTCTGCCAAAATCTGTCACTAGTAGTTAGGACAGGGAATAAACATTCCACATGATTGTGTAGAGGCCTGCGCAAGCTAGCTAGCCATCTTGTTTTAAGGAGAAAGGTGTGAGTGCAGGAAGAGAGCAATGTTTGCTATTGCAGTCAAGTCCAGTGCTATAGAAATGCATATTTCTGCTGATCTAGAAAAGGTTTTTCTCTGGATTGGAAGGCCAGGTCAGGAATTATATAGTATTTTCTTTAAGGACAATGCATTCCTATAGGATGTGCCACTGTCACTCAGCCATCACTAACAGACTTTCCTCATGACTTGACAATCATAAAAGGTACAGGGACCTTCCTGGTGCTATATTCAAGATTTTCTCTGAAGGAGAGCTGGCATCATTTTTATGTGCTGTTCTTTGATTACTGTTGTAGGGAGTTGATTGGAGAGCTTGGGAGAGCTCAGTAATCACACTGTGGTGAGTGTCTGCTGTCCCCAGGATGGAGGAGTACATGGTGCAGTATGTGAGCCATGTGGTGGGTCCTCCCAACATCTGAGTGCGAACATGCAGACAGATTTTCCATCCTGTAGGATTTCATGAGATCCATGCAACTCCCTGGCATCAATGATAGGACTCTTAATAAATCTTTGTGGGTTGAATCTACTGAGAGTATTTCAAGCAGGAGCCCTGCATAGAAACATCTTTTTAGTCAACTTCAATAAGCTTTTGATGCCTCATTGGAAAGAGTGCTGTGCTTGGAGACATAAGCAATTTATATTTTACTTTTTATCATGTGATGGAAAAATGAAAAATTATGGCTAATGGCAAGAAGGGAAAACTAGAAACAAGAATTTCTTCTAGTAGATAACTTCCTGACTTCAGAGTACAGAGCCCATATGCTATTTTCAAGAGACAAAGTAAAAAACAACAAACAAACAAAAACCTCTAACCTTACAGGTGTGCTAATCAATCTTGCCTGTCCATGATGACCTTGCAAAAAAAAAAAACTTTGTACTCTATGAAATGCTGTAACCTTGAAAACCCTATGAACTGAGACTAGTGGTCTCAAGCCTCACTTTCAGTTTTCCCTTTTGAAAGCTCTTCACTATTGTAACTAGGTGACTTAGTCTTCCAATAGAGTGAGGTCCGAGCCTGTTTGGTTCTTCCCAGTTAAAAACTTTTAGCTTTGCATTTGGGAAAAACTTTATTGGACATTGAGGAAACCCAGGAATTAGAAGTTTGTAACTGGCTCAACCCAGATTTACCACAATCTCTCAGGAGCCTTGACACCGAAAGAGCTTCTGGCCTGGTTGTGTGTTCTATGTCCATCTTTTATTCTATTGAATGGTTCTTTTTCTGGTCCAACAGTGGATATTTGAATCTCAACACAGGTCAATAGCACCTCAGTGGATGCACTAAAGGGATCACACCTGGAGAATCTTGGGAACACCTCAAATTCTCATCTGGACAGGGATCCATTGGAGGGATAGATCAATCTGCTATCATAGTGTGAAGACTTGGTCTAGGACTGAGTCATTCTATTGTGGAGGCCACCTCTCATACGTACAGTGTTTGACATTACAGACCCTCTTGTGGAAATGGGGGAGTCAGGCCATCTGAATCTGAGAGGACCCAGTGTATGTAAGTCTCTGTGGTGGACCCTCTGTGACGTTTATTTATGTGATGTATTTTTTTATTGTCTATCCCCTATGGATGCTACCCCAGACAAAATTATCATAGGACTGGCTCCTTCCTTCCCTGTGTAAAAACATAAATAATTTTGCCACTTCAACTGCCTGGCCAGGAAGTTACAGGCTGGTGGTAATTCAGAACACCAGGTTAAACAGCACCGTACTCCTCCTGGTACAGAAGTACTAAGGCATGATCATCCAGGAGCCATGGTGTATCGCTGATGGCCTACGTGCATTGGGCCATCTGGTGGACAGTCAGAGAGGAGAGGAATTCTGTATCCCTAGCAGCTAATGATTGAAGCTGCCCCTGGCCCATCCCATTTCTCCTCAGGTGGCAGTGACTGTGACTGGAGGGACCACAGAGCAGCATGCAGGTACAGGGGTGGTGGAGAGGGTGGTGAGGTGTGGGATGAGGGAGTTTTGGGGATAACTTGATAAAGATTTTTATGTCAAATAAAAATATAAAACTAACAAAACGAATGGTAAACAGATGTGATGGCTATGTGCAGACTTGGTACACTCAGTCTGAAGCAAATTAGACAAAATAAGGTAACAGTGGTCTAGTAGACAGGTCAAATGGCGCTTCTGATTTATAGGTCAACACAACTCACCAAAGCAGCACAGAGGACATCAGAAGGAGCTTCAGGTGTTATGAGCAGAACTCCACTTCTCTGGGCAATAAAAAGTAGAACAGGAAAAAATATTAGCCAGGTCCAGAAGGGTCAAAAAGTGATAAAAAATTATAATAATAAAAAATAACATAAAGTGAGAGCTGGTATACCCCACATAATCAGTAAAAGGAGCCCAACAATAAAGAGAGCAGAGAGTGCAGAGAGGCTCAGGGAAAGGCACCATAGTAAGAAGATATAGAGAGGATTTAAATAAATAAATAATTCGTTCACTTCAGCCAAGCATCTCTGACTATGAGTCAGTGACAAGAAGAAAATAGAAAAAGAAAAAGAGAAAAGGAGAGATTTGTCTACTACAGGGATGTCTGAGAAAATCAGAGAAAGAGACTAAAGGTAATGTAAAAAGATATAGAGGTTCAATGAAAAGTCGTAGAAAGGTTGGAGGAAGATATAAATTGATGTGGGCTCTCATATCTACAAATACTAAATTTAAAATTGGTAATATGAGTTAAAATTGTTGACCACACCATTTTAAGTGTTTAAAAGTTACATTTATTTCTCTAAAGAAAATTATATGTTCTTGTTAAAAAGCTCTGTGTTTCCTGTTATAAATCTAAGAATTAATACAAGAATGGAGCTATAACAAAAAACAAACATTTTTTTTTTTTTTTTTTTTTGCTGTCTATTGGTAACAGCCCTCAGCTCAATATTTATCTCTGAGATCAGGTCATTAAATTCAGATTGTGAGAAAATCAGATGTCTTTTTAATGTAAATGACATTAATACTGTTTTATGGCTAAATATGTTAAAAATTGAAACTAGTTGAAAGGTTACACTGGAAATTAACATAAATTTAAGTCACCCAGGTGAAAATGAGTTAAAAGACATAAAGAGTGCTTTATTTTTGATATTACAAAAACACATTACAGGATGTTTAGTTGTTTTTAAAAACCAGTTAGTTTTCAAATGTTTAAATTTATAAGGTTACAGGATATTTGTGCTTTTATTATACTGTTAATGTTTGTACTTAAATCAAAGGGCTAAAATTTAAGATCACAGCCATAAGCTCTATATACTAAACAAAAGTTGAGATGCTTATTTTTTATGATACAGAAGGCAATGCATCCTTGTTTTTGCTATATTTGGTAAGCGTAAGATAATTAGATAAACTGAGTCACATAGCTGTTCCATGTTTCCCTAAAAGGAGTTTCAAATGAAAATCATTATTTTTAAATCTATAACTGACAATGCAAAGTTGTAGTTTTATAAATGCTGTTATCCTATTATAAAAGGTTAAGAAACACAAGTTATTTTCCATCCTTATAAATTAACTCCCACTAAATTAACTAAGTATTAATGATTAATAACCGGGATAAACCTCACTCTGTCACCTATACATGTTCTATAAGGTTAAGCTTAAAACAAGTAATTGAAACAAAGTTGTCTATTCAGACCTACCAAGACAGACTTCTAATAATAAGAGATCTGTAGAATAAGGCATTTAAAATGTTAACTAAAGAGCTGCACTCACTCCCTCATTTGCATACTATCTGAATATGCAAACAGGCCTTGCAATAATTATGGATAGAAGGCCTCATTTGCATAGCCGGGCACCAGCATAGAACACAGACCTAATTAGCATAAGTTTAGCAGCAGACACTTACTTTTGGATCTCATTTGCATGTAATTTGCATATGACCCCTCCCCACCCTTGCTGGTGACCTGAGTCATTTGCATATCTGCAACTCCCACAGCGTCTCATTAGCATCTCATTAGTTCAGGGAGCAGAAAGCAGGACCAGCCCTCTCATCTGCATGCCCCACCCTCTCATTTGCAT